>CM060927.1:132874397-133499397 GCA_030737875.1 Allium sativum | reverse complement strand
TGACGTAAGACTGCCCGGAACCAACCGGCAATAGGCAGTCACAACAATACCTGTCTAATGTGAGAGGTCGAGGCTTTAATAAGACAATTAAGGCTGAGTCAGGATTGATAGGATTAAGTAAATTGAATTAATACTTAATCAAATTGAACATGCTAAACTATACAGACTGATTGGGGGTTAGGTTTACAAAACACTTAACCAACTTAGCATGTTGGCTAGAAATAGAAAACCTAGTAGCGGGGGACCCTTTTCAGCAGTAACCCTACAAGGTGTATCAGGATACCCTGAACTAGGCAGGGTGGGGCACGATTACTGGGCTGACTGTAAGAGGTCAAATCGACAACGGTGGTGCAGCAGTGTAGGTTCTAACGGGGTGCGGTCGTGCACACACTCCGGCGCAGAAAAATTAGGCACTGGGCACCAGTAGTATACCTGTGTATTCTAAAATTGTGTCGAGCCGCCACCATGGGACTTGATACACCCCATGGTGGGACCAGCATAGGTAACTACAACATCGGGGGCCGTAAGACACATGTAACTATGCGAGTAGGAGCCGATCATTTGAAATGGATCACTTTACCCTGATTATGGGGTGTCTGTTGGGAACTAGTTTATGGGGATGCAGAGATTAATATGGGGTACGATAGTACATTCGACTCTAGACAACTTAACTTAGCTTATAGTGCTTTCCCATTTCCAGTTTGTACTTATCATGCTCACTTCTTTATTCATAGACTGAATAGTCCTAGACTTACTCAGGCTTTATGTCTGACTCTACTTTTCTTTCGTCTCCTTTTCTTTCGTTTCCCCCCCAAGGTCCACAGGGAGGGAATACCGCAGCTTGACCAGTTTTCACACCCAGCTTGAAGAGAAAGAATGTATTGCTTGGATCTCTTTCGTTTTGGACTATGGCTTTGGATAGCGACTATGGGGACTCATGCAGTTTACTTATGTTTTTATGCTTCTTTAGATTATGAAATCAAGACAGTTATGGGAATGTAATGTTTTTGGCAATATTGTAAGACGATTATGTCATGGTTTGTGTAACACGTATTTTTGATGAAATAAAAGTCGCTGTTGTTTTCCGCTGTTCAAAAATATCTGTATTTATATCTGTCTGGTGTATCTGTGACTTGTACTTATAAACCTCCACCAAAATTAGGGCATTCCCTTTGAGAGTGACCCTAACGGAGGTGGGCTGTTTCACTTGGTATCAGAGCATAGGTTTACCAGATAAGATAAAAAGTTTTGAAAATTTATTTTCAAAAGAAAATTTAAAGAAGCATTTTTAAAGATAAAATATTATTTTATTTTAAAAAGGCATAGTCCCCCAAATCCATAGGTACTATCTTTTTTCCTTCGTTTTGAATCTATCCTTTCTGTTTTAGAATGTCTGGGGACCTTACTCCTCAGCTACTGACGCTTTCACTCCTCCTCCTCCTCTACGTGAACCAGCAAGCGGAAGAGTCCCAGAACAGGAAGACGAATAATAGTCAAAGAAGAAAGGGTCGTAATAGTAATGACAAGAAACGTGAAAAAAGGAAATGTTAGTTCTGCGGAATTCTTGGACATCTGGAGGGAGACTGCAGGAAGAAGAAGAGTAGGATGAGTGCTACTTGCTTTCAGTGTAGAGAGACAGGCCACTGGGCTAGGGACTGCCCAAAGAAGAAGGAGACAAGGGCAGAAAGCTCTCAAGGGAAGAAAGAGGGTTTACAGCCTAAGAAGACAGACTTTAAGAAGGCCAGGAAAGGCAACAAGTCCCAAGAGAAGAGGAAGTGTAATTTCTGTGGCAAAGTGGGGCACTTAGTGAAGGATTGCGGGAAAAAGAAGGCCAAGGTGAATGGTGGGTGCTTTTCTTGCGGTGAGATAGGCCACATGGCTAAGGATTGCCCAAAGAAGCGAGGGCAGGGGCAGAGGGCTGGATCCACCTCAGGGGCACAGGTTCATGTGCTAGAAGCGTCGCCTCTGCAACAACGAGGTATAAATACTTCTGTAGAAAGTGTATTTTATCTTTATGATCACCCAGTTCACACTTTATTTGATTCTGGCGCATCACACTCCTTTATTTCATCTGCTTTAGTAGAATCTCTACACCTAGAAACTAGTATGGTAGAGGACCCCTTAATTGTTTCAAATCCAATCGGGAGCCCAACTCATTTTTCTATGATCTGTGTGGGATTGAAAATTTCTATTCTAAGCGTAGAATTTAGATGTAGTGCCTTTGTTTTGGGCTTCTCGGGATATGGTTTGATTTTGGGCATGGATTGGCTATCCAGTAATGGTGCCATCCTTGATTGTGAGAAAAAGGGTGGTTAGGCTTCTGGCCCAACTCGGTAACACTCTGGAAATTTCTTGTAATCCCTCGTATGCGGTTATGCTTAGTTATCTCGAATCGCTAGATGCTTCTGTTGAGAGTTTGCAATCGGTTAAAGTGGTCCGTGAATATCCGGATGTCTTCGAAGAGGTGAAGGGCTTACCTCCGAAGCGGGAGATAGACTTCCGCATATATCTTGTAGATAAAGCAAAGCCCGTTGCGTTGCCCATTAGACACATGGCTCCACGGGAAAGGAAAGAGCTCAGTAAACATGTTAAAGAGCTTCTAGAGAAGGGGTTCATTAGAAGGAGTATTTCAGAATGGGGCGCTCCAGTGGTGTTCGCTACAAAGGCGGATGGTTCACTCCGTCTGTGTGTTGACTATAGGGAGCTCAACAACCTAACGAAAAAGAATAGGCACCCTCTTCCCAGAATTGACGGTCTGTTTGATCAGCTTGTAGGAGCGTCTGTCTTCTCCCAACTCGATTAAGCGACTGGATTTCATCAGCTAAGGGTGGCTGAAGATAGCATCGATAAGACAGCACTCAGAACCCCAGACGGCTTCTTTGAATGGCTTGTCATGCCTTTCGGCTTGACAAACGCACCTGCTTACTTCGTGGACCTGATGAGTAGGGTGTTCAGAGAATTCCTCAACAAGTTCGTAGTGGTCTTCGTAGACGATATCTTGATCTTCTCAAAGAGTGAAGAAGAGCATGCTCAGCACTTAAGGGAAATCATGGAAACTCTGCGAGTCCATCAGCTAAAAGCCAAATTCTCCAAGTGCCACTTTTGGAGAGAGGAAGTAAGGTTTCTTGGGCACATAGTATCCAAAGAAGGGTTAGCTGTGGACCCTGCTAAAGTAGTAGCGGTGCAGGATTGGAAGACACCAAGGAATGCAACAGAAGTCCGAAGCTTTCTATGACTAGCAGGTTTCTACCGAAAATTCATAAGGGATTTTGCGAAAATCTCAGCTCCACTCACAAGGCTAACAAAGAAGAATCTAGTGTTCAATTGGGATTTGGATTGCGAGTTTGCTTTCCAACGCTTAAAAAAGGCTCTTACAACAGCCCCAGTTCTGACGTTGCCAGATGGAAGCAAGATGTTCACAGTTTATACAGATGCATGTGGGACAGGGCTAGGCGCTGTCTTAATGCAAGAAGGAAGGGTAGTAGCTTATGGTGGGAGACAATTGAAAGTTCATGAAAAGAACTACCCGACCCACGATCTTGAGTTAGCTGCCATCGTCTTTGCGCTTAAGTCTTGGCGACACTATCACCTAGGTGAGAAGTTCGAACTTTACACTGACCATAAATCGTTGAAATATCTTTTCTCGTAGAAAGATCTTAACCTGAGGCAACAGAGATGGATGGAGTTTCTTACCTCGTACGATTTCGAGATCTCCTACACTCCGGGCAAAGGCAACGTAGTGGCAGACGCATTGAGCCGAAAGAAACTGACCCTAAGCCCGCTGTTTGTTGAAAGGCAAAGCCTAGAGTTTATAGCCAGCTTTGACTTTAGGCCCTCCTCCGATTTTGTACCGGGATTGCTAACATCTCTTGAAGTACGCCCGACTTTAGTGGACTCAATAGGGACAGCACAGCGCGAAGACCCTCAGCTTGTGGAGACAATTGATAGGCTAATTAGGGGTGAGACTTCAAGTCACCTCAATAGATACTCCATCGACGATAAGGGTTGGCTAAGGCGAGACGGAAGACTATGCGTCCCACAGACAAGGGATTTAGTAAAGACGGTTCTCGAAGAAGCACATCACTCCAAGATGACGATACATCCAGGCGGAGATAAAATGTACAAGGACATAAAAAGAACCTTCTTTTGGAGCGGTATGAAGAAAGACGTGGCAGATTTCGTTTCTAAGTGTGTGATTTGCCAACAGGTTAAGGCGGAGCAGAAGAAGCCTGGCGGTCTGCTCCATCCTCTAGAGGTCTCACAGTGGAAGTGGGATAGCATCTCAATGGACTTCATCGATGGGCTGCCTAGGTCTAGAAGACGCAACACTAGCATTTGAGTAATAGTGGATAGGCTTACTAAAAGCGCCCACTTTTTACCTGTCAAGAGTAAAAGAACTGCCTCATCCCTAGCATCTCTTTATCTCAAGGAAATTGTTCGACTCCATGGAATACCCTCCAGCATTGTTAGTGACCAAGACCCTATCTTCACAAGTGAGTTTTGGCGGAGTCTACAAGAAGCGGTAGGCACACAGTTATGCTTGAGTACAACCTATCACCCCCAAATCGACTGCCAGACAGAAAGAGTGAACAGAGTTTTAGAGGACCTTTTAAGACTGTGCGTCCTTGACTTCGGAGGGACGTGGTAAGATCATCTTCCTTTGGTGGAATTTGCCTACAGCAACAGCTACCAAGCCACCATCGGAATGGCGCCCTTCAAAGCCTTATATGGAAGACCGTGCCGATCGCCCACTTGTTGGTGGGAGTCTACTGACAAGCTCATACTTGGACCAGATATGATCCGAGAGACTTCGGAGAAAGTAGACTTGATACGAAGAAGGATGAAGACGGCCCAAGATAGACAAAAAATCCTACGCCGACAAGAGAAGGACCGACCTTGAGTTTGAGGTTGGGGACAGAGTTTTTCTTAAGGTATCTGCTCTAAGGAACGTTGTTCGTTTTGGATCCACTGGAAAGCTGGCACCGAGATTTATAGGACCGTTTCCTATTATCGAGAAAATTGGGAAAATGGCCTATAGATTAGAGCTACCTGAAAAACTAGCTGGAGTTCACAACGTCTTTCACGTTTCGCACCTCCGAAAATGTCTACATGAATCTGCTGAAGTGGTAGAGCCAAACATTCTAGAAGAAGCTGAAGTGGAATGCGAAGCAACCGTAAGAAGAGTTCCAACACGCATCTTAGGAACTGAAGTGAAAAAGCTACGCAACCGCGAAGTCAAGCTCGTTAAAGTTCAGTGGAGCGATGCCAAGGAAGACGCGACTTGGGAAACTGAGGCTAAAAATACGTGCATCCTACCCTTTTCTTTTCGAGGGTACATCTTTGATCTTTCTTTTTCCTTAAGTTGCGCTTTTATCTATCTTTTAAGGTATATCTCCTCGACCTTATCTTTTAGGTAGAAACCCTTTGGATGAAAACATGTAATTGAAACATGTTATGGATGATGGTTGCAAGTGGTTGCAAGTGATTGCTCGTGGTTGCATATACACACACAATTTAGGTTTTAGATCGGCTCAGTCACTTCATATTGCATATGCATATATGTATTTATATTCGTATATGGTTGAAGTCTAATGTGCTGTCATATGGATGTTGCATTTATATGAATGATTGTGCACTCATGTAGAATCATGAATAGGAAAATTTGCATACATAATGGATTCATGACACTTACATAATTTGCATTAAGGAGGTCAACTGAATCAGTAGACCGACTGATCTTGCATTAGATAAGTACATGTACACACACTTCGCATATGATCATGAAGCATTAGAAGTCTTTTAAGGACAATGGATGCTCGTGTTTGATGGATGAGTAGATGGACGTTTAGATGTTAGGATATACATTCTTCCTAAACTTGAAGATTTAGGGGACGAAATCCTTTTAAGTGGGGGAGAATTTAACACCCCGTGTATTCTATAACAGTGAAATTCACAAATTAAAGTATAATTAATTTCAAATCAAAGAATTAAGGTAAACGGGATACGCCATTGCGTTCGACTCGGAATTCTGCTTGAGATAGAGTCCGAGTTTGCGTAAAACGGACTCCGTATGAGGGAGATATGACCTCCGGAAGTTTTAGAATTCAGTTTAAAATTCAAACAGACAGAAATAGCTCAGAAACAAATTCAAATTCCAAAAAAATCGGACCCAGGTTGGGCTGGGCGGGAATTTTCCCGCCCAAGGCACCCAGGTCGGCTGGGTAGTCGACCTGGGCCACCCTGGTCGACTGGGTAGTCGACCTGGGGCACCCAGGTCGACTACATAGTCGACCTGGGGGTCGACTGGGGATTCGACCTGGCCCCTGAGCCAGGTCGAACCCAGCGCCTCTAGCTGGCCTGGTCTGTGCTTGGCCGAATTTCTAAGTCTTGCCTTGTCACTAGGGCTAGGTGTCAGCTCCTGATTGGTCTCTCCTTCAAACGAACGGCTAATATTAATCTAAGCTCCATCGACGGTCCTAATCAATTCACAAAATCTATAAAAAGGACCTAAGACTCCACCTAATTCACACAAATAAAAATGAGAATGAGACTGTCATGCTACTGAAGAAAGTCTAGGAGTAGCCGTCAAAATTGAGAGACGATTAGGAGTCAATTCGAAAGCTTAAAGCAACGACAATTAAATCAAAACAACGCCTACAACAAAGGATAGCATCTCCAAATTCAGAATTCAGAAACCTGAATTGAAGATTCGTCATACGTTGTAAGTAGAGTGCTATTCCGATGTGAATGAATAATTGTGTTTTGATTTGTGTAAATGAGAAATGGAATTGTACTTAATTTGTGGTGATGATAATTCATAATTGTATGTTGCTATGATTCTAATTATGAATAGATTTGGGATGTTGTGGTATAATGATGTTAGACCTATTGGATATTTGCAAGTATATGACTCATGTTGAGAGTTAACGACTATATGTTGTGGTAGTTTATTACAACACCAATTTGATATTTGCAAGTATATGATTCATGTTGAAAGTTAACGACTATATGTTCGTGGTAGTTTATTACAAAAAAGTTGAGATTCATGCAAGTATGTGATTCATTATTATGCCAACATGATTTTAGACCCTTCTATGTATATGTTTATGATCATGTTTAGTGTAGTTGGATCCATTTGGGTATTATGATTTATATGAATTTATGTTGAAATAGGAATTATGATTCTAGTGAGAAAAAAGACATACTTTTGTATTAGTGACAAGAGTAAGCATCTTTGTGAACTTGTGTTGACTCTATAAACATGACTAGATTACGTTTGGTGTTATGCCTAATTGAAAATATGTTTTAGGCCTATGTTGTTATCAAAATCATGTGATAATATATGTGACACATAATTTAAGTTAGGTTCACAATTTAAATGCAAGTTTACATGACTAGATTAAAACCATGATTCATGTTTAGGTATGTTTTATGTCATGATTTTATGCTATCACAATGCAAGTTCACAAGTGCCTAATTTATGTTAATTAGTTCGCTATGTTGCAAGTTCATGCGTTCACACACCCCTTTTGATGTTACTTAGAATATATAAACACCATGTTCTAAGCCTCCCCTTTTTCATATGGCTAAGTTGGGTTTAAATGTTAAACCCAACATATGTTATATTATAGCGAACGTATAAAACGGGGGTAATGACGTTGGGTTAAAAATATAAGACATATGTGTTGGCATGTCTGATGCATGCCAACGACCTTGAGAACATTTAAGGGGTATAAATTAATTTTACCCAATAAAGATGAATTTGAATAATGGGCTGCAAATATTTACATATAAAAAGAAAAGAGACAAAATATGTAAACTTAGAAAATACGATGTGTTTAACCCGAGGTTGGATTGAGTTGTGACGTAAACCTGCCCGGAACCGCCCGGCTATCCAATAGTCACAACAATACCTATCCAATGTGGGTGGTTAAACATTGAGCCCAATAAAGACCCGAGGTTAGACTGAGTTATGACGTAAGACTGTCCGGAACCAACCGGCAACAGGCAGTCACAACAATACCTGTCTAATGTGAGAGGTCGAGGCTTTAATAAGACAATTAAGGCTGAGTCAGGATTGATAGGATTAAGTAAATTGAATTAATACTTAATCAAATTGAACATGCTAAACTATACAGACTAATTGGGGGTTAGGTTTACAAAACACTTAACCAACTTAACATGTTGGCTAGAAATAGAAAAACTAGTAGCGGGGGACCCTTTTCAGCAGTAACCCTACAAGGTGTATCAGGATACCCTGAACTAGGCAGGGTGGGGCACGATTACTGGGCTGACTGTAAGAGGTCAAATCGACGGCGGTGGTGCATCAGTGTAGGTTCTAATGGGGTGCGGTCGTGCACACACTCCGGCGTAGAAAAATTAGGCACTGGGCACCAGTTATATACCTGTGTATTCTAGAATTGTGTCGGGCCGCCACCATGGGACTTGATACACCCCATGGTGGGACCAGCATAGGTAACTACAACATCGGGGGCCGTAAGACATATGTAACTATGCGAGTAGGAGCCGTTCATTTGAAATGGATCACTTTACCCTGATTATGGGGTGTCTGTTGGGAACTAGTTTATGGGGGTGCAGAGATTAATATGGGGTACGATTGTACGTTCGACTCTAGACAACTTAGCTTAACTTATAGTGCTTTCCCATTTCTAGTTTGTACTTATCATGCTCACTTCTTTATTCATAGACTGAATAGTCCTAGACTTACTCAGGCTTTATGTCTGACTCTACTTTTCTTTCGTTTCCCCCCCCCCCCCCCCAAGGTCCACAGGGAGGGAATACCGCAGCTTGACCAGTTTTCACACCCAGCTTGAAGAGAAAGAATGTATTGCTTGGATCTCTTTCGTTTTGGACTATGGCTTTGGATAGCGACTATGGGGACTTATGCAGTTTACTTATGTTTTTATGCTTCTTTAAATTATGAAATCAAGACAGTTATGGGAATGTAATGTTTTTGGCAATATTGTAAGACGATTATGGCATGGTTTGTGTAACACGTATTTTTGATGAAATAAAAGTTGCTGTTGTTTTCCGCTGTTCAAAAATATGTGTATTTATATCTGTCTTGTGTATCTGTGACTTATACTTATAAACCTCCACCAAAATTAGGGCATTCCCTTTGAGAGTGACCCTAACGAAGGTGGGGTGTTTCACACCCTGTATTTTCTATGTTTATTAAAGTAAAGAATTAAAGAATACTTAATTGTAAAAGTGAGAATTAAGGGAAACGGGTTATGCCATTGCGTTCGTCTTGGAATTCTGCTTGAGATAGAGTCCGAGATTGCGTGAATCGGACTCCGTATGAAGAAGTTCTGGAGTTCAAAAGATTTCATGTTTAAATAGAAAATTAAATAAATAAACAAAAGCAATTCGAATTTCAAAATTTAGGCAAAAGAGGCTGAGCGGGAAAATTCCTGCTCAGAGGGTCGACCCATCCCAGTAGGAGTCGATATAGGTGTCGACCCCCCTATAGGGGAGTCGACATAGGTGTCAACCCCCCGGTACGGGTCGACTCCTGTATTCTGATCCGAACAGTGACGATTTATGACTTGTTGTTGAGTCACTAGGGCATAGGTGGCGGTTTCTGGATAGCTCTATCTGGTCTGGATGGTTCTGATTGCTCCTAGGTTGATCTAACGACTCACATAAATCTAAACTTCTGTATAAACAACCGTAACCCTCAACCCTAAACCACACAATTTCATTCCAAGGAGCCGTCATGCTATCCATGGCCAAACTAGAGTAGCTGCCATTCTTTTCCAACTAGAAAGCAAGCTAGAAAGCAAGCTAGAAAGCAAGTTAGAAGCCACGAATCAAATCTAAATTAGAGAATCGATAGTCTACATCAAAGGATAGCTTTTCAGTTTCAGAAAACAGGTCCCAAAAAACAAGATTTTTCTTTTGTTTGTAAGTTCAGTTATTCTTTAGATGTGAACAAATAAAAAGTCATGATTTGTAATAAAGCGAAACTAGAACTATGCCTAGTTGTAAGAAAATGGTGATGCTGATTCATGTCTATTCTTGTGGCAATTCTATCATATATGCCTATGATACTATTGTGGTTTATTGGACTTATCAGGTTGTATGTTAAACCAATCATGTATTATGTAACCCCCCACCTCCGCTAGGGTCACTCACAAAGGGAATGCACTAGCTTTGGTGGATCATTATCTAGGTAAACACACACAGAAATATTACAAGACAGAACATATAAAACAGCGGAAGAAAAACCAAATTTCATTTCTTTAAAATCTAGAAAGGTCTAAAGCCTTTTACATCAAAATGCCATTAAATCCATTACATCGAAATCTGTCTTGCAATAGTAAAGAAGCATAGAACCATGGCCATAAATTATTCCCTAAGTAAAACAGTAAAGCAGCCATAGCCAAGAAAGGTCCAAGCCATACATGATGATCTTGAAGCAGAAAGAAGTCCAAACTAAGTCGTAGTGTTTCCTTCCTGAGAACCCGGGGGGCGGGGGGGGGGGGGGATGGAAGAAAAAAGGCGAAACAAAATGGGTCAGTCATACAGACTGGTAAGTCCTAATGACTTTCAACATAGAAACAAGTAAAGGTAACATGACATGTATAAACTGAAAGTAAACATAAGGATGATGACAAGATAGGCAAGCTAAACTAAGATAACAAGATAAACTACGGTAACAAGATAAACTACGTATAGCATCGCATGATCAACATTCTCTGCACAAATACTTAGTCTAACAAGATTAGGTGTTATCCTAATGTCTAAACCGAAACAGAAATAGAAATGGGCATTTATCATCTGTACTAGTAACCCAAACCGTGTCATGTATTAACTATGAAATGATCCCTTGCCCAATATCATGAAATGACCCATTACTTGGTCCCATGAAACAATCTATTAATCGATCGGCTCCCTACAACTTCTAGCTCGTCATGTGTCTGTGTCATACGGCCCTATCACGAATGTAGTCACCTGTGCTAGGTCCACCATAGGGTGTATCAAGCCCTAGGGTGCCAATCACCGACACGAATCAAGCACGCACAGTGTAAACCTACTGGTGCCCAATGCCTGCTTTTTCAACTCCGGACTACATGCACGACCATAGTCCGCTTGAACCTACAATGGCGCACCAACTCAGCCGTCGTTCTGGTCGCTTACAATCAGCCCAGTAACCGTGCCCCACCCTGCCTAGTTCCAGGGTTCTATGATACATCTAGTGGGTTACTGTTGAAAAGGACCGCGTAACTAGGGTTTCTGTCCAGCAGGTTAAGTGTTGTCATTTAAATTCAAGACTTAACCCCATCAGTCTAGTACGTCAAGTTGGTTAAGTGTGGTCATTCAAGTTCGTGACTTAACCCATCTACGTGTCATGTCAAATTGGCTAAGTGTTGTCGTTCAAGTTCATGACTTATCCCTACGAATCATGTGTCCAGTTGGTTAAGTATGTTCAAGCGCTTCATGACTTAACCCTACCAAATCATCGTGTCACATTGGTTAAGTATATTCAAGCGGTTCATGACTTAACCCTACCGAATCATTGTGTCAAATTGGTTAAGTATATTCAAGCGTTTCATGACTTAACCCTACCAAATCATCATGTCAAATTGGTTAAGTATATTCAAGCGGTTCATGACTTAACCCTATCAAATCATCGTGTCAAATTAGTTAAGTATATTCAAGCAGTTCATGACTTAACCCTATCAAATCATCGTGTCAAATTGGTTAAGTATATTCAAGCGGTTCATGACTTAACCCTACCAAATCATCGTGTCAAATTGGTTAAGTATATTCAAGCGGTTCATGACTTAACCCTATCGAATCATCGTGTCAAATTGGTTAAGTATATTCAAGCGGTTCATGACTTAACCCTATTAAATCATCGTGTCAAATTGGTTAAGTATATTCGAGCGGTTCATGACTTAACCCTATCATGTGGCATTAAATAAATTAGTGCACCCCAACCTCTCACATTAGACTTGTGGTTATGGTTACTGGATGTGCCGGGCGGTTCCAGGCAGATTTACACCACAACCTAGTCTAACCTCGGGTTTTAAGCGCGATATGACCAACTACCCACATTGGATCTTATTGTTTGCAGTCACTGGATTTGCCGGGTGGTTCCGGGCAGAATTACACTGCAAACTCAACCCAACCTCGAGTTGGCCATTTTCAAGTTCATTCTAAGTGTCATGTCCATGTTCAATTTTCATGTCCAGTTCGTGTCAAGTTTCTAAGCGAGTTTCAAGTCAAGTTTTCAGGTTTCAACTTATGCCTATTATCAAGTTCATGATTCATATTCATAACCAATTCATGTTTGCCCAATCTACCGAAATCGTATTCCCATTGCATGTAAACATGAAACGATCTAAATTACAAGTAAATCCAAGTCCACGTAAAAAGGAATAACATCCAAACTATGATAGGCAAAAGATCGAGCACAAGGTGATAAATTTAACATGATACAGCTTGAGATAATTAGTCATAACATCACTGGCATATAGAATAATAGTCCCGAAATATTGGATTACAGGTCTAGCATAATAAGGTGATAGTCATGATAAAAGTTGGCATAAGGTGATAGTCCCAAACTTGTGGATAATAACTGATTCAGCATCACATGCATGATAATATTATGGACGTGAAAGGATTTCATTTACAACATGAATAGGCCCAAGTTAATTTTTATAGCAATATTCCCAAAAGTCAAGGTCCATGATGAACAAGAATAGATATGGATTAATTATCATACATAGGTCCAATTCCAATTTATAACATGAATAAGTCCAAACTGATTTCATAGCAATATTCCCAAATTCAAGATTCAAGCGAGGATAAGGTGAAAACTGAATTAAAAAGGCTTATCATCAAGTCAAGATCCAAGAATTCATTTTATAATCTAGCGGTTGAATAATAAACTAGGCTCAACAACATGAATGGGCATGATTCAATTGATAAGAAATAACCCAAAATCATAGACTCAAGAAGAGACAAGAACAGATCCAAATAGATAATCAAGCTTAGGTCCAATTTCATTTTATTCATGTCCATATTAAATTTAATAGGTGTCAATCTCAAAGTAACTAGAACTTACAGATCGTGGTCTAAAAAATTGAGATGCAGAAGTTGAATCTAGAAACTAGTTGTCGATTTGTTGATTCGAGAATTCTGATTTGATTGTAGAAGCAAACCCCCAATATGCAATTTCCTAGCCGTAGTCTTCGTGTTTTATTTTAATTTATCTTAATTTAATTTGAAGGGAGAAGAAGAAGCCATGTCCATCAAGAATTTGCGCAGCATAAGGTTAGAGAAGAATGGTGTAAAGAGAATGAGGCTAGGAGGCTGTTTATATAGGTTTAGAGCCACGAATTTAGTCATAAAATTGGTCCAAATACATCGGAATGAACCCAGGCTAAAAACCAGGTTTTGGCACCTGGTCGACGACCTGGTCCCTGGGAGGTCGACCATAGTGTCGACCCCCAGGCCGACCTGGTCCTGCGTGGGAAATTTCCCGCCCAGTCTGCCCTGGGTTTGAATTTGAATTTCGAATTCAAATTTCGAGCAGTTTTTGATTCTGAAAATTCCTGAAAATTCGGAGGGTCATATCTCCCTCATACGGAATCCGTTTTTCGAAATCTTGGACTCGTTTCCAAGTAGAGTTTCGAGACGATCGCAATGGCACAACCCGTTTCCCTTGATTCTTATTTTAAAATTTAATTCTGTCTTGATTTATGGTTTTAACATGTTATTAAAATACAGGTTGTTACATTCTCCCCTCCTTAAAGGATTTCGTCCCCGAAATCTCTAAGTTAGGAAGTATGTATCCTACCATCCATCATCCATCTACTCAAAACATCATCCACAAGCAATCATTGTCCTTAAAAGATTCCTAATGCTATATGTATATATGCGAAAAGTGTGTGTATATGTAATTATCTAATGCAAAAGATCAGGCGGTTACTGATTCAGTAAACCTCCTTAATGTAAAGTATGCTAGTGCGACGAGTCCAACATGTATGCAAATTCCTATTACATTTCACAATTTCTACATGAGTGCCCAAACATTTATTCATATGCAACATCCAAATTATAGCATATCAAGTTTCCATCCATGTACAAGTACAAACATTCATGCATATGCAATATGAGATGTGACTGAGCCGATCTAGTGCCTAATGTGTGTTATGCAACCACGAGCAACCGCTAGCAACCACTTGCAACCAGTTGCAGTCATCAACCATAACATGTCTCAAACACATGTTTACATCCATTAGTTCCTACCTAAGGGTATAGTCGAATGATAGAAGACAGTAAAGAAAAACTTTGTACCCATTAGGCAATGTCAAAACTGGGAATCTTCCTCACATATATATTGATTAGGAGAATAATTCCCCTAAACACCAGCCCCGAAGACCGAAATCAACATCAGGCTGACACCCAGAGAATTACTCAACCCAACCAATATATATGTTTCTAGGAAACTAAGCATGATAAACTCCTTTTAGGTCAGAAGAAATCCCTTCCTAAAACCAACCCATATCCTATAAAGCCCAAAAAGTTTAGTCAACCCAACGAACACCCTCTAGCCCCAACATGTATTACTAACAGATGAGTCATACTCCCTATGGGGTTTACAACAGAAATCGGATTGAGAAATAGGACCGAGAGGATATACATAAAAGTTAGCATGCAAGTAAGCTCTACAGGAAAACAGGGATCAAGGATATACTCTTAAAAAGAGATATGATGCGCGTATCTAGTCTTCAATCTTCTAAGTCGCATTCCCTTGAGCTTAACTCCATTGTGCTTTGATCGTCTTTAACTTCATAATTTCGTAGCTTCTTAATTCTTGTTTCCAAAATTTGAGTTGGAACTCATTTCACTATTGTCTTTCGTCCCACTTTCACTTATTCTCCTTCTAGTATACTCGGCTCAAACATAACTGCTTACTCATGGTTTCATGCAAGCTCTCCAAAAAATCAATGTGTGAATCCTGGATCTCGTTTACTCACTATAAGGTATTCCATGCAGAAGAACTATCTCTTGAAAATAAACAGATGCCATCCATGTTGCCAAATTTACTTACTAAGGTGATTTCCTATAACTCATGCATAAGCGAAATGAACCATCCGCCTTAGTGGCGAACACTACTTGAGCGGATTGACAAATGTATCAAGAGATTCTAGGTAACTAAGCATGACAGAATCCTAAGGGTTACACTAGATTTCGAGGGCATTACCGAGGCAAGTCAAGAGTCTAACTACCCTCTTTTCATACTCGAGAATGGTACCATTTCTGGATAACCACCCCATCCCTAGAATCAACCCATAGCCCAAAAACATAAGCATTTCTTCTAAACTCAACGCTTAGCATAGAAATCTTCGAATCCAAACAAGTCATGAATAAATGAGACGATTTCCCAACAGGATTTGAGACAAAAATGGGATCCTCTACTATGCTAGTACTAAGGTGCAGAGACTTAACTATCGAAGCAGAATTAAACGGATGCGATGAACAAAAACAAAGTTCTAATGGGATGATAGAAAAGAAAAACTAAACCTTTAATAGAAACGTTACCACCTCTCTTAGGTATGCTAGTAGTGAGAGCATACAATTGCCCTCTCGACGATCTTGTCCTTTGCCCTTGTCCTTGTCCTATAACACTTAACTACATGTCCCTTTTTACCATACTAACAGTACTCTTTCTTGTCATGGGTTTTATTATTCTTTCACTTTGGCTTCTTCCCTTCCACCTTTTCCTCCTTCGTGGATTAAGCCCTATCAACAAGTTTATAATCCTTAGGCTTGTATTCTTTTATCCTCGTTCTTACTATCCTAGTATAACTTGTTGACAAGTTTCCCGAAAGCTACCTCCATCGCACGACAACCCTACAAAGCTTGAAATAAGATTAGTCACAGATGGAACTACTGAGGCTCTTAATGGAGGTTGGGCACTTCTTTGCCCTCCTACATCCGTTGTATGCCTACAAACTATTGTGAAAAAGAAAGAGAGAAGAGACTCAAGGAGAGAATCAAAAGATAGTGCCTATGGCTTTGGGGAATATGCCTTTCGTAAAACAAAACTTTTCTTAGAAAAATGCTTCTTTGTAAACGTTTTGAAAATAATTTCAGAAGGTTTTTAAAACTTTTGCCCAGTCTGGTAACCTTCTGCTCTGATACCAAATGTAGCAACCCACCTCCGCTAGGGTCACTCACAAAGGGAATGCACTAGCTTTGGTGGAGCATTATCTAGGTAAACATACACAGAAATATTACAAGACAGAACATATAAAACAGCGGAAGAAAAACCAAATTTCATTTCTTTAAAATCTAGTAAGGTCTAAAGCCTTTTACATCAAAATGCCATTAAATCCATTACATCGAAATCTGTCTTGCAATAGTAAAGAATCATAAAACCATGGTCATAAATCATTCCCTAAGTAAAACAGTAAAGCAGCCATAGCCAAGAAAGGTCCAAGCCATACATGATGATCTTGAAGCAGAAAGAAGTCCAAACTAAGTCGTAGTGTTTCCTTCCTGAGAACCTGGGAGGGGGGAGACAGAAGAAAAAGAGGCAAAACAAAATGGGTCAGTCATACAGACTGGTAAGTTTAGTTACTTTCAACATAGAAACAAGTAAAGATAACATGACATGTATAAACTGAAAGTAAACATAAGGATGATGACAAGATAGGCAAGTTAAACTAAGATAACAAGATAAACTACGGTAACAAGATAAACTACGTATAGCATCGCATGTTCAACATTCTCTGCACCAATACTTAGTCTAACAAGATTAGATGTTATCCTAATGTCTAAACCAAAATGGAAACAGAAACAGAAATGGGCCTTTATCACCTGTACTAGCAACCCAACCCGTGTCATGTATTAACTATGAAATGATCCCTTGCCCAATATCATGAAATGACCCATTACTTAGTCCCACGAAACGATCTATTAATCGATCGGCTCCCTACAAATTCTAGCTCGTCATGTGTCTGTGTCATACGACCCTATCACGAATGTAGTCACCGGTGCTAGGTCCACCATAGGGTGTATCAAGCACTAGGGTGCCAACCACCGACACGAATCAAGCACGCACAGTGTAAACCTACTGGTGCCCAATGCCTGCTTTTTCAACTCCGGACTACGTGCACGACCATAGTCCGCCTGAACCTACAATGGCGCACCAACTCAGCCGTCGTTCTGGTCGCTTACAATCAGCCCAGTAATCGTGCCCCACCCTACCTAGTTCCGAGGTACCATGATACATCTAGTGGGTTACTGCTGAAAAGGACTGCGTAACTAGGGTTTCCGTCCAGCAGGTTAAGTGTTGTCGTTTAAATTCGAGACTTAACCCCATTAGTCTAGCATGTCAAGTTGGTTAAGTGTGGTCATTCAAGTTCGTGACTTAACCCGTCTACGTGTCATGTCAAATTGGCTAAGTGTTGTCGTTCAAGTTCATGACTTAGCCCTACGAATCATGTGTCCAGTTGGTTAAGTATGTTCAAGCGGTTCATGACTTAACCCTACCAAATCATCGTGTCAAATTGGTTTAGTATATTCAAGCAGTTCATGACTTAACCCTACCGAATCATCATGTCAAATTGTTTAAGTATATTCAAGTGTTTCATGACATAACCCTACCAAATCATCGTGTCAAATTGGTTAAGTATATTCAAGCAGTTCATGACTTAACCCTATTAAATCATCGTGTCAAATTGGTTAAGTATATTCAAGCGGTTCATGACTTAACCCTATCAAATCATCATGTCAAATTGGTTAAGTATATTCAAGCGGTTCATGACTTAACCCTACCAAATCATCGTGTCAAATTGGTTAAGTATATTCAAGCGGTTCATGACTTAACCCTATCAAATCATCATGTCAAATTGGTTAAGTATATTCAAGCGGTTCATGACTTAACCCTATTAAATCATCGTGTCAAATTGGTTAAGTATATTCAAGCGGTTCATGACTTAACCCTATCATGTGGCATTAAATAAATTAGTGCACCCCAACCTCTCACATTAGACTTGTGGTTGTGGTTAATGGATGTGCCGGGCGGTTCCGGGCAGATTTACACCACAAACTAGTCTAACCTCGGGTTTTAAGCGCGATATGACCAACTACCCACATTGGATCTTATTGTTTGCAGTCACTGGATTTGCCGGGTGGTTCCGGGAAAAATTACACTGCAAACTCAACCCAACCTCGAGTTGGCCATTTTCAAGTTCATACTAAGTGTCATGTTCATGTTCAATTTTCATGTCCAGTTCATGTCAAGTTTCTAAGCGAGTTTCATGTCAAGTTTTCAGGTTTCAACTTATGCCTATTATCAAGTTCATGATTCATATTCATAACCAATTCATGTTTGCCTAATCTACCCAAATCGTATTCCCATCGCATGTAAACGTGAATCGATCTAAATTACAAGTAAATACTAGTCCAAGTAAAAGGGAATAACATCCAAACTATGATAGGCAAAAGAGTGAGCACAAGGTGATAAATCTAGTATGATACAGCTTGAGATAATTGATCATAACATCACTGGCATATAGAATAATAGTCCCGAAACATTGGATTACAGGTCTAGCATAATAAGGTGATAGTCATGATAAAAGTTTGCATAAGGCGATAGTCCTAAATTTGTGGATAATAACTGATTCAACATCACAGGCATAATAATATTATGGACATGAAAGGATTTGATTTACAACATGAATAGGCCCAAGTTAATTTTTATAGCAATATTCCCAAAAGTCAAGGTCCAAGATGAACAAGAATAGATATGGATCAATTATCATACATAGGTCCAATTCCAATTTATAACATGAATAAGTCCAAATTGATTTCATAGCAATATTCCCAAATTCAAGATTCAAACGAGGATAAGGTGAAAACTGAATTAAAAAGGCTTATCAACAAGTCAAGATCCAAGAATTCATTTTACAATCTAGCGGTTGAATAATAAACTAGGCTCAACAACATGAATGGGCATGATTCAGTTGATAAGAAATAACCCAAAATCATAGACTCAAGAAGAGACAAGTACAGATCCAAATAGATAATCAAGCTTAGGTCTAATTTCATTTTATTCATGTCCATATTAAATTTAATAGGTTTCAATCTCAAAGTAACTAGAACTTATAGATCGTGGTCTAAGAAACTGAGATGCAGAAGTTGAATCTAGAAACTAGTCGTCGATTTGTTGATTCGATGAATTCTGATTTGATTGCAGAAGCAAACCCCCAATATGCAATTTCCTAGCTGTAGTCTTCAAGAGTTAGTCTTCGTGTTTTGTTTTAATTTATCTTAATTTAATTTAGAGGGAGAAGAAGAAGCCATGTCCATCAAGAATTTGTGCAGTATAAGGTTAGAGAAGAATGGTGCAAAGAGAATGAGGCTAGGAAGCTGTTTATATAGGTTTAGAGTCACGAATCTAGTCAGAAAATTGGTCCAAATATATCAGAATGAACCCAGGCTAAAAACCAAGTTTTGGCACCAGGTCAACCATAGGGTTGACCTAGTCCCTGGGAGGTCGACCATAGTGTCGACCCCCAGGTCAACCTGGTCCTGGACGGGAAATTTCTCGCCCAATCTGCCCTGGGGTTTGAATTTGAATTTCGAATTCAAATTTCGAGCAGGTTTTGATTTCGAAAATTCCTGAAACTTTGGAGGGTCATATCTTCCTCATACGGAATCCGTTTTTCGAAATCTCGGACTCGTTTCCAAGAATAATTTCGAGACGAATGCAATGGTGCAACCCGTTTCCTTGTTTCTTATTTTAAAATTTAATTCTACCTTGATTTATGGTTTTAACATGTTATTAAAATACGGGTTGTTACATATTATATAAATTTGGTGACTCTTTCATGTTATGTTACATGCAAGTTTATAGGCTAAGTCATGTTCATATATGCCTATAGGTTTAGATCTACATCCTTATTTGTTTAGATCTATGTTAATCTGATCCAACTCAAATGCAAGTTCACATTTACATGCCTAATTGGATTTGTGTAATTCTATGTAAGTTCCTGTTCACATGCTTAAGATTCATGTTAATTAGATCTAAAATGCAAGTTCATTGTTCTATGCCAAATTTATATGACACATGTTTAGTTAGATCCATATTATTTTATGATGTTAGAGTGGTACATGCTCCTTTCTTTTCCCTTTTGTTTATGAGTTAGGCTAAGTTGCGAGCCTAACGTTCTATGTGAATTATGCGAACGTATAACAGGGGTAACATTGGGAAAAACACTAAATTACATATTATTGGCATAGTTTGGCTCATAATCATGTAAATGATTAGTAGCATGAAATTGTATAATTTATATACCTAAAATTTATGAACATGATTTAGAGGGTAAATGGGGCATGACTAGAGTGACAGTAATTGGGGATAATTTACATAAAAATATGAAGGGTAAATATGTAAATTAAGTAAAAGACGAATATGCCTAACCCGAGGTTAGATTGAGTTACGGTGTAAGACTGCCCGGAACCGACCGACACATCCAGCAACCATAACAATACAGATCTAATGTGAGAGGTTAGCGCATTAAGCCCAAAAGAACCCGAGGTTAGATTGAGTTGCGGTGTAAGACTGCCCGGAGCCGACCGGCACATCCAGCAACCGCAACAATATAGATCTAATGTGTGAGGTTGGTGCTTTAATAAATGAATTAAAGCTAAGGAATAGGCAGGCTAAGAAGGTAGGGTTAAGTAAATTAAGGTAACACTTAACCAATACAACATGTTAACTAAACTGATGGGTGGGGTTAGGTTAATTTGAGAACACGTCACCATTTTAACATGTTCGTTAGGAAACCCTAGTAACGGAGACCCATTCCAGTAACCCACATAGATGTATCATGGTACCCTGAACTAGGCAGGTTGGGGCACGATTACTAGGCTGATTATAAGCGGTCAAAACAACGGCGGGTGGTGCGTCAGTGTAGGTTACGACGGAGTGCGGGCGTGCGCATACTCTGGAGTGGAAAAAAGCAGGCACTGGGCATCAGTAGTTATACACTGTGCATCTTGAATTGTGTCGGGTTCCCACCATAGGATTTGATACACCCCATGGTGGGACCAGCGCAGGTATCTACAATCGAGCGGGGGGGGGATGACACAAGTAGTAAATGTATACGAGTAGGCGCCGATCGAAAAAGGGGTCATTTTGTTATGAACACATGAAGCTGGTTGAAACAATAATTAGTAGGTGCAGAGAAATGGAAATGAGTGTGATAGTATATTTAGTATATCTTGCCTTATTTGTTGTCATCTTATTTCTAGGGTATTGTCCTATGTTCAGTTTATTCATGTCATGATCCTTTTACCTGTTTACATGCTGAATAATCACTGGACTTACCGGGCTTATGTCTGACCCATTTTCTTTCGTCTTCTTTTCTTCCGTTTCCCCCCTAGGTCCGCAGGGAGGGAATACTTCAGCTTAGTTCAGACCCTTTCCAGCTTGAGTAGAGTAGATGTATTTCTTGGATTCTCTTTCCTTGGGCTATGGCTTCGGATACACTCTCATTGGGGATTTATATATATGCTTTATTTTTATTTTATGCTTCTTTATGTTTTAATCAAGACAGAGATTTTTTTGTAATGATTTGGAAGTTGGTTTGAGACAGATGTTGTAATGTTTTGACTGAACCACGTGCTTATGAAATAAATTTAGTTTTTTCCGCTGTTTATATGTCTGTCTTGTAAATTATCTGTATCTTTTACCTATAGCGCTCCACCGAAGTTAAGGCATTCCCTTTGTGAGTGACCTTAACGGAGGTGGGGTGTTTAACTTGGTATCAGAGCTGTTGGTTGCCAGATCAGATAAAAAGTTTTGGAAACTAATTTTCAAAAAGAAGTTTAAAGAAGCATTTTCAAGAAAAAGTGTTGTTTTTATTTTAAAAGGCATAATCCCCAAAGCCATATGCATTATCTTTCTATCCTTTGTTTTGAATCTTTTATTTTCATTTCAGCATGTCTGGGGATCTCAATCTTTCTGAGGGCATGTCTGTACCTGGTTGGTTCAGAAGGTACCTGGAGGCTAGGGCTAATGATGCAGGCCTAGCAGACTTTCCTCCTCCCCCAATTGCAGCTGTTCCTCCTCCTCCTCCTCTACGTGCAAATGCTTTCTCAAAGATATGTAGAGACTTTTGAACCATGGGTGGAAAGAACTTTAATGGGACCGAGTCATTTGTAGAAGTAAGAAACCGGTTCAAAGAAACCGAGGATTTGTTTGTTATCTTCGAAGTGGACGATAGGCAGAAGATACAGTTGGCTGTATGGTTGCTTAAAGACGAAGCCTCTTATTGGTAGGAAGTCACTAATGCTGAGAGACCTGCTGAAACTTGGGAGTATTTCAGAATGAGGTTTGAAATGAAATTCCTCTCACAAGCTGAACGAAGCCTACAGATGGAGAAGTTTTTAGCTCTCAAATAGGGAAGTATGTTGGTCAAGGAATACGTCAACCAATTCAACCAACTGGCTAGATTCAGATTGGAGTTAGTGAAAACTCCACATAAGAAGGCTCTCCGTTTTGTTAGAGGGTTGAATGAGCCACTGCACAGCCTAGCTATGTCCCATATACGTATGGGTGCGACTTATAAGAGACTGGTGGACATGGCATTGTTACAGGAGGAAGACAAGGATGGCAAGAAAGAAGCAAAGGTGGAAGTACCCCAAGATAAGAAAGTGGAGGGATCGCAGAATAAGAAGACGGATTCTAAGAAGGGCGACAAGAATAACAAACCCCATGACAAAAGGAAGTGTAATTTTGTGGCATTCCTGGACATCTAATTAAGGATTGCAGAAAGAAGAAGAGGAAGATGGGTGGTTGTTTTTAGTGCGGTGAGACAGGACACATGGCTAAGGACTGCCCAAGAAAGCAAGGGCAAGGGCAGGGGACTGGATCTACTCATGGAGGGTAGGTTCACGCTCTCATAGCACCTCCGCAAGAACGAGGTAGACATATTTCTGTTGAGAGTTTAGTTTATCTTTTTGATCATCCTGTTTGTACACTCTTTGATTATGGCGCATCGCACTCTTTTATATCTACTACTTCAGTTGAATCTCTGCACCAAGACACCAGTATAGTAGAGGATCCCTTGGTGGTTTCAAATCCAATTGGGGGCACGGCTTATTTATCCATGATTTGTTTGGATTTGGAAATTTCTATACTAAGCTTTGGGTTTAGATGTAATGCCTATGTTTTGGGCTTCACGGGCAATGGGTTGATTCTAGGCGTGGATTGGCTATCCAGTAATGGTGCCATCCTCGATTGTGAAAAGAGAGTGGTTAGACTTATGACTCGCCTCGGTAACACTCTCGAAATCTCTTGTAATCCCATGAATTCTGTTATGTTTAGCTACCTAGAATCTCTGGATGCGTTTGTTTAAAACTTGCAGTCTGTTAGAGTAGTCCATGAATACTCGGATGTCTTTGAAGAGGTCAAGGGCTTACCTCCGAAGCGGGAGATAGACTTCCGCATATACCTTGTTGATAAAGCAAAACGCGTTGCTTTACCCGTAAGACACATGGCTCCAAGGGAGAGGAAAGAGCTCAGCAAGCAAGTTAAAGAGCTGCTTGGAAAGGGGTTCATAAGGAGGAATATTTATGAATGGGGTGCTCCAGTAGTATTCGCAACCAAAGCGGATGGTTCACTTTGCCTATGCGTTGATTATAGGGAGCTAAACAAGCTGACCAAGAAAAATAGGCATCCACTTCCAAGAATAGACGACTTGTTTGATCAGCTTGTAGGTGCCTCGGTTTTCTCCCAACTAGATCTGGCTACCGGGTTTCATCAGCTAAGAGTGGCTGAAGATAGCATTGATAAGACCGCGTTCAGGACCCCGAATGGTTTCTTCGAATGGCTTGTCATGCCTTTCGGCTTGACAAACGGACCCGTTTATTTCGTTGACTTAATGAGCAGGGTGTTCAAGGAGTTCCTTAATAAGTTTGTGGTGGTCTTCGTGGATGGCATTTTGATTTTCTCGAAAAGTGAGGAAGAGCATGCTTTGCATTTAAGGGAAGTCATGGATACTCTTCGTGCTCATCAGCTGAAAGCCAAATTCTCCAAATGCCATTTTTGGAGAGAAGAAGTAAGGTTTCTTGGACATGTGGTGCCCAAAGAGGGGATAGCTGTGGACCCCACAAAAGTAGTTGCGGTGCAAGACTGGAAGGTTCCACGGAATGCAACCGAAGTCCGAAGCTTTCTCGGGCTAGCGGGCTTTTACCGAAAGTTCATTAAAGACTTTGCGAAAATCTCAGCCCCACTTAGAAGGTTGACGAAGAAGAACCTAACTTTTGCTTGGGATTTGGATTGCGATGTTGCTTTCCAACGTTTGAAAAGGGCTCTTACAACAGCCCCTGTTCTGATATTGCCTGACAGGAGCAAAATGTTTATAGTATACACAGACGCATGCGGTACAGGATTAGGCGCTGTCTTGATGCAATAAGGCAAGGTAGTTTGTTATAGGGGAAGGCAGTTGAAGGTACATGAGAAGAACTACCCAACTCATGATTTGGAGCTAGCTGCCATTGTTTTCACTCTTAAGTCATGGCGTCATTACCTGCTAGGAGAAAAGTTTGAAATATTTACTGACCATAAATAATTAAAGTACCTTTTCTCACAGAAAGATCTTAACTTAAGACAACAAAGGTGGATGGAGTTCCTTGCCTTATATGATTTTGAGATTTCCTATACCCCTGGCAAGGGCAATGTGGTAGCAGACGCCTTGAGTAGAAAGAAGCTAACCTTAAGTCCTCTCTTTGTAGAAAGGCAAAGCTTAGAGTACATAGCATACTTTGATTTTAGACCCTCCTCTGAATTTGTACCCGGTTTGTTAGCATCGCTAGAAGTGCGGCCTACTCTTTTGGACTCAATAGGAACCGCACAACGTGAAGACCCTTAGCTAGTTGATGTAATGGATAAGCTAATTAGGGGTGAGACTTCTAGTCACCTCAATAGATACTCCACCGATGATAAGGGTTAGTTAAGGCGAGATGGAAGATTATGCGTCCCACAAGCAAGGGATTTGGTGAAGAGGGTTCTCGAAGAAGCACACCATTCTAAGTTGACCATACACCCAGCTGGAGACAAGATGTATAAGGACATAAAAAGCGTTTTCTTTTGGAATGGCATGAAGAGGGATGTAGCCGAGTTTGTCGCTAAGTGCTTGATATGCCAGCAAGTCAAAGCGGAGCAGAAGAAGCCTGATGGTCTGCTTCATCCTCTAGAGGTCCCACAGTGGAAACGAGATAGCATTTCGATGGACTTTGTTGATGGGTTGCCTAGGTCAAGAAGGGACAATACCAGTATTTGGGTAATAGTGGACAGGCTCACTAAAAGCGCTCACTTTATACCTGTTCAGATTAGAAGGACTGCCTCGTCTTTAGCATCCATTTATCTTAAATAGATAGTTCGACTCCATGGGATACCCTCCAGCATAGTGGGTGATCGAGACCCTATCTTTATGAGCGAGTTTTAGAGAAGTTTGCAAGAGGCTGTAGGTACACAGCTATGCCTAAGCACGACCTATCACCCCCAAACCGATTGTCAAACGGAAAGGGTGAATAGAGTATTAGAAGTCCTCTTGAGATTGTGCATTCTTGACTTTGGAGGAACATGGGAGGATCATCTTCCTTTGATGGAATTCGCTTACAACAATAGCTACCAAGCAACCATAGGCATGGCACCCTTCGAAGCTTTATATGGAAGACCATGCCGATCACCAACTTGTTGGTGGGAGTCTACAGACAAGCTCATATTTGGACCAGACATGATCAGAGAAACTTCAGAAAAGGTGGACTTTGAAAACTGCCCAAGATAGACAGAAGTCCTACGCAGACAAAAGAAGGTCCGACCTTGAGTTTGAGGTTGGAGATAGGGTGTTCCTTAAAGTATCTCCTTTGAGGAATGTCATTCGCTTTGGGTCCATAGGAAAGTTGGCACCAAGATTTGTAGGACCATTTCCTATCATTGAAAGGATTGGGACGATGGCTTACAGATTAGAGCTACCAGAAAGACCGGCCGGAGTTCATAATGTTTTTCATGTTTCTCAACTACGAAAGTGCTTACGTGAGTCTGCAGAATTTGTGGAGCCAATCATACTAGAGGAAGTAGAAGTGGAACGAGAATCGACTGTGAGAAGAGTTCGAACTCGTATCTTGGGTACAGAAGTTAAAAAGCTACGCAACCGTGAAGTCAAGCTTGTTAAAGTTCAATGGGATAACGCGGAGGAAGACGCGACTTGGGAGACTGAGGACAAGCTGCGCGCAGCCTACCCTTTTCTTTTTTAGAGTACATCCTTGTTCTCTTTTTCCATGCTTGTATCTACCTTCTTAAGTATATCTCCTCGGTCCTATTCTTTATCCTTAGGTAGAAACCAATGGATGTAAACATGTATTTGAAACATGTTATGATTGATGGTTGCAAGTGGTTGCTCGTGGATGCATATACACGCACATTAGATGTTAGATCGACTCAGTCACTTTCATGTTGCATATGCATATATGTATTTGTATATGGATTGAAACTTGGTGTGTTATCATATGAACGTTGCATTTGTACGAATGATTGTGCACTCATGTAGAAAGTATGATTAGGAATAATTGCATACATAAGGGACTCATGGCACTGACATAATTTGCATTAAGGAGGTCAACTGAATTAGTAGACCGCCTGATTTTGCATTAGATAAAGACATATACACACTATGCACCCAGTTATGAAAGCATTAGAAATCTTTTTAAGGATAATGGATGCCGGTTTTTGATGGTTGAGTAGATGGACGATTCGATGGTAGGATATACATTCTACTTGACTAGAAGATTTTGGGGACGAAATCCTTTAAGGAGGGGAGAATGTAACGCCCTGTATTTTCTATGTTTATTAAAGTAACGAATTAAAGAATACTTAATTGTAATAGTGAGAATTAAGGGAAACGGGTTACGCCATTGTGTTCGTCTCAATATTCTGCTTGAGATAGAGTTCGAGTTTGCGTGAATCAGACTCCGTATGAAGAAGTTATGGAGTTCAGAAGATTTCATCTTTAAACAGAAAATTAAAAAAAATAAACAAAAGCAGTTCGAATTTCAAAATTTAGGCAAAAGAGGCTGGGCGGGAAAATTCCCGCTCAAGGGGTCGACCCCCCAAAGGGAGTCGACATAGGTGTCGACCCCCCCGTAGGGGTCGACTCCTATATTATGATCCGAACAGTGACACTTTCTGACTTGTTGCTGAGTCACTAGGGCATAGGTGGCGCTTTCTGGATAGCTCTATCTGGTCTGGATGGTTCAGATTGCTCCTAGGTTGATCTTACGGCTCACATAAATCTAAACTTCTATATAAACAACCCCAACCCTCAACCCTAAACCACGTAATTTCATTCCAATGAGCCGTCATGCTGTCCATGGCCAAACTAGAGTAGCCACCATTCTTCTCTAACTAGAAAGCAAGCTAGAAAGTAAGTTAGAAGCTACGAATCAAATCTAAATTAGAGAATCGATAGTCTACATCAAAGGATAGATTTTCTGTTTCAGAAAACAGATCCTAGAAAATAAATTTTTTCTTTTGTTTGTAAGTTCAGTTATTCTTTAGATGTGAACAAATAAAAAGTCATGATTTGTAATAAAGCGAAACTAGAACTGTGCCTAGTTGTAAGGAAATGGTGATGCTGATTCTTGTCTATTCTTGTGACAATTCTATCATATATGCCTATGATACTATTGTGTTTTATTGGACTTATCATGTTGTATGTTAAACCAATCATGTATTATATAAATTTGGTGACTCTTTCATGTTATGTTACATGCAAGTTTATAGGCTAAGTCATGTTCATATATGCCTATAGGTTTAGATCTACATCCTTATATGTTTAGATCAATGTTAATCTGATCCAACTCAAATGCAAGTTCACATTTACATGCCTAATTGGATTTGTGTAATTCTATGTAAGTTCCTGTTCATATGCTTAAGATTCATGTTAATTGGATCTAAAATGCAAGTTCATTGTTCTATGCCAAATTTATATGACACATGTTTAATTAGATCCATATTATTTTATGTTTTTGGAATGATACATGCTCCTTTCTTTTCCCTTTTGTTTTTGAGTTAGGCTAAGTTGCGAGCCTAACGTTCTATGTGAGTTATGCGAACGTATAATGGGGGTAATGTTGGGAAAAACATTAAATTACATATTATTGGCATAGTTTGGCTCATAATCATGTAAATGATTGGTAGCATGAAAGGGTATAATTTATATACCTAAAATTTATGAACATGATTCAGAGGTTAAATGGGGCATGACTTGAATGACAATAATTGTGGATAATTTACATATAAATATGAAGGGTAAATATGTAAATTAAGTAGAAGACGAATATGCCTAACCCGAGGTTAGATTGAGTTATGGTGTAAGAGTGTCCGGAACCGCCTGGCACATCCAGCAACCATAACAATATAGATCTAATGTGAGAGGTTAGCGCATTAAGCCCAAAAGAACCCGAGGTTAGATTGAGTTGTGGTGTAAGACTGCTCGAAACCGACCGGCATATCCAGCAACCGCAACAATATAGATCTAATGTGAGAGGTTGGTGCTTTAATGAATGAATTAAAGCTAAGGAACATGCATGATAAGAAGGTAGGGTTAAGTTAATTAAGGTAACACTTAACCAATACAACATGATAACTAAACTGATGGGTGGGGTTAGGTTAATTTGAGAACACTTAACCATTATAACATGTTGATTAGGAAACCCAAGTAACGGGAACCCATTTCAGCAGTAACCCACATAGATGTATCATGGTACCCTGAACTAGGCAGGGTAGGGCACGATTACTGGGTTGATTATAAGTGGTCAAAACAACGGTGGGTGGTGCGTCAGTGTAGGTTCCGACGGAGTGCGGGCGTGCACGTACTCCGGAGTGGAAAAAAGCAGGCACGGGGCATCCGTAGTTATACACTGTGCATCTTGAATTGTGTCGGGTTGCCACCATAGGATTTGATACAGTCCTTGGTGAGACCAGCGCAGGTATCTACAATCGAGCGGGGGGCCCGAATGACACAAGTAGTAAATGTATACGAGTGGGAGCCAATCGAAAAGGGATCATTTTGTTATGAACACGTGAAGCTGGTTGAAACAATAGTTAGTAGGTGCAGAGAAATGGAAATGAGTGAGATAGTATATTTAGTATATCTTGCCTTATTTGTTGTCATCTTATTTCTAGGGTATTGTCCTATGTTCAGTTTATTCATGTCATGATCCTTTTACCTGTTTACATGCTGAATAATCACTGGACTTATCAGGCTTATGTCTGACCCATTTTCTTTCGTCTTCTTTTCTTCCGTTCCCCACTCCCCCCAAGGTCCGCATGGAGGGAATACTTCAGCTTAGTTCAGACCCTTTCCAGCTTGAAGAGAGTAGATGTATTTCTTGCATTCTCTTTCCTTAGGCTATTGCCTCGGATACACTCTCATTGGGGATTTATATATATGCCTTATTTTTATTTTATGCTTCTTTATGTTTTAATCAAGACAGAGATTTTGTTGTAATGATTTGGAAGTTTGTTTGAGATAGTTGTTGTAATGTTTTGACTGAACTACGTGCTTATGAAATAAATTTAGTTTTTTTCGCTGTTTATATGTCTGTCTTGTAAATTATCTGTATCTTTTACCTATAGCGCTTCACCGAAGTTAAGGCATTCCCTTTGTGAGTGACCTTAATGGAGGTGGGGTGTTTCACCGCTTCTACAATTAATGATAGCATTTGAGGTTACTAAGAAGGGATGACCCAAAATCAATGGAATTTGACTATCAGGATTCGAAACAGACTTGGTTTCAAGAACTATTAAGTCCACAGGGAAATAGAATTCTTAAATTTGTATCAAGACATCTTCAACAATGCCCAAGGGCTTTTTGACCGATCGATCGGCTAGTTGGATTGTTATGTTTGTGGGATTCAGTTCCCCTAGTCCAAATTGACGACAAACAGTGTAAGGAAGAAGATTGACACTTACACCAAGATCATGTGAGGCATGATTGTTGTGGGTATTTCCAATTTTACAACCGATTGTTGGGGCAATCGGGGTCCTTATACTTGATAGGTAATGGATTCAAGAAAACTGAGCTAGTATTCTCAGTCAAGAAGGCAGTTTTAGGAATATTAGTGGCTCGTTTTCTGGTGCATAGCACTTTCAGACACTTGGCATATTGAGGAATTTGTTCGATGGTGTCTAAGAGTGGAATATTGACACGAACTTGTTCGAAGATTTCAAGAATTTTTTCGAAATTCACATCCTCCTTCTTATTGTTAAGTCTATGAGGATATGGAGCTACTGGTTTATAGACTCTTTTAGAATTTTGATCACTCAAAGAAGAAGATTTCAATATAAGAAGTGACGAAGGTAAGGGTGTAGAAGACGTGATGTTTGGATTGCCAACAATAGAGGAAGATACGTTGTCGGGATTGCCGACATTAGAAGAAGAGTTGTTGGGATTGCCAACATTCGAAGAAGATGGAGATTTGGAAGCTTCATAAGACATGGCCTTAATTGCCATCGGAAGAGTGTCAATCTATTCGATTGGGGTTGGAATCGAATGAGTGTCGGGATTGCCAACATTAGAATCAATCATTTTTCTGGATCTGAGGGTGGTGACAGCATTAACCGAATTATAATTTTCGTCCTCACAAGAGTTCACAGTACGAGAATTGTATTTTGGATTCACCTCGGGTTGACTAGGAAATTTCCCTTTCTCGTTACTTTTCATTAGTTCCTTTACCATATTCATCATTTGTTCGAGTTTAATATCTTGAGTATTTATTTGCTTCTCTAATCGAATAATATCTTATGACGGTTGAGAAGATTGAGATGATTGGTTTGATGAATGAAAGTTGGGGTGCCTATAAAGTTGTTTGGATTGAGGTGGAAATTGAGAAATTTGAGGACTAGAAGAAAATGGAGCATGGTGATTCAAATTCGAAATCATGTGAGATGGATTTGCAACATTATTGGGATTAGAACATGAGAAATTTGGATGATTTCTCCAACTAGGGTTATATAGGGATGAGTAATAACTATTTTGAGCAATGGCATCGACTTGGTCTTGAGGGTAATACTGGAGTTGTCCTTCGAATTGGGGAGTTTGAGTTACTAAAAGAAATTGATTGGGATCCACGACATGCACTCCTCTAGTAGAAGCACGGATGGGAACACGAATTGATTTCCATTGCATGTCCTTTTCAGAATAATTTTCTAAGAATTCCCAAGCTTCATCGACCGTTTTAGACATAAATTCTCCTCCACACATTGATACTAGTTGTGTTCGAGTTTGTTAGTTTAGCCCTTCATATTCAAGTTGACACAGATAATATTTTGGAATTGCATGATGAGGACAACTATATGGAAGTTGGTTGAATCTCTCAAAATATTTTGAATAAGTTTCCCCCTTATTTTGAGAAAATTGATTTATCTCAGTTCGGATTTTTAGGGTTTTATGGAAAGGGAAAAACTTCTTTAAGAATACAGTGATAAATTCATCCCAACTTCTTATGGATTGTCGTGGAAGAGAATTTAGCCATCTTTTAGCGCTTTCAAGTAGTACGAATGGGATTAGCCTTAGCTTGATTGATTCATTAGACAAGTGTTGCATTTTAATTGTGGATGAATACAATTCAAATTCACTTAGGAATTCATAGGCATTTTCAGAACCAGTAAATTTTGGAACCCCTTGAATAAATGAATGTTTAAGCTCAAAATTTCCTTCAACTGGTGGAAATACGATAACATAAGGTTGAACAGTCCTAGTGGGCGTAACATCGTTCTCGAAGAGATAAGGGTCTATCCATTTCAACATTAAGATTTTGAAAATTGTGATTAATTCGATTTTGATCCATCTCATTTGGAAAATTTTGGTTTATTCGAGAGCCCCTAAAAGAATTATGGTAGCTAACACTCTTTTAACTCATCGTTGTTGAATATAGAAAATTGAAAACTTAAATTTGGCAGAAGTAGTTGATATTACAAAATAAGTTACAACTCAAGTATATCTTATTCATTGATAATCTCGATTTGAAGGGGGAAGAGGGTTTTATGGTCGTTCACGTATAGTATAAATACTAAGGGATACGACCAATGTTTTACGGGTAATATGCAACCTCTTTTGCTAGAAGTTCAATAAATTGAGCTAATATATATCCGCAATCAAACCCTTGAGAGAATCAATTTCATAAAATACACTCTTGTAATTAATTATTTTGCAAATCAACGAGAGTGAATAGTTCTGATAATTTGTTTCTCACAAACAGATTCAGAAATATCAGTCACCGAGAAGCACAGAATAATAACATAAAATTTAAATATTGTACATGCAAGCCGCTGCCCCTGCAGAAAATTTTTACAAGCAATTTCTATTTTTTTCCAGTAGAGCACCTGTAAAGTTCAGAAAATATTACTATGGGGTATGGCAGTCCGTCCAAAGTAGTTGAGTAGCGTTAGCAATTCGAACTTCACTATTTGCAATTCATTCGTCGATTCTTTGTTGCTACTTGACTATTTTCTTCAACCTTTGATTCTGAGGATTTTTTTTAAGAGAAAATAAAATAAAACAAAACAAAACACTAAAAAAATCAAAATCTAGACTTGGCAAAGTTGAACAATTTGAACCGATTGAATCACAAAACAAAACGAACCATGGCAACTAACTTGGAGTCGATCGTACAAGGAAACAGATTCTTTTAAATGCAGAAATCACAAATAAACCCTACTAATTGGACAAACAAGGAAGCCTAAAAAAAATCTTTCTTCTTGCTGACCAGAATAGGCATGCATACCAATACGAGAGCACAAAAAATCAAGGCCCAATATACTCTCACGCCCCCTGTAAATCTCAGAAATAAACTATAACTCACCCAAATATAACACACCTCCTATCAAAGAAGAAAATCACGCACTCACTCAAACCACAAAACGGAATACACAAACCCTAAAATCAAACCAGACTTCAACGCATGACTCCAGTTATAAACTCACGCCCCTTTAACCCAAAAAGAAGCCCTCAAACAGAAAAAACATCACGCCCCTTTCAGCTAAAAACAATTCGCAATCCAGAAACGAACTTCAAAATAAATCACGGCTTTTTTTTCGATATCAAGAACCAGTTCGATTTGTGGAAGTGGGTGGTTTCGCTGTTCGAATTACGGTCAGAGGCTAACGTTTTGTGGAGCTTGTGCGAATTGGGTTTGTGACAGGCGTTGATAATCGAATTGAGTTTTTATGGTGTCGCGATTGGTATTGTGAAAGGTGGATGGCTCGCGAGGCTTCCAGTATTTGTTGGCAATTTAGGTTTCGAAATTAGAGTTTGCGACTTGCGGTTATGATCTGAAGGTCTTTGCTGATGGGGTATGCAATTTGGAAGTGTGGACAGTGAAGGCATTTCGAACAGGGTATGTGGTTTGGTATTCGAGGTTGCAAAGGGAGTATGTCTTTTTATGACGAAGTTTGGACTTGTGGACTGAGATTATGAAGTGGGTTTGGTGAACGATCTGAGGGATGGTAGTAGAATGCGAGAGGAGACGTGAGACCTGGAACATGGACAGAAAGGTGTGTGACTGGTGATTGTTTACTGATGCGGAAGGGGGATGGGGATACCGAGTGAAGGAGATGTTGTTTTGTGATAATGGTCTATAGGGCTTTGAATTACAGTGGCGGATTGGTGATTTTTGCGGCAGAGGATGGAGTTGCGATTTGATTCAAGAAGAGAGGGCTTGCGTTGATGGTTGGTTTTTTTTGTGATGTGAAGGACGTGTAGTGATGGTATTTTGTCCTGGGAATTGGGGTGGAGGCTTGGATTTGTAGGTTTGGAAAGGCAGCGCGTTGCTGCTTGAGGGTGGTTGGATGGTCGGGAACGCAATCTTATAGCGAGATTATGGATCTGGGTAGTTTTTGGTTTCGACCTTGGAAAAAAAAGGAGTCTGATGGTGTCTGGGTGATGTTAGAAATTGATTGAAGATGAAGCTGGCAGACAAGAACGGTGACGGTGCGCAATGTGAGGAGAGTTTGGCCGATGGTCTGTGTTGAGAAAATTCGGTAATTTGAAGTGTGCGTGTATGGCTTTGAGGCTTCTGGATTTAGAACTGTGGGGGTATCTAACGAAATGAGCACGGATGTGGATTGAAGTTTGTGATGAAGATGGGGGGTAAAGATGGTTTGAAGGGTATGGCGATGGAAGAGGAGCAATGATGTATGGGTTTTGTTAGGGAGTTTGAAGAAGATTAGGCAGAGAAGGAAATTTGTATATTTTTTCCCAGAAAAGCGGGAAAGAATTGTAAACAGAAAAAGAAAAAAATTAATTGGAAAAGTGTGAATGTGGAAAGAAATAGAAGAAGAGTGTAGTTGGAAAGAAATCAAATTGTGAAAGAAATGCAAGGAGAGAGAGAAATAAATAAGAAGGGAAAGCAATCAAACAAAATTTGCAAGATTTTTTATTATTATAAATAAAAACAACAAAAAAACTAACAAGAATCAGAAATTAAATAAATAATAAAATTTAATCGTTACCTCCCTGGCAACGGCGCCAAAAACTTGATTGCTTCTTTTCTATGAATTAGAAAAGTGCGAATTTTGAAATAAATACTGCAAGCGCACAGATCGTGTAGTATGCAGGTTGAATCACATAGAGGTAAATTAAATTAAATTATTTATATAATTTCTTGGGCGAGTTAGACAAATCTTGAAGGTTGGTTTTGAAATCAAACGAAATTGGAACTGCAATTAAACTATTATTGAATTGAATCAAATCTGAATCAAATCAAATATGTATTCAATCCAATATGACCTAGGGAAGTATAAAAAGAATAGAAATTAAATTTGCAGAAATTAAATAACAAACAGGAAATAAAATTAGGATTACCTCTGAATCTGATCAGACGATCAATCACTAATGAAAATAGTTGCAAAATACAAATAGTGTTCTACCGAATCTAATTGTGTAGACAACATTGATTGGCTTTAAAAAAAAGAAAGGCAGAAAAGAAGAAAAAGAAGAAGGCTCTATTAATTCTAGGATGATCATTTACAATGAGATTACATGGATATTTATAGGAGATAGATAGCCAATCTAAAACCCTAATCCAATCTATGCATTTATGGGCCAATTAATTAGCAATTATTCCTCCCATATTAATTAGCAATTTATTCCTCTCATCTCTTCCTTGTTTGGCATGTGACTAATTAAGGGGAGAGAAGATTTGATAAGATTTATTCAGCCAAACATGAACATATCTTAAAATCCAAAGCAACACATTGCTAAGTTCATCTGCAAATCTTCATATGTATATACACAGCATTTTGATCTTTATTTTTCTGTTTTTCTGACTGCATGTGACTTAGTTGGCATATCTGTAAAAGTGACAAAATAATACCCAAGTAATATTTATTTACATACAAAAGTTAAGATATGTAACACCCCGAATTTTCCGGTAACTGTAAGATGAACAAATTAAAGTATAATTAATTTCAAATCAAAGAATTAAGGGAAACGAGATACGCCATTTCGTTCGTCTCGGAATTCTGCTTGAGATAGAGTCCGAGTTTGCGTAAAACGGACTCCGTATGAGGGAGATATGACCTCCGGAAGTTTTAGAATTCAGTTTAAAATTCAAACAGGCAGAAAGTTCAAAAAAACGAATTCAAATTCAAAATCGGACCCAGATTGGGCTGGGCGGGAATTTTCCCGCCCAAGACCCAGGTCGACTGGGTAGTCGACCTGGGTGTCGATTGGGTAGTCGACCTGGCCCCTGAGCAAGGTCGAACCCAGCCCCTCCTGGCTGGCCTGGTCTGTGCTTGGTCGAATTTCTGGGCCTGGTCTTGTCACTAGGGCTTATGTGTCAACTCTTGATTGGTTTCTCTTTAAAACGAGCGGCTTATATTAATCTTGGCTCCATCGACGGCTCTAATCAATTCACAAACTCTATAAAAAGGACCTAAGACTCCACCTAATTCACACAAATAAAATGAGTATGGAGCTGTCATGCTGCTGAAGAAAGACTAGGAGTAGCCATCAAATCGAGAGACGATTAGGAGTTGATTCAAAAGCTTAAAGCCACGACAATTAAATCAAAACAATGCCTACAACAAAGGATAGCATCACCAAATTCAGAGTCCTGAATACAAGATTCGTCATACGTTGTAAGTAGAGTGCTAATCCGATGTGAATGAATAATCGAGACTTGATCTGTGTAGAATAAGAAATGGGATTGTACTTTAATTATAATAATGTAAATTAATAATTGTATGTTGCTATGATTTGCTATGAATGGATTTGGGATGTGGTAGTGTAATTAACATGATATTGGATCTATTGAATAGTTGCAATACAAGTATATAACTCATGTTGGAAATTTGATGCGTTATGGTTAATGAAAAGTTATATATATTTCGTTGCAACCAAGTTAAGACTTATGCAAGTATATGATTCACTATTATGCCAACATGATTTTAGATCCTTCTATGTATATTTTTATGATCATTTTTAGTGTAGTTGGATCCAATTGGGTATTATGATTCATATGAATTTATGTTGGAATAGGCATCATGATTCAAGTGAAAACCATACTTTTATATTAGTGACAAAAGTAAGCATCTTTGTGAACTTGTGTTGACTTTATGAACATGACTAGTTTATGTTTAACTTTATGCCCAAACAAAATATGTTTTAGGCTTAGGTTGTTGTTAAAAACATATGATAATATATGTGGCACATAATTAAGTTAGATTCATACTTTAAATAAAAGTTTACATGATTAGATTAAAACCATGATTCATGTTTAGGTATGTTTTATGTCAAGATTATATGCTATTACAATGCAAGTTCACAAGTGCCTAATTTATGTTAATTAGATCGCTATGTTGCAAGTTCATGCGTTTAAACACCCCTTTTTGATGTTACTTAGAATATATATATATATATATCATGTTCTAAGCCTCCCCTTTTTATGTGGCTAAGTTGGGCTAAAATGTTGGAGCCCAACATATGTTATATTATTACGTACAAACGGGGGAATACGTTGGGGTTAATTAAAGTATATGTGTTGGCATGTTTGGCACATGCCAACGATTCATGACATTTTAAATGGTATAAATTATTATACCAAGAATAATGAGTTTGAATAATGGGCCGCAAATATTTACATATAAAAGAAAAAGAGACAAAATATGTAAACTTAGAAAATACGACATGCTTAACCCGAGGTTGGATTGCGTTGTGACATAAACCTGCCCGGACCCGCCCGGCTGTCCAGTAGTCACAACAATACCTATCCAATGTGCGTGGTTAAGCATTGAGCCCCATAAAGACCCGAGGTTAGACTGAGTTGTGACGTAAGACTGCCCGGACCCAACCGACAACAGGCAATCACAACAATACCTGTCTAATGTGAGTGGTTGGAGCTTTAATAAGACAAATAAGGCTAAGTCAGGATTGATAGGATTAAGTAAATTGAATTAATACTTAATCAAATACAACATGCTAAACTATACAGACTGATTGGGGGTTAGGTTTATACAGAACACTTAACCAACTTAGCATGTTGGCTAGAAATAGAAAACCTAGTAGCGGGGGACCCTTTTCAGCAGTAACCCTACAAGATGTATCAGGATACCCTGAACTAGGCAGGGTGGAGCACGATTACTGGGCTGAGTGTAAGAGGTCAAATCGACGGTGGTGGTGCAGCAGTGTAGGTTCTAATGGGGTGCGGGCGTGCACACACTCCAGCGCAGAAAAATTAGGCACTGGGCACCAGTAGTATGCCTGTGCATTCTAGAATTGTGTCGGGCCACCACCATGGGACTTGATACACCCCATGGTGGGACCAGCATAGATAGCTACAACATCGGGGGCCGTAAGACACATGTAACTATGCGAGTAGGAGCCGATCATTAAAAAGGATCACTTCACCCTGATTGTGGGGCGCCTGATGGGAACTAGTTTATAGGAGGTGCAGAGATTAATATGGGGAACGATAGTGTATTCGACTCTAGACAACTTAACTTAGTTTATGGTGCTTTCCCATTTCCAGTTTGTACTTATCATGCTCTTTTTCTTATTCATAGACTGAATAGTCCTAGACTTACTCAGGCTTTATGTCTGACTACTTTTCTTTCGTCTTCTTTTCTTTTGTCCCCCCCCCCCAGGTCCGCAGGGAGGGAATATCGCAGCTTGACCAGTTTCACATCCAGCTTGAAGAGAGAGAATGTATTGCTTGGATCTCTTTCGTTTTGAACTATGGCTTTGGATATCAATTATGGGGACTTATGCAGTTTACTTATGTTTTTATGCTTCTTTAAGTTATGAAATCAAGACAGTATTATGCTTGTAATAATTAGAAGAGTGTTTTGAAATTATGGAAATGTTTGTGTAAACATTTATTTTATGAAATAAAAGTCTGTTGTTTTTCCGTTGCTTATACATATGTGTTTATATCTGTCTTATGTTTTTATCTTTGACTTTTACCTATAAACCTCCACCAAAATTAAGGCATTCCCTTTGTGAGTGACCTTAACGGAGGTGGGGTGTTTCAAGATATAAGAGTACAAAATAAACACATTTTCATGTTAATCAACTTCCTCCGTTTGTTCGACTCTAGGTCTCGAGTTTTCGATCCAATCACTCAATTTCGCGACGATCTGACACCACAGCATCGAAGAGGAGAGGGAGGTGCACCAGGGGGGCCCCACGCGGTGGCGTGCGATCGGGATAGGGGGTTGCGGCGACGCTTGAAACAATGGCACTTCGGGTGTAGAATCCGAACCCAATACACAACTATACTTGATCAACCCCGTATGGAATTGAAGAGTGGATCAATCTAGACAAAAACTTCAACTGGAGTGAGAGATTTCGTTGAATGGATTGGGACTTATTAGAGGGAGGAGGTTGGAAGAATTCTGTCCATGGAGTGATGGGGGCGGCGGCTCACTGTAGATTAGGGTTAGATTTAATCTATTATTTATAATACAATATTATTAAAATCCTTAGTTTTTAGTTAAGGCCCATTAACCCTTAGTAGCTCCAAATTCAGCCCAACGAGAGTTGTTCCTAGCCAAATATCCCCCTTCCGGACACAATGGGCTAGGTCTTGTCAGCCCACTCGATCATTTTCGGCTTGTTTTCTTCAAATTAAAATATAAATCATTTAATTATTTAATTTGGCCGTACATTTAAATTTACCGGGACCACATACTGACTCCAAAAATTCTCGAGAAATAAATCTAGCTCTCTTTTGACGATACGGTCCTAACAAAATTAATTTCTTCGAATTTGGAGACCGTTTGAAAAATGGCCCTTTTAACGGTCGATTAAATTCAACAAAAATTATCGAACACAGTTTAATTTACCCCGCTCACATATTAATTTCAAAAATTATGGAAAATTAAACTTAGCAATAATTTGACATTCCGGATCCGACAAAAATGGTTTCGTCGAAAATGGAGTTTGTTTGTAAAATGACTATTTTTAATAGCTTTAATATTATTTAAAAATTGAATTTTTAAATTATGGCACATTTTCTAAACAATTACCTTAAAATAAAAATTTTAAATTGGTCCTGAATTTCCGGGTTGTTACAGCTTTTCCCTTGGGAGTCGATGATCCCATTGCACTAATCCATAGCCATGCTACGATCACTTTGCCCTTGGGAGTCTTAATGACCCCATTGCGCTGATCCATATCCACTAATCCGTCTCTCAGTGATGAACGAAAGTTATAGATATCGATAACCCCTTTGCACATGTTCCGCAGCAAAGCCCAACTCTTGAAGTTACTCGTTGGTTCCTATCTGGATCCTGAGCAATAACTTCTCATTTGGACTTCCTTTGCATCTCAGGTTTTGGTCCTCTTCAGTTTGTGGTTCAGTTTCCATTCAGTTCGCGATGTGCAGCAGCTCACAGCTCGGAGTACGCTCGGATCGTGACCCCATTCCGGTCCTGATCTGAGGTCGGCTCGTGGATCCCATTCGGTCCACGGTTCGTGTGTGCTCCATCAGGGTTTGGGTCGCGGTCTTCATCACCATCACAGTTCTCTTGTTTGGTTCGTGATCACGGTTCGTGCTTCACGATCAGGGTCGGTTCGTGGTGAGCACGAGTCTTGGTTTCCTCTCCTGGTCGTAGTTCGGTCCGTGGTGTGGAGTGGCTCGATTCGTGAAGGGCGTTCACGAGTGGGGTTCGACTCGCAGTGGTACTCCACGATCGGGTCGGGTCGGGTTGTGAGTCACGAACGGGTCGTGGTGCACATGTCACGAACGGGGTCCTGCACTGTTTCCTGCAACTTTCCAGCAAGCTACTTACACCATACGACGACATTTTCGACCATTCTAACTTTGCTAAACAGTTATGAAACATTCCAAACAGTTGTAATAACTTGTGTAATCAATTATAAACACCAAAACAACAATTTAATATGTTAATATGGATCAAACATACCCAAAACCCATGTTTTCCCCTTAATCATGTTTTATTATATTTAATAATAGGATTAGTAAACTTAATCCAAATTAACCCAAATTTCTAAAAGTGACATAAAATAATATTCTGGAATTTATGCACATTTTTCCAGATTTTTATGATGCATAATTTTGCTAATTATCACTAATCACCCGTAATTAGCCGTAATTAGTGAATAAAAGTGCAAATCACTCAACTTAGCCACAAATAAGTCTCAGATCTGAAAATATCTCTAATTTGGTTCGAATCCCAATGCAACACAGCAGCTCTACCTCCAATTTGATGTTAATTTGCCTTGATTTGATGCTGATTAGCTTAATATTGGATTAGAAAGTGGTTAGGAGGTAGTTTAGAAGGTGGAGGCCTTTGCTAGGGTTAGAGAAATGTTTGTGGTGGCTAGAAAACAAAAATGAAATGGGTTCCTAATTCATTTCGGCCTCCACATAACCCTAATCAGAAAATGGGTTATGGGCCCATCCACTAATTAACCTATTAAGCACGCTTAAGCAGTTTTTCACCTTCCAAACCGTGTTTCGGCCATATCTCCCAAACGGTAAGTCCGTTTAATTAATGTGACCACTCTACGGAAAGGTAAACCTTCACCCAAATCCAACGGAAGTGGTTTCAGGTCAAAATTCCTTACCAATCAAAAGTTATAGGCGAAACAAAATTCTCTAGGGGCAAAATGGTCACTTAGAATTCGGTAAAAATCGTGAACATGAGAAATGACCCCAATAGTCGTTTTCCAAAGTTACACGACCATATGACTTCTTATGAAAATAAAAATAATATTCTACGATCCTCCGGTGCGTAGAATATGGGTCGTTACATAATTAGTATTGTGTATTTATAGCTGTACTTTCAGATTGTTGATAAAAAGCATGGTTTAAAGCATTTGATGGATACAGCATGAAGAATTTGCTTAAAAAGAGTGAAGTTTGAAATTACTAAAGCTTGAAGAGTTTAAAGCTTGAAGAACCGTTGCAAATAGAGTTCAGTTAGGTAGATTTTGCTCACTAAAGACTCATATTGCGTTCACATTGGCTCTTTTGTAAGGCCTCTCACTCTACAGCATGACCACTGCGTTCACATTGGCTCATTTGCAAGGCCTCCACCTCTACAGCTACGTTCACATTGGCTTATGTGTTATTTGGGTTAAATCTTTAGTCCCACATTGTGTAATTAGCCAATTAGTCTTTGTCATATCAGCTATAAATACACTTGTATCTTGTTCATTTAGAATTACATTGGGTTTTATTCTATAATCCTTCTCTTGGAATAAAATCATTTTTCTCCCTGTTCTCTTTAGTTTATTGTATTTTATTTATGTTGTTTATTTTCTTTTTTCCTTCCTCTTTAGCTATGTCTAGCTAATTTGCTTTAATTAGGGGGTGATGACGCTTAGATTAGATTCAATATGAATCACATAGCCAAAGAGATTAGGACTTCATGTATATAGATCTAGATCCGAACTAATGGTTAGATCTGAACTTTCATATTCTGTGTCGTTTAAGAGCTATGCTCCTTCACAGGGTATATTCAAGTTCGATCTAACGCTTACCAGATTTTGATCTATTTTAAGGGTTTTAGAAATAAAATAGTGAATCTATCTTAATAGCCTATGGTTGTTTAAGAGCATAGCTCCTGCATAGGCTATACTTGTCGTTATTCACATATTAGTTTCTAGATACCTAATTATCGTTGATTCATGTTTGTGACAGATACATGAATTAGATTTGTATCAATCTGTTTGGTTATTAATTCATGTTAATTTAATCTATGTCATTGCACCCTAATTGCTTTCGTATATTATTAAAAACTCTCTTTTTTGCTTATTTTCTGTTATTTTAAAACAATCAAAGTTCTGGAATAACTTGATTGGATTTATTAGTAAAATAATTTTGGTCCCAGAGTTCGACACCTTTTACAACAATGTTTAGGAAATCCGAACGAATTAAAAAGTTGTTTTCCATTGTTTAATTTGTTCGCAAACAACTGCTGATGGTTTTGTTGGTTTTTTTCCTTACAGATTGAACAACAACATTCATGCAGAAAATATAAACAAAATACTTCAATATGAATATCATGTAAAAACGAAAACAATTAATTACATAAAAAACAACCAAGGTTTAAGCAGAAGTGGAAGTAGTTTTGGCAGTAGCATCAGATAGCCGAGATCACTTCTTTGCCAAGCTTCGTATCGTCGAGGCCTTGCTAACTATCTTGCCGGAGTAAGTCCTGCTATAAGTATCGAAAGATTTGCGGACGTTATCTTCCGTCAAAAGGTCGAAAAGCCTGCTGATTTTGGAGGTTCTTTTGGAACCCCTCATCCTTAGCTTCCCGGTATCAGTCAAACTAGGAAGTTTATTGTCCCCTTTCTTAATAAACATTGACTTTCGTCTTTGTTCTCCATTGCGTCTTTCGTATCCCTGGAAGCATGGCATTCCTCTGTGAAGAAGAAGACGGACACGTCTTGGGGGTCAGTACTAACTGTTTCATGGGGAAACCTTGCTTGTCACATCCTCCCATGGTCTTAAATACATAGCCTTTGAACTACTTGTCGAGTGCATCACCATTCACTTCCTATGAGATCTTTTTGCTATAAAATGATCGGAGTTTCTGATCAACATCTATCTTGAGTTTTTTGGTAACCCAGCAGTGCAACACATATTTTTTCCATCCGACTGAATCTTGGCTAAAAATGCCTGCGAACGACCCCTAAAGTGCATAACTACCTTTCAAAGCGTTGTGTTATACAGTAGATTCGATGAGCACTGATGCCTTCATTATACCTTCAAGAAAATAATGAGCCACTTCATGACTTACCGCTAGGAAGAAATCTGTATATTTTTTGTTGTGCACGCTTTTATCTATAAAAATATTATTTTGTCTTTACCTACCTCTGCCTTACTAAAAACTGCTTTCATGCATTTGCTCCAACCAAACAGCGTGCACAGACAAGTATGTCAAATTTTATGTTGTTCAGCTTACATTGTAGTTGCAATCTTTCTTCCCTTAAGAATAATTTAAGAGTCATATAAGATGATAAAATAACATTACACATCAATTATTGTCTTGATATCATGGATTTAACAACAAGATACAGAGACAACTAAAACTATTTTGTACAAATTTCACATTTCATTGAAGTTATTCAAGAAAAAAAATCTATGATTCCTTATATTAGTGTATAACAAGGATATAATATTTAGAACTAAATGTTTAATTAAATTAAAACAAAAATTCTTCTAAAGGATATGACACTAAGTGTGCTTGTGATACCGAGATAGCATTGCATGTCAAATTGTTGATAAAGCTCCACATACCCCTTGTGCGAAGTACGGGCCCAACGATGCAATATTTCAAAAGAGCAAGCATGCAGATAGTTTTTCCTTAAGAAAAAATTCACTACGTTTCAATTTCCTTCGCCTTCATTTCGATTTAACCGCACCTCCAATTACACTTAGCCTTTGCCTGCACCTCCAATTACACTTTGCCTTCGACCTCACCAATGCCCTCGACCTCATCTACGCCTTCGACCTTCCCAACAATTCGACTTCGCCTTCATTGCTGTCGATCAAGGCACCAAAAAATTCCGTATTAGAAGAAATGAAATATAATTCGGGTGTATATATTTTTTCCGTCCAACTCAGGCATAGCTAAAAATGCCTATGAACTGCCCCTAAAGGCATAGCAACCTTTCAAAACGTTATATTTTACAGAAGATTTTCTGAGCACTGATGCTTTCATTATACCTTCAAGAAAATAACAAGCCATTGCATGACCTTACCGCTAGGAAGAAATCTGTATATTTTTTATTATGTATTCTTTTATCTATAAAAATATTATTTTTCCTTTACCTACCTCTGCCTTACCATAGACTGATTTCATACATTTGCTACAACCAAAAAGCATGCAAAGACAAGTATGTCAAATTTTATGTTGTTCATCTTACTTTGTAGTTGAAATCTTTCTTCCCTTGAGAATAATTTAAGAGTCATATAAGATGATAAAGTAACATTACACATCAAGTACTGTCATGATATCATGGATTTAACAACAAGATGTGATAGAGACGACTAAAACTATTATGTATAAATTTTAGATTTCATTGAAGGTATTCAAGAAAAAATCTATGATTCCTTATATTAGTGTTTGACATGAATATAATATTTAGAATTAAATGTTTAATTAAATTAAAACTAAATTTCATCTTAAGTATATGATGCTAAGTGTGCTTGTGATACCAAGATAACATTGCATGTCAAACTGTTGATAAAGCTCCACATACCCATGTGCAAAGGCCTAGCAATGCAATATTTCAAAAGAACAAAAATGAAAATAGTTTTTCCTTAAGAAAAATATTCACTGCATTTCAGTTTGCCTTCGCCTTCATTTCGATTTCACCAACACGTCCAGTTACACTTTGCCTTTGCCTGCACCTCCAATTACACTTTGCCTTCGACCTTACCTATGCCTTCGACCTCGCCTGCGCCTTCGACCTCGCCTGCGCCTTTGAGCTTCCCTACAATTTGACTTCACCTTCGCTGTTGTCGATCAAGGCACCTAAAACTTCTGTATTAGAAACGAAATATAATTCGGGTTTATACTTTTTTTTCCATCCCACTGAAGCGTGGTTAAAAATTCCTATGAACGGCCCCCTAAAGTGCATAGCGGCCTTTCAAAGCATTACGTTTTATAGCAGATTCAATGAGCACTAATGCTTTCATTATACCTTCAAGAAAATAACAAGCCAATGCATGACTTTACCGTTAGGAAGAAATCTGTATATTTTTTATTTTGCACGCTTTTATCTATAAAAATATTATTTTGTCTTTACCTACCTCTGCATTACTAAAGTCTGCTTTCATGCATTTTCTTTAACCAAAAAGCATGCATAGATAAGTATGTCAAATTTGTAGAATATTGGAGAAGAGACATTTTAGGGGAAGACAAACTTTATTGATTTATTGATTACTTGCTTGACACATTACATTGCAAATCTATATCCTCATTTATACATGCTTATTCTTATCGAAAAGATAATTCTAGATAAGATTTGGGTTTATCATAATAATACAATACCAAATATAAATCAAATACCCAAATCATGCAATATATATTGCAATTAACACATGCAATATATAATGACATTTATTTCATTTTAATTTATTGTCAACAATGCTTCCCCTAAATTAAACTTGCTTATTATTCTCAAATCTTATGCACTTCTTTTGAAGACTTGTACACTGAGTGCCTTTTGTCAAAATATTGGCCATTTGATTACTTCATTCTCTTCTCCTTTCTTGATGAATCCAGGTGGTTGATCAACATAGACTTCTTTCTTAAGAACACCATTTAGGAATGTTGATTTTACATTCATTTGAAACAACTTCCAATTTTTTTGAATAGCTTGACATAAGTAAGAAAACGGTCTCAAGTCTTGAAACAGGAGCAAACACCTTTGTAAAATCTTCTCCTTCCTTTTGTTTGTACCTTTTTGCAAGTAATCTTGCCTTGTGCTTGTTAATAGAGCCATTTGGATTCATCTTTGTTTAGTACACCCATTTTACTCCAATGGAATGCTTGTGTGGTGACAAATTTGTAAGCCCCCATATGTCATTGTTTTGAATTGAGTCAATCTCATCTTTTATGGCTTTTCTCCATTTTTCATGTTGATTTGCATCATTGAAAGAAATTGGATCTTCCCCTGCAAAGAAGGCAAAGAACACAACATTATTTGATCCAACTTCATCAGTGATATCATATAATTCCTAAATACTTCTCATTTTTTTGGCGCGCTTGGTACAAAATGTTGGCTAGATGAAGGAAGAGCTGAAAGATGTGGTGTCACATATTCTTCTATGGTGCCATTTTCCATATTTTCCAAATCTGGAAAAATATTTTCCTCGATTTTAGAAAAAGGAATGGACATGTTATTGTTTTCAATTTCCAAATTCTCAAAATAAGAACCTTCATCAAAACGGACATCTCGGCTAATCACAATCTTCTTTATAGTTGATTATACAATTTGTATGCCTTGCTTCTTTCACTATAGCCAATGAAAACAAATTTTTCTGACTTGTCATACAACTCTTTTCTTGTTGCATTTGGAATATGAGAGTAAGCAACAATCCCAAATATCCTTAGATGCTGAATATTTAGTTTTATACTATACCATGCTTCATGCGGTGTGCAATTTTCTAGATTTCATGTTGGTGACCTGTTAATCAAATAAACTGCACAAGAAATAGCTTCCACCCAAAATGTTTTAGGTAACCTCTTCTTCTTGAGAAGACATCTAGCCACCTCCATTATTGTTCTATTTTTTCTTTTACATGCCCCATTTTGCTCTAGAGTGTGACGGACTATCGTTTCATGAAAACTGCCATTGTTCAAACAATACTTTTCAAAATCATTTGAAAGATATTCTCCTCCATCAATTCGTAAAATGTTGATTTTAAGCCCTGTAAAAGTGTCCACTTCTTTCTTGAAATCTTTAAACTTATGAAAATTGTCATATTTTTCTTTAACAAAGTACACCCAAGTTTTTTTTTTGAATAGTCATCAATGAAAGAAATAAAGTACCGATTACCTCCCAAAGATGTCACTGGCATTGGACCACAAAGATCTGAATGAATAAGCTGCAATGGTCTTTTTGCTCTCCAACAAGATTTTTTGGAAAATGAATATCTGTGCTGCTTTCCAAGTTGACATTCTTCACAAACTTCATCAAGACGATCGATTTGCGGCAATCCTTATACCATCATATTTTTTAGAGCATCTTCAAGTTGTCATTATTTAAATGACCATATCTATTATGCCATAACTTAGAGATATTTTTATCGACGCTAAAGAAACCAAACATGTTTCGGTTTTGAAGGGTGAGTGAAAAAAGATTATTTGAGGCTACTCCAACTCTAGCAATGACTTGATTATTCTTTGACAAGTGACATGCCATATCATGAAAGTGAATATCGTATCCCTTCTTCAAAAGATAACCCACGCTAGGTAAGTTATTTTTCAAACCAAGAACAAGATAAACTTTAGACATTTTCTCCATTCTTCTAGTTTTGATTGTGAATTCAATTGCACCAATGCCACTAACTTAGTATGTTTTTCCATCTCCGACTTTAACTTCTCTATAATTATTTTCATACAACTTTAAAAATAATTTTTTGTTACCAGTTATATGTTTGCTAGCACGACTATCTATATACCAAGCATCATCAAAATCTCCACATTCAGATACAAGAAATAAAGTTTCATCATTATTTTGCTCTTGGTTTTAGTTTGCATATACCAAGTTAGCATCATGTTTTTCATCCTCCTTGTATCAGCAATCATTTGCCATATGACCAGGTTTGCGACAATTAAAACATTCAAAATAGCCACGAAATCTTCCTCTTTGATTTCCATGTCCTCTTCCTCTTGATTTATGCCAACAATCGCCTCTTCCATTTTCCTTACTTGAATAATCGCTTCTTCCACGAGCATATGTTCCTCTTCCTCTTGAATTTCTTCCATGACCGCGTCCACTACCTCTTTGATTTTTAAAATCTTCCTTTTTCATTCAGAGTCAATTTTGATTGAAGTGCTTGATCCAAATCTATACTTTTGTTTTTTGTTGAGTCTTTCTTCATGAGCTTGCAATGAACCAGTGAGCTCATCAATGGACATGGAATTTAGATCTTTGGATTCTTCAATGGCTACAACAATATAGTCAAATCTAGAGTCCAACGAGGAAGAATTTTTTCAATGACATGAATATCATCCATAGTTTCACCATTCATTTTTAATTGGTTGACTACAAATAAAACTCGTGAACAATAATTTGAAACAGGTTCAGAACCTTTTTTTGTATACCTTCAAACTCTCCTCGAAGTGTTTGCAAACAAACTCTTTTTACTTTATTGTCTCCTTTGAATGAGCTTTGCAAAATCTCCCAAGCTTGCTTTGTAGAAGTGACATGTTGTATTTTGTCAAAAGAATCATCATTTGTTTGTACTCCCTGATAAATATAAAGTAAAGATTGTTTGTCTTTTTTACTTGATCTTCTTAAATCACTACACCAAAACAGGTGATTACCAACGAGTATAACTGTCGCAAACGATTTCAGCAATGCTTATTAGTGTTGCGATGGGAGCGTGGCAATTTATTTCCAATGCATATAAGCATTGGTAAATTTTCTCTTCCAATGCTTATAAGCGTTGGTAAATCTTCCTTCACAACGGTTATAAGCGTTGGTAGATTTGCTTTCGCAACGCTTATAAGCGTTGGTATACCTTCCTTTGAAACGGTTATAAGCATTGGTAGATTTTCTTTCGCAACACTTATAAGCATTGGTAGATTTTCTTATGAATAATCAGTTAATAACATTAATAGTCAGTTAATGCCACTAAAATGACAATTAATAACTAACATGCTTATGATATAGAAAATATTTAATATGAACCCAAAACTAGCATTATTATCAACTTAAAAATTATAACTCAGTGAATATCAATAAAAAAAACATTTATAATCAAGTAACGAAATAGACTAGTAGTTAACAACAAATGAATACAATACATAATTAAGTTGCTAAAATCAATACATAAATGAAATTCTGTAAATATTGAATATGAAACTCGGACCATACAACAAAGTCTCCATTTGAAAATTCAAGATCTTCATCATTACCACTAAAACTACCCTCCAATCTTCTCTTTTCTTCTAGAAGTACCTACATGCATTCAGTATCACAATGATTTGAAATTATCTGTTAAAATCAAGACATCAATGCTCAAAGAAATGATGCACTAGTTCAACATTCAAATTCAAACCGAGCTGCAAATTCAATTATTGCAAACTCAGTTGCACAACTGAGTTGTTCAACAAACTGAGTTATTCGACGAGATGGAATATATTAAGCTAGAAATCAGAAATTTTAGGAGAGAAAAATTGATCAGCCTTGGTGCTTGTTTCCTTGAAGTTGGAGATCAGAACTTTATAGTACACTAGTTCACTTAACATTATTACACACACCTGCACAAGTTAAGAACATTTTTGCAAGAGCTTGTTTCATCAAGATTGACACTGACTTTGTAAGTCCAAAATCTAGCAAAACTGGAAGGTGTGGAGGTTCCTTACTTACAAGAAAATTTCCTATATCAACAGTACAGAAAAATAAATATCGTAGATACATTATCAGCTCAACAAAACTGTGATTTTTAATGAAAAAGAGCCACATATTGACATTTTTACAAAATTAGTCAAATGGATCCATGCCAGGATGTGGATCACCATTGAAAAATCCATCGACGTATATTTGATGAGCATATGTGACACCCCACGTCTGTTAATGTCACTCATTAAGAGAATGCATTAATTTCATGAATTGTTATAGGTAAATAGAAACATAAATATTACAAGACAGATATAAAATAACAGCGGAATTTAAAATTTTATTCAGTAGGAAACATCGTGGTTCAAAACATAGTTACATCATGAGTTTGAAATACATAAAACCCAGTACATCAACTTAAAACGTCTATCTTGTACTAAAATCATCAGAGTACAACAAATAAAGAAGCATAATAATATAGCCATAGTAGAGAAGATACGTAATCAAGCAGTACATCCAACAGGTCCAAGAAGAAGGAAAGAAGAATCCTGATCAAGCTTGAGTATTCTCACCCTAAGAACCTGAGGGGGAACGGAAGAGAAAGAAAAGGAAACAAAATGGGTCAGACATAGAGTCTGGCGAGTCCAGTTATTTTTAGCATATAAATAAATAAAAGCATCATGATAGGCATATAAGTTGGAGAGAGATAACAGTGTCATATGGCAGGTATAACAAGGTAAATTGGATAAATTGAACAGAACAGGCATTATGCTTCTCTAATACTTTTCTCTCTACACCATTACTAGTATCGTATGAATAAAATGATCCCGAACAAGTACAAGATGGTAGACTTAGGCGTACTTCTAGTGAGAGGTTTTACCCCATACAGTAACAGGTAGCCAACTGAACTTACCGGTGTTACCTATAAGGATAATAACGAGCTCCTAAACAAGCGAGACTAGATGTATCCTAATTACTACCCCTAACCGATCGGCTCCCTAACTCTGTATATACCATGTGCTAGCCCCCACGGCAGGATGTATCACTTCCTAAAGTGGCAACCCTTCGTTTACAGGATGTGCACAACCATATCTATTGATGCCACATCGTATTATCTTCCCGGACAGACAGACCAATCCACGCACATGAGCCCGATGAAACGCGCTGTCAGACACCTTTTTCCAAGTAACCTCTTATAATCAGCTTAGTAAGTGTACCCCGACTCCGACCTAGTTCGGAGTACTCGTGTGATACCTATGAGGGTTACTGACTGAAACAGATCCCACACACACACCAGATGATACAAGCTTCCCCCTAGGCTTGCATCTCCACTAATAGGATTTCAACAAGGTATGCCTACCAGTGTAACAAGATTGCATAAACCCACAGGTTAAGTTTGTGGGCCTATATATAAATATTACCTACTGCACCAAAATTTACATAACCCTTCCACTGATTCAAGCAAGTTTACTTAACCCTTACTCAAGTTAACATGTTCATGTAATCCCCGTGGATTCAAACAGGTTAAGTATTACAAGTTCATTACCATTTATTCATTTATGGTTATAATGCGCTAGACCTCCCACATTAAGTCTACCAATTGTGAATGCTGGATATGCCTGTCGGGTCCAGGAAGACTTCTTCCACAATTCGTACTTAACCTCGTGTCTTAGCACCGTCACGTGTTTATGCACATAGACTTCTCACATTAGATTTACAACTTGTAGACACTGGATATGCCGGTCGGGTCCGGGCATGCTTCTACCATAAGTAATGTAATCTAACCTCGTGCCTAAGCGCCATTATAGTTTGTAATAACTATAAATCTAGGCATTTTCATTATTACCAATTTTTATGTTCATTAAGCCCAAATCCCCATTCGATCTACGATACAAGTCATGCCCGAATTCAGATCAAGATCTAGATTATGATCCCAAATCCCAAGTTTTGGCTCAAGGTACAAATCATGCCCGAAATTCCCAATCATGTTTTACAATAAGAATTATGCCCCAAATTAATGATTCCCAATTGTTACCAATTTCGTGCGTTCGCGTATTTCAGCGATAGGCCTAGGCTCTAAGGTATCTTGGCTATATAAACAAAAAGGGAAATAGGGGAAGAAGAGAACAAGAATAGGCATAGCAAATAAAAACTGGCATATGATGATAGAATTGGTCATACTAACAGAATAGGCAGACTAACATAATAGGCATAAGTAGGGTTGTCAATTTCCAACACGACCCGAAACCTGACCCGAAACCTGCATGGGAAATTAGCGGGTCGACCCGACCCGTTTAATAACGGGTCATTTTAGGTTCAACCCGACTTTGACCCATTTATAAACGGGTGGGTTTAGGGTTGACCCACGAAACCCGAATTTGAACAGACTAACCCGTTTATGGGATCTATATTATTGCAAAATCCTCATCTTAGCTTGAAAATGAAGGATGTTATAATTATTCAATTATCCATACACACTAACACTTAACAATTTTTCATATTTTCATGTTTATTTTCACATTAACAACTTTTACATTTTTATTCTCATCTTAGCTTGCAACAAGTGAATGACGACAATACCCTTCTTTCATGTTTTCATGTTCATTCACATCCTTTTATACAAATATTTTTCTTAATGGGTTACACGAATCAAACCCGAAACCCACACGATTATAAATGGGTCAACCCGAAACTGACCCGTTTAATAAACAGGTTAAGCTGACCCGAACCGAACTCAACCCAAACACGACATGACCCGACCCGAACCTAACCCAACCCAACCCTTTGACAGCCCTAGGCATAAGGTGACATGGTGAACATAATAGGGATATCATAAACAGGCATGATGAGATCTAAACAGTGAATTAGATATACGAATAATGATAGATCTGATATGATTCAAATAGCCACGGGCTAGATCTAATTCATAGACATGTCAAGATAACTTTTAAGTGTTTACATCTAAAAACAACATAGACTCACTATGATTGGATCTAAGAAACAGAAGAACGATTGCAGATGTTGTAGCATAGATCTCTAAATTTGTATATCTTGTTTGTTAAAGAAGAAGTAGGCTTGGTCAATTTATGTTGGAGCAGCACCTCGTTGTCGCCATTGAATTAGATGAATAAAACAATGGGATTAAGGTCCTATTTATAGCCTAGGGTCAACGAATTTGGTCAGAAAACAAGTCCACATACGCAGAACTGAATCTTCCTCAGATATTGGGGGTGTCGACATGGGTATCGACACCCTTGTTGTGGTGTCGACCCATGAGTCGACCCCTAATGGTCTGAACTACCGCCCTATTCTGCCTCATTTGATTTTGAATTATAAAATGGTTTTAAATTGTTATATATATATATAGTTATCTTATGCGTATACAAACTTCAAACCTTAATATCTTCTTCATACGATGTACGTATTACGCAAGCTTGGTGTCTATATTAAGCAGAATCCCCAGACGAACGCAACGATGCTGTCCGTTTTACTTAATTCCCCATATTGAATTAAGTATTCTATAGTTTATCATCTTAATGTGTTATAAAATTACGAGGTGTTACATTCTCCCTTACTCAAAGGATTTCGCCCCAGAAATCTCCAAGTCAAGAAGAATGTATATCCTAACATCCATCATCCATATACTTATCCACCAATCACAGGCATCCATTGTCCTTAAAGACTTATAATTCTTATATGAACATATGCAAAGGTGTGTGTATATGTCCCTATGCTAATGCGAAAGATCAGGCGGTCTGCTGATTTAGTCGACCTCCTTAATGCAATGTATTTTAGTGCTATGAATCCTACATGTATGAAAATAATCATATAATAACATGTAAGTTCTATATGTGTCTGCAGTCATTCATCCAAATGCAACATCCATATGATGATACACCCACGTTCATCCATTAAAAGAAGAAAAATGCACACACATCCGTATGCAGTATGAGAGTGATTGAGCCGATCTAGTGCCTAATATGTGTGTATATGCGTCTATGAGAAACCACTAGCAAACATTTGCATTCACTTACATCCATCAAACATAACATGTCTCAAACACATGTTTACATCCATGGGGTTCTTACCTAAAGGTCGAAGATTCGATCGATAGGATATACTTTAAATGATAGAAACAAGCATGAATAAAAGCTTTGGAAAGGAAGTTAAGAACATACCCTTGAAAAGAAAAGGGTACGAAGCGTGAATCTTGTCTTCAATCTCCCAAGTTGCATCCTCTTGGTTATCTCCCCATTGTACTTTCATCAACTTGACTTCTCTGTTGCGTAGCTTCTAACTACTGATCCAAGAATACAGGTAGGAACTCGTCTAATTGTCCCTCCCGTTCTACCCCTACTTCATCAAGCATATTCGGCTCAACTACTTCTGCAGTATCATGCAAGCACTTCCATAAATGAGAAATGTGTAAAACATCATGAACAACGGACAGTCTCTCTGGTAGCTTTACTCTATAGGCCATTTGGCCAATACTTTCTGCTATGGGAAAGGGCCATACAAATTTGGTGCCAATTTCCCTATAGATCCAAAGCGAACCACATTCCTTAAAGGTGATACCTTAATGAAAACGATGTCTCCTACCTCAAACTCAATGTCAGTCCTTCTCTTATCTGTGTAGGACTTCTGCCTATCCTGAGCTATCTTCATGCGCCTTCTAATAAGATCAATCTTTTTTGAAGTTTCTCTACCATATTCGGTCCAAGTAGAAGTCTTTTTGTAGATTCCCACCAACAAGTCGGTGATCTACAGGGTCGTCCATATAATGCTTCCAAGGGTGCCATGCCAATACTAGCTTGATAACTATTGTTGTAGGCAAACTCTACTAAAAAAAGATGCTCTTCTCAAGTCACTCTGAATTCTTGGATAAACATCCTTAAAAGAACCTCAAGAACTCTATTCACCCTTTCCGTCTGTCCATCGGTCTGAGGGTGATAAGCGGTGCTCAATCACAACTGTGTACCTAATGCTTCTTGCAAGCTCCTCCAAAATTCACTGGTGAAAATGGGGTCACGATCACTTACGATACCGGAAGGTACTCCATGAAGACGGACTATCTCACGAACGTAAACTACTGCCAACCATGCTGTCGTCCTCTTACTCTTAACCAGAATGAAATGAGCGCTCTTAGTAAGTCTGTCCACTATAACCCAAATACTAGTGTTGCCTTTCCTCGATCTAGGAAAACCATCAATGAAATCCATCGAGATGCTCTCCCACTTCCACTGTGGGATCTCCAAAGGATGAAGTAAACCATCGGGCTTCCTTTTCTCAGCTTTGACTTGCTGGCAAACCAAACATCAAGAAAAAAACTCCGCCACATCTTTCTTCATCCCATCCCAAAAGAAAACCCTCTTTATATCTTTATACATCTTATCACCGCCTAGATGAATAGTCATCTTAGAATGATGAGCTTCCTCAAGGAGTATCTTCAACAAACTCCCAACTTGGGGAACACAAAGCCTTCCATCTCATCGCAAACACCCTCTATCGTCCGTGGAATATCTACTGAGGTGACTAGAAGTATCCACTCTACTGAGCCTATCCAAGATGTCTGAAATATGTGGATCCTCTCGCTGTGAAGTTCCTATCTGATCCAAAAGAATAGATCACACCTCTAGTGATGCCAATAAACTAGGTATAAATTCAGTGGAGGGTCTAAAATCAAAAGTCGATATAAACTCCAAGATTTTCCTCCCCACAAACAGAGGACTTAAGGCCATCCTCTGCCTACTCAATGCGTCTGCCACCACAGTACCATTGCCAGAGGTATAAGCAATCTCAAAGTCAAAGGACGCCAGGAACTCTATCCATCTTTGTTGATTTAAATTAAGATCCTTCTGCGAGAACAAGTACTTGAGAGATTTACGATTGGTGTACAACTCAAACTTCTCTCCAAGTAGATAGTTCCGCCAAGTCTTAAGCGCGAATACTATGGCGGCTAACTCTAAGTCACGGGTAGGGTAGTTCTTCTCATGAACTCTTAGTTGTCTACCTCCATAACATACTACCCTTCCTTCTTGCATCAGAACCACGCCAAGTCCTGTACCACATGCATTAGTGTATACTGTGAACATTTTGTTCCCATCCGACAAGGTCAATACTGGGGTTGTTGTCAGAGCCCGCTTCAATCACTAGAAATCATCGTCACAACCTATATCCCATGAGAATGTCAGATTCTTCTTCGTCAGACTGGTGAGTGGGGCTGATATCTTTGTGAAGTCCTTAATGAACTTCCTATAATAGCCCGCTAATCCAAGAAAACTTCTCACCTTCGTTACATTCTTTGGGATTTGCCAATCTTGAACTACAACTACCTTTGCGGGATCCACTGCAATCCCATCTTTAGAGACCACATTTCCTAGAAATCTCACTTCTTTTCCCCAAAAATGACATTTGGAGAACTTCGCCTTAAGTTGGTGCGCACAGAGAGTTTTCAAAACCACCCTTAAATATCAGGCATGCTCTTCTTTGCTCTTCGAGAAAATCAAGATGTCATCAATAATGACCACAACGAACTTATTTACAAACTCCCAAAACACCCTACTCATCGGATCAACAAAATAGACGGGTGCATTCGTCAACCCAAAAGGCATAACGAGCCACTCGAAGAAACCAGCTAGAGTTCTAAAAGTGGTCTTGTCTATACTGTCTTCGTCCACCCTCAACTGTAGCCAAGTCTAAATAAGAGAAAACAGATGCACCAATAAGCTGGTCAAACAGATCATCTATCCTTGGAAGTGGGTTCCTATTCTTCTTGGTGACTTTATTCAACTCTCCATAGTACACACATAAGCGAAGCAGACCATCCGCCTTAGTTGCGAATACTACTAGAGCACCACATTCAGATATGCTTCGCCTAATAAACCCTTTCTCAAGTAGCTCCCCTACTTTCTTGCTGAGCTCCCCCTTTCTCTTGGAGCCAAATGGCGCACAAGCAGTGCAACTGGTTTTGCATTGTCCATAAAGTATATACGAAAATCAATCTCGCGCCTCAGAGGCAAGCCCCGAACCTCCTCAAAAACAACAGGATACTCATAGACTACTGGTATAGATTGTAAATCATCGATATATGCATCAAGTGACTCTAGGAAACTAAGCATGACAGACGCCTTAGGGTCACAAGAAATCTCAAGGGTCCTCCTATGGCAAGTCAAAAGTCTAACGACCCTCCTCTAACAATCTAGAATGGCACCATACATGGCTAGCCAATCCATCCCTAGAATCAAACCATAACCCATGAAACCAAGCACGTATGCATCGCACTCAAACTCGACGCCTAACACAGATATTCTCAAACCCGGATAAATCATGGACAAATGAGCCGTACCACCAATGGGGCTTGCGACAAGAACGGGATCCAAAACCATACTAGTACTAAGGTGGAGAGACTCAACCACAGAATTAGATATAAATGAATGCGAAGAGCCTGAATCAAAAAGAGTTCTAATAGGATGATTGGAAAGAGAAATCAAACCTTCAACAAATTTTTTTTTACCTCTATCTGGCGTACAGGCCATGAGAGCATGCACTTGCACTCTAGAAGATCCTGCCCTTTGGCCTTGTCCTTGCTTCTTCAGGCACTCCTTAGAAAAGTGTCTGACCTCTCCATAATTGAAACAAGCATTCTTCTTTGTTTTGCAATCCATGATCAAGTGACCCTCACGTCCACAATTATGGCACTTCCTCTTATCTCTAGCCTTGTCGTCCTTTCCTCCCTTTTTGTTGTTGTTGTTGTTGTTGTTGTCCTTTCTTAGACTACACTTTCTTGTTTTGTGTTTCCTTAACCTTAGCTTCTTTCTTTTCACCTTTATCTTCTTCATGCATCAATGCCATATCAACGAGTTTCTCAAAAGTTGCTCCCAACGGAATATGAGACATAACCAACCCATGGAGGAGTTCATTCAATTCTCTAGCAAACTTCAAAGCTTTTTTGTGTTGGGTATTCACTAGCTCCAAACCAAGCCTCAACAATTGGTTAAACTTATTAACATACTCTTTCACAGACATGACCCCTTGTTTAAGTGCCAAAAACCATTCCATTTGCATACTTTTATCGACTTGGGAAATAAACTTCATTTCGAATCTCTGACGGAAATCATCCCAAGTCTCCACTGGGCGCCCCGCTTGCGTCACTTCCCACCCGAACGAAGCCTCGTCTTTGAGCTGCCAAACGGCCAACTGAATCTTCCTATGATCGTCAACTTCAAAAATTCCAAACAAATCCTCCGTCTCTTTAAGCCAATTCCTTGCTTTTATAAAAGACTCAGTGTAACACCCCACCTCCGCCAGGGCCACACTCACGAGTGCTGGCACTAGCTTTGGAGGGATGTTGTCTAGGTAAACATGCACAGAGATATCACAAGACAAAACATAGATAAATAAATAAGCAAAGCAGCGGTTGAATTTTAAAAACCATACTTAACCATTTCAAAACCAAATTGTCAACTTACATCAAAGTACTTAGTCATTATTTACCAATTACCACAAGTCTAGAAAACATAAACTGAAAATAACATAAAGCAAACTATCCCCAAGATAGATGTGATGAAGCCATAGCAAGATCAAGTCCAAACCGTACATGAGCTGTCAAGAAAGCAAGCCAAATGTCCAAGCTAAGCACTAGTGTTCCCTCCTTGAGAACCTGGGGGGAGGGGAACGGAAGAAAAGAGGCGAAAGAAAAAGGGTCAGTCATAAGACTAGTAAGTCCTACCTAGTATTATTATAAAAACTAATGAAGTTAACTAAACATGAGAAACTAAGATGAAACATAAAGATGGTAACTAACTGGCATGATAAATAGATAGCAAGGTAGATCAAGTGTGGCATCGCATATACAAGGTTTTGTTTTGCACCAATAGTACTAGTAATCCAACCCATGTCAAGTATAAACAAAAAATGATCCCTTGGCCCAATATCATGAGATGACCCAAGTCGGGGTCCAACTACACGGTCTAGTTGATCGGCTCCCTATAAGCCTAACTTGTCGAGTGTCTGTGTCATACGACCCAATCACGGAATGTAGTCAAACTGTGCTAGGTCCACCCTAGGGTGTATCAAGTCCTAGGGTGCCAACCACTGACACGAATCAAGCACGCACAGTCTAAACCTACTGGTGCCCGTGCCTGCTTTTTCAACTCCGGACTATGTGCACAACCATAGTCCGCCTGAACCTACACCGGCGCACCAACTCAGCCGTCGTTCTGGTCGCTTACAATCAGCTCAGTAATCGTGCCCCACCCTAGCCTAGTCCCTAGGGTATCGTGATACATCCAAGAGGGTTACTGCTGAAAAGGACCACGTGAATAGGGTTTCTAACAGGTTAAGTGTGGTTAACCCTATCCAGTCATGTATCAAGTTGGTTAAGTGTGCCCAAGTGGTTCATGACTTAACCCCATCCAATCATGTATCAAGTTGGTTAAGTGTTTCCAAGTGGTTCATGACTTAACCCTAACATGTGGCATTAATTAATTTAATGCACCCAACCTCTCACATTAGACTTTGTTGTGGTTACTGGATATGTCGGGCGGGTCCGGGCAGCTTTACACCACAACCTAGTCTAACCTCGGGTTTCAAGCGTGATGTGACCAACTTCTCACATTGGGTCCTATTGTTTGTAGCCACTAGATTTACCGGGCGGTTCCGGGCAGGTTTACGCTACAAACTCAACCCAACCTCGAGTTGGCCACTTTATGGTTTTCTATATGTCATGACCATATTCAAGTTTTCAAGCATAATCAAGTTTCATGTCATATTTTCAAGTCATGTTTTTCATGTTATTTCAAGTTTGCCTAACTACCCATAACATATTCCCATTCGCACGTAGATTCACATCAACACAAGTGAATCAAGGAACATAAAAAATATGACCAAGATGGGCATAAGGTGGTAAAGTTGGTCATAAGTTAAACATGATGATATTGGAAACAAAGGTGTTCATCACAACTAGCATATAGGATTATTGGCCTAAAAAATATGCATGACATCAAACTTAGCAAATAAACTTGTGGGTAACATGTAGTTCAACATCATAGGCAAAGGTGATAACATGATAATAGTTGACATAGGGTAATAAACTTGTGGGTAACATGTAGTTTCAACATCATATGCAAGTTAACATCAAGGTTATGAGGGGTTCTATGTTGCATTATGCATAACCACCAAATTCTATGTCGCATTATGCATAACCACCAAATAAAGCTCATAACTTTCTACCCAAAGATCAAGGTAAATGATAGTGCCACAATCATAGATCAAAAGAGTCATAAATGGATCTATGCATACAAATATAGCCCCAAGACAAATATTACACCAAAAATCCCATTTCAACTTGCTGCATGTTCATATTAAATTCATAGTTTAAATCTAAGAGTAGAGTGGGGCTTACAAAGCGTGGCAATAAGAACTAGAACCAAATAGAACAAGATAGAGAAGCTCTAGGAATGATGTAGCAACACAAATAGCCTTGAGAATAAGTAGCTCCTTTGATAGAAAGAAGAAAGCTTGCTCCTTTTTGCCTTAGAAGCTCTCAAGATGAAGATGGAGGCCATGATTAGGGAGAATTTTCGCAGAATTTAGTTGTTAGGTTGATTTGTGATGTTTTAGGCTAGGTATTAGGGTGTTTTTATAGGTGTAGAGACTAGTTTAGGCCATAGGATTAACCCTAATTTAGATCTGAACCATCAAATCCAATCACAGGCTAGCTGAGCAGACCAAAGGAGCAAAACAGGTGCACCAGGGAAAACCTGGCCGACCAGGGAGGTCGACCCCCAGGTCGACACCCAGGTCGACTCCCCAGTCGACCTGGGGGGGGGGGCAGGTCGACACCCCAGTCGACCCCCCAGTCGACCTGGGGTAGGGAGGGAAATTTTCCCGCCGAATCTTCTTCTGGCTGAATTTGAATTTCTGTCTGAATTTTGAATTTTCTGAAATCTTCTATGGGCCATAACTTGGTCATACGGACTCCGATTTACGAAATTTCGGACTCGTTTTCAAGCAGAATTTTGAGACGAATGCAATGGAGTAACCCGTTCCCATTGATTCTTAACTTGGAATTTAATTCTGCCCTGATTTCTTGTTTTAACATGTTATTAAAAATTCGGGTTGTTACATTCTCCCCACCTTAAAGGATTTCGTCCCCGAAATCTCCAAGTTAGGAAGAACGTATCCTACCATCCATCATCCATCTACTCAAACATCATCCACAGGCAACCATTGTCATTAAAAAATTTCTAATGCTGTATGAACATATGCAAAAGTGTGTGTATATGCACCTATCTAATGCAAAAATCAGGCGGTTACTGACTCAGTAAACCTCCTTAATGCAGAATATGTTAGTGAAATGAGTCCAAATGTATGCAAATTCCTAACATAATTTATAACCTCTACATGAGTGCACATAACATTCATCCATATGCAACATCCACGTGATAGCATAACAAGTTTCATCCATGAATAAGCATAAACACTCATGCATATGCAATATGAAAGTGTGTGAGCCGATCTTAGTGCCTAACGTGTATCATGCATCCACGAGTAACCACTTGCAAACACTTGCAACCATTTGCAACCATCAAGCATAACATGTTTCAAATACATGTTTCATCCAAAGGGTTTCTACCTAAGGTTCTCATGACAAGATTAACGAGATAACAAGATAAACATGGATAGCAAAAGAAAGATATGCTAACTAGGAAAGGAGATTGAGAATGTACCCTCAAAAAGAAATGGATAAAGCCCACGCATCTTCTCCTCAGTTTCCCAAGTTGCATCTTCATCGGCTTCACTCCACTGAACCTTTACTAACTTGACTTCTCGATTCCTCAGCTTCTTGATCTCCGTTCCCAAGATACGAATCAGAGCTCGCCTCAAGGTTGCCTCTTTCTCTACCTCCACGTCTTCAAGAATGCTAGGCTCAACTACTTCGGCTGATTCATGTAGGCATTTTCGGAGATGCGAGACATGAAAGACATTGTGCACTCCTGCCAGCTTCTCGGGTAAGTCCACCCTATAAGCCATTTGCCCAATCTTCTCGATGATAGGGAAGGGTCCAACGAAGCTTGGTGCTAGCTTTCCAACTGCTCCAAAACGAATCACATTTCGCAAAGGAGAAACCTTCACAAAGACCATATCTCCAACCTCAAACTCTAAGTCTGTCCTTCGCTTGTCTGCATAGGATTTCTGTCTGTCTTGGGCCGTTTTCATCCGCCTTCGAATCAACTCAACTTTCTCGGATGTGTCCCTTATCATGTCGGGCCCAAGTATAAGCTTATCCGTCGTCTCCTACCAACATGTTGGTGACTTGCACGGCCTCCCATACAAAGCTTCGAATGGTGCCATCCCTATGATTGCTTGGTAGCTGTTATTATAAGCAAACTCTACAAGAGGAAGGTGGTCTTCCCAAGTGCCACCAAAGTCAAGAATGCATAGCCTCAACAGATCTTCTAGTACCCTATTCACCCTTTCGGTCTGGCCATCCGTCTGTGGGTGATAGGCTGTACTTAGATTCAATCGCATACCCATCGCTTCTTGCATACTGTTCCAAAATTGGTTAGTGAAGATTGGGTCACGATCGCTCACTATGCTAGAAGGAACTCCATGCAATCGCACTATCTCTCGAAGATAAACAGATGCTAGCCATGATGCGGTCCTCTTGCTCTTCACTAGAATGAAATGAGCGCTCTTCGTGAGTCTATCCACTATGACCCATATGCTAGTATTCCCCTTCCTTGATCTTGACAATCCATCCACAAAATCCATAGAGATACTTTCCCACTTCCATAGCAGAACCTCCAATGGATGCAGTAGCCCACCGGGCTTCTTCGACTCGGCCTTTACTTGTTGGAAAACAATGCATCTAGAAACAAACTCTGCAACATCCTTTTTCATCCCTTCCCAAAAGAAAATGCGCTTCATATCCCGGTACATCTTATCCCCTCCGGGATGTATGGTCATCCTCGAGTGACACGCCTCCTCAAGAACTTTATTTACTAAGTCTCCCACTCGTGGGACACATAGTCTTCCATCACGCCTTAGCCATCCCTTGTCATCAATAGTATATCTAGCGAGGTGACTTGACGTCTCACCTCGAATCAACTTGTCCATGATCTCGACTATCTGCGGGTCTTCCCTCTGTGAAGTCCCAACTTGATCAAGAAGTGTAGGTCTAAGCTCAAGGGATGCTAACGAACCAGTCATCGTCTCAATAGCAGGTGTAAAATCAAAGGTCGCCAAGAACTCTAGGCTCTTCATCTCAATAAACAAGGGACTCAAAGTCAAACTTCTCCTACTTAGCGCATCCGCCACAACATTACCCTTGCCAGGGGTATAAGCTATATCGAATTCATATGATGCCAAGAATTCCATCCACCTCTGCTGCCTTAGGTTCAAATCTTTTTGCGAGAAGAGGTACTTGAGCGACTTGTGATCAGTATATAACTCAAACCTTTCGCCTAGAAGATAGTGGCGCCAGGATTTGAGTGCAAAGATGATCGCCGCCAACTCCAAATCATGAGTGGGGTAGTTCTTCTAATGAGCTTTGAGTTGCCTACCGCTAAAGCATATCAGTCTCCCTTCTTGCATCAGGACAGCGCCTAATCCCGTGCCACATGCATCGGTGTACACGGTAAACAACTTCCCTCCATCGGGTAATGCTAAAACTGGAGCTGTGGTGAGGGCTTTCTTGAGCCTTTGAAAAGCAAGCTCGCACTCTAAGTCCCATGCAAAGACCAAGTTCTTCTTCGTTAACTTAGTGAGAGGGGCTGAAATCTTAGCGAAGTCCTTAATGAACTTCCTATAAAATCCTGCCAGACCAAGAAAGCTTCTCACTTCAGTTGCATTCTTCGGAACTTTCCAGTCTTGTACCGCCACTACTTTAGCGGGATCCACAGCTATGCCCTGCTTAGAAATTATATGCCCAAGGAACCGAACTTCCCTTCTCCAGAAATGGCATTTGGAGAACTTGGCTTTTAACTGATGAGCTCTAAGCGTATCCGTAACCTCCTTGAGGTGTGTAGCATGCTCTTCCTCGTCCTTAGAGAAGATCAGAATATCATCCACGAAGACAACCACAACCTTGTTAAGGAACTCCCTAAACACCCTACTCATCAAATCAACGAAGTATGCGGGTGCATTAGTCAAACCGAACGGCATGACAAGCCATTCAAAGAATCCATCTGGAGTCCTAAACGCAGTCTTGTCAATACTATCCTTAGCCACTCTGAGCTGATGGAATCCGGTGGCTAGATCGAGCTGAGAGAAAACAGAAGCACCAACAAGCTGGTCAAAGAGATCATCAATTCTCGGTAACGGGTGCCTATTCTTCTTTGTCAGCTTGTTTAACTCACGATAATCAACACATAGACGAAGCGAACCATCCGCCTTAGTAGCGAATACCACAGGAGCACCCCATTCAGAAATGCTTCGCCTAATGAAATTTTTCTCAAGCAACTCCTTGATTTGCTTGCTAAGCTCTCTTCTTTCTCGCGGGGCCATGTGCCTAACAGGCAATGAAACTGGCTTGGCATTATCAACAAGATAAATACGGAAGTCTATCTCTCGTTTAGGGGGTAACCCCTTCACCTCATCAAAAACATCAGGATATTCTCGGACCACCCTCACAGATCGAAGATTGTCAATAGACGAGTCGAGGGATTCAAGATAACATAACATGACGGGATCCAGAGGGTTACAAGAAATCTCTAGGGTATTGCCAAGGCGAGTCATAAGCCTCACTACCCTATGCTCACAATCGAGAATGGCTCCATAACTGGACAACCAATCCATGCCCAAAATCAACCCGTATCCCATGAACCCAAGAACATAAGTATTACATGTGAATTCTACGGTCAAGATAGAAATCCTCAAATCCATACAAATCATAGATAGATGGGCGGAACCCCCAATTGGATTTGAAACACTAACGGGATCCTCAACTAGACTAGTACTTAGGTGCAAACTTTCAACAATGTCAGAAGAGATAAAGGTATGCGATGCGCCAGAATCAAATAAAGTTCGAACAGGAAAACCAAAAATGTAAACAAGGCTTTCTACAGAAATACTACCTCGGTACGGAGCTGGAGTAGTGTTGAGAGCATGCATCTGCCCTCCAGAAGGTCCTGCTCGCTGAGTCTGTCCTTGCCCCTGCCCTTGCTTCTTTGGGCAATCCTTACTGAAGTGTCCAGACTCTCCGCAATGAAAGCATTCTCCCAACTTCCTCTTCTTCTTCCTACAATCTTTGGCTATGTGTCCGGTGATCCCACAGAAGTTGCACTTCCTTGTCTCCTTCGCCTTGTTGTTGTTGGCCTTGTTACCCTTGTTGTTCTTGTTGCTCTGATTGTTCTGGTTGCCTCCCCACTTGGAGTCCGTCTTCTTAGCTTGAGTCTCATTAAGCTTAACTTCTTTCTTGCCATTCTTATCATCTCCTTGGAGCAAGGCCATATCCACTAAGCTCTCAAAAGTGGCCCCCATGGGTATATGAGACATGGCCAAACCTTGTAATGGCTCATTCAATCCTCGAGCAAAGCGTAGAGCCTTCTTCTGAGGTGTGTTAACCATGTCTAAACCGAATCGAGCAAGCTGGTTAAACTTATTCACATACTCCCTCACGGTCATGTCCCCTTGCTTCAAAGATATAAACTTCTCCATTTGCAGATTCTCCTCAGCAGATGATAGAAATTTAAGCCCAAACCTCATCCTAAAGTTAGCCCAAGTCTCTATAGGCCTAGTGGCGTTGGTGATTTCCCACCAATAAGCAGCTTCCTCTTTCAATAGACATACTGCCAACAGAACATTCCTACGATCTTCTACATCAAAGATAGCAAAAGGATCTTCAGTTTCCTTTAACCAGTTTCTTGCCTCAACATAATTCTCTGTCCCAACAAAATTCTTGCCACCTATCGCCTTAAAGTCTTTGCAAATCTTCGCGAAATCCGCTTGTGGACGCTGAGGAGGAGGAGGAACCTCAGGTACGGGAGAAGGAGTGGGAGTGTTTGTTGGGCCCGCATCGTTGGCCCTAGCTTCCAAGTACCTTCGGAACCATCCGGGTATGGGTACTCCCTCGGGAAGGTTAAGATCGGCCATGCTAAAAAAGGAAAAGATAGATTTAGAACGAGGAAACAAAGAATAGTGCTAATGGCTTTTGGGGAATAGCCTTTTAAAATAAACTAGACTTTCCTTGGAAAAATACTTAATTGGTTTTGAAAATAGTTTTTTTCAAAAAGGGTTTTTTAAAACTTTTGTCCGGTCTAGTAAAACTTATGCTCTGATACCAAATGTAACACCCCACCTCCACCAGGGCCACACTCACGAGTGCTGGCACTAGCTTTGGAGGGATGTTGTCTAGGTAAACATGCACAGAGATATCACAAGACAGAACATAGATAAATAAATAAGTAAAGCAGCGGTAGAATTTTAAAAACCATACTTAACCATTTCAAAACCAAATTTTCAACTTACATCAAAGTACTTAGTCATTATTTCCAACTACCACAAGTCTAGAAAACATAAACTGAAAATAACATAAAGCAAACTATCCCCAAGATAGATGTGATGAAGCCATAGCAAGCTCAAGTCCAAACCGTACATGAGCTATCAAGAAAGCAAGCCAAATGTCCAAGCTAAGCACTAGTGTTCCCTCCCTGAGAACCTGGGGGGGGGGGGGAACGGAAGAAAAGTGGCGAAAGAAAAAGGGTCAGTCATAAGACTGGTAAGTCCTACCTACTATTAATATAAAAACTAATGAAGTTAACTAAACATGAGAAACTGAGATGAAACATAAAGATGGTAACTAACTGGCATGATAATTAGATAGCAAGGTAGATCAAGTGTGGCATCGCATATACAAGGTTTTGTTTTGCACCAATAGTACTAGTTGTAACACCCCGTAATTTGAACATAAAAATTCACAAATTAAAGTGTACTTAATTAAGTGAAATGGGTTGCGCAGAGAAATATATATATATATTGATATATATATATAATTGAAAATTAAATAAATAAATATGCAAAAATGTTCAAAACAGCGAATTGGGAGAGGGGAATAACCGAACCGGCCGATTTTTGAGGTCGACCCATGCTCGCTGGGTCGATTAGGGGTTAATCCAGGGTGTTTGGCTGTCAACCCGTGGGCCGATTCGCTCAAATGCAGATTTTGCATTTGAATGGTTCTCATGGTTCAGCTTTAATCTAAAGGCCCTAGATGGTTCCTACACTTGACTTCTTCCCCAAGACATGCTTTGATGGCTTGGATTGAATCTAGGGTTAATCCTATGGCTAATACTATCCTAATCCTCTATAAAAAGACCCTTAAACCTAGCCTAAATCACCATTATTCAATCCTACAACTAAACTATGCCAAAATGATTCCTCATCATGGCCTTCACTTCAACCCATGGCCTCCATCTTCTTCTTCATGATAGCTTAAGTGTTCTAAGCTAGTTTCAAAGTAAAGGAGCCTCTTTTCTTCATTCATGAGAGATTCTATGATCATTTGAGTGATTTCATGTTTGTATGAGAGTTCATAAGTTGCATTCTAGCCAAAGTTGCAACCTTTTCTTGACCAAAAAGCAAGGATCTTGCATGAGAGCTCATAAGCTTCATTCAAAGCCAAAGTTGAAACCTTTCTTCTCCAAAGCAAGGATTTCATTTGGAGCTTGTTCTTTTGGGGTTTTTGGTGTCGCTTGAGTGGCTTCGTCTCAATCTTTTAATTTCATATTGATTTGTGCCTTCATAGCATTGTAAGCCCCCTTCTACTATTAGATATTAACTTTAAACTTAATGTGACATGTTGTTGGTTGGGTTTGAACATTAAGTATGTTGCATGCTATCATGTTATGTATCCTATAATGACTAAAAAGTCATTATCTTGATCTTGTGGGCTTAAAGATATGAACTTTATGTTGAATGTTGCATTTTGGCAACATGAGAACTATCATACCCCTTATGATAGCTTACATGTAATGCCATATGCGAACTTCTAGCCACCTTTCTATGTCATTTATCACCATGATTCACCTATGTGCTAAGTTTGAGGTTGTGCATGTTTTTTAGGCCTAATAATGTAATATGCAAGTTAATGAACACATTTATACCTTATTTGCCACCATGTTTAACTTGTGGCCTTATACCCCTTTTGTCATGCCTTTGCCAAGTTCCTTCTTTTAATCCATTATGCGTTGTTGCGAATGTATATGCGAGTTTAAAAGTGTTGGGTTACGTTATGGGTAAAACTTTAATGACGTGAAACATGATTTGGGTAAATGGGTATAAACATGACAACATGTAACTTTGGCTATGAGCATGGGACTTGAAAACTTGACACGTATGTGTTGTAAGTGTAATAAGACACTAGACCAAACATGAAAGTGGCCAACTCGAGGTTGGGTTGAGTTTGTAGCATAAATCTACCCGGACCCGCCCGGCTTAACTAGTGGCTACAGACAGTAGGACCCAATGTGAGAAGTTGGTCATGTCGCACTTAAGACCCGAGGTTAGACTAAGTTGTGGTGTAAAACTACCCGGACCCGCCCGGCTTAACTAGTAACCACAACAAGGTCTAATGAGAGAGGTTGAGAGTGCATTAATTAAATTAATGCCACATGATAAGGGTTAAGTAAATTTGACTAATGACACTTAACCGATATGACACGAATGGGTAGGTTAAGCTAAACCGGACTTGGTTCCTTAATGACACTTAACCATGCAAGACAATTAGGGGATGGGGTTAAGTAATTTACGCTTAACTAATCCGACTTGGTAATTAGATGGGGTTAAGTAACCTTCACTTAACTAATCTAAACATGGTAATTAGATGGGGTTAAGTAATTAAGACTTAACTAATCTAAACACGGCAATTAGATGGGGTTAAGTAACCTATACTTAACTAATCTAAACACGGGAATTCGATTGGGTTAAGTTAAACACTTAACCAATCTAAACTTGGTAATTCAATGGGGTTAAGTAACTAATACTTAACCAATTTAACATGATAATTTAATGGGGTTAAGCAACTTATACTTAACCAATTATACGTGATGATTTGATGAGGTTAAGCAACCTATACTTAACCAATCTAACACGTGGGTCTGGTAGGGTTAAGTCACAAGACCTTTTAAATTAGGCTTAACCATTGTAATACGATTAGTGGATGGGGTTAAGTTAACCTACACTTAACCAATTCGACTCGGCAATCTGATGGGATTAAGGTAATCTATGCTTAATCAATCTAACATGATAATCTGATAGGGTTAAGACGAATAAATACTTAACCAATTTGACTTGATAGGGTTAAGTCACGAGCTTCTTGGTACACTTAACCAACTTGTAGGGCTAAGCCTTGAACTTGAGTACTTAGCCAATCTTGACATGATTTGTAGGTGGGTCAAGTCACGAACTTGGATAACAACACTTAACCCATTTGACAAAACCCTAGCTCAGAGGACTAGGTTGGAAATCGTAGTTAACAAGGATAGCGGAAAGAGGGGCTAAGTGGTAAACCTTAGTTAACGGTAACTAAGTAATAATTCTTAGCTAAGGACATGGACTAGTTCATAAAGAGATGAGTAACCGGGTACGATAGGTCATCGCTTAGTATACGAGGAGGAGCAAGTTATCTGACTTGGATAAAAGCTCCAGCGAACTGGGTGACGAAGCGAAAGCTTCGGGGAACGTGAGGGTACTCTTGGTATCCCTCTGTGAGGTGGCGAGTGGTCCATGAAACCCGGCCTCACAGGGGTTAAGGTCTGCGGTAGAAGATCCAAGAGTATGCCTTGGTTGCTATGCGAGCGACCTAAAGACTGGGATGGATTAGCGTGGAGTCGACGATACTTGATTTTGCCCCGGGATAGCATGTCGCCGACTACCTACCATCTTTAGTCAATCGTGTACGTACGGAAAGGCAGGGAACTCCCAAAAGACCATATACTAGCTATCAAGTTATGGGTGAGGTTGGCTATCTGGAAGTGGGCATCGATGGGCCTTAGTGTAGTTCTCATACATGATTTTTCTTGGATTGCCTTTCAGTAGTTGAGGGAGGGGTCACGTGGGACCATAGCCACGGGTACAAAAACAGACCTTGATATCTGCATCAACAGACGACTTAAAGCTCCCGACCGAGTTCCGTATTTCTTGATTTTCCCTGGCACGGAACTCGGATGGCACATTGAGGAACATGTGCTTCTAGACATGGAAAACGATTCACGATACATACGTGGGATAAGGGCGCGGTTGGCGGGTGGCATAATCCCTAGTGGTCCTAGGTGGCTGAACCCAAACCGAGACACGGAAACGTTCATTAGGTAGCATAATCCCTAGTGGTCCTAGGCGGCATAAATCCTAAGTGAACGCGCGATAGTTCATGGTAAGGAAACATAGCTAGATCAAGGGTAGCAGTCCAAAATAACCTCAAGGATAAAACGTTTACATGGGAAAGCCCGTATGGCCTACGGCAAAGGACTGAACTTATACATGGAAAGAAACATACGAGTTGGGGAAAACCTACATATGCTATATATTAGGTTGACATTGACCATTACATGACATTGGGTAAGGGACATTCATGGTTAACACATGACGCGGGTTGGGATACTAGTTCGAGAGGTGCAGAGCAATTATACATGTTAGAACCATGAGAAATATACATGATAGATACCGTGGGATGTTGTATAGGATAGGTACCTTGGGATAGTATACTTGATAGAAACCTGACAATGTGATACCTTGATTTATCACCGTAGTTTATCATGATACACTCGTGTATCTTGGTACAGTATTTCATCCTGTTACTTTGGTTTAGCTTATCTATCTTGTCCTCATACTTATGTTCATCTCAGTTCCTCATGCCAGTTAACTTTACTAGTTTATATACTGATAGTAGATAGGGCTTACCAGTCTTTATGAATGACCCCGTTTTGTTTCGCCTCTTGTCTTCCGTTTCCCCCCAGGTTACAGGGAGGAAATGCTATAGTAGTTTGGACTTCTTCTGCTTGAAGGTCATCACGCATGGCTTGGACTTTTCTTGGCTATGGCTACTTTACTGTTTTACTTGGGGAATAATTTATGAAATGGTTTTATGCTTCTTTATTATTGCAAGAAAGGTTTTGATGTATTCTGATGTAAAAGGCTTTAGACCTTATCTTATAAGGTAATGAAATTTGTTTTACTATCTCTGTTTTATATATATATATATATGTTCTGTCTTGTAATATTTCTGTGCATGTTTACCTCGATAATGCTTCACCAAACCTAGTGCATTCCCTTTGTGAGTGACCCTAGCGGAGGTGGCGTGTTACACTAGTAATCCAACCCATGTCAAGTATAAACAAGAAATGATCCCTTGGCCCAATATCATCAGATGACCCAAGTCGGGGTCCAACTACACGGTCTAGTTGATCGGCTCCCTATAAGCCTAACTTGTCGAGTGTCGGTGTCATACGGCCCAATCACGGAATGTAGTCAAACTGTGCTAGGTCCACCCTAGGGTGTATCAAGTCCTAGGATGCCAACCACTGACACGAATCAAGCACGCACAGTCTAAACCTACTGGTGCCCGTGCCTGCTTTTTCAACTCCGGACTAAATGCACGACCATAGTCCGCCTGAACCTACACCGGCGCACCAACTCAGCCGTCGTTCTGGTCGCTTACAATCAGCCCAGTAATTATGCCCCACCCTAGCCTAGTCCCTAGGGTATCGTGATACATCCAAGAGGGTTACTGCTGAAACGGACCACGTGACTAGGGTTTCTAACGGGTTAAGTGTGGTTAACCCTATCCAGTCATGTATCAAGTTGGTTAAGTGTGCCCAAGTGGTTCATGACTTAACCCCATCTAATCATGTATCAAGTTGATTAAGTGTTTCCAAGTGGTTCATGACTTAACCCTAACATGTGGCATTAATTAATTTAATGCACCCAACCTCTCACATTAGACTTTGTTGTGGTTACTGGATATGCCGGGCGGGTCCGGGCAGCTTTACACCACAACCTAGTCTAACCTCGGGTTTCAAGCGTGATGTGACCAACTTCTCACATTGGGTCCTATTGTTTGTAGCCACTGGATTTGCCGGGCGGTTCCGGGCAGGTTTACGCTACAAACTCAACCCAACCTCGAGTTGGCCACTTTATGGTTTTCTATATGTCATGACCATATTCAAGTTTTCAAGCATAATCAAGTTTCATGTCATATTTTCAAGTCATGTTTTTCATGTTATTTCAAGTTTGCCTAACTACCCATAACGTATTCCCATTCGCACGTAGATTCGCATCAACACAAGTGAATCAAGGAACATAAAAAATATGACCAAGATGGGCATAAGGTGGTAAAGTTGGTCATAAGTTAAACATGATGATATTGGAGACAAAGGTGTTCATCACAACTAGCATATAGGATTATTGGCCTAAAAAATATGCATGGCATCAAACTTAGCAAATAAACTTGTGGGTAACATGTAGTTCAACATCATAGGCAAAGGTGATAACATGATAATAGTTGACATAGGGTGATAAACTTGTGGGTAACATGTAGTTTCAACATCATATGCAAGTTAACATCAAGGTTATGAGGGGTTCTATGTTGCATTATGCATAACCACCAAATTCTATGTCGCATTATGCATAACCACCAAATAAAGCTCATAGCTTTCTACCCAAAGATCAAGGTAAATGGTACTAGGTTCATGATAATGCCACAATCATAGATCAAAAGAGTCATAAATGGATCTATGCATACAAATATAGCCCTAAGACAAATATTACACCAAAAATCCCATTTCAACTTGCTACATGTTCATATTAAATTCATAGTTTAAATCTAAGAGTAGAGTGGGGCTTACAAAGCGTGGCTATAAGAACTAGAACCAAATAGAACAAGATAGAGAGAAGCTCTAGGAATGATGTAGCAACACTAATAGCCTTGAGAATAAGTAGCTCCTTTGATAGAAAGAAGAAAGCTTGCTCCTTTTTGCCTTAGAAGCTCTCAAGATGAAGATGGAGGCCATGATTAGGGAGCATTTTGGCAGAATTTAGTTGTTAGATTGATTTGTGATGGTTTAGGCTAGGTATAAGGGTGTTTTTATAGGTGTAGAGACTAGTTTAGGCCATACGATTAACCCTAATTTAGATCTGAACCATCAAATCCCGTCACAGGCTAGCTGAGCAGACAAAGGAGCAAAACAGGTGCACCAGGGAAAACCTGGCCGACCAGGGAGGTCGACCCCCAGGTCGATTGGTCGACACCCCAGTCGACCTGGGGGGGCAGGTCGACACCCTAGTCGACCCCTCAGTCGACCTGGGGTAGGGCGGGAAATTTTCCCGCCGAATCTTCTTCTGGCTGAATTTGAATTTCTGTCTGAATTTTGAATTTTCTGAAATCTTCTATGGGCCATAACTTGGTCATACGGACTCCGATTTATGAAATTTCGGACTCGTTTTCAAGCAGAATTTCGAGACGAACGCAATGGCATAACCCGTTCCCATTGATTCTTAACTTGGAATTTAATTCTGCCCTGATTACTTGTTTTAACATGTTATTAAAAATTCGGGTTGTTACACTCAATTCCTCGGAATGGCTTTCCGCCCATAGCACATATATCTTTGCATATCTTAGAGAAATTATCAGCATGTGGAGGAGGAGGAACAACGGGTGCAGCTGGGGGAGGAACGTCAGCTTGACCACGGGTAGGCGCCGTGGCCTCAAGATACCTACGGAAACAACCCGGTGTCGTAACGCCCTCAGGAATATTCGATTCCCTAGACATGCTGAAAAGAAAAGGAAAAAGGGATTCAAACAGAGAATCGAAAGATATTACATGTGGCTTTGGGGAATATGTTTTTCAAAACAGGCTTTTCTTCTGAAAATGCTTTCTTTTTAAAACCGTTTTGAAAACAATTTTCAAAATCTTTTATCCGATCTGGTAACCTTGCTCTGATACCAAGTGTGACACCTCACATCCATTAGTGTCACTTTTAAGAAAATGCATTAAGTTTTGTGAAGCATTATAGGTAAACAGAAATAGAAATAATTACAAGATAGATATAAAATAATAGCGGAATTTTAAACTTTATTTAGCAGAAAACATCGTGGTTCAACACATAGTTACCTCATGAGTGTGAAATACATAAAACCCAGTACATCAACTTAAAACTTCTGTCTTCTTCTAAAATCATCAGAGTACAATAAATAAAGAAGCATAATCCCCAAAATATAGCCATAATAGAGAAGATATGAAATCAAGTAGTACATATAAGCAGCTCCAAGTAGAAGGAAAGAAGAACCCTGATCAAGCTTGAGTATTCCCACCCTGAGAACCTGGGGGGAAACAAAAGAGAAAGAAAAGGAAACAAAATGGGTCAAACATAAAGTCTGGTGAGTCCAGTTAATTTTATATATAAATAAACAAAATCTTTATGACATGCATATAAGTTGGAGAGAGATAACAGTGTCATATTGTAGGTATAACAAGGTAAACAAGATAAACTGAACAGAAAAGGCATTACGCTTCTCTAATACTTTTCTCTATGCACCAATACTAGTATCATATGAACAAGATGATCCCCAACAAGTACAAGATGGTAAACTTAGGCGTACTTCTAGTGAGAGGTTTTACCCCATACAATAACAGGCAGCCCAACTGAACTTACCGGTGTTACCCCTAAGAATAATAACGGGCTCCTAAACAAGTGAGACTAGATGTATCCTAATTACTACCCCCAATCGATGGGCTTCCTAACTCCGTAGATACAATGTGCTGGCCCCATAGTAGGATATATCACTTCCTAAAGTGGCAACCCTTCGTTTATAGGATGTGCACAACCATATCTACTGATGCCACAGCGTCTTATCTTCCCATATAGGAGGACCATGCATGCACATGAGCCTGATGGAACATGCCATCATACATCTTTTCCCAAGTGACCTCTTATAATCAGCTCAATAAGCATGCCCCGACACCGACCTAGTTCGGAGTACTCGTTTGATACCTATATGGGTTAATGAATGAAACGGATCCCACACACACCAAATGGTACAAGCTCTTGCATCTTTACTCCTAGTATTTCAACAAGGTATGCCTACCAGTGTAACAAGATTGCATATACTCACAGGTTAAGTTTGTGGACCTATATATAAATATTACCCACTGCCCCAAGATGTACTTAACCCTCCCAAGATGTACTTAACCTCGTGTCTTAGCACCATCACATGTTTATGCACTTTGACCTCTCACATTAGATTTACCACTTGTGGACACTGGATATGCCAGTCGGGTACGGGCAGGCTTCTACCATAAGTGTAATCTAACCTCGTGCCTAAGCATTGTTGTAGTTTGTAATTACTGTAAATCTAGGCATTTTCATTATTAACTAATTTTTATGTTCATTATGCCCAAATCCCCATTCGATCTACGATACAAGTCATGCCCAAATTGAATCAAGATCTAGATTATTCCCCCAAATCCCTAGTTTTGGCTCAAGGTACAAATTATGCCCAAAATTCCCAATCATGTTTTACAACAAGAATTATGCCCCAAATTAATCATTCCCAATTGTTCCCAATTTTGTGCGTTCGAGTATTTCAGCGATAGGCCTAGGCTCGAAGGTAGCCTGGCTATAAAAACAAAAAGGGAAAGAAGAGAACAAGAATAGGCATAGCAAATAAAAACTGGCATATGATGATAGAATTGGTCATACTAACAGAATAAGCATAATGATATGATTAGACAGCCTAACATAATAAGTATAAGGTAACAGGATGAACAAAATAGGGATATCATAAACAGGCATGATGAGATCTAAATAGTGAATTAGATATACAAATAATGATAGATCTGATATGATACAAATAGTCACAGGTTTAGATCCAATTCATAGACATGTCATGATAACTTTTAAGTGTTTACGTCTAAAAATAACATAGAATCACTATGATTGAATCTAAGAAACAGAAGAATGAATGCAGATGTTGTAGCATAGATATCTAAATTTGTATATCTTGTTTGTTGAAGAAGAAGTAGGCTAGGTCAAACTATGTTGGAGCAGCACCTCGTTGCCGCCACTGAATTAGATGAATAAAACAATAGGATTAATGTCCTATTTATAGCCTAGGGTCAACGAATTTGGCCATAAAACAAGTCCACATAAGCAGAACTGAATCTGACTTGGATCTGGGGGGTGTCGATATAGGTGTTGACACCCTTGTTGTTGTGGCAACCCATGGGTCATGTAATACCTCGTGTTTTCTATTAACGTTATAGTAACGAATTAAACAATAATTAATTTCAAATGTGAGAATTAAGGGAAACGGGTTATACCGTTGCGTTCGTCTCGGAATTCTTCTTCAGATAGAGTCCGAGTTTGCGTGAATTCGACTTCGTATGAAGAAGTTATGGCCTTCAGAAGTTTCAGAAATTCAAATAAATTCAAACAGCTCAAAACCGGATTCAAAATTCAAAACAAAAGTGAGAAGCAGGCTGGGCGGGAAAATTCCTGCCCAGGACCCAGGTCGACCAGTGGGTCGACTCTAGTGTCGACCTTCCCCCTACAGGTCGACCTGGGGGTCGACCTACCCCCCCCCCCCCCCCGGCCAGATCTGAATTTTGACGACTTATGAATTGTTGTTGAGTCACTAGGGTTTCTGGATAGTCCTGATCTAGTCTAAATGGTTGTGGTTAACTTTAGGTTCATCCGATGACTCTAATTAAACTGAAATTCTATATAAACAGCCTAATACTCAACCTAAAATCACACAAAAATAATCTTGGAACTGTCATGCCGTCAACAGAGAACTTGGAGTAACCGTCACCGCTTTCAATTCAAAGACAAGATAAAAGCCTACATCAAAATCAAATTAAAACTAATCTAATTCAAAGATCTACATCAAAGCCGAGCATTTCAACTCCAGAATTCAGATTCCAGAAATCAAGAATTCCTTTTAGTTTGTAAGTTGGTTATTACGTAGATTTAAACGTTCTTTTAAATGAAATCATGACATGTTGTAACTCGAATATAGGATGATGCTTATGTATAAGATAAATAAAGTTTGATTCTCATTTATCTTAAATTACCATTGTGATTGATCATGCCTATATGTTTGTGGTGATGAACATACCATATTGTATGTTATTGGAATCTATTATGATTGGGTAATGAACTTATTATGCCAACTTAGTGATGAACATGTCATGTTATAATTTGGTGGTTACTTGCAAGTTTATGATCTAAATCACATGCCTACATGTTAGATCAACATTTATGTATATTTAGAACTATGTTAATTTGAACCTATTTATGTTGCAAGATTGGATTTGTGGCCCTCTTATGTTTTAACACACATAAGTTATCATGTTATGTTATGATTTAAATATGTTTATAGTAGCTTTCTTATGTTTTCACATACATAAGTTAATATGCTAAGTTGTGGTTTAAAATTGTGTTTATATGTTAAACCTCCATGTTAGACCTATATCAAGTATACATGATAATTAGATCCAACTTAGTCACAAGTTCACCCTTACCTGTTTAATTAAGTTAGTGATGCTTCTATGCCAAGTTACACATGGTAAGTTAAAAGTATGTTATTGTATGCTTATTTCATGTCCCTTGTTTGTTACCCTTTTTGTTTATGGGTTTGGGCTAATTTACTAGCCCAACATTTTATGTAATTTATGAGAACTTACCACGGGGGTAGCGTTAAGAAAACATGAAAATTTCATGGCATAGATTGGTTCATGAAATGGTATACCATTTATTGTGAGCATAATCAAAAGGACATTATGGCATGATTAAACTAAGATTAATTTACATCTAAAATTAGACATATATAGAAAATATTTGAATTTAGAAAAGGCGAATATGCCTAACTCGAGGTTAGACTGAGTTGTGGTGTAAAACTGCCCAGAACCAACTGGCACATCCAGTGACCACAACAAGACCAGTCTAATATGGGTGGTTAGTGCATCAAGCCCAAAAAGGACCCGAGGTTAGACTAAGTTGTGGTGTAAAACTCCTGGAATCGACCGGCACATCTAGTGACCACAACAAGACCTGTCTAATGTGAGTGGTTGGTGCTTTAATGAATAAATTAAAGCTAAGTCAAGATTGATAGGGTTAAGCCAATTAGGGAAACACTTAACCGATTCAACATGTTAATTAACTGATGGGTGGGGTTAGGTAAACTTGGACACTTAACCAAATAAACATGTTGATTAGAAAACCCTAGTAACGGGGACCCATTTCAGTAGTAACCCACATAGATGTATCATGGTACCCTGAACTAGGCAGGGTGGGGCACGATTACTGGGCTGATTATTAGCGGTCAAAACGTCGGAGGTTGGTGCGTCAGTGTAGGTTCCGATGGAGTACGGGCGTGCACGTTCTCCGGAGTGGAAAAAAACGGGCACTGGACATCAGTAGTATACACTGTGCATCTTGAATCGTGTCGGGTTTCCACCAGAGGGACTGATACACCCCATTGTGGGACCAGCACAGGTATCTACAGTCAAGCGGGGCCGAATGACACAGGATATGAATGCATTCGAGTAGGAGCCGATCATTAAGGGGATCGTTCATTATGAACACGTGGGGCTGGTTGAACCAATGGTTAGTAGGTGCAGAGACTATAGTAATGGGTGCGATCACATATTCATCTTATCTTATATTAGGGTATTGTCCTATGTTCTGTTATTACTGTCATGATCCCTTTCCTTGTTTAAATACTAGTAATCACCGAACTTACCAGACTTATTGTCTGACCTGTTTTCTTTCGTCCTCTTTTCTTCCTTCCCCCCTTCCCCTCCCCCCCACCCCCAGGTCCACAGGGAGGGAATACTCCAGCTTAGTCAGACTCTTTGCAAGCTTCAAGAAAGTAGATGTATGATTGGGACTCTCTTACGTTGGCTATGGCTTTTGGACACTACACTTGGGGATTTATGCAGTTTTATTTATGGTTTATGCTTCTTTATTAAATAATCAAGATAGAAATTATGATGTAATGTTTTGGAAGTTATTTTGAGACAAATTTGCTGTAATGCTTTAGTATTGAACCACGTATGCAATAAATGTTTGATTTCCACTGCTTATATTTATCTGTCTTGTAAATTTTTCTGTGTCTTGTACCTATAACCCTCCACCAAAGTTAAGGCATTCCCTTTGTGAGCGACCTTAACGGAGGTAGGGTGTTTCACTTGGTATCAGAGCAAAGGTTTACCAGATCAGATAAGAGTTTTTGAAAACTATTTTCAAAAGAAATATAAAGAAGCTTTTTACAAGAAAAAGTGTTATTTTATTTTAAAGGCATAATCCAACAAAGCCATATGCCCTATCTTTTTATCCTTTGTTTTGAATCTTTTCTTTTTCATTTCAGCATGTCTGGGAATCTTAACCTTCCAGAGGGTGTGCAGATACCTGGTTGGTTCAGGAGGTACTTAGAGGCTAGGGCCAACGATGCGGGCCCAGCAGATATTCCTCCTCCTGCAGCTGCAGCGGTTCCTCCTCCTCCTCGTGAAAATTCTTTCTCAAAGATTTGTAGAGACTTTAGAGCCATGGGTGGAAAGGATTTCCAGAGAACTAAATCATTCGTAGAAGCAAGGAACTGGCTCAAAGAAACTGAGGATCTATTTGTTATCTTCGAGGTGGACGATAGGCAGAAGATACAATTGGCTGTATGGTTGCTCAAAGACGAAGCTTCCTATTGGTGGGAAGTCACTAACGCTGAAAGACCAATTGAAACATGGATGGATTTCAGAATGAGGTTTGAGACGAAATTCCTCTCGCAAGCTCAACGGAGCTTACAAGTGGAGAAGTTCTTATCTCTTAAGCAAGGAAGTATGACGGTCAAGGAGTACGTAAACCAATTCAATTAGCTGGCTCGATTTGGACTGGACTTAGTGAATACTCCTCATAAGAAGGCTCTCCGTTTTGTCAAGGGATTGAATGAGCCACTTCACAACCTGGCTATGACCCATGTACCTATGGGGGCTACTTACGAGAGGTTAGTGGACATGGCACTCTTACATGAGGAAGACAAGGGCAAGAAGGAGGCAAAAGCTGAAGTGCCTCAAGATAAGAAGGTGGAGGGGTCACAGAACAAGAAGGCTAATTCAAAGAAAGGCGGGAAGAACAACAAACCCCATGACAAGAGAAAGTGTAATTTTTGTGGCATTCCTGGACATCTAGTCAAAGGCTACAAGAAGAAGAAAAGGAAGATGGGTGGTTGTTTCCATTGTGGGGAAACATGACACATGGCTATGGACTGCCCAAGGAAGCAAGGGCAGAGAGCTGGACCTTCGTCTGAAGGACAAGTTCACGCTCTCACGGCACCTTCGCAAGAAGGAGGTAGAAATATTTCTGTCGAGAGTTTAGTTTATTTGTTTGATCATCCTATTCATACACTATTTGATTCTGGCGCATCACACTCCTTTATATCTACTGCCTTAGTTGAATCTCTGCACCTAGACACCAGTATAGTAGAGGATCCCTTGGTTGTTTCAAATCAAATTGAGGGCTCAGCTTATTTGTCAATGGTTTGTTTGGATTTGGAAATTTCTATCCTAAGCGTTGGGTTTAGATGTAATGCCTTTGTTTTGGGCTTCACGGGCTATGGGTTGATTCTAGGCATGGACTGGCCATCCAGTAATGGTGCCGTCCACGATTGTGAAAAGAGAGTGGTTAGACTCATGACTCACCTTGGTAACACTCTCGAAATCTCTTGTAATTCCATGAATTCTGTTATGCTAAGTTATCTAGAATCTCTTGATGCGTCTGTTGAGAACTTGCAGTCTTTAAAGGTAGTCCGTGAATACTCGGATATGTTTGAAGAGGTAAAGGGCTTACCTCTGAATCGGGAGATAGACTTCCGCATATACCTCATTGACAATGCAAAACCTGTTGCCTTATCCGTCAGGCACATGGCTCCAAGGGAGCGGAAAGAGCTCAGCAAGCAAGTTATAGAGCTCCTAGAAAAGGGGTTTATAAGGCGGAGTATTTCTGAATTGGGTACTCCAGTAGTGTTCGCAACTAAAGCGGACGGTTCGCTTCGTCTGTGCATTAATTGTAACGACCCGGAAAATCTGAACCAATTTAATTTTTTTTTAAATTGGCTAAAATAGTGGATTTTAAATATTTAAAATAAATATTTTAAATAATAGCAATGAAAAGTGAGTTTGAATCGACGTTTGAAAACGAATATAATTAATTCTAAATATAAACAAGGCCTGAAATGGCGCGGTAGTTTCAAATTTTGAATTCAGACTTTGTCTGACTGTATCGGGTGCAAAACAAAACGGATTTGAGTGAAACCAAAAATATTTAAATCTGTTAGTGAATACCTTTCTAACGGATCTGAAAAATCGAAGTTTCATAGCGGGATGCAAAAGTTATGGCCAAAGGAATTTTCTGAAAGGTCGCTATGGAATTTACATAGCCCGTGAAATTGGGCATTTTGCAAACGACCTCGGAATTCGATGAAACCACTTTTGTTGGATCCGGGATGTGAATTTATTGCTAGGTTTCAAATTTCATAATTTTTGAAGCTAGTATGTGAGCGTGGCAAAGGAAAATGTGTTTTGGTCAATTATAGTCAAATTGGATCGACCAAAAATGGGCCTTTTTGCAAATAGTCTCAGAATTCGACGAAACTAGTTTTGTTGGGACCGTATCATCAAAAAATAGCTAGATTTATTTTTCTGGAATTTTTCGAATTAGTTTGTCGCCCTAGCAAATTGAAATGTACGTTCAAATCGAATATTGAATGTTTTATATTTTAATTTGAAGGAAAAACTGATTGAAACAGTCGAATGGGCCTACGAAACATATCCCATTGTGTTCGGAATGGGGGTAAAACGCTAGGGACGACAGTCATTGGGTTTGGATTGGTGTTAGTACGTGAAGAGGGGTATTTTTGGATTTTTGAAAATTTATAAATAAAAAAATCTCATTGGATAGTGGAATTTTCTCTCTCCCCGATCCTCTGAGCCACGCACGACGGAAAAACTCCCAACCTTCTCTCCTCGATTCCTCCTTCCACACTCAGTAAAATCAAGTGCTCCATTTTAGGGATTTTGCAGAGCACCTCTAAAGTTTCAAATCCATATAGGATTTGCATTTTTTCGAAGTGTATTTGAAGAGAACCGCGAGTGGGAAGTTCGGAGCTTTGATGCTCCGCCGTGGCCACGTCAGACCACCGAAGTGGACCCCACTTCCGGCGCCTGAGCGCCTCTCCTCCCCCTTTAACCTCGCGCAACCTGAACGTGGAACCATTGCACGGATTGATCGAAAAATCCAAACCTAGTTTGGAACCATTTCAGAAAAGGTTCGGCTAATTTATTTTGAACTGATTTTTACACTTTTAAGTGTTGCAAACTTGTAAAAATCATATCTTTTTCATTTCTTGACGAAATTCAGTGAAACAAGAGACAGTGGACTCGTGTGGACGTCTTCTACCATCTAGAAGAGATCGCATATTTTTCTGAGCCTTCTGCTATTTTTGGTGGAGTGGAACCCAATGTGATATTTCTAATTTATAAACGATATGGAAAACGACGATGTATAAATTATATAGTCGATGTATGGGTTATATAAGCGTTGTACACCTCTTGTATAAGCGTTGTATAAGTTGTACGTTCGATGTATAAGTTATATATGCGTTGTAAAAATTATATATGTGTTGAAATAGAAGTGAAATGCTATATATATATATATATATATATATATATATACGCCCCTCGTCCACAAACCATGGACGATATTTATTGGTTGTGATTAGTGTGAAAATTGATTGATAGCGAATGGTTGATTGAAATTGTTTGTGGTTGGAATGGATTGATTGTGGTTGAAAATACCCTTTGTGGTTGAGAAATATTTGGTTAAAACCACATAGGATTAGTTTGTGGAAATGAAAAAAATATACATGCCGCCTGCGTGCGAACTAGATGCATGATTCCCCATTGTCAAAAGCTGCAAGGCTTTAAGGTGGAGCGAGGAGCCGTACTAGGGACGGTCCCGGTTTTAACTACCCTGCCGTTATGCTGCCGAAATTTTGAATAATATTCATGTGTTAGAATTATTTTCCTGTGTTGAAACTATATTCGTCTGTTGAATAGAAAACCTTCATGTGTTGAATCGAAATTCATTCGTTGAATTGAAATTCATATGTTGAATGGTATTCGTGTTTTAAATATAAAAATCACATTTTTATCTATATATACAAACTATAGAAAACCTTCATGTGTTGAATCGAAATTCATTCGTTGAATTAAAATTCAGGTGTTGAATGGTATTCGTGTTTTAAATATAAAAATCACATTTTATCTATATATACAAACTATAGAAAACCTTCATGTGTTGAATCGAAATTCATTCGTTGAATTGAAATTTCGTGTGTTGAATGGTATTCGTGTTTTAAATATAAAAAACACATTTTTATCTATATATACAAACTATAGAAAACCTTCATGTGTTGAATCGAAATTCATTCACTGAATTGAAATTCATGTGTTGAATGGTATTCGCGTTTTAAATATAAAAATCACATTTTTATCTATATATACAAACTATAGAAAACCTTCATTTGTTGAATCGAAATTCATTCGTTGAATTGAAATTCATGTGTTGAATGGTATTCGTGTTTTAAATATAAAAATCACCTTTTTATCTATATATATATAAACTATAGAAAACCTTCATGTGTTGAATCGAAATTCATTCGTTGAATTGAAATTCATGTGTTGAATGGTATTCAAATTTTGAAAGAAATTGTTTTATAATAAAAATCCTATTTTTATCATCAATATGAACTATATAAAATAATCTTGTTTTGAAATAAATTGTATTATACAAAAAAATCCTATTTTTATCACCTATATTAACTATATAAATAGTCGAGTTTTGAAATAAATTGTTTTACAATAAAAATCACATTTTTACTATATACATGAATTGTTAAAAATAGTGAAGTGTCGAAATGAATGTATGTTAGACAAAAATATCATTTTTATCAAATGTATGAAAAGAATATAGTTTTGAAATCGAAGAATCGAAATATATATATAAATAGAATCGAAATATATCGAATAACGAAGCCGCAGTTCGTATTTTGAAACCGTGATTTCAAACGATTAGTTTGGGAGATCCGACCATCGGATTTTCCCGAAACCGCAACCGTTGGGTTCGCTTTGGAAATATCTTTCCAACGGCACCAACTTTGTTAAAATCCAACGGTTGGATTGTCTGTAATGTTTAATTCAAATCTGAAGAAAAATAGCGCCAGAATCGATTATATATATATATATATATATATATATAAATACAATTATATTAAATCGAATAACGACGCTGCAGTTTGTATTTTGAAATCGAAATTTCAAACGATTGTACCGGGAGATCCGACCGTCGGATTTTCCCAAAACTGGAACCATTGGATTTGTTTTGAAAAGATCTTTCTATTGATATAAATTTTGTGAAGATCCAACGGTTAGATTTTCAGATATGTGTAAATCAAATCTGAAGAAAAATAGCGCCACGGCCGCGTTATGGCCCGAAGCGTCATTTTGAATAAATTGGCTATTTCAAAATAAATAAAAATAGCGATAAATTGTCATAAAATATTATAAATGATATGGATGTGAAATTTAGAAACTAACTGAAGGTTGGCTAAGTCGAATGGTTTCTTGGGTATTGATCTGATGTTGGTTTCGGCCTTCGGGGTTAATATTTGGGAAATCGTTTTCTTACTGATTGACGGTTAGTGACTAATGAATTGAAATGATGCGTAGTAGTGTTTGTGTAACACTTGTTTATTATATACGCGAGTTGCTCAGAAAGACCGGGTTTATCCCATTCTGAATAACTGAATCGACGATAAGAAATCGAAGATGAAGACGGTGGTCGAAGACCGGAGATCTTCACCTCGTTTGCATGGTAACCGAGGTCCTGATTGGGAGGCTATAACACCCCACCTCCGTGAAGGTCACTCACAAAGGGAATGCCTTAACTTCGGTGGAGCATTTTAGTAAGCAGAACAAAAACTTACAAGACAGATATAACAATACTTGAAAAATTTATAACTTTATTACAACAGAAACCGAAATAAGCTTGGTTACATCCTTTCAAATCACAATATCAGAATTCAAGTACAAAATATCAGTCTTGTACAAAAGCCTTCAGAATGCATAGTTTAAAATCATAATCCCCACAGAAGAAGACAAGTCATACTTTAAGCACTTCAAGCAGAAGAAATCTGGATCAAGCTAGAGTATTCCCTTCTACAAAGCCTGGTGGGAATGGAAGAAAGGAGGCGAAACAACAAGGGTCAGACAAAAAGTCTGGCAAGTCCAGTGATTTTCAGTTATGAACAGATAATAATAACATGACATGAAAATAAAACTGGATGAGAGATAACTGTAACAGGTGTAACAGAAGAACAGAATGATATAAGCTATTGCTTTACACTTCTCTGCACTAATACTAGTATAACAGAATTAGGTGTCACCCTAATGTCTAAACTGAAACAGAAACGGGTACAGAATAATTTCCACGGAAGAGAATGCTAGTAATGGGCCTTTACCACCCCCAACGGAAACAGACAGAAACAAGATGCTAATAATGGGCCTTTACCACCCGAACAGAAACAGACAGAAGCAGAATGCTGATAATGGGCCTTTTCCACCCGAACAAAAACAGACAGGAACAGAATATTAATAATGGGGCTTTACCACCCGAACAAAAACAGTCAGATTAATCCCTACGGAAACAGAATGTAGAATTAGGTGTACACTAGTAATTGGGCCTTTACCACCCGAACAGACGGTACCACGCAGAAACAGACGGTACCAACAGAAACAGACAGAACTTAGTGTACCCTAAAACCCTACCCCAAGCGATCGGCTCCCTAAACATAAATACCCTGTGTCGTCCCCACAGTAGGATGTATCACTCCCTAAAGTGACAACCAATTGGCACAGACCTATTTACAGATGTCACGGCGTCTTACATCCTCAGAGGCAGGCCGGGATCCATGCACGCACATGACCCGGTTGGAACGCACCATCAACACCCCTTGCCATTAACAGAATGAACCACTTATAATTAGTTCAGTAAGCGTGCCCGAAACCTACCTACTGTTGGGTCAAAGTTTTGATACCAGAAAGGGTTACTGACTAATATGGGTCCCAAACAACAGATGACACAAGTAATTTCCCTCCTAACCTTGTGTCCCTAGACTAACAGATTTCAGATTAACTTGTTTACAAGTTCAGACATACAGAATTCAGATCAGCCAGTTCAAAGATTAGACAAGTTTTCAGACCAACGGATCAGATATACAGATTTAACAGACTTACAGATTAACCGGTTACAGATTAACAGACTTACAGATTAACCGATTACAGATTAACAGACTTACAGATTGTCTAACTTTGTATTGGGCCTACAGATTCATGAAACGGGTTTATTAATTTCATCAGTCTAGTTGTTTTAACCCTATCCACCCAACACGTTTTAGACATCATATTTATCCCAGATTTTCATTAATTAAATAGTAATGCCCAGACCTCTCACATTAGACTGACAGTTTGTGGCTACTGGTTAGGCTGGTTGGTTCTGGGCAGGTTTCTGCCACAAACTGAGTCTAACCTCGGGTTTCAAGCACGTTATGACTAACTTCTCACATTAGAACCTATTGTTTGCGGCCACTGGATGTGCCGGGAAGTTCCGGGCAGAATTACGCCGCAAACTCATTCTAACTTCGAGTTAGCCATGTTTATCTTTGCGGCCAATTAATTAATAATTTACCATTTATGCCCACGCCTAATATACATGTCAATTATTCATAGCTAATTCAGATTATTTCAATAACAGACTGAATATATCAACTTAATAGATATAGCAGATAACAGATTTTCGCAGATTAGGCGACTTAACGGATTCAACAGATTAAGTAATTTAGCAGATTTAGCATATAACAGATTTGGCATTTTCAGCAGACTCAGCAGATGACAGATTTGGCAGATGAACAGATCTAGCAGACTAGGCGGTAGAGCAGAACTAGCAGATTAAGCAATATAACAGAACTAGCAGATTAGGCAATATAACAGAACTAGCAGATTAGGCAAATATAGCAGAACTAGCAAATTAGGCAAATATAACAGATTTAATCATTCCTTAAAGTTTCACAAACATATATTGCCTAATTATAAACTTGGCTTAAGTTTGCATGCCTAAATAGTTGTCATGATTCACACTATGATCATATACCCCACGTTTGCATTGAATTTACATGTCACAGATTATGGTCATAATTTACATGCCCCAATTTAGTTCAACTTGCCTAGTACAAAAGATTCACATATAAATTATACCCAATATAGCCATCGATTTCAATGCATGTCATATATTCAAAAATCTCCTACTTAGGTGTTATTCACATTTGATAGTTATCAAATCTTAATATAGATCTTCACACCTAAGTCATATTCTCTTTCAAATCATGAATTGTGATATAAACAATATGCCCAACAATCCAGTTATAACAGATCTTAATTCAAAATATGCGTTATGTCCAATGTCTCAAGTCACATGTTAACATACCATGGTTCCTCTTCTTCCAATTCACAGAATATGCATAAATCTAAATCTAGTTTACAACCTATGTCCTTTTTCTTAAATCAGTCACAGATTACCCATGTCCAATTATGCCACATTCATTATTTGTCCCAAACATTTTAGCGTTCGTGCGTTAATCTCTTAGGAGATTGGCGCATGCTCGTAGTAGCTTGGCTATAGAACAGAAAGAAGAAGAGATACAGAATAAAATAGATCAGAACAGAACATACACAATCTCAAATTCAGATTTACAATCATGTCACAATTATGATTAAAGTTTATATCGGAAAATAACTGCACTTGCCTTGGTTGGATTAAAGAAAGAACTTTAATTGTTGTAGAATCGTTGCAGAAGCTTTAATCTCTAGTTTGAATTGAGTTTCTTAGGTTGATGTTGATTAGCTTCTAGTTTTGATTCCAGAAGAGTAGCGATGCCATTTTTATTTTTACTTAGAATAGAGGCAGAGTAGAAGCAGAATAGAATTGTGTGTAGAGAAGGCTAGGTTTGGGGCTGTTTAAATAGGTTTAGGCAGACGAATCTAGGCAGAAAACGAGACCAGATACATAAGAATGCACCCAGGCCCAAAACCAGGTTCGGGGACCAGGTCGACCCCCAGGTCGACTGCCCAGTCGACCTGGTCTGGGGGGTCGACTGCCCAGTCGACTCCCCAGTCGACCTGGGTCTGGGGGGGTCGATGTTGAGTCAAGGATTTTTAATGATCGTTTTGATTAATGACGAGAAGAAGCTTCATGATCGACAAAAAGAAGATTCAATGGTTTCATAGGTTAGAAGTTGGTTATTTAGAGTATTTTATGTTAAAATCTATCCTCAAATAATCTTACTTCTCATTGCTTTCAAAATTATGCATGAAAACTCGTTTTTACTGTATATTGACAAAAACAGGTCAACCTGTTAAAAATAACAGGTCAACCTATTTTTAAATATAATAGGTCAACCTCTTAAAATTAACAGGTCAACAGCTTTTTGAAATAACGGTCAGAAACCTGTCAACCTATTAATTTTTCCTGTCGACCTATTTTTGAATTTCATGAAGAGTCATCTTCTTTCTTGAAAAGTTGCATCCATTTCTCTTCATTTAAAATCATTTCTTTTGATTGTAACTTTTCACCAACAATTGCAACTTCTCAATTACTATAAATACATCAGTTTTCAATCAATCAAATCACCAAATTTTCTCTCCATTCTCTGATCTATATTGTATTATTCTTAGCATTCTAAAAGCACTCAAAAGCATTCAATTATCGTTTGAATCTCCAAGCATATTTAACACACTTGTGATTCAACTCGATAATCCACTTCCAAATCTTTGCAAACATCAATATATGTTTGAGGATAAGATTATAGGAAGGTTGTACTCAATCATTGACTAATCAGTGTTGAAGAAAGAACACATTCATGGTCAAACTCTTGTAATCGTCTTGTGGGTAAGCTTGTAGCCCGTGAAATCAAGTGGGTAAGCTTGTAGCCCGTGAAATCAAGTGGGTAAACTTGTAGCCCGCAAATCAAGTAGTGTTGTGAACCTGTTCCTCCGGGTGAAGCGAGGGTGTTATTTAGTGAAAAGCCGAAGAGGAGCTTCGGGACTGGACGTAGGACGGGAGGTCCGAACCAGTATAAAAATCCTGGTGTCGTTACTCTACTTTACTTTATCTACATCATTTATATTTGTTAGTGATATATTTCTTGTTTGCGAATTTTTACCTATGTAACTATTGAATAGCTTAAGTTATCACATACATTCCGCATAGCCATATTATAGATCCTACACAAGTCATATACACACTCGAACTTTTCAATTGGTATCAGAGCGTGGTCATATCATAACCGTAACACAGTTATTTGATATATTCTTGTAATATGGAAAATAACGCTAGCACTAGTAACACCACTTACACAGAAGGTCAATTGACACAAAGACCTCCTTTCTTTAATGGCCTAAACTTTAGCTATTGGGCAACACGTATGGCTTTTTATATGCAATCAACAAGTTATGACGCTTGGAATGCTACTCAGAAAGAAATAGTTAATCCAACAACTGAGTATGCAGAATGGACTCCTGCTGAGAAAACAGCAGCAGCTGTAAATGCAAAAGCAATAAATATGTTGTTTTGCGCATTAGACCAAAATGAGTATAACCGTGTTAGTATCTGTACCACTACTTATCAAATTTGGCAAACACTAAAGACCACTCATGAGGGTACTAACAAGGTTAAACAAGCAAAAATAGCTTTGTTGAAAAGTCAATTTCAAAATTTTAAAATGAAGCCAAATGAAACAATCAATGAGATGTATTCAAGGTTTCAAACTATTCATCATGCTCTTATCGGGTTAGGGCAAAAATATTCTGACTTTGATGTAGTTTCAACAGTCCTACATTCACTGACTAATGAATGGGAAGGAAAAGTATTAGCCATAGAAGAAGCTAATGATCTTTCCACCATGAAGCCAGATGAATTGATAGGAAATCTTATGTCCTATGAAGCTAACTTGCAGGCTCGAAAAGAACAAAAAGAAGAAAAGAAAAATGTAGCTTTTCATGCTGATGAAGACATTTCTGATTCTGAAGATGAGGATCTAGCATTCATTGCAAAAGGATTCAAAAAATTCTTAAAGCAACGAAAAGCTAGTCGATACAACAGAAAGAAGTTCGGATCAAACAGACCATCATCATCGAATGTAGAATGCTTTAGCTGTCATAAGAAGGGACATATGCAAAATGATTGTCCAGAACAAAAGAAGAAGATAGAAAATGACAAGTTCAAACACAAAAAGGACAAATCAAAGAAACGGGCATTCTCAGTAACTTGGGATGATTCAGATTCATCTTCATCCAAAAGTGAAAGCGACTCAGATAATGAACAAGCAAATATATGCTTTATGGCTAAAGAAGATAAGGTACAAATTCCTTCTTTTGAAGAAGTTCTTGATATAAATGCTGAGTTGATATATAAATTTAAAGATATGAAACGACAATGCAAACAAGCTCAAGCTGATTTAAGTAGAGTAGAATTTGAACGAGATATGTTAAAAGATGAAAAGAAAATATTAGAAGAGGAACTTGGAAAGGCTCAAGAATCATCATTAAATATTGACTCTCAACTATCTCTTTTGACTCAAGAAATTGAAGTTCAAAAAGAGAAGAATGATACTCTTACTACTGAGAATCATGAGCTTAAAGCAAAAGTTAAATCTCTAGACCTTGAAAAAGCTAGTTTACAAACAAAGTTAGACGATATTACTAAAAATGTTTCTAACTTTAACAAAGGTCGAGAAAATTTGACAAAAATTATTGAGAGTTCACAATCAGCTACAAATAAGCAAGGGTTGGGATATAAGAAACAAGTTATCAAGAAACATCTTGGTAAAAGAAAAAGGAAAAAGGTAGTACAAGAAACTGAAGCTAAGAAAAATCTTAGTTTATTATATTCCAAACCAAAACCGATTGTGAAATTTCAAAAGAAGAATATCAAAACTATAAAAATATGGGTTCCTAAAACAAATAACAATTTGATTAGGAACAAGTATATTCAAAAAAAATTGAGTACTGTGCATCATAATCCTAATTTTTTGTATAAAGGGGAAACCGGACCCGTATGGGTTTGGATTCCTAAGACCTAACTCTTAGGACCCCATAACTAGTGGGTACCATGGGCTTAATTTTATGTTTTGCAGGTCCCACTTAAAAAAAGAGGAAAGTGGATACTGGACAGTGGTTGCTCAAAGCATATGACTGGAGACAAGAGCTTATTAACAAATATTATTTATTCGAATGGTGGCTCAGTCACTTTTGGAGACAATTCAAAAGGCTATATCATCGGCAAAGGCGATGTGAGCTATTTTGGTACATCTAACTTACCTCTTATTACAAATGTCATGTTAGTTAAGAATTTGAAACATAATTTATTAAGTATCAGTCAATTGTGCGACAAAGGTTTTACCATTTCTTTTTCGGATAATAAATGTAGTATTTTAGATAAAGATCAAAATATAGCTTTTGAAGGACATAGAGATAGAAACATCTATATTCTGAATATGAATATCAATCATAATTCAGATATGTGTCTTGTAGCAAATGATAATGATCCATGGCTATCGCACAAACGTTTCTGTCATATAAACTTCAGAACTATTGACAAGCTAGCCAAAAACGAACTAGTAAAAGGTTTACCCAAACTTAGCTTTAAAGTTGACAATCTTTGTGACGCATGCCAAGTAGGAAAATTGACAAAATCATCATTTAAATCTAAGAAAGTAATATCAACATTACGACCACTTGAGTTATTGCATATGGATTTATTTGGACCTGCTCAAATACAATCCATAAATCATAGTCGATATGTATTTGTAATTGTTGATGACTATTCTCGTTATACATGGGTGATTTTCTTGAAAAATAAAAGTGACACGTTTACTCATTTCAAATCCTTCGTCAAGAAAATTCAAAAGTCAAAAGGACTTAAGGTTAAGAATATAAGAAGTGATCATGGCGGAGAATTCAAAAGTAATGAATTTGAACATTTTTGTACAAAGAAAGGTATTAATCATAATTTTTCGTTTCCTCGAACTCCACAACAAAATGGAGTTGTAGAACGGAAAAATCAAACATTACAAGAATGTGAAAGGACACTATTAAATGGAAATACTTTACCAAAACACTTTTGGGCAGAAGCTGTAGCAACTGCGTGTTATGTTTTGAATTGTGTATCCATTCGACCTCTTACTAAAAATACACCTTATGAATTATTTAATGAAAGAAAGCCAAATATTTTATACTTCAAAGTTTTTGGTTCAAAATGTTTTATTTTAAACACGAAAGATCATCTTGGTAAATTTGATTCAAAAGATGATAAAGGAATCTTTATTGGTTATTCGGATCGAAGCAAGGCTTATCGTGTATTCAATAAGAGAACTAAAACTATTGAAGAATCACTTCATGTATCTTTTGACGAATTCTATAAATCGTCTCATAATATATCGGATGACGAAGAAACTATAGTCACTAATAATCCTATCATCACAAATAATGATTCTGACTCAGAAATTATTGAGAATATTCCTCAACCTAATATTGTACCTTCTCCACCAAGATTTAGATCTCCTCCAAGAATTCTAAGAGATCATCCAGTTCAAAATGTTATTGGAGAAGTAACATCACAAATTAGAACAAGAAGTCAACTTAATCAAATGGGTCATGTTGCGTTTGTCTCAAATATCGAACCTAAAGCTCCTAAGGAAGATGCTACTGATGAATATTGGATCATTGCCATGCAAGAAGAACTAAACCAGTTCGAGCGCAATGATGTATGGGAACTTGTTCCAAGGCCGATTGATCAATCAGTTATAGGAACTAAATGGGTATATAAAAATAAGGCCGATGAACAAGGGAACATTACTAGAAATAAAGCAAGATTAGTAGCACAAGGATATAATCAGGAAGAAGGTATCGATTATGAAGAAACCTTTGCTCCCGTAGCTCGATTAGAAGCAATTCGAATCTTACTATCCTTTGCTTGTCATCATGATTTCAAACTTTATCAAATGAATGTCAAAAGTGCTTTTTTAAATGGGTTTATCAAAGAGAATGTATATGTCGAACAACCTCCTTTGTTCGTACATGAGAAATATCCGGATCATGTATATAAACTTAAGAAAGCTTTATATGGATTGAAACAAGCACCTCGTGCTTGGTATGAACGATTAAGAAGCTATCTCATAGATTCTGGATTTCAAATTGGAAAAGTTGATCAGACTTTATTCATTAAACATTCTTAAAAAGATATATTAGTTATCCAAATATATGTAGACGACATTATCTTTGGTTCAACAAACGATGAATTTTGCAAATAATTTGCAAATATTATGACCAAAGAATTTGAAATGTCACATATGGGAAAACTATCATATTTCCTCGGTCTTCAAATCAAACAGCTTTCAAATGGTATGTTTATCAATCAAGAAAAATATTGCGGAAATCTATTTAAACGCTTCGGACTAGAAAATACCTCTGGTAAACCAACTCCCATGAGTACGACCACACATCTTGAAAAAGATGAATTTGGAAAGAATGTTGACCAGAAGTTATATCGTAGTATGATAGGTTCTCTACTATATTTAACAGCTAGTCGTCCTGACATTATGATGAGTGTTTGTTTGTGTGCACGTTTTCAAGCCGATCCTAAAGAATCACACTTACGAGCAGTGAAACGTATAATTCGCTATCTTAATAATACCAAAGATTTCGGTCTTTTCTATCCAAAAGAATGTACATTTGAATTAGTATCATATAGTGATGCTGATTTCGGAGGATCACGAACGGATAGAAAGAGCACAAGTGGTACGTGCCATTTTATTGGAAAATCACTTGTCTCTTGGTTTAGTAAGAAACAAAATTGTGTTTCACTTTCGACGTGTGAAGCGGAATATATATCAGCGGCACTAGCATGTACACAAGTTATATATATGCAACAAACACTTAAAGACTTCGGTATAAACTTATCAAAATCTATTATATATTGTGATAACACGAGTGCGATAAATTTATCCAAAAACCCAGTTAACCACTCTCGGACTAAACACATCGATATTCAACATCATTTTCTGAGAGATAACATTGAAAAGGGTAATATAAATCTCGAATACGTAAATACGGAAAATCAACTAGCTGATATATTTACAAAGCCTCTACTGGAATCAAGTTTTGTCAACTTACGTAGAGAGCTAGGCTTGGTTTCAAGAAAAGAACTCGAAGAGTAAATTTTTTTTTAACATATATCAAGAGTTCATACATTATTTTCAGAAACCAAATTTTTTTTTAACTATATTTAGAAGAGAATTTTTCTATGGTTAAACAAATACGAACCATATCTTTTCTTTCTCTAAATAGAAAATTCCTTCCATATATATGTTTATATTTTTTTTTTTGAGTGCTCTCAGACGACTTTTCTCTCTAATCTCCATTAAACAACGTATTATCATGGCTCATATCTGTGATGAATGTGCACGAAAATCGCATATCACCATAACAAGTTCCGAGTCCGAAGAACACTACTCCCCTAAGACACCGGAACACCCTCCTGGCTTTCATCAGAATTCTCGTACACCTGGAAATACTCCAACATCGAAACGATGCAAGAAGGCTCTTTTCTGTTCCCCACGAACCAAAGAAAAGATTGACGAGATACACCACTATCAAAAACACCAAGTCGATCTCCAAAGGGAGATGTACTACGAGCAGAGATTAACTTCTTCTCGCTTAACGTATCTCGAACAGCTAGCTTCACTTTTCTGTGGTTCAAACAAGAATAATGTTCATGAACCCACGCAAATACCATCATCATCAACAAGAACACCGAACTCGTGGGATAAAAATTTCAACAAAAATGAAGGCGCTAGTGGGAAATATTCTCCGTGGGAACCAAGAAAATAAGTTCTTTATATCGTATCAAAGGAGATGCTTTATAATGTTTTTAATAATGTTTTTATTTCTTACTTCATGTATTTTTATAATAATACTTTGTTTGGCTTTGAATTCAATCTACAATAAGGCTGAAAATTCATTTCCATCAAAAACGGTTGACCGGTTGATAATTTTCGGTTGACCGGTTTGTAGACTTTTAATTTCCAGAGAGTTATCTAGGTCGACCGGTTGAAAAAAAAAGGTGTCGACCGTTCTCTTGAAACATTAACAGGTCGACCGGTAATAATTTTATGTCGACCGGTTTTAAGACACAAAAATTTCCAGAGAGTTTTCACGGTCGACCGGTTAAAATTTTATGTCGACTGAAAAAGTTTCAGCAAAATATGAAAAAAAGGTGTCGACCGAAATTTATGCACAGGTCGACCGGTCTTTTAAAGTTTTGAAATTCAACACCATAAAATCCGGTCGACCGGTTACAATTTTATGTCGACGGACTTTATCATTTTTTCTCCAATTTCAAACCAGAAACTAATTAGGTCGACCGGTATAGTATTTTAGGTCAACCGTTTTCGGGTTATTCTGTTTTTAAACATCCAATAGTCGGTTCAACCACCAATATCAACACACTATTTCGTTTTTAACCTCTTCAGTACTCAAATCAACACTTTTCTTCAAATCCTAACTCCTCAAACTCCATCACCTTCTCTTTAATGGCTCCAAAATCAAAGAAATCAAAAACTTCTTCTTCTACTTCTCAACAACAACCCATAGATGCTCAAATCAAACATTGGCTTAAGGATCCGATTGCTATAACAAGATGGAATAAGATGAAAGATTATACCATTCATGAAGGGATGTTTTTCAAATACTTCGATTTTCTCCTCTATGATGTTAATGAAATTGCAACCAAAGAAAAAATAGCATCCCTTCTTAGTTTTGAGGACAATAATGTTGAGATTAATCACATTATGATAAAATTATTCTATGCTAATCTCAATTTGGAGAAGTACAAGCCAACAAATTCATCAAATTGCTTATGGTCAGTTGTATGTGATCAACAAGTATTCATCTCCAAGTCCCGAATGGAAGAAGTTCTTAAATCTTAAGATAATGGTACAAAATTTTCTTCTGATTTCTGTCCCATTCATATTAGAGACAAAATTAGCCATTTATTCATTGAAGATCACAAGTCAAGTGCTAAAGGAATAAATTTGAGACCTATGGCTAGAATTCTTCATCATTGTATTACTCACTCTCTCTTGCCACGAACTGGTAATTTTGATGCCATCTACAAAGAAAATTTTAAGGCATTATATGCTATATATGGTGATATCAATATCAACTGGATTGATATGATTTTTGATGAGATATCGTTGGTAAATGAACGTTCTCGCAAACATTTATTTTACAATGAATATATAATGCGTCTCCTCAAGAATTGCGGAATAAAATCTCCGGAATCCAAGATTTCAACACCTAAGTGTATTGACAAAGTATCAAAGAAGAGAATGAAACTTCCGGATCCATGCTTGACCATTATTCCATTTGAGCAATATAAACATAGAGGTCCTCCTGAAGCATCTTCATCACAAGCTCCTACTCCAAGACCTGAAGATGTTAAGATTCCTTCGCCAAATTCTACAACAAAGGATTCTCTTGAACAAATAGCAAGAAATCAATTTCTGTTAGAAGCAAGACTCAAGCGAACCGATACCAAGCTCGATCAGTTAGACACCAAAATGGATAAACGTTTTAACAAGCTTAAGTCTTTCTTTGGCATTCTTTGGGATGCAATTTCTTGTGGACCTTCGTCCACAACCAAACATGTTCAGAATCCGGGAAAACGCCCAATGACTCCTACTTTTACATGGTCTACTTCGGAGGAAAGCACTAGTTCTGGAGCGAGTGCCCATGTTGGTCGTGGACGTGGTACTTCATACATTGAGGAAGGAAATGATGAGGAAGAGGAAGAAGATGAAGAGGAGGAATCAGACGAAGAAGAAGTAGACGAGACTGATTCAGATGTGCCACCTCAGTGACTCGATCTATCCTTTTATATTCTGTTTTATGTTAAAACACTCTATTAGTACTTGTATGTGATTGTTGCTATGTTTAGTTAGGTAAGGTTGCTACTTAGGTCGTTTTGTTTTGTTATGATCTTTAATATGTAAAACACTCTACATATGCTGTTCAATATTGTTGGATCTTTAAAGGTGTTTCATATACCCTTTTTGTCGATGACAAAGGGGGGAGAGAATGATTACTAACCTTCTTTTTGCAGAGATTTAGTTATTTTTTGTCCAGGGAGATCATATACTCAGGGGGAGTTAGAGCATATATACAGGGGGAGATAGCAAAGGAGATCATATTTTAAAAGCTATGTTGTCATCAATCAAAAAGGGGGAGAATATTGAGTCAAGGATTTTTAATGATCGTTTTGATTATTGACGAGAAGAAGCTTCATGATCGACAAAAAGAAGATTCAATGGTTTCATAGGTTAGAAGTTGGTTATTTAGAGTATTTTATGTTAAAATCTATCCTCAAATAATCATACTTCTCATTGCTTTCAAAATTATGCATGAAAACTCGTTTTTACTGTATATTGACAAAAACAGGTCAACCTGTTAAAAATAACAGGTCAACCTATTTTTAAATATAACAGGTCAACCTGTTAAAATTAACAGGTCAACAGCTTTTTGAAATAACGGTCAAAAACCTGTCAACCTATTAATTTTTCCTGTTGACCTATTTTTGAATTTCATGAAGAGTCATCTTCTTTCTTGAAAAGTTGCATCCATTTCTCTTCATATAAAATCATTTCTTTTGATTGTAACTTTTCACCAACAATTGCAACTTCTCAATTACTATAAATACATCAGTTTTCAATCAATAAAATCACCGAATTTTCTCTCCATTCTCTGATCTATATTGTATTATTCTTAGCATTCTAAAAGCATTCAATTATCGTTTGAATCTCCAAGCATATTTAACACACTTGTGATTCAACTCGATAATCTACTTCCAAATCTTTGCAAACATCAATATATATTTGAGGATAAGATTATAGGAAGGTTGTACTCAATCATTGACTAATCAGTGTTGAAGAAAGAACACATTCAAGGTCAAACTCTTGTAATCGTCTTGTGGGTAAGCTTGTAGCCCGTGAAATCAAGTGGGTAAGCTTGTAGCCCGTGAAATCAAGTGGGTAAGCTTATAGCCCGTGAAATCAAGTGGGTAAACTTGTAGCCTGCAAATCAAGTAGTGTTGTGAACCTGTTCCTCCGGGTGAAGCGAGGGTGTTATTTAGTGAAAAGCCGAAGAGGAGCTTCGGGACTGGACGTAGGACGGGAGGTCCGAACCAGTATAAAAATCCTGGTGTCGTTACTCTACTTTACTTTATCTACATCATTTATATTTGTTAGTGATATATTTCTTGTTTGCGAATTTTTACCTGCGTAACTATTGAATAGCTTAAGTTATCACATACATTCTGCATAGCCATATTATAGATCCTACACAAGTCATATACACACTCGAACTTTTTAGTCGACTGCCCAGTCGACTCCCCAGTCGACCTGGGTACTGGGCGGGAAATTTCCCGCCCAGTCTGTTCTGGGTTTTGAATTCGAAATTTGAATTCGAGCTGTTTTGAACTCTGAAAATTCCTGAAACTTTGGAGGGCCATAACTTGGTCATACGGACTCCGATTCTCGCAAACTCGGACTCGTTTTCAAGCAGAATTTCGAGACGAATGCAATGGCGCAACCCGTTTCCCTTGATTTTTATTTTAAAAATTAACTATCCTCTGATTTGTTACTTATACGTTCACAGAAAATACGGGGTGTTACCGAGGCATCCCGAAATATGGATAATGAGTGGTGATCGTCCAGACGTACGTGGTGATCGATGGGTTTGCGAGGTATATAGTGCCTCCGGTTTCGTTCAAACCCAGAACGGACTTGCAAGTGGACAGTGTGTCTGATATTGGAATTTATTTTTTGTGATTGATAGCCATAAGTTGCACGGTGTGAATTGCCTGTGTGGCATGCTAAGATGCAGTGATAAGGGCTTCTGTTGAAAAGAAAGGTCTTGTGGTTATGATCAAAGCATCGCCTGTGTGGCGTAGCTTTGTGTATAACGTGAATTCGCAAGCCTCACACCCCGGTATGAACCAGAAACGGGAGAGGACATCAGGGAGGGCCTGCGTTTCTTTCTAGCTAGGAGTTGCGTCAGTGTTTTTACACGACCTGACATTTTACTTATGTGGATGATGGATGTGGAGGCACCTCGGTTATATCGATCGATCCGGGACCGATGGAGTCATTCATTGGCTCATTTACGCCCTATAGGGCGGGGAAACGTAGTGTTCAGGCATAATAATCCACATCGGTGGACCGGCCCTGACGATCCAAAGGGTTGATGGGTTCTGATCCTGAGGCTCGGGCAAGAGAGACACGAATTCGGTAAGGACTATCTTTTGCCTTGGTTCATGACGGAAATCCAATTTCCAAATACGTGAGTGTGCGGTTTTGATTGTATATGTATATGGCGACATGATATATGGTACCCATGCCGTCTAGGATTGATAGTTGTGATTCAAAATTGTTTTGAAACATGTAAACGCTAGTAATAATATCAAATGTTTTTGTTTTATTCGTATCAAGCATATTTTGGCCATTATAAGGTTAAACTCTATCCTCCGGTTTGCGTTGCACTGTGTGATGGGAACTGAGTCTTATAATGGCTTCATTTTTATAAAAAGCATTGCGATATTTAAAAGAATGATTTGTTTTAAAGCACCGGCAATCCAATGGAGTAAACCCGTTCCACGAAAGTGGCGTGGTCCTGTGATTAGCCATATTAAAAATGTGTTGAGTAGATTTCTCATACCAGTCCCATGACTGACTCGTAGTTTGTTTCACTTTCAAACTCGGGTGCCCCTTTTTCTACATGGGCAGCCTTGTATTCAGGTTTAGCTGGCTCTTTCTGGATAGCTGGAGCTGAAGATGGATTCTATTATTTATCTCTTTTTATGATGTTCAGCTCCTATTGTACATATTACGTTTGTTTTCCGCTGTAGACATTTATGTATAGTTGAACTGTATTTGTACTAAGTATGATCCTGTATACTGTGTAACTCTGATGATTATGTTTATCCAGTATATTCTATTGTGCATTATCTGGTGTATTTATTTAATGATGTCCTACTGTTATCTGTTTATGTGTTATATTCCAAAGATTACCCTTGCCACCATCAGTACGGGGTTTGGGGTCGTCTCATTTGGTATCAGAGCTTTGGTTAAGCTTAGTTCTGGAATATAACATATTAACGAACTCGTCAGAAATAGAACCAGTAGTGTTCTAGGATGCGTAACTCAATACAGATAGGATCAGTAATATCCTAGTATGAGTAGCAGAATGAAATAACACCTCGATAGATACATTTACATTCAAGTATATGTTTCTATGTTTTAAAATATCTTTTCTGTGACCTGACACTTGATCTGCTATTTGCAGAAGTACTAAAAAATGAGTGTCAGAAACAGATGGAATGCAGAACCGGATATTGAGGCCCTATTAATCAAGTATCGAAATATGGGTGGAATACCGTTCTCTGGTGAAGAATCTATTATGAAGACACAGGCTTGGATTCGTTCTGCTGAAAAGATCTTTGAGGGTTTAAAGCTGAGGGATGACTAGAAAAGATTACGGGCATCCTGGGCACTCAAAGATGAAGCTTTGTTCTGGTGGGATTCGGTTATTAAGGATAATCCAGAAGGTGATATCACCTGGGATAGATTCAAAGTGATTTTCCTGGAAAGATTTACTCCTCCTGAAGCAATTGAACGGCTATGTGATGAATTTTCTTATCTGATACAAGGACATATGACCATTCCCGAATATCATAAGAAATTCAATGAACTTTCTCACTACGCCCCTCATCTAATTCAGAATCCGAAGAGAATGAATCTGAGATTTATTAATGGGCTTCAAAGGAAATACCAAAATAAAGTAATGGGGCATGTGAAGCTTCCTTTTTCTGAAATGATATACATGGCTTACCAGTACGAAGATCTAGACAAGAAAGGTATGTTACAGTACGAAGACGAAGTCAGCTCTAGTAATAAAATTGAGTCTGAAACTGATCGTCCTGAGGCCAGTACAATGTCTGAGGTCAATAAGAAGCCCAGTGCCAAGAGAAAAAAGGCTAAATCTGAGAAGGGGCCAGTAGCGACAACTGTATGCTCTAACTGCAATAGGCAAGGACATCTCTCGATAAGTTGTCGATCTCTTAAGAAACGAATAAAGAGTGGATTTAAATCCAAGGAGAATTTTCAAGAGAAAAGGGGTTGCAGTAAATGCCATCAGATTGGTCATCTTGCAAAGGATTGCTGGCTCTTAAAGAAGCCTGGAATGGTACAAGTGAATGAAGTGGCAGAAACTTCAGCACCCTCAACTAGTCAGGGAAGGTCTGATGTTTTGGAAGGCACGCTTACTGTTAAGAACATTCCAGTTAAAGTACTATTTGATACAGGTGCGTCAAGAAGCTTTATTGCCAAGAATGCAGTTAAAAAGTTGGATTTGAAATTGAGGAAGCTTAAAGAACCCATCACTGTCCAAAATCCAGTTGGAGAGTCTCTCGATCTTAGCTGGATTTGTGCAGTGCCTGTCTCTTTTTCCTGTTATAAGTTCCCTACCATCTCTATCATCATGAATTTTAAGGAGTTTGATCTTATCTTGGGGTTAGACTGGTTGACCAAATATGAAGCTGAGGTTAAATGCGCCGACAGAGTCGTTAAGGCAAAGATAAAATCAGGTGATTATATAACCATTCCCTGTGAAGGTCAGAATTCTAATTGAAAAGACTTCTGGGCAGCTTTGGATGTTTCTCCAGCTCAAATAGAAAATATCCCTGAAGTCACAGAGAATATTCCTGACTTCATCAAAGACATTCCTGTCGTCAAGAACTATGCGGATGTGTTCGAGGAAGTTGTTCGCTTACCTCCGCAGAGAGAAATAGATTTCAAGATTGCTTTGATTCCAAATGCAAGGCCGGTAGTTCACGCTATTCGGAGAATGTCCTTGAAAGAGACAGAGGAATTAGACAATCAAACAAGGCAGCTTGTATGGAAAGGTCTAATCAGGCCTAGTTTCTCTGATTGGGGAGCAGCAGTGGTGTTTGTCCCAAAATCTGACGGTACTCTACGTCTATGTGTGGATTATCGTGATTTGAACAAGCAGACAATAAAGAAAAAATATCCATTGCCACGAATCGATGATTTATTGGATCGTCTGAATGGAGCACAAGTATTTTCAATGATGGACCTAGCTACAGGCTTCCATCAGGTTAGAATTGCCGAAGAGTGTGTTCCAATGACAGCATTCAGGGGTCCAGACTTATTCTACGAGTGGTTAGTAATGTCGTTCAGCTTATGTAACGCTCCAGCTTACTTCGTCGACTTGATGAATAGAGTGTTCAGAGGGGTTTTAAATAAATTTGTTCTGGTTTTTATTGACGATATTCTAATCTTCTCTAAATCAAAGGCCGAACATGAAAAACATTTGGAACAGGTTCTGGAAATCCTCAGAAGGAATGTATTAAAAGCCAAACTATCCAAATGTATATTCTGGCAAGATGAAGTGAAATTTCTAGGCCACGTCGTATCGAAAGAAGGAATTGTTGTGGATCCAAGTAAAATCACAGCTATTCAAAACTGGAAACATCCCAGTACCCCTACAGAAGTCTGCAGTTTTCTCGGATTGGCTAGTTATTACCAGAAGTTCATTAAAAACTTTTCGAAGATATCTGGTCACTTAACGAAGCTTACAAAGAAGCACTCAAAATTCAAATGGACTCCAGAATGTGAAGAGGCTTTTGAAGAGCTAAAGTTAAGATTAACAACTGCTCTAGTGTTAACAATCATCGATGGCAATCAGGATTTGAAAGTCTGGACAGATGCTTCTAGAGAAGGCCTAGGTGCAGTATTAATGCAAAGGGGACAAGTGATTGCTTATGCTAGCCGTCAGCTGAAGCCACATGAAAAGAACTACGTAACTCATGATCTTGAGTTATTGGCTATAGTATTCGCTTTGAAAATCTGGAGACATTATCATCTGGGTGAGAGATTCGAACTGTTTACAGATCACCAGTCGTTGAAGTATCTGTTCACCCAGAAAGACCTGAATCTGAGGCAACAACGTTGGCTAAAGTTCCTTGCAACATACGATTTTGAGATTATATACACTCCAGGGAAAGCCAATGTCGTGGCCGATGCGTTAAGCCGAAAGAATGAAATGATCACTAGTTTTATTATCACAACTACATTGATAGATAAAATATCTTCTCTTCAGAAGGATGATCACTTCATTCAGAAGATCAGAGAGATAATTCAAAAAGGCGAACCCTCGAATTTTCAGGTTGATAATGAGGGGATTCTGAGGCTGAAAGGTCGAATCTGTGTTCCTAACATTGCCGAGCTCCGAAAGGAAGTCCTGGATGAATGCCACAAGTCAAAACTTAGTATCCACCCGGGAGTAAGCAAAATGTATAATGACATCAAACGCACTTTCTGGTGGAAGTCGATGAAGAGGGACGTTTCTTTATATGTTAGCCGATGCCCTACTTGCCAGCTAGTCAAAAGCGACCAACAGAAACTGGCTGGATTGTTACAACAGTTGGGTGTTCCTGGTTGGAAGTGGGAACATATTTCCATGGACTTCATTGATGGTTTGCCCAGAACCAGAAAAGGAAATGACAGTATTTAGGTGATCGTAGATCGCTTCACGAAGACCGCCCATTTCATACCTGTCAGATCAAATAGAACTGCTCAGAGTCTGGCACAGATATACTTCAAGGAAATTGTTAGACTACATGGAGTGCCACTCAGTATAGTCAGTGATAGAGACCCGATATTTACTAGTAAATTCTGGGAGGCATTTCAAGTAGAACTGGGAACAAAGCTGAATCTAAGCACCGCTTATCATCCTCAGACAAATGGTCAGACTGAGAGGGTGAACCGTATACTAGAAGATCTATTGTGGGCTTGTGTTCTAGATTTCGGTGGATCATGGGAAGACCATATGCATTTGGCTAAATTCTCTTATAACAACAGCTACTAGGCGAGCCTGACAATGTTGCCATTCGAAGCATTGTATGGTAGACCGTGCCGATCCCCTACTTGTTGGGTCGAACCCGGTAATAGACTTGTGTTAGGGCCTGATATGATCCGAGAAGCTGCCGACAAAGTTGATTTTATTAAGAAACGATTACTCGCTGCTCAAAGCCGACAAAAGAGCTATGCCGACAGGAGAAGAAGAGATATATCATTTGTGGTTGGCGACTATGTATATTTGAAAGTATCGCCGATCAGAGGAGTTATCCAGTTCGGTAAAACTGGGAAGTTGGCGCCCAAATTCATTGGTCCGTTTCCTATTCTGGAACGGATCAGAACTCTCGCTTATAGGGTTAAATTGCCTGATTGGTTGCTTGGAGTGCATGATGTATTTCACATATCTCAACTTCGAAAGCACGTTCTTGATCCAGACTTGATCGTGGAAGAAGCAGCTCAACAGGATATTGAAATTACTCCAGAATTACCTGTGAGGAGAGAGCCGCTAAAGATCATTGGCAAATAAACCAAAGAGCTGAGGAACAAGAAAGTTCACTTGGTAAAAGTGCAATGGAGTGGGGATCCGCGAGATTGTACTTGGGAAACTGAGGAGAGCATTCAGAAAGCCTATCCTAAGTGTCGAGTGGATATCTCTTATTGACTCCGGTGCAATGTACATTTACCATACTTTGCATTACCAATTAGTTCTCTACTCTGTTGTTATTTTCTTTCCATGGATGTGCATTTTTAATTCTATAGTCTGAATGATTTTAAAAGAGTATAGAAATTGATTAGTATATTTTTGAAAAGTTAAAAACGAATTGCTTGTTGTTTGCATTGTGTCATAGTAGATTTGATTAATTAAAATTATTGAAACAATAGTTAATTTAATCAATAATAGAATAATGGTAGAATTTATTCATTTAAATCACACATTGAACTAATTAGAAAATAGATAGAAATATATACTTGTGCATTATATATGTTTGAACAGGTAATTGGATAGCTGTTGAGTAAAGATTTTATTTGTGTGCCCGACAAATAGGTAAACCTTAATGAGTTGGATGCGAAATATTATTATATCAACTCCTGTGAATGCCATGGATGCGGAGTGCTGGTTGTTCTGTGTGAAATAATAAACATCGCCATAGGATAGTAACAATTAATTTTGAACTACACTACATGGCATACTTCTGAAGATAGGCATACTTCATCATATACCACATAAGCATTTGGAGCTTGTGTGATGAGGTGGAAGATTTACCATACGAGCGAGAGGCTTGTATGGCAATGACTATATTTTACAGGTTGAACCGATGACTGATATGGACTATTTAAAATGTAACGATAAATAGCCAGATTAATAAAAACCGCACACGGGTCTGGAGTTGACAATAATCACGTCTCTCTAGTCATTAGATACGGCACATGGATTATTTATTTCCCACACGGGAGGAGGTGACGAGGATTTATCCTCTGGAGCAATTAAAATACACACTCCCTCAGGCTTTGACAGGGTGACGAGAAATTATTCTCTGGAGTTATTATCTATACACGCTCCCCTGTAAACACCAGAATATATCACTATAAATATGTGTATGCTTATTAGGATTTATTGGGTACCTAATACGGCCCAATAAATTTCCAAACCCCTCCCCGTACAAAGGAGATTATGGCGAAATTTTTCGAAAATTCCGGGTGTTAGCCAATTTTTTGAAGAATTTGAAAATTCTCAGGAACTGAAAAGTTGGAGAATGGAAGCCAGATTGAACGTAGAGTTGATTAATCAAACCACTTTCGACTTTATTCCTTTTCGGGGACGAAAAGTTTTAAGTGGGGGAGATTGTAACGACCCGGAAAATCTAAACCAATTTAAATTTTTTTGAATTGGCTAAAATAGTGGATTTTAAATATTTAAAATAAATATTTTAAATAATAGCAATGAAAAGTGAGTTTGAATCGACGTTTGAAAATGAATATAATTAATTCTAATTATAAACAAGGCCTGAAATGGCGCGGTAGTTTCAAAATTTGAATTCAGACTTTGTCTGACTGTACCAGGTGCAAAACAAAACGGATTTGAGTGAAACCAAAATATTTAAATCTGTTAGTGAATACCTTTCTAATGAATTTGAAAAATCGAAGTTTCATAGCGGGATGCAAAAGTTATGGCCAAATGAATTTTCTGAAAGGTCGCTATGGAATTTATATAGCCCGTGAAATTGGCCATTTTGCAAACGACCTTGGAATTCGACGAAACCACTTTTGTTGGATCCGGGATGTGAAGTTATTGCTAGGTTTCAAATTTCATAATTTTTGAAGCTAGTATGTGAGCGTGGCAAAGGAAAATGTGTTTTGGTCAATTACAGTTAAATTGGATCGACCAGAAATGGGCCTTTTTGCAAACAGTCTCAGAATTCGACGAAACTAGTTTTGTTGGGACCGTATCGTCAAAACATAGCTAGATTTATTTTTATGGAATTTTTCGAATTAGTTTGTGGCCCTGGCAAATTGAAATGTATGTTCAAATTGAATATTGAATGTTTTATATTTTAATTTGAAGGAAAAACTGACTGAAATAGTCGAATGGGCCTACGAAACATATCCCATTGTGTTCGAAATGAGGGTAAAACGCTAGGGACGACAGTCGTTGGGTTTGGACTGGTGTTAGTACGTGAAGAGGGATATTTTTGGATTTTTGAAAATTTATAAATAAAAAAAATCTCATTGGACAGTGGAATTTTCTCTCTCCCCGATCCTCTAAGCCACGCACGACGGAAAAACTCCCAACCTTCTCTCCTCGATTCCTCCTTCCACACTCAGTAAAATCAAGTGCTCCAGTTAGAGATTTTGCAGAGCACCTCTCAAGCTTCAAATCCATATAGGATTTGCATTCTTTCGAAGTATATTTGAAGAGAACCGCGAGTGGGAAGTTTAGAGCTTTGAAGCTCCGCCGTGGCCACGTCAGACCACCGAAGTAGACCCCACTTCCGGCGCCTGAGCGCCTCTCCTCCCCCTTCGACCTCGCGCAACCCGATCGTGGAACCATTGCATGGATTGATCGAAAAATCCAAACCTAGTTTGGAACCATTTCAGAAAAGGTTCGGCTAATTTATTTTGAACTGATTTTTACACTTTTAAGTGTTGCAAACTTGTAAAAATCATATCTTTTTTGTTTCTTGACGAAATTCAGCGAAACAAGAGACAATGGACTCGTGTGGACGTCTTCTACCATCTAGAAGAGACCGCATATTTTTCTGAGCCTTCTGCTATTTTTGTGGAGTGGAACCTAATGTGAGATTTCTAATTTATAACGATATGGAAAACGACGATGTATAAATTATATAGTCGATGTATGGGTTATATAAGCATTGTACACCTCTTGTATAAGCGTTGTATAAGTTGTACGTTCGATGTATAAGTTATATATGCGTTGTAAAAATTATATATGTGTTGAAATAGAAGTGAAATGCTATATATATATATACACACGCCCCTCGTCCACAAACCATGGACGATATTTATTGGTTGTGATTGGTGTGAAAATTGATTGATAGCGAATGGTTGATTGAAATTGTTTGTGGTTGGAATTGATTGATTGTGGTTGAAAAATACCCGTTTGTGGTTGAGAAATATTTGGTTAAAACCACATAGGATTAGTTTGTGGAAATGAAAAAAATATACATGCCGCCTGCGTGCGAACTAGATGCATGATTCCCCATTGTCAAAAGCTGCGAGGCTTTGAGGTAGAGCGAGGAGCCGTACTAGGGACGGTCCCGGTTTTAACTACCCTGCCGTTATGTTGCCGAAATTTTGAATAATATTCATGTGTTAGAATTATTTTCCTATGTTGAAACTATTTGTCTGTTGAATAGAAAACCTTCATGTGTTGAATCGAAATTCATTCGTTGAATTGAAATTCATTTGTTGAATGGTATTCGTGTTTTAAATATAAAAATCACATTTTTATCTATATATACAAACTATAGAAAACCTTCATGTGTTGAATCGAAATTCATTCGTTGAATTGAAATTCATTCGTTGAATTGAAATTCATGTGTTGAATGGTATTCGTGTTTTAAATATAAAAATCACATTTTTATCTATATATACAAACTATAGAAAACCTTCATGTGTTGAATCGAAGTTCATTCGTTGAATTGAAATTCATGTGTTGAATGGTATTCGCGTTTTAAATATAAAAATCACATTTTTATCTATATATACAAACTATAGAAAACCTTTATGTGTTGAATCGAAATCCATTCGTTGAATTGAAATTCATGTGTTGAATGGTATTCGTGTTATAAATATAAAAATCACCTTTTTATCTATATATATAAACTATAGAAAATCTTCATGTGTTGAATCGAAATTCATTCGTTGAATTGAAATTCATGTGTTGAATGGTATTCATATTTTGAAAGAAATTGTTTTATAACAAGATTCCTATTTTTATCATCAATATGAACTATATAAAATAATCTTGTCTTGAAATAAATTGTATTATAATAAAAATCCTATTTTTATCACCTATATTAACTATATAAAATAGTCGAGTTTTGAAATAAATTGTTTTACAATAAAAATCACATTTTTACTATATACATGAATTGTTAAAAATAGTGAAGTGTCGTAATGAATGTATGTTAGACAAAAATAACATTTTTATCAAATGTATGAAAAGAATATAGTTTTGAAATCGAAGAATCGAAATATATATATAAATATAATCGAAATATATCGAATAACGAAGCTGCAGTTCGTATTTTGAAACCGGGATTTCAAACGATTAGTACGGGAGATCCGACCATCGGATTTTCCCGAAACCGCAACCGTTGGGTTCGCTTTGGAAATATCTTTCCAACGGCACCAACTTTGTAAAAATCCAACGGTTGGATTGTCTAGAATGTTTAATTCAAATCTAAAGAAAAACAGCGCCAGAATCGATTATATTTATATATATATAAATATAATAATATTAAATCGTATAACGACGCTGCAGTTCATATTTTGAAATCGAAACTTCAAACGATTGTACCGGGAGATCCGACCGTCGGATTTTCCCAAAACTGGAACTGTTGGATTCATTTTGAAAAGATCTTTCTAACGATATAAATTTTGTGAAGATCCAACGGTTATATTTTCAGATATGTGTAAATCAAATCTGAAGAAAAACAGCGCCACAGTCGTGTTTTGGCCCGAAGCGTCATTTTGAATAAATTGGCTATTTTAAAATAAATAAAAATAGCGATAAATTGTTATAAAATATTATAAACGATATGGATGTGAAATTTAGAAACTAACTGAAGGTTGGCTTAGTCGAATGGTTTCTTGGGTATTGATCTGATGTTGGTTTCGGCCTTCGGGGTTAATATTTGGGAAATCGTTCTCTTACTGATTGACAGTTAGTGACTAATGAATTGAAATGATGCGTAGTAGTGTTTGTGTAGCACTTTTTTATTATATACGCGAGTTTCTCAGAAAGATCGGGTTTATCCCATTCAGAATAACTGAATCGACGATAAGAAATCGAAGATGAAGACGGTGGTCGAAGACCGGAGATCTTCACCTCGTTTGGATGGTAACCGAGGTCCTGATTAGGAGGCATCCCGAAATATGGATAATGAGTGGTGATTGTCCAGACGTACGTGGTGATCGATGGGATTGCGAGGTATATAGTGCTTCCGGTTTCGTTTAAACCCAGAACGGACTTGCAAATGGACAATGTGTCTGACATTGGAATTTATTCTGTGTGATTGATAGGCATCAGTTGCACGGTGTGAATTGCCTGTGTGGCATGCTAAGATGCAGTGATCAGGGCTTCTGTTGAAAAGCAAAGTCTTGTGGTGATGGTCAAAGCACCGCCTGTGTGGCTTAGCTTTGTGTATAACGTGAATTCGCGAGCCTCACGCCCCGGTATGAACCAGAAACGGGAGAGGACATCAGGGAGGGCCTGCGTTTCTTTCTAGCTAGGAGTTGTGTCAGTGTTTTTACACGACCTAACATTTTACTTATGTGGATGATGGATGTGGAGGCGCCTCGGTTATATCAGTCGATCCGGGACCGATGGAGTCATTCGTTGGCTCATTTACTCCCCATAGGGCGGGGAAACGTAGTGTTCAGGCATAATAATCCACATCGGTGGACCAGCCCTGATGATCCAAAGGGTTGATGCATTCTGATCCTGAGGCTCGGGCTAGAGAGTCTCGAATTCGGTAAGGACTATCTTTTGCCTTTGTTCATGACGGAAATCCAATTTCCAAATACGTGACTGTGCGGTTTTGATTGTATATATATATGGCGACATGATATATGGTACCCATGCCGTCTAGGATTGATAGCTATGATTCAAAATTGTTTGAAACATGTAAACACTAGTAATAATATCAAATGCTTTTGTTTTATTCGTACCAAGCATATTTTGGCCATTATAAGGTAAAACTCTATCCTCCGGTTTGCGTTGCATTGTGTGATGGGAATTGAGTCTTATAATGGCTTCATTTTTATAAAAAGCATTGTGATATTTAAAAGAATGATTTGTTTTAAAGAACTGGCAATCCAATGGAGTAAACCCGTTCTACGAAAGTGGCGTGGTCCTGTGATTAGCCATATTTAAAATGTGTTGAGTAGATTTCTCATACCAGTCCCATGACTGACTCATAGTTTGTTTCACTTTCAAACTCGGGTGCCCCTTTTTCTACACGGGCAGCCTTGTATTCAGGTTTAGCTGGCTCTTTCTGGATAGCTGGAGCTGAAGATGGATTCTATTATTTATTTTTATGCTGTTCAGCTCCTATTGTACATATTATGCTTGTTTTCCGCTGTAGACATTTATGTATAGCTGAACTGTATTTGTACTAAGTATGATCCTGTATATTATGTAACTCTAATGATTATGTTTATCCAGTATATTCTATTGTGCATTATCTGGTGTATTTATTTAATTTTGTCCTGCTGTTATCTGTTTATGTGTTATATTCCAAGGATTACCCTTGCCACCGTCAGTACGGGGTTTGGGGTCGTCTCATTGATTATAGGGAGCTAAACAAGCTGACCAAGAAGAATAGGCACTCACTCCCAAGAATAGACGATTTGTTCGATCAGCTTGTAGGTGCATCAGTTTTCTCCCAATTAGATTTAGCTATCGGGTTTCATCAGCTAAGAGAGGCTAAAGACAGCATTGATAAGACCGCGTTCCGAACTCCAGATGGTTTCTTCGAGTGGCTTGTCATGCCTTTCGGCTTGACAAATGCACCCGCTTACTTCGTTGATTTAATGAGGAGGGTGTTCCGAGAGTTCCTCAATAAGTTTGTGGTGGTCTTTGTAGACGATATTTTGATCTTCTCAAAGAATGAGGAAGAGCATGCTCAGCACCTAAAGGAATTCATGGATACTCTCCTTGCACATCAGTTGAAAGCTAAATTCTCCAAATGCCATTTCTGGAGAGCAGAAGTTAGGTTCCTTGGACATGTGGTGTCCAAAGAGGGGTTAGATGTGGACCCCACGAAAGTGGTTGCTGTGCAAGATTGGAAGGTTCCACGAAACGCAACCAAAGTCCGAAGCTTCCTTGGGCTAGCAGGCTTTTATCGAAAGTTCATCAAAGATTTTGCAAAAATCTCAGCTCCACTTACAAGGTTGACAAAGAAGAACCTAGCTTTCAATTGGGATTTGGATTGCGATATTGCTTTCCAATGATTAAAGAGGGCTCTGACAACAGCCCCAGTTTTGACATTGCCTGATGGAAGCAAGATGTTTACAGTATACATAGATGCATGCGGCACGGGACTCGGCGTTGTTCTAATGCAAGAAGGGAAAGTAGTGGCTTATGGTGGAAGGCAGTTGAAAGTACATGAGAAAAACTACCCAACCCACGACCTAGAGTTGGCAGCCATCGTTTTTGCGCTTAAGTCTTGGCACCATTATCTCCTAGGTGAGAAGTTTGAATTGTTTACTGACCATAAATCGTTGAAGTATCTTTTCTCGCAGAAAGATCTCAACTTGAGGCAGCAAAGATGGATGGAGTTTCTTACCTCATACGATTTTGAGATTTCCTATACTCCTGGCAAGGGCAATGCAGTATCGAACGCCTTGAGTAAAAAGAAACTGACCTTAAGACCTCTCTTTGTAGAAAGGCAAAGCTTGGAGTACATAGCCAACTTTGACTTCAGGCCCTCCTCTGAATTTGTACCTGGATTATTATCAACACTAGAAGTGCAACCTACGCTTTTGGACTCAATAGGGACCGCGCAACGTGAAGACTCTCGGCTAGTTGATATAACCGATAAGCTGATTAGGGGTGAGACTTCAAGTCACCTCAATAGATACTCCATCGATGATAAGGGATGGTTGAGACGGGATGAAAGACTATGCATCCCACAAGCAAGGGATTTGGTGAAGAAGGTTCTCGAAGAGGTACACCATTCCAAGTTGACCATACACCCCGGTGGAGACAAAATGTACAAAGACATAAAAAAGGTTTTCTTTTGGAATGGCATGAAAAGAAATGTAGCTGAATTCGTCTCCAAGTGCATGATATGGTAGCAAGTCAAGGCGGAACAGAAGAAGCCTGGAGGTTTGCTTCATCCTCTAGAGGTCCCATAGTGGAAATGGGAAAGCATTTCAATGGACTTTGTTGATGGGTTGCCTAGGTCAAGGAGGGGCAATACCAGTATTTGGGTAATAGTGGACAGGCTCACAGAAAGCGCTCACTTTATACCCATCAAGAGTAGAAGGACTGCCTCATCTCTAGCATCCATATATCTTAAAGAGATAGTTCGACTCCATGAGATACCCTCCAGCATAGTGAGTGATCGAGACCCTATCTTCACGAGCGAGTTTTGGAAGAGTTTACAAGAGGCTGTAGGCACACAGTTATGCTTAAGCACGGCCTATCACCCTCAAACCGATGGCCATACAGAAAGAGTCAACAGAGTATTAGAAGACCTCTTGAGACTATGCATTCTTGACTTCGGAAGTACATGGGAGGATCATTTACCTTTGGTGGAATTCTCTTACAACAATAGCTACCAAGCCACCATAGGCATGGCGCCTTTCGAAGCTTTATATGGAAGACCGTGTCGGTCACCAACTTGCTGGTGGGAGTCCACAGACAAGCTCATACTTGGACCAGACATGATTAGAGAAACTTCAGAGAAAGTGGACTTGATACGAAGAAGAATGAAGATTGACCAAGATAGACATAAGTCCTACACAGACAAAAGAAGAACTGACCTTGAGTTCGAAGTTGGAGACAAGGTGTAACACCCCACCTCTGTTAAGGTCACTCACAAAGGGAATGCCTTAACTTCGGTAGAGCATCATAGGTAAAAGATGCAGATAAATTACAAGACAGACGAATAAAGCAGCGGAAAATGAAACTTTACTTTATTAATAAAACAACTTGTATAAAAATTGTTTACAATAACAAAGTATCTTTCTTGTTTAAAGAAGCATAAATGACAATAATATTCCCCAATAGAGCAGAGAAAGCCATAGCTGGAATGAGACTGAGTCAAAAGAAATACATGATGATCTTGAAGCAACAAGTAGTCCAAGCTAAGCCAAAGTGTTTCCTCCCTGAGAACCTGGGGGGGAACGGAAGAAAAGAGGCGAAACAAAACTAGGTCAGACATAAGTCTGGTAAGTCCAGCTACTTTCAGCATATGAACAAGTAAGAACGACATGACATGAATTAAACTGAATAAAGACATAAGCATGATGATAAGGAACATAAGCTACACAGGATAAACAATAGGCAAGATAAACTAAGTATAACATCGCATGTTAACTATTCTCTGCTTCGCTACTACCTTGTTACTCTGATCTTTATATCTCTGCACCAACTAACTAGTATCCTAACTAGTGTCTTTTATATAATGATTCGTATTCACTACTAGTGTCCCAACTAGTATCCTTTGTTATATATTAAGGTGATCCCAACCCCCAATTGTGGTAGCCTTCAGGAGTACATCCAGTATGAGGATTTTACCTCAATCAGCCTAATTGCCATGGATATGTACCCTTACTACCCTATCGATCGGCTCACTACTTGCATTAATTTCTCTTGTGTATGTGTCAGTCGGCCCCCTCTTTCTTGTAGATACCCTGTGCTGGTCTCACCATAAGTTGTATCAATCCTTATGATAGCGACCCGACACGAATCAAGATGCACTGTGTATAACTACTGATGCCCAGTGCCTGCTTTTCCCGCTCCGGAGCACGTGCACGCCCGTACTTCATCGAGACCTACACTGCTGCAGCACCCGCCGCTATTTTGATCGCTTATAATCAGCCCAGTAATTGTGCCCCACCCTGCCTAGTTCAGGGTACCATGATACATCTATGTGGGTTACTGTTGAAATGGGTCCCCGTTACTAGGGTTTCCTACTGGTTAAGTTTGTGGGCCTATATTTACTAATATTACCACCAACCCGATATGTACTTAACCCTCCCACTGATACAAGCATGTTCATTTAATGATTAAGTTCTGTGGGCCTATATTTACTAATATTACCCACCAACCCGACGCGTACTTAACCCTCCTACTCGTCATGTCATGTTGGTTAAGTGGTTCTTATTAACTTAACCTTTCTTACTTATCATGTTGGATTGGTTAAATGTGATTTACATAGCTTAACCCCGTTCATACATCAGGTTACATTGGTTAAGTATTTCCCATTTAACTTAACCCCATTCGTTCATCAAGTTATATTGGTCAAGTGCCATTAATCCATTCAATTTAACTTAACCTACCCACTCGTCATGTCATGTTGGTTAAGTGTTTCCTTCTGGTGTTGACTTGACCCTTCCTCAAATCATGTTATATTGGTTAAGTATTTCCCTCTCGTGTTAACTTAACCCCTCCCATACATCATGTTATACATTGGTTAAGTGTTATCCTTTTGTATTACTTAACCCCACCACATGTTATATATTGGTTAAGTATATCCTCTTGTGTTACTTAACCCTACCACAAGTCATTATATATTTTGGTTAAGTGTTACTTTAGTTAACTTAACCCTATCATCTGCTTAATTAACAGGTTACAACAGTTAAGTGTTCTAAATTTACTTAACCTCAACCACTTGTCAAATTAACATGTTGTAACGGTTAAGTGTTCTAATTTTACTTAACCTCACCCACTTGCCTAGTTAACTTGTTATTACGGTTAAGTGTTCTAAATTTACTTAACCCTACCATTCCATTCTTGTCTTAGCTTTAATTTAGACATTAAAGCACCAACTACTCACATTAGACAGGTATTGTTGCGGTCACTGGATGTGCCGGTCGGTTCCGGGCAGTTCTACACCGCAACTCAGTCTAACCTCGGGTTCGTATTGGGCTCAATGCCCTAACCTATCACATTAGATAGGTATTGTTGTGGCCACTGGACGGCAGGGAGGTTCCGGGCAGTTTTACACCATAACTCAATCTAACCTCGGGTTAGGCATATTCATCTTTTCTACAATTTACAAATTTCTTATTTATAACAAATTCCATATGTAAATTACTCACAATTAAATTATAACATTAATTATGTTCATAATTAATGGTGTACCAATTATACCGTTTCATACCAATTACCCAAATTCACCAAAACTAGTCATGTTCACATTTCTCAAGTTATGCCCAAAACTAGATTTTATATGCTAAATTTCATAATTTGTCATTCATGCCAATTCTAAGTTTAATATGTCAAACCACATATTCCATAACTCATGTCAAATTACTCCAAATTATAACTTAAAAATCATGCCATGATACATTTTCCAAATTATGCCAAATAATATCAATTTTCATGTTACAACAAATTACCCCCACATTCATAACATACATATTTCGAGATTCCACTCAAGATTCATAAAATAAGGGAGAAGCAAGATGGAACATCGTAAGGATAATCATGTTCATGTTCATGTTATGCCAATTTCCAAGTTTACAATCACGTTCAAGTAAATTTCATGTTTTGCCCAAGTCGTATTCCCATCGTTCGTGTAATCGTGATTCAGTCTAGATTATAGATCAATCTAGATTCGTAGGTAAAAGGGAATAAACAAGAATGAAAAGATAGTCACAAGAATAGGCATAAGATGATAATTCCAAATTCATGAATCACAGATCTAACAATTATATTGAATAAATTGATTAAAACATCGCAAGCATATAGATCTGATAACATTATGAACATGAAAAGGTCTGAATAGTAATCTAGGTTCAAGAACTTGAATAGATCTAAGTTAATAGAAAAATCCCCAAAAATCAAGATTAAAGAAGAAACAAGAATAGATCTGAATAGATAATCAAGCTTAGATCCAATTTCATAGTCATAATCCTAGGCGATAATCCCATAGTCATAATAATAGTCGATTAGCCACAATTGTCATTGTCATAGTCATAGGCAATAGGCTCAATGTCATAGTCATAGGCATAGTCTCATAGTCATAGTCATAGTCATAGTCGTAGTCATAGGCATAGTCATAGGCAATTAACCATAATAGTCCTGAATCAGATCCAAAGGCATATACAAGCACATATTAAAATGAAGGGGTCGGGAAAATTCTCATATTCATTTAATTACACGTCACAATTATATCTAGGTGTTCAAATCTAAAAAGTAACTGACTTACATTGCTCGGATAAGAAAGACAATAGAATCGTTGTTGTAGTATAATCTCTAATTTGGTGCTAATTAATCTTCAAAGCTGATTGTTTGATGAAGAACTCCTAATTTGATTTGGGTTTTAGAGGAGGCGGCTAACAGAGCTGAGAAATTAGCAGCATAGCGGCGTCAGAAGGAATTGATATGGATTAGGTTAGGTCTAGGAACTATTTTATAGGTGTAGAGGGTGTTTTAGAGCCATTAGATCGCCCTAGAAGCCATCCGGTTCGTCCAGAATAGGTTAAAATCGCTGCAGTCCAGATCTGGCAAAACAGGCCCAGGTCGACCCCCAGGTCGACGTATGGGGGGGGGGGGAGGTCGACCTCCTGGTGAACCTGGGTCCTGGGTGGGAAATTTCCCACCCAGCTCGCTTCTGGGTTCTGTTTTGAATTTTGAATTCAGTTTCGAGCTGTTTTATATATTCTGAAACTTCTGAGGGCCATAACTTCTTCATACGGAGACCGATTTACGCAAACTCGGACTCTGTCTCAAGCAGAATTCCGAGACGAATGCAATGCCGCAACCTGTTTCCCCTAATTCTTCTTTTAAAATTAATTATACTTTGATTTGTTACTTTCATGTCCACCGAAAATATGGGGTGTTACACAAGGTGTTCCTTAAAGTATCTCCTTTGAGAAACGTCGTTCGCTTTGGATCCATAGGAAAGTTAGCACCAAGATTTGTAAGGCCGTTACCTATCATCGATAAGATTCGGAAGATGGCTTATAGGGTACAGCTGCCCGAAAGATTGGCTAGGGTTCATAATGTCTTTCATGTCTCTCACCTGCGGAAGTGCTTACATGAGTCTGCCGAAGTGGTGGAACCAAGCATGCTAGAGGAAGTAGAAGTTGAACGAGAATCAACTGTGAGGAGAGTTCCAACCCGTATCTCGGGAATAGAAGTAAAAAAGATACGCAACCTTGAAGTCAAGCTTGTCAAAGTTCAGTGGAGCAACGCCGAGGAAGATGCTACTTTGGAAACTGAGAACAGAATACGCGCAGCCTACCCTTTTCTTTTTGAGGGTACATCCTTGATCTCTTTTTCCTTAAGTTTATGCTCATATCTATCTTTTTAGGTATATCTCCTCGACCCTATCCTTTATCCTTAGGTAGAAACCCATTGGGATGTAAACATGTAATTGAAACATGTTATGGTTGATGGTTGCAAGTGGTTGCTAGTGGTTGCTCGTGGATGCATATACACACACATTAGATATTAGATCGGCTAAGTCACTTTCATATTGCATATGCATATAAGTATTTTGTATATGGATTGAAACTTGATGTGTTATCATATGGATGTTGCATTTGTATGAATGATTATGCACTCATGTAAGAAATTTTGAGTAGGAAAAATTGCATACATAATGGACTCATGACACTGACATAATTTGCATTAAGGAGGTCAACTGAATCAGTAGACCGCCTGATTTTGCATTAGATAAGGACATGTACACAGACAATGCATATGATCATGAAGCATTAGAAATCTTTTAAGAACAATGGATGCCTGTGTTTGCTGGTTGAGTAGATGGGTGATTGGATGGTAGGATATAAGTTCTTCTCGAATTAAAGATTTCGAGGACGAAATCCTAAAAGGAGGGGAGAATGTAACACCCCGTATTTTATGTTAATGTTATAGTAACGAATTAAACAATACTTAATTTCAAATGTGAGAATTAAGGGAAACGGGTTATGCCATTGCGTTCGTCTTGAAATTCTACTTGAGATAGAGTCCGAGTTTGCGTGAATTGGACTTCGTATGAAGAAGTTATGACCTTCAGAAGTTTCAAAAATTCAAATAAATTCAAACAGCTCAAAACCGGATTCAAAATTCAAAACAAACGTCAGAAGCGGGCTGGGCGGGAAAATTCCCTCCCAGGACCCAGGTCGACCAGGGGGTTGACCCTAGTGTCGACCTCCCCCCTACAGGTCGACCTTGGGGACGACCTAGGGGTCGACCTGCCCCCCCGACCAGATCTGAATTTTGACGACTTATGACTTGTTGCTGAGTCACTAGGGTTTCTGGATAGTCCTGATCTGGTCTGAATGGTTGTGGTTAACTCTAGGTTCATCCAACGGCTCTAATTAAATTGAAATTCTATACAAACAACCTAATACTCAACCTAAAATCACACAAAAATAATCTTGGAACTGTCATGCCGTCAATAGAGAACTTGGAGTAGCCGTCAACGTTTCAATTCAACGACAAGATAAAAGCCTACATCAAAATCAAATTAAAACTAATCTAATTCAATGATATACATCAAAGGCGAGCATTTCAACTTCAGAATTCAGATTCCAGAAATCAAGAATTCCATTTAGTTTGTAAGTTGGTTATTACGTAGATTTAAACGTTCTTTTAAATGAAATCATGACATGTTGTAACTTGAATATAGAATGATGCTTATGTATAAGATAAATAAAGTTTGATTCTCATTTATCTTAAATTACCATTGCGATTGATCATGCCTATATGTTTGTGGTGATGAACATACCATATTGTATGTTATTGGAATCTATTATGATTGGGTAATGAACTTATTATGCCAACTTAGTGATGAACATGTCATGTTATAATTTGGTGGTTACTTGCAAGTTTATGATCTAAATCACATGCCTACATGTTAGATCAACATTTATGTATATTTAGAACTATGTTAAGTTGAACCTATTTATGTTGCAAGATTGGATTTGTGGCCCTCTTATGTTTTAACACACATAAGTTATCATGTTAAGTTGTGATTTAAATATGTTTATAGTAGCTTTCTTATGTTTTCACATACATAAGTTAATATGCTAAGTTGTGGTTTAAAATTGTGTTTATATGTTAAACCTCCATGTTAGACCTATATCAAATTTACATGATAATTAGATCCAACTTAGTCACAAGTTCACCCTTACTGTTTAATTAAGTTAGTGATGCTTCTATGCCAAGTTACACATGATAAGTTAAAAGTATTTTATTGTATGCTTATTTCATGTCCCTTGTTTGTTACCCTTTTTGTTTATGGGTTTGGGCTAATTTACTAGCCTAACATTTTATGCGAACTAACCACGGGAGTAGCGTTGGAAAAAACATGAAAATTTCATGGCATAGATTGGTTCATGAAATGGTATATTTGGTATACCATTTATTGTGAGCATAATCAAAAGGAAAATTATGACATGATTAAATTAAGATTAATTTACATCTAAAATTAGACGTATATAGAAAATATGTGAATTTAGAAAAGAAGAATATGCCTAACCTGAGGTTAGACTGAGTTGTGGTGTAAAACTGCCCGGAACCGACCAGCACATCCAGTGACCACAACAAGACCTGTCTAATGTGGGTGGTTAGTGCATCAAGCCCAAAAAGGACCCGAGGTTAGACCGAGTTGTGGTGTAAAACTGCCCGGAACCGACCGACACATCCAGTCACCACAACAAGACCTGTCTAATGTGAGTGGTTGGTGCTTTAATGAATAAATTAAAGCTAAGTCAAGATTGATAGGGTTAAGTCAATTAGGGAAACACTTAACCGATTCAACATGTTAACTAAACTGATGGGTGGGGTTAGGTAAACTTGGACACTTAACTAAATAAACATGTTGATTAGAAAACCCTAGTAACGGGGACTCATTTCAGCAGTAACCCACATAGATGTATCATGGTACCCTGAATTAGGCAGGGTGGGGCACGATTACTGGGCTGATTATAAGCAGTCAAAACGTCGGCGCATGGTGCGTCAGTGTAGGTTCCGACAGAGTACGGGCGTGCACGTACTCCGGAGTGAAAAAAACAGGCACTGGGCATCAGTAGTATACACTGTGCATCTTGAATCGTGTCGGGTTGCCACCAGAGGGATTGATACACCCCATGGTGGGACCAACACAGGTATCTACAGTCAAGCGGGGCCGAATGACGCAGGATATGAATGCATGCGAGTAGGAGCTGATCATTAAGGGGATCGTACGTTATGAACACGTGGGGCTGGTTGAACCAATGGTTAGTAGGTGCAGAGACTATAGTAATGGGTGCGATCACATGTTCATCTTATCTTATATTAGGGTATCGTCCTATGTTCTATTATTACTGTCATGATCCCTTTCCTTGTATAAATACTAGTAATCACTGAACTTACCAGACTTATTGTCTGACCTGTTTTCTTTCGTCCTCTTTTCTTCCGTTTCCCCCCTCCCAGGTCCATAGGGAGGGAATACTCCAGCTTAGTCAGACTCTTTGCAAGCTTCAAGAAAGTAGATGTATGATTGGGATTCTCTTACCTTGGCTATGGCTTTTGGACAATGCACTTGGGGATTTATGCAGTTTTATTTATGGTTTATGCTTCTTTATTAAATAATCAAGACATAAATTATGATGTAATGTTTTGGAAGTTATTTTGAGACAAATTTTCTGTAATGCTTTTGTATTGAACCACGTATGCAATAAATGTTTGATTTCCGCTGCTTATATTTATCTGTCTTGTAAATTTTTCTATGTCTTGTACCTATAACCCTCCACCAAAGTTAAGGCATTCCCTTTGTGAGTGACCTTAACGGAGGTGGGGTGTTTCAGGTCGACACCCCTAGGGTTGGGTCGACCCCCAACGGTCTGAACTCTCGCCCTGTCCCTCGTCGTTAGATTTTGAATTCTGAAATGATTTTAAATTATTTTATATATGTATATATATAATTCTCTTATGCGTATACAAACTTCAAGCCTTAATATCTTATCCATATGATGTCCGTTTTACACAAACTTGGTGACTGTCTTAAGTAGAATTCCGAGACGAACACAATGATGTAGTCCATTTTATTTAGTTCCCCATGTTTAATTAAGTATTATTTCGTTTATCATCTTAATGTGTTATAAAATTATGGGGTGTTACAGCGTATATGCACATACGATTTCCTCAACAACCTTTTGCTTGTCAATACCATAAGCATCTAATGATTCACTGTCATTCAAGCGGATGCCATCCATATATTATAGTACGAGGACCCTCCCAAATGAATTCAATATGATGCAAGAGGAGATGATTACAAAAATTATAAAACCAAGTTGCATAGTTTGCTAATAAAAATTCATTATGAACTGCACCAGAATAACTTCTGGTATCAACACATTAATAGTGTTTAAATGACTATTTCCCTCATTGTTACCTTTACAATCCAAATTCTTTTGTACTTGTCTTGTATTTTCTACAGTACAAAATTTTCATGAAATCCTTTTCCAAAATATCACCTCATAGCATATATGTTTGGACTTTGGAGTTCAGTAAGTACAAAAAATAAAGAAAAAAAATATGAATGTGTGATCAAACAATATCAACATCATTATATTTGCAGGGATACCTGTTTCATGGTTGAAATCAAGTTTTTTAGGCGCTTCTTTGCACCATTCATCAATCATCGCACTAAAGTCATATTGAGGCTCTGCCCATGTTATCTAATCAACAATTGATTTCGCATTCTTTAAGTCCTGCATATCAATAAACTATAAGATATCATAATACTTTTGGCATGAACAAGATGACATAACACTTGTGTACAAAGATCCATATGATATTAAAAATAACAAATTATGGAACCTCAAGTATGACTTCTTTGATTCCTTCATGTTGAGTTTTGATGACTACTTCTTGTCCATCTTTCAATTTTGCACGATGAACTTGTGCTATATTCAGTAAACCATATTAAACAATAAATAATTTAATTTAATTCTTTATATATATATATATATATATAAATGATGATAATATTTTTTTTTCCAATATTCCTAATTCATTATATGAGCACTTACAGAAGCTATTGCAAGAGGCGTTTCAACAAAGTTAGTGAAAAGTTCACCAACAGGTTTACCCAACTCTTTTTTTATGGTATGGTGAACCTGTTTAGCAAAAAGACGTTATATAAGACTATAATATATTTAAACGAAGGTAAATGCAAAATATGTTGGGCATGTAAGAAACCTAGGAAATTCAAATGAAATTTAATTAGTGAAATTGACTCAAAGGAAGCATTTGCACCTTAATGACAAAACTAAATATACTATGTGAAGAAACACAAGAAAGAATTAACATATCACATGCAACTTTGCAATATTAGAAAGAAAATGTAGGAAATTATCTAAAATGCATACGCTTTCTCTTTTCTTTATTGTGCATATAACCTTATTTTGTAGACAATTAAAATTCACCTCTTTTAGAGGACGAGGAGGAAGAGAATCCTGTAGCTGCCTGAGAAGACTAGTATATGCTTCAAGAAGTACGTCAGCTTGTGTTGATAATATTGGCCAAGCTTTACCCACAAACCTTCCAACTCCACTATCAAATTCAATAAACGCTTAGCATTCCTCTAATGTGCTCTTTCCCATATAGAATCCTTCTTATTTTTGTTCAGCCATTTTGCTCTTTTTTGTACAACCTATACAACTAGAAATTCCACCTTACTGGATGGAATACTAATAATGAACAATATTAATGTAAATTGAGCAGAATAAACCTTATAGTCCAAGTAGATCACAAATGCAATGGTAAAAACTTTCAATCTCCTCCTGTAAATATTAGCCTATCCTATCGAATGTTGAAATTAACATATATCTAGAATATCAAGCCACCACCCTAGCTCTAGTGTTTCTGGACAAAATGGAATAAAATACATAAGATAAGCACGATGGCATCTATATTCAATCGATGTTGTGTGTCTTTTTTACATATCAAGGATGGTGGGTGTCATCCCTTGCTAATTATTATTTCAATGGTTTTAAAAATACACACAGAGCTGGTTATAATGTCACATTATTCACTTAAAAGGAAAACGCGAGGTTTCGACTATGAAAATAATTATTTAGATTGAATTACTACTGATTTATAGCTTTGTGTTTTAGCATAGGAACATAGGATACTGTAAAAAAAAGTCAATTAAGAATATTGAAAAGGATTCAGAATTAGAAGAACTTTACTGTAATACCACTAATACAAAGCTATTGATGAACCTTTAAAAAAAAGTTGGAATGACATCAAAGAAGAGATAGAGCCTAATCTGTGAACTTACAGGAGAATCTCCACTCTTTCTTACCAAAGTACATAAGTGATACTTATGTCAAAGAACTTACAAATATTCACTGCGTAACCATTTTAATTTACACTTGCACTAGCATGGATTTGATAAAGAGTGTGCGCGCGCATGCACACACATATGCATGTACATACATACATGTGTGTGTGCCTACATTACATTGCAAAGAGGCTATTTAGGTGACTACTATCGCTAAACCTGTAGCTTTTCTTTGATATCGAAGTGAACGTATAAAACCAAAGAAGAAAAATACATTCTCATTCCCTAGGCCCCTTGTAACGTCCTAGATTTTTAGCCATTTAATATTGAATATTTAAATTTATTTTAATTATTGATTTGGAATAATAAATGGATTTTATTGAATATATATCGATTAAATAATCAGTATGCGATTTAATTCGAATATATTGAATAATCGTAATACGGAAACGTAATATAATTAAATTCGTAGTTAAAACTGAATTGAAACAATTCAGTCGATTTATACAAATTATGTATTTAATTAGAACGATTGTAATTATTTATTATCGATAAATTTAATTGTTTGAAATTGAAATATATTTTAAATTGAATTTAATTTAAACAGTTAATTTCAAATTGTTATTTCCTCTATATAGTCAAATTAAATTTTAGAACCTGTTCTATTGAATCCAAAATAACAAATAATGTTGTGAACACCAGTCATTACGTTAAAATAGCGGTTCGGGGTTTCGGATTAAGAGAACGTGAGATATTTTAAATTATTTAATTATAACAATATCAAATCAGAGAAACTAATACGGCCAACCTCAATTTTGTACCAACGCAAACCTTTCTCTTTCGAGCTGTATATTCTATCTCCCAGCTTCGTTATGAAGGCAAACAGTAATTCAATGGCCTTGTACCTTTGTCTCTCGTTCCTCTCCTATATAAACATATCGGCCTTGGTTATTTTCATTTGGGCAACCAAAACCTAATTCCAAGTTTCCCTCTTCGATTCTATTTCTTCCAAAAAAGAAAATCGAATCAGCAATTGGGAAAAGAAAAAAAAAAAAACCAGAATGATATAAAATCCAAATCGAAGCATTATTATTCAAAATCCAAATCCCTTGTTTTCCGCCGCCATTCGAATTAGGCCAACTCAAGGTCGCGATGTACCCAGATCTCGACAACGACGTTGGAGCACTCGCGACGCAGGGAGGTTGGGGATTTGACGATGAGTAATTTGGGGTGTCCAATTTTTGTGTGCGATTTTGGGACAAGTTGAGATGGTGTTTGACAGCAAGGAAGACGAGGAAGAGTCGATATGTGTTCTTACTGATAACGTTGCGGTTGTGGTGGAGTTCGATGCAAATTTTCGGTGATTGCTCTTGAGGGGTAGGAGAGAGATCGGACCTTGTTTTGAGTGATACTGGGTTTCATGATTTGTTTTGGGTGAGTATGCACTGAGGTTTTAACTGGGTATTGATAAAATATAAGGACATTCTTTTTTTTTGGAGATGGAAGCATGCGCTATTTGCAATGGAGGAGTGGGATGAACTGTAAAGAGGAAGAGGGGTTTCGGCCTTGGTTGAGGTTGTGTATATGGTAAGAGGTCAGTGAGGAGCTGATCAGGTTGGGGTCAATGCAGGGTGATTAGATGTAGTGTTTGTGGCAGTGATGGATTTATGGCAGTTAGTGGAGCAGTTGTAGCAGTAAAGTGGGTGTGTGCAGTATATTGAATGGAGGAGGTCGGTCTGTGAGATTGTTGGGTTACGACAGTTAAATAAATGAGCTTGAACACGTGAATATTTTAGGGTTTGATCTGTAAATGGACTGCGATGGTGTTGTTGAACTAGGTTAGTTTAGAAGTTTGCCAATGGTATTTTTTTGGGAAGGCTCTCGCTTGGAAGAGTCTGTTTGTGAATGATGGACTGGTGGTCTATGGTTTTTTCTGTAGGGGTGTTGTAGTTGTAGAATTGTGATCCGATGGTGGTTAGGAAGGCAGTAGTGTTTGATGTTGCTATTAGGATTATACAGCAGTGTTCAAAGCAGCAGAAGCTTGGAGCAGGAGGCTTCACCGTTAGTTATTTTAGAGTTATTTCCGCTGTATCAAATATTGTATTATACTCTGATATGGTATCAATATACAAAACAGATTTGCATTTCAAATTCATGATATATGATATTATATTTTATTCATTCTGTTGTGAGATTGTGTTTGTTATTTCTGTTCTTCTTCTATTTGTTTCTATTTCTTTAACCCTAATGACTCGTATTTCTGTGCTATTTGGATTTGATGTGTGTTGTTTTAGTCAAATCAGATAGTACGGATTTACGGGCCGTTACACCCCTCGAGAAAAATAACATGATGAGATTTATGAAAATACTAAGAGAAAACTCTTCGTATTAGAATTGATTCCGAAATAAATTATTCTGATTTCAAGTTGACACAGCATAGGATACAAACATATCAATGGATTTCCTTTCAACCACCCTTCATACATCTATTGCTCATTCAATATTACAGTAGAACAACGATAAAATGAACTATTGAAGGAGCACATGTTCATTAGTTGATCACATGCAATTAGAAATTTGGATAAAAAGGATTGGATGGGTTAGGGACATGATGACACAATAAGCACGGACAATAAATCACTACATGTTAAGCTTTACACAATTATGCAATGCATCAAAATATTGTTTGCCTTCACTTAACTATAATTTTCACGAAAGTAATTACTTAGTAAGATAACTGCTAGCACTTTGCATATCAAATTAGTAAATGTAAACAATATTAAGCTATAACAGTTCATTCCGTTCTCCGTGTCATAGAATACAGTTTCGAAACTGAGCCGACTGAGGCACTCAGTTTCGAAACTGAGCAAACCGAGCCTCGGTATTAAAACTGCGCCTCGGTTTCGAAACTGAGCAGCCAGAGGAGCTCTTGAAACTGAGCGCCTCGGTTATCTCTAGTATGTGGGTACTCGCTCTCGCCCTCTAGATAGCCAAACTTTAGAAAATATTGGAATGTTGTGGTCAATAGTAATGAGTAAAAGAATTGCAACATGTCTATTCAGATGGAATGCAGTGCCATATCTTCAACCCAGTGCAGCATCATTAAAAATTTAACTCAGTGTTGCAGCACCACTTGACCTAGTGATAAACACTGAGTTCAAAAAAAAAAAAAAAAAACAATGGAAGGAGCATTTGTTTTCCTAAGCAAGTTAAAAAACATATGTACAAATGTTTGTTGATCACCCTACAAATCTTGTATACTTATCACATAAATATAGTGATGCATGTGTAAAAGGATATACTTCTCACATAAATATTTAGTAAATACATAGCTTTAACTAGCTTGCTGTAAATGGAAACAATTATAAAAAGTATTTTCACAGTTTATACTTCGTAGCACAATTAAGTAATGACATACCTGATTTCTTCTAGGAGTAACATCTTCATTTGAGACCCAGCAGCATAATTTGAGGATCCCACATGTAATCATCTACACATCCAGATGTAAGCAACAAAAGGGCTATTGGTTTAACTATATTGTAGGCTAAACAAAATATGTTACTAACTTATTCAGATTGTAAATCTGGTATAAAATCATTGATAATGTGCCCAAGTCAGTTAACCTAAAATAAAATTGGTCGTAATATAGTATAACAGAACATACAATGGATATATTATGAATTTATTTAGGAAAAAAAATACTTGAATTAATTTTTTAGAAAAAATTTGCCTAAATTATTTGGTTATCGGCCTTAGCAATTAAGGAATGAATTAATTTGTATTGTTTCCAAATAGATTTTGAAATAAAATTCGGAAACAATTTATTTATAATAAACAGAAACGAATGACATAAAAAATTAAATATAACAACAATAACTAAGCAATCATTTACAAAATTATTTATATTCAATTTTTCCAAGATCTTAAAGAAAAAAAAGAATTTGAGAAAATACAAATGAGTAATGTTAATGCTATTACAAAATGAACAATTCAAACAAAAAAAAAGAGTGCTTAAAATCAGTATTTTCTTGATTGCCAAAGAATTGAAAATGGATTATGGCTTGCTCGGCTTATTTGAATCAATAATTTAAATTTTTGTTGCTTCTTATATAAATATGGATGAAACAACCAAGACAACATGTTTTTAAGGTTAAATGTAAAAAGCTAAATGATTTATAACCTTTGCAATGTATATAAGATAAATATTTATATTTGGCCACATACTCATAACCAACAGATTTCCTAACTTAAAATTTATTGTGGCAAGGGAATAAATAATCATATTAAAGTCCTGGATGGGTAGGAGTATGTCAAATGAGGTCTTATTTATTGCAAAGATGTTATAAATACTTAAAGATAAAGATCTACAAAATAAAGATTCGTACTTTTTTATCATTTTAGTATGAACAAAGACAATGAATGACATTACATACTTTGGTACGAAAAAATCAATGAATAACAAGTAATTTACACGATATAAAATTGAAAATCGGATGTTTTTCAGTTGATATTATAGATTTATGATAACTAATTCATCGATCAAAAGAATTAAAAATCAGAAGAGAATTTTTATTGACCTAGGTTATAACAGTACCTTCAAATTGGGGCTATGATGGTTGGATTCAATTAAAGAAACTTCTCTTCGAGAAATCAGATCCTCGTTTGCACCAAGAAGAAGACGCAAGAAATCGAAAAGATGCGTAAACCCTATTTTTATTATCGTATATTTCAGTTTATTGCGGCATAAAAGAAAAGAAACATTGGGAAGTTAGTGAAGCAGAAGACGAATATATATTTATTATTATATCGCCGCTACTTCCTTCCGGTTCGAACCATAATTAGCGTTTTGACATAAATAAGTGTTGGGACAGGACTAGCTTAAATAAATGAAAAAAGAAAACGTTTTTAGCAACCTTATTTTTTAGCAACGGATTAAAATGGTTGTTTCACACCAAAGATAAGTGTTGGCAATTAGAAAAGAAGTGTTACTAAATGATTGTTTTGGTGTAGTGAATTCTCCTTTTGAGTTTGCGTTAATTCTCCCTCGTCTTCAACTTCGATATACCCACTTTCAATAGTCTCCCATACTTCTTGAGATCCAAGAAGAACTTTCATTTGAACACTCCATTTACCATAACTTTCTTTGGTTAATTGAGGAACAAATGGAATAGATAAAGAGTTGCTCATTTTAATCGAACAAGCTTCAATACCAGTTTGTAGAATACTGGAGAAGAGAGATTTTAGGGGAAGACAAATTTTATTGATTTATTGATTACTTGCTAGACACATTACATTGCAAATCTATATCCTTATTTATACATGCTTATTCTTATCCAAAAGATAATTTTAGATAAGATTTGGGTTAATCAAAATAATATAATACCAAATATAAATCAAATACCCAAATCATGCAATATATTGCAATTAACACCTGCAATATATGATGACATTTATTGTAATTTAATTTATTGCCAACAAAATTTTATGTTGTTCAGCATACTTTGTAGTTGCAATATTTCTTCCCTTGAGAATAATTTAAGAGTCATATAAGATGATAAAATAACATTACACATCAAGTATTGTCTTGATATCATGGATTTAACAACAAGATGTCATAGAGACAACTAAAACTATTATGTACAAATTTTAGATTCCATTGAAGGTACTCAAGAAATAAAAATCTATGATTCCTTATATTAGTGTTTAACATGGATATAATATTTAGAACTAAATGTTTAATTAATAAAATTCATCTTAAGGATATGACGCTAAGTGTGCTTATGATACCGAGATAACATTGCATGTTAAAATGTTGATAAAGCTCTACATTCTCCCATGTGCGAGGTACTGGCCCAACGATGCAATATTTCAAAAGAACAAATAGGAGGATAGTTTTTCCTTAAGAAAAAAATCACTGCATTTCAGTTTGTCGTCGCCTTCATTTCAATTTCACCCTCACCTCCAGTTACACCTATCCTTCACCTGCACCTCCAATTACACTTTGCCTTTGACCTCACCTATGTCTTCGACCTCGCCTGTGCCTTCGACCTTCCCTACAATTCGACTTCGCCTTCGCTGTTGTCGATCAAGGCACCGAAAACTTCTGTATTAGAAGAAATGGAATATAATTCGGGTGTATACATTTTCCCATCCAGCTGAAGCGTGGCTAAAAATGCTTGTGAAAGGACCCTAAAGTGCATAGCAACCTTTCAAAGCGTTATGTTTTATAGCAGATTCGACGAGCATTAATGCTTTCATTATGCCTTCAAGAAAATAACGAGCCAATGCATGACTTTACCGCTAGGAAGAAATCTGTATGCTTTTTATTGTCCATGCTTTTATCTATAAAAATATTATTTTGTCTTTACCTACCTCTGTCGTATTAAAGTCTGCTTTCATGCATTTTCTTTAACCAAAAAGCATGCACAGACAAGTATGTCAAATTTTATGTTGTTCAGCTTACTTTGTAGTTGCAATCTTTCTTCCCTTAAGAATAATTTAAGAGTCGTATAAGATGATAAAACAACATTACACATCAAGTATTGTCTTGATATCGTGGATTTAAAAACAAGATGTAACTATAACTATTATGTACAAATTTCATTAAAGGTATTCAAGAAAAAAATCAATGATTCCTTATATTAGTGTTTAACATGGATATAATATTTAGAACTAAATGTTTAATTAAATTAAAACTAGAATTCATCATAAGGATATGATGGTAAGTGTGCTTGTGATACCGAGATAACAATGCATGTTAAACTGTTGATAAAGCTCCACATACCCCATGTGCGAAGTACATGCCCAACTATGCAATACTTCAAAAGAACAAAAAGGCGGGTAGTTTTTCCTTAAAAAAAAATTCACTGCATTTCAAATTGCCTTTGCCTTCATTTCGTTTTCACCCGCACCTCCAGTTACACTTCGCCTGCACCTGTAATTACACTTTGCCTTCGACCTCACCTACCCCTTTGACCTCGCTTCCGCCTTCGACCTTCCCTATAATTCGATTTCACCTTAGCTGTTGTCGATCAAGGCACCGAAAAATTCTGTACTAGAAGAAATGAAATGCAATTCGGGTGTGTACCATTTTCTAATTTATGTTATGCTATGTAAACGAGCTAAATTTTTCAGGCCCATTTCTAATCTATTAACGTGTATAAATATCGATGCCTTGCACCACAGTTTGAAATGTTACTTTACAATTTTGCATCAATAAAACAACAGTTCTTCTCTATTTTTCAAACATACTATCAGAGCAAGATCCCGTCCAACAGTAGAAGGAGCACCTCACTAGTTCACCATCAAAAAAGCTTCATTACCTACTGAACTAACTGCACCCCCAGCCTCTCCTGTGTTTCCCTTCCTGTTTTTGTCCTGTTTTCCTCTGCCCTTCTTGTACCCTGTTCTTATTTCCATCATCTTGTCTCGCTAGAGCAAGTCCTAGAAGTTTTTCCTTTGGTAAATTGCCTGATTTCTTTCTGGGAATCAAGATCTTCACCTTTGGGAATCTTCTTCATCTATTTTTTGAATTTTTTCAAGAATGTCCCAGGAAAGACTTGACAACAACTCCTCACTATTTGCAAATCCCACTAACGCCACAAACCCTACAAATTCGGTGATAAATGATGTAACACCCTACGTCCATTAATGACACTCACAAAGGGAATGCATTAACTTCCATGGAGCATTATTAGTGTATAGAATAGAATATAACAAGACAGATACATATATTGGTACTTGAAAATTTTAAAACAACTTTTATTGTCGCGGAGAAATAATTTGATTACAACAACTTCATAAACCAACATTAAAACCTAGTACACTTAATATCCATCTTTACAAATTATTTTCTGAGTACATAAAGTAAAAAAGCATAACCCAAACACAAGTAGCCATAAAAGAGATGAGTTGAACTTTACTTTCAGCAATCCAAGCACTACCAAAAGAGAGAGAAAGAGATCCAAGATCAAGCTCCACTAGTACTAGTCCCGCTCTAAGAACCGGGGGGGGCGGGAAGGAAGAAAAGAGGCGAAAACAAGGGGGGTAGACATAAAGTCTGGCGAGTATAATAACTTTAACAATATAATTATTAAAGTAACTAGGATAAGGCATAAACTGGTAAGATAAGGTATGACCATGAAACAAGTGGGCATGACAAAGCAAACAAGGAGAATATTCTGGCATTAATCTCGTTCCTAATCACTATAGGATAATTTCTATACTGCACCACTGCCAGTCACCCTAAAAGTTGATCCCGCCTACAGAACATAATAATGATAATGGTAGTTTTGTGTACCCCTAGCTGCCTTCATAGGTGTCGTCTGCCCCTATCTCCACTAGTTGTACCCACTACCCCCATGTGATCGGCTCCCTAACTCGTAGATACCCGTGCTGGTCCCACATTGGGGTGTATCACTCCCCAAAGTGGCAACCCGATACCACTAAAGATGCACAGCTTATATGTACACGATGCAACAACGTCTTACCTACCAGCCCGGGCCCACGCACGCACATGACCCCGTTGGACTTGCGTTGCCACCGCTAACCCGTTTTGACCTCTTACAATCAAACCCAGTAAGAGTGTCCCGTCCTTGAGTTGGGTCGAGCTCACAAAGATACTTGATGGGTTACTGGTTTGAAAAGGGCCCCCATGCGTGACACAAGCTTTCCACCTATGCTTGGTCCCCACTAAGGTTTCCCACTTAACCCCATTCTTAATCATGTCTTCTTACATGTTTCAACTTGGTTAACTGTTTCTAATCGTATTTCACAAGCCACACAAGGCCACCCACTTAATCCCCATGTCCTACCACATGTTTATCTGGTTAAGTGTTACTTAATTCATTAGAACCGTAACCTTGTAAAGACCTCCCACATTAGACTAACATTTGCGGTTGCTGGATTTACCGGGCGGGTCCGGGCAGTCTTATACCGCAAACAAGCGTAACCTCGTGTCTTTACAATTGTTACGCATTTAATTCGTGACTTTGACCTCTCACATTAGACTACCGTTTGTGGTTGCTGGATTTGTCGGGCGGGTCCGGGCAGTCTTACACCACAAACGAGTCTAACCTCGTGTCTTAGGCGGTTAATTATCACATAATTATTTAACCCCAAATTGGATTAATATCCCTATTCAAATTTGTCAATAAATTCCAAATTTATTTATGTCCATAATTGTCACCTAAATTATGTCCATAATTTCAGGTATATAATTTATACCAATTAATGCCTCAAATTAATTACATGCCTTTTAAGGCCATTTTATGCCAATTCACAATTTATGTATATTCAATATTTTCCCATTGTCCCCACGCTATTAGTACGTTCAGATATGACATATGTTAGACTCGCAATAGTCTAACTTATATAAAAAAAGCAACATCACAACTTGCATAACACATAAAATAGATCTAAGAATCATGACATAAGTTTACATAGCCAATAACTTGCATATGAATTTCATTCAAACTAGCATATGATTCACATACAAAACTAGCATAGACAATGGGCATAAACTTGCATAACTTATGTACTGCCATGGATCTAAATATAGATCTAAACATAAAGATGTGAACTTCCATTTGGATCTGAACATAAAGATGTAAACTTGCATATGGATCTAAACATAAAGATGTGAACTTGCATATGGATCTAAACATAAAGATGTGAACTTGCATATGGATCTAAACATGTAAATTAATGTCACATGTTTTTTTGTATACAATCATATGTATATACTTAATTCACATATGTTTTATCATCCCAAACTTGCGTAAGATTCAAATAAGAACATATGATCCAACATCACAAACTTGCATAAGATTCATATAAGAACATATGATCCAACATCACAAACTTGCATATAATTCAACATCACATGGTTCAAAATCATATTCTCATAATCCCAATTATAACTTATCATAATTAAATTAATTAATTTGTGAAAGCTATTATACTCACAAACAAAAGAATAGTCTTGTCTTTCTGGGATCTGTATTTTGAAACTGAATTGCTCGCCTTTGACGTAGACTAATTGTTATTTAGATTAGATTTGATTCTTGCTTCTATCTCGCTTTTAGGTTGAAAGAGAATGGCGGCTACTCTAGGTTCTCCAATGACGACATGGTGGCTCTTGGTATGAATTAGTATGATTTAAGGTTGAGAGTTAGGTTGTTTATATAGAATTTTAATTAATTAAGAGCCGTCAGATTAACCTAGAATCAATCAAGACCAACCAGTCAAGATAGAATAATACCTCAGCCTTAATGACTCAGCAACAGGTCAAAATAGCGTCATCTTTCAGATCTGCCTAGGGGGCCAGGTCGACCCCCTGGTCGACCTGTATGGGTAGGTCGACCTGGCCTTTGGGAAGGAATTTTCCCGCCCAACCCGCTTCCCTGTTTTGAATTTCTGATTCGAGCTGTTTTTAATTTATTTAAATTCTAAAACTTCTGAAGGCCATAATGTTTACACCAAAAATGGTCTAAACACCCAAAGTACTAAACTATACTTCACCAATTCGGTAAGAAATAAATGGAACCGTCTCTACTTAGCAATAAAAAGTAAAAAAATGCGAGGAAAGGTAAAGTAGAGACACGATTTAGAGTGATTCAGCCATTAACGAGGCCTACGTCCACTATGAAGATGATTTCCTGTCTTATAATGAAAATTACAAGGTACATCAACTCTTTAACCTCATACATTCTATATCCAGTCAATATACCCTCGTTTATGTATTTTAATCTAGAGAATTATACGAGAGAATAATGAAGTTTGAGGAGAAGAAGGGTGGATGAATGATTGAGAGAGAATATGCCTTCACTCTAAGATGGTACTTGACGCCATGGCCAGATCTGTGGTTGAGTATGAAGTTTAGCGGCACTTCGTGGTTTTTCCAAAAGTCCCCTTAAATGTGGGTAGCCATAGTGTATTTATAGGTGAAATCCTCTTGGTAAATGATCTGGAATCTGTTTATCCAGGCTGTGGGTCGTTCATTCTGCTAATTACGACCATGCCACTGGATAGCTATAGCCAGCTCCGTGGTCGTATTCGGTGTTATGTGCGGACGACTTGCTGAGTGTCTTGAATAGCTGAGCGGGTCCTTAAGTGCTGGCGTGGATGCTTTGGGAGATTTCGTAAGAGCAGAGTGCGGAGCCGATATCGATCCTCCTTTGTTCCTTGCGTGACCGCACTTCTTGAACCAAGGGCGCTCGTCCTCTTGCTACCTTTGCATGGTGCCGCTTGGCTTTATGGCTATATTATGAGGCTGCTCTTGCTTGTGCCAAATGGGTGACCTGTCTTATTTTAGTGCATGAGCGGTTCTCTGGATGTGCAGCCTTCATCTTTGTCGAGTCACGCTTCTTATGGCCTGGTCGCACTGGTAGACTTGTCCTACCTTAGGTATGATATTTGGATCCTGCTTAGTGCGGTTGTGTTATGTACGACCGACGCTGATAATACCCGCCTTGTACCCCTATACCCAATGTGCGTATGGTTTTTTAGGAATTAACACTTACCCCTCGAAGTCCGTGATTTCTCTTTAGTAAGGAATTTCGAGCTTCGATATATTTGATCGCACATTGGGTGGCGATTCTATCCTGACTTATGAGAGGTTGTTCGTGCAGAGGACGGGATCACTTTGCTGAAGCTGGTTAGCATCTTTATCTTTAGGCGAGACGTTTGGTTTTCCTTGTTTTTGTTGTAAATGACCAAATTATGGGAAATTAATATGCCAACTGGTCTTTTAATGAGACACCTGTTTCAGTACTCCTGTGTTATGATGACGTGGCGAAGAATACCTTTGTGCCTTTTAATCTCCCCTTCATTCTTTCATTTGTCATTCGATTTTGCTTTTATTTATCTTCTAAGAGGGACTCTTAAATCTGAAAGAAGGAACTTCACATCTTTTTCTACTGCTACTCAAGTTTGTTGATGACTTTTTCCCTTTTGCATTCTTCCTTTGAGCCTTACGGTTATTCCCTGGTCCATTTGCAGGATGGTTTCATCTTCGGAGCAACGCCAAAAGGGAACCATTGTTGATTTGAGCATTTCGAGGGATGGGACTCAGTCGGTTGGTCAACCGTCCGTAAATTCTCCTTCCTGCCCTTCTTATACAGAACTCCAAGCTATTATCAATAGGCCTCGTTATGCTCCCGAGCCTTGCAATCCTAGGTTTGCTAAGCGATTTCGGGGATTGAGCTTACAGGGGGTTCCTTCGAATGCGGATGTATCCCCGACCGATTCTCTGAATTTTGCTTATGATATGACTGCAGTGAAAAATCAGATGCTGGCTCGCCTTGAGACTGCTGTGCATCATTTTGGAGAACAGATGGACTTGTTGAAGAGTCATTCTGCTAAGCGGATGGTTGGCTGGCACAAGTTGGCTTCTGACCTCCGGAAACTTCACAAGGATAACCTTGAGCGCATTTCTTCTTTGAAATATGATAAGGCGAAGTTAATCTAGGCCCTTAGGTCAAAAGATAGCATAGTTGCTTCCCTTTCCCCCAGGGGGGTTGAGTCGTCGGCTCTTGTACATGCTGAAGGGTCTTCATCTTGTCCTGCTCCGGTGAAGAGGAAGGTAGGTAGGCCAAGGAAGGTCAAAGATCTGTAATCCTCACTCTTGGTCATTTTTGATTTTGAATTTTCAAGATCGGTTGTGTAAGTGGGTGCTGGCCCCCACCCATGACATTATGCTGGTTGTCGTTTGGTGACTTTGTGTTTGACTTGTGACTCTTTTGTGTTTATGATGAACGGTTACCTGACTAGTTTTGCGATGCTTTCCATGTCTGTGCTATGCCATGCCTCTTTGCCTTGTTATGACAATACACATGCATTTTCTATTAAAAGGTTTTTTTATAAAAAATAATACGGCGATCGTGCGTTGAATGCTCGTTCATTAATATCGTGTCACAGTTAGTTTTGTATCGCTCTTATTAGGCTGGGATTACCCAGTTTTCAGTATTTGATTTGGCTGGTTAGTTTTTAGTTGTTTTAGCTTTGGCAAGTCAACCATTTAGATTTTTATTAAATATCCTGCTTTATCTGTTTGGTATTTTCGTGATGCATTTTTATGCGTGCCCCATAGGAGGACTTGGGCTCCAATGTAGAATCCGAACTTGGCTTTATTTGACTTGGTTAACAACGAAGAACAAGAACGGACACCCCCATACGGCTAGGATTTCTGATTTTGTACTCTTGGCTTTATTTGACTTGGTTAACAACAAAGAACAAGAGTGGATACCCCCATGCGGCTAGGATTTCTGCTGTTGTAATCCATCCTTGGCTCTCTTTGACTTGATTAGGAACAAAGACAAGGATGGCCACCTCCTTTCGGTCGGGTTTCTGTTTTGCGCTGGTCCTTCCAACATGTTTAATCATTCCTCATTTTATGCTTCAATCGAGGAGCGAACACTAATTCATCTCATCGAGCTTTCGACTCAGATGGAAGAATTCGTGTTTTTACCTACCAAGGTAGGCGCCCTTTGAAATCGGCAATTTTTCCGTTTCGGGACATGTCGGTTTTTCCGACTTTATGCTTTGACCGAGGACACAGGCGTTGGTTTGCCTCATTGAGTTTCTCTTTTTTCTCAAGTTGGAAAACCCGTGTCCAGCACCTAGGAAGGTCACCTAAGAAGGTGCTTCTTCGGTGGGCTTTAGCAATTTAATCCGTGGGACTTTTGAGTTGCTTTTCACTCCAGCATCGACTTTTTAATCTGGCACCAAGCTTTTGTTGGTTCTGTACTGAGAGGTCCAGTGCTCCCTGACGGAAGTTGGAATTTCCTCGAGTTGTTGCTCCCCGATCGCTCGTTTGCCTACACAAGGAAATCAACTTTTAGTGAAGGATGGTGAATGAGCGACCTGTGCATGTAATTAAGATCTCAGATTCAGTCACTTCATGTACATCACTAAAATGCGAATATTTGATGAATCTTTGCAGCATTTTCTATGTATATTTGAATAACACGCTATAAGAAATAATGACGGATATGATCGCTGTTCCATGCTCGTGGAATCTGGTTCCTGTCTGTGGTGGCCAATTTGAAAGTTCCGTCCTGGAGTTTCTGGCTTATAACATAAGATCCTTCCCAATTAGGGCCGAAGACTCCAATGCAAGTCATTATCTTTTTCAGAACTAGGTCTCCAATTTCAAAAGTTCTATGCTTAACTTTCAAATTGAAGTGCCTGGCCACCCTTCTTTGGTGTGCGGCTACTCTGAGTTCCGCTTCTTTTCTTCTTTCCTCGAGCTGGTCGAGGGCTTCGAGCTGTAGCTTCTCGTTTTCTTTGGGGTCAAAATGTAGTCTTCGGTGGGTAGGGACTTACAACTCCACTGGTATCATAGCTTCAGAGCCATAGGATAAAGAAAAGGTAGTATGCCTTGTTGCAGTTTTGTGCGTAGTGCGAACGCCCATAATGCCAGCGGGAGTTCGTCTACCTATGCACCTTTAGCCTTTTCTAGTTTCTTCTTGATGGTAGTCTTGATGATTTTATTTACTGCATCCACCTGCCCGTTCGCTTGCGGATGAGAGACCGCTGAAAATCTTTTTTGGATTTTATACTTAGCGCAAAAGCTTTGGAACTCTTCACTTTCAAACTGGGTCCCGTTGTTCGTGATTATCTCCCGAACCTGCATATGATGTTTTTCAAGACAAAGTTAATAATCTTCTTTGAAGTTATAGAGGCCAACGGTTCTGCTTCAGCCCATTTCGTAAAATAGTCAACAGCAACAATTGCATATTTGAAACCAAATTTTGCAGTGGGCAGGGCTCCTATGAGGTCAATGCCCCAGATAGCAAACGACCATGGGCTGACCATGTGTGTTATGGTTGTGGATGGCAGCCTTGGGATTTTGGAAAATCTTTGACACCTATCACATTTTTTGGTGTAAGTCATGAAATCCTTGTTGATGTCTGGCCAGAAACAACCATATCGTAGGATCTTTTTGGCTAAAGTTTGTCCTCCAGTATGACCTCCGCATTCTCCTTCGTGCAACTCCGCCATAATTTCCTTAGATTCCTTCTCTGTGACGCAGCGAAGTAGAGGTGTAGAAAATCCCCGTCTATACAGTCGCCCATCTTGAATAAGGTATAAAGGAGCCTTCGTAAGATCTTTCTTCGGAGTTTGGTTTCGACCGGGAGTGCTCCATTTGTGAGGTATTCTTTAATTGGCGACATCCATGAGTTTGACTCATCGGTTGTTTCCATGATCCAACCCACTTCGGTCTGCTTTGTGCTTGGATTGGAAAGGACTTCTACTGGAACTAACCCCGTTAGTTGCGCATCCCCTGTGCTCGCTTATTTGGCCAATAAATCAGCCTTAGTATTTTCTTCTCTGGGAATACGAGATATGGTGTAATGCTCGAAAGCTTCCAACAATTTCAAGGCCCTTGTAAGATAATCTGGCAAGTTACCCATTTTCGCCTGGAATTCTCCTGTAAACTGGCTTACCACGAGCTGGGAGTCGCTAAAGATCTGTATAGTTTTTATTTGTAACTCTTTCGCAAGTTTTATTCCTACAATAAGGGCTTCGTACTCGGCCTCGTTGTTGGTTGCCGCAAATTCCAACCTTAACGCATAGCATAGGGATTTTCCTTCAGGGGTTTCGAGAACTACTCCTGCCCCAGAACAACGGTCGTTCGAAGCTCCATCTACAAATAGTTTCCACTGGACATTAGTTTTGATATCATCTTGATCCTTTACTTTCCCTCGGTCGGTAAATTCCGCAATGAAGTCAGCCAGTGCTTGTCCGTTGATCGCTTTTCGAGGATGATACGTAATGTCGTACTGACTGAGCTCTATATTCCATTTTAGCAATCTTCCAGAGGTTTTAGGCCGGGACAGGACTTGCCTCATAGGTTGGTCTGTGAGCACCTTGATGGGATGAGCTTGGAAGTAGGGACAAAGCCTCTTTGATGCAATGAGTAAACAATAAGCAAGTTTCTCAAGTTTTGGATAATTAAGCTCCGCTCCAAATAACCTCTTGCTAATGTAATAGTCCAGTTTTTGTATCTTCAAATCTTCTCTGATTAGCGCTGCGCTTAGAGCATGAGCAGAAACCGCCAAGTATAAAAACAGGTCTTCACCGTCACTAGGCTTAGACAGCATAGGTGGCGTTGCCATATGTTGGATCAGTTCTTCGAAGGCTTTCTAGCACTCAGGGGTCCACTGTATCTCTTTTTCCCCTTTCCTGAGGGCGTCGAAGAATGGGAGACATCTGTCCGTTGCCCTGGATATGAAACGATTCAAAGCCGCGATCTTCCCGTTTAGACACTGAAGCTCCTTCTTGGTCCCTGGGGCGCGCATTTCTCTTAAGGCTGATATTTTGGCTGGATTAGCTTCTATACCTCTAGCGTTGATCATGTACCCAAGGAACTTGCCTGAGGCAACACCAAAACTACATTTCAAAGGGTTCAACTTCATGCCATATTGTCGCAATATGTCAAACATTCGGGTTAGGTCCTCCAAATGGTCGATTGCTTTCTTTGACTTAACCAACATGTCATCGACATAGACCTCCATCGTCCTACCAATTTTTTTCTTGAACATAGCATTTACCAGTCGTTGGTAAGTCGCTCCTGCGTTTTTTAGACCAAATGGCATTACCTTATAACAGTATAGGTTGAGATAGGTAATAAAACTAGTGTTTTCTTGGTCTGGACCATACATCATAATTTGATTGTGGCCGGAATATGCGTCCATGAAAGATAGCAATTCTTGGCCGGCCGTGGAATCCACCAGTTGGTCGATTCTGGGGAGAGGGAAACTATCTTCCGAACAAGCTTTATTTAGGTCTGAATAATCTACCCAGACCCGCTATTTGCCATTTGATTTCTTTACGAGCACCGGGTTGGATACCCATTTCGGATAGGTAGACTCTCTAATGAAACCATTTTCCATTAACCTGTCGACTTCTTCTTTTAAGGCGCGCGACCTCTCCGGCCCCTGGGTTCTCCTTTTTTGTTTGACAGCCGGAACGCGCGGGTCAATGTTTAGCTTGTGGACTGCAACATCCGGAGATATCCCGCACATGTCAGAATGGTTCCATGTGAACACATCTAAGTTAGCTCTTAAAAAGACAATCAATTGGTTTTTCGATTCGGGGGTCAGTCGAGACCCTATATTCAACACGCGGTTTGGGTCTTTTGGATCTACAGCTATAGGAATCGTGTTTTCTGCCGAGGTCGCCCTTTGATCCTCTGCACTGGCTTCTCTAGGATCGATCTCCTTCTGCATTCCGCTATGCTCACCAGTGCATGGACCTCTCTTTAGTTGTTATAAGGGGGAGTTTTGGAATCGAGGGAGAATCTCTGCATCCTTTCCTGATTCTTTTTTCTTGGCCTCCATCAGTTCTGCCATGTAGTAGTCTCTTGCGGCCGTTTGATCGCCCTTGATTACTCCGATTCCCCTTTCGGTTGGAAACTTCATGATCAAACACCAGGTAGCTAAAGCAATCCTGAAGTCTGAAAGAGTTGGCCTCCCAAGGAATGCATTATAAGACGAAAACTCGTCTATTATGACAAAGGTCTGTATCATGGAAACTTGACGCTCCCATCTGCTAATTCGACAGGCAAATCGATCGTTCTGATGGGTTGCGCAGGTTGACCTGTAAAGCCGTGGATCTTATGCGGGTACGCGCGCACTTTTTCCATGGAGAGATTCATCTTTTGGAAAGTGTTTGTAAAGATCACATTAACTGATGCCCGATGTCAACTAGGACCTTTTTTACCATTGCAGGTCCAAGGCCGTTTGTGATCACCATGGCATCAATAGTTGGCGTAATTAAGCCTTCTTCATCCTTGTTTCTGAATATCACGTCCTCGATCGAGGTTTTGTGCATTTTCGTCGGAAGCTCATTGCCCAAGATCATGCACCCTTCCTTTTCCGTGACATCCTTCAATTCGTTAGCCTATCTTTCCATATCTGCCCAACTGTTCCTGGCCGGGTGAGGACCACCAAATATCATATTAATTATTGGTCTCGAGTCGACTGGCACTTGGTCCTCTTTATTTGAGTTGGGCTGGCTAGCCATATTGTTATGCCCCTGCATGGCCGGAGAGTTTTGGGGATTTTTCACATACTGCTGGACTCGGTTCTTCCTGATGAGCTCTTCAATCAAACTCTTCAGATGGCGGCATTCGTTAGTGCTGTGCCCTGGTTGGCTATGGAAACGGCAAAATTTCCCGGAATTCGCCTGTTGTTCGGTTACCTTCTGTGGCTTCATCCGAGGGAAAAGGCCTGAGTCCTTCGCAGCTTGGTAAATCCCCTCTGGGGTTTCGTTTAAGAGAGTTAGCTCAGATAGTTTATACATCCGTGTCTTCTTATAAGCTTTGTTATCCCCCTCATTATTTCCCCTCTTTTGTCCTAGATCGCTCCTCTGCTCAGCCCTGGGCTCATTGTTCTTCCCCTCTCTGGTCGCGTTATTTTCCATAGTCTTCTGGGCACCCAGAGATTCATCTTCCACACTCATATACTCTTCAGCTTTCTTGTAAAACTTCTTTAAGGTCTTTGGTTTCTTCATTTTAAGCCGCCTTCCAAACTCTGATTTCTTATCGATGGCCCCTCTCAGGGCTGCGAGCAAATACCAAGGTTCTGGTTCTATCACCTCCGCTGCTGCAGCGCGGAAGCGTGTAAGGAAAGCTCTGATGGTTTCTCCAGGTTGCTGTTTCATCTCGCTGAGTGACATCACGTCCCTTGCTTTGGTGGCTTGCAGCCAAAATTGATCCCGAAATCTACTCGCCAGATCTGCAAACTGGTCGATACACCTAGGCGGGAGTCTGGTGAACCACAGTGAAGCTACACCTTCCAGTAAAACGGGAAAGTATAAGCACTTGATTTTGTCAGTGGCTCTAGCTCCATTCATGTGCTGATTGTATTTGAACAGGAAAATAGTTGGATCTCCGACTCCGCTGTAAGGTGCTATTGTTGACGGTATAAATTTCTTCGGGAATTTTGCTTGACGGATCTCCTTTGTGAATGGATTTTTGCTGGGGGAAAACTCCCATTCTTTTTCCTCATCCTCTTGAGCCGCCTTCTCCTTCATTACTCGCTGGATTAAGTCTGCGATGCGCCTTTTATCGCCCGCTTGTCCATTAGAATCGATGCTGATGTTAGCGTGGCCACGGTTTAAGCTTCGGCACCTCGCATCCTTCTTGAGGGAGGCTATATTGGAGCGATTCGTCTCACGTTCTTCTTTGCGCTGTGGAGATCTGACCTTAGGATCCCCAACACCGGCCTCTTCCCTGCCTCTCACTGAGCTGTGAGGTCGTCTAGGGTCCGAGGCTGATGAGTCCTCTTTTCCGTCAGCATTACCCACATCGTTTGATGGTAACAGATTGGCTTGACTATTGGTCAGGATATCAAACTTTTCCATTATCATCTTCGCTGTATTATCCATTTTCTTGTTCAAGCCGGTTACAACCACATTAAAATCATCTCGCGTGACAGATGGCCCGGGAGTTTTCCCAGCCCCTTGGTTCAAGATTGGAGGTGTAGCTTCGTTAGCATTATCATCCTCGATGATCGCAGCAACTTTAGCGAATTTACAGCTTTTCTTCGATCCAACCATGATTTCAAAGGAGAAAACAATTTTGATATGTTTTGATTGCTAAATTACAAAAGGAAATTATGAACACGGTCTCGCGGTGGGCGCCAAAATGCTTACACCAAAAATGGTCTAAACACCCAAGGTACTAAACTGTACTTAACCAATTCGATAAGAAATAAATGGAACCGTGTCTAATTAGCAATAAAAAGTAAAAAAATGCGAGGAAAAGTAAAGTAGAGACAAGATTTAGAGTGGTTCAGCCATTAACGAGGCCTACATCCACTATGATGATGATTTCCTGTCTTATAATGAGAATTACAAGGTACATTAACTCTTTAACCTCATACATCTCTATATCCACTCAATATACCCTCTTTTATGTATTTTGATCTAGAGAATTATACGAGAGAATAATGAAGTTTGAGGAGAACAAGGGTGGATGAATGATTGATAGTGAAGATGCCTTCACTCTAAGATGGTACTTGATGCCATGGCCAGATCTGTGGTTGAGTATGAAGTTTAGCAGCACTTCGTGGGTTTTCCAAAAACTCTCTTCATATTCCTATACATATTGTCACCACCGGGATGTATGGTCATGTTAGAGCGATGTGAGTCTTCAAGAATTGCCTTCTTCAAACTCTCGTCTTGTGGTATGCAAAGTCTCCCATCTCTACGCAGCCAGCCTCTCTCGTCTATAGCATATCTATTAACATGACTCGAAGACTCCCCTCCGATAAGCTTGCCTGCTATCTCAACCAACTGTGGGTCATCTCGTTGTGCCTCTCCAACTTGACCCAAAAGTGTAGGTTGCACTTCTAATGATGCCAACAATCCGGGTACATAATCGACAGAGGGTCTGAAGTCAAAGGTAGATATATACTCCAAACTCTGTCGTTCTACGGACAAAGGCCTTAAAGTCAACTTCTTTCTACTTAAGGCGTCGGCTACAACGTTACCCTTGCCAGGGGTATATGCGATCTCAAAATCGTAGGATGCCAAAAACTCCATCCACCTCTGTTGCCTCAAGTTTAGGTCCTTCTGAGAGAATAAGTACTTTAGCGACTTATGTTCTGTATATAACTCAAACCTCTCGCCAGGCAAATAATGACGCCATGGCTTGAGTGCAAAAACTATGGCAGCCAACTCTAAGTCGTGGGTAGGGTAATTTTTCTCATGGGCTTTCAACTGTCTTCCACCATAGCATATCACCCTTCCCTCTTGCATTAATATTGCGCCAAGCCCTGTCCCGCAAGCATCGGTATATACTATGAATGGCTTACTCCCATCTGGCAAAACTAAAACTGCAGTTCTCATCAAAGCCCTCTTCAGACGTTGGAAAGCATCGTCACAGTCAACGTCCCAAGTAAAAGTCAAGTTCTTCTTCGTTAATCGAGTGAGTGGGGCTGATATCTACACGAAGTCCTTAATGAACTTCCTATAATAAGCAGCCATCCCTAAAAAGCTTCTTACTTCTGTTGCGTTCTTAGGAATTTTCCAATCTTGGATTGCCACTAACTTTGCGGGATCCACAACTATCCCTTCCTTAGAGACCACGTGTCCTAAGAACCTCACTTCTTTTCTCCAAAAATGGCACTTGGAGAACTTAGCTTTAAGTTGATGCGCTCGTAGGGTCTCTAAGACTTCACTAAGGTGTAGGGCATGCTCTTCTTCACTTTTAGAGAAAATCAGGAAGACTACCACAAACATGTTTAGAAACTCCATAAACACCCTACTCATTAAGTCAACAAAGTATGCGGGTTGTATCACCCCGTGTATTCTATAACAGTGAAATTCACAAATTAAAGTATAATTAATTTCAAATCAAAGAATTAAGGGAAACGGGATAAGCCATTGCGTTCGTCTCGGAATTCTGCTTGAGATAGAGTCCGAGTTTGCGTAAAACGGACTCCGTATGAAGAAGATATGGCCTTCGGAAGTTTCAGAATTCAGTTTAAAATTCAAACAGACCAAAACAGCTCAGAAAAACTAATTCAAATTTCAAAATCGGGCCGGAATGGCTAGGGCGGGAAAATTCCCTCCCAAGGCACCCAGGTCGACTTGGCAGTCGACCTGGTGCTAGCCAGGTCGACTGGGCAGTCGACCTGGGTCACCCGTATCGACTGCCAAGTCGACACGGTGTCGACTGGGGTGTCGACCTGGCCCCTGAGCCAAGTCGAACTCAGCCCACCCTGGCTGGCCTAGTCTGTGTTTGGTCGATTTTCTGAGCCTTGCCTTCTCACTAGGGCTAGGTGTCAGCTCCTGGTTGGTCTCTCCTTTGAATGAACGACTATTATTAAACCAAGCTCCATCGACGGTCCGAATCAACTCAAAAACACTATAAAAAGAACCTAAGACCTAGCCTAAATCATACTATTTCATTTTAGCCTCAGGCCGCCGCCATTAAACCTAGAGCTTTAAATTAAAAATACAAAGAACAAAATTAAAGAAGACGAAGGACGAATCTTGAAGGCTACAACTAGAAGCTACAACAACTATGACGCTTTAGACAATGGATTTAGGGCTATTTGATTTGGAATTTTCTATTTTGATTACTTGCTTTATATTGTAAGTTCTATGTCACTTTTTAGGCAAAAACGCTAAAATAACATGGACATGCCATGAATTGAAACCGGATTTAGGAACTATTATTAATCCATGTTTATATTGTTTAACTTTGAATCATAATTTGGGAATATTGCTATGTCAACGTTGCAAGTTAAACTTATCATGATTTTGATGTTGTTATGAATCACTTGGGCTTAATTGTATGGCAAGTTAGACTAATACATGTCCATGGAATCACTATGTTTATTGAAATCTTTATGTTGATTAAACCATGCCTATGATGCTAATTAAAATGTGTCTATGATGTTGATGGAACTATGCCTGTGATGTTAATATACCTGTCATGATAATGACAAATTGAGAATTGCTAGGTTATGATGAAAAGTTGGAATCATTATGTTTATAATGCTAGATGAGAATCATTATGTTAAAAATGCTAAATTGGAATCCACTATGCCTATTAGAATTTCCATGCCTTTAATGTTTCATGTTTGTAATAAAATTATTATTATGTCCGCAATGATTATTATGCCTATGATGTAAAGTTGAAATCATCATGTTAAACTAAGTTGGAACCATTACTATGCCAAGTTATCATCATGCTAGTATTGAAACCATGCGATATGTTATAGCCTGTTTATTATGCAAGTGATGTTGGAATTGTCACATATGCCTATCATATGTTTGGTGTTATTCCCCTTTTATCTCTTGAATTGTTTATGCTTGCGAACGAAGTACGTTTATATACGATTGGGTAGAATAGGCAAAGCTTGAATTGGTTATAATCATAAACCGTGAAATTTGGCATAAGTAGAACATGAAATGTGGCACGAAAACTTGACTTGAACATGGCATAACTTGACTTGAAAACCATGCCTTAGTTGGGCACGAAGTTGACATATGAACATGCTATGGAAATAGCACGAATCTGATAAGAACATGGGCATGACTTTAGAAAACAAGAAAGTGGCCAACTCGAGGTTGGGTTGAGTTTGTAGTGTAAATCTGCCTGGAACCGCCCGGCAAATCCAGTTGCTACAAACAATAGGATCTAATATGGGTAGTTGGTCATATCGCGCTTGAAACCCGAGGTTGGGTTGAGTTCGTAGCGTAAACCTGCCCGGAACCGCCCGGCAAATCCAGTGGCTACGAACAATAGGATCCAATGTGAGTGGTTCGGTGCATTAACGAAACAATTAGTGCCAATTAGGGTTAAGTCATGAACATGAAAAGACAACTTAACTAACTTGAACATGATTTGTAGGGCTAAGTCATGAACTTGAAACGACAACACTTAGCCAACTTGACATGACACGTAGGCGGGTTAAGTCGCGAATTTAAACGACATACTTAACCCTCTTGACATGACTAGACTGGAAGAGGATTAAGTCACGAATTACATGACTTAATCGGTTAGGCGGGTTAGGTCACGAATTACATGACCTAATCTGTTAGGAGAAACCCTAGACACGACCCTTTTCAGCAGTAACCCTCTAGATGTATCAAAGTACCCTGGGGCTAGGCCGGGTGGGGCACGATTACTGGGCTGATTGTAAGAGGTGAACGACGGCAGTGGGGTACGCCAGTGTAGGTTCGGTGGACTACGGTCGTGCACGTATTCCGGGGCAGACACCGGGTATCCGTAGATTTATCTGTGCATCTTGAATCGTGTCAGGGGTTGACACCCTAGGGCTGATACACCCGAAGGTGGACCCAGCACAGTTGACTACATTCGTGATTAGCCGTATGACACGGACACTTGACGAGCTAGAACTTGTAGGGAGCCGATCGACTAGATAAGCGCTCCGAAGGACCCCAAACTTGGGTCAGACCCCGTTTCAGGGTCGTTTCACGATATTGGGCCGTGGGATTTATTTCGTGATTAACTCGTGACATGGGATTAGTATACTAGTACAGTTGATGCAACGAATTTTGAACATGTGATGCTTTATTTGACTTGTCTTGACTTATCATGATCACCTTAGTCTATCTTGTCCACCTTGACACCCTTCTTGAGTTTAGTTCTAGTTCATACATGACATGTTGTTTTAACCGTTTTTACACTGGAAGTCACTAGGACTTACTCAGTCTTTATGACTGACCCTTTTCCTTTCGCCTCGTTTTCTTTCGTTCCCCCCCCCCAGGTTCTCAGGGAGGGAATACCGCAGCTTGACCAGTTTTCACATCCAGCTTGAAGAGAAAGAATGTATTGCTTGGATCTTTTCCGTTTTTGGACTATGGCTTTGGACAGCAATTAGGGGACTTTTGCAGTTTATTTATGTTTTCTTTATGCTTCTTTAAATAATGTAATCAAGACAGTTATGATTTTGGAAGTATTGTAAGACAAATTATGACATGGTTTGTGAACACGTATTATGTTGAAATAAAAGTTGTTGTTTTCCGCTGTTCAAAAATATGTGTTCTTATATCTGTCTTGTATATCTGTGACTTATACTTATAAACCTCCACCAAAATTAGGGCATTCCCCTTTGAGAGTGGCCTTAATGGAGGTGGGGTGTTTCACTTGGTATCAGAGCACAGGTTTACCAGATAAGATAAAAGTTTTGAAAAATTATTTTTCAAAAAGAAAATTTAAAGAAGCATTTTTTAAAAGATAAAATATTACTTTATTTTAAAAAAGGCAAAGTCCCCCAAAGCCATAGGTACTATCTCTTATCCTTCGTTTTGAATCTATCCTTTTTTGTTTCAGCATGTTTGAAGAACTTAACTTGCCAGAGGGTGTACCAATACCTGGTTGGTTTAGACGATTCTTAGAAGCAAGGGCCACTCAGTCAGGCCCTACCGTTCCTCCTCCCCCAGCTGCAGGGAATCATCCGGCTGCAGCAGCACCTCTTCCTCCACCACCTCCGTGGGGAAACACTTTTGCTAAGATATGTAAAGATTTTAAAGCTATGGGAGGAAAGGACTTCCATGCAACTGAGTCCTTCGTGGCAGCTAGAAATTGGCTGAAAGAAACCGAGGACCTATTCGTCATCTTTGAGGTAGAAGATAGGCAGAAAGTACAACTGGCAGTATGGCTACTTAAAGGCGAGGCTTCCTACTGGTGGGAAGTCACCAATGCAGAAAGACCAGTGGAAACATGGGAGGACTTTAGGGCAAGGTTTGAGGCTAAATTTCTCTCAGAAGCTGAAAGGAGTTTGCAGTTGGACATTTTTTTATTTCTTAAGCAAGGGAATGTGACAGTCAAAGAGTATGTTAATCAGTTCGATGAGCTGGCTAGGTTCGGACTGGACCTAGTCCACACCTCGCACAAGAAGGCTCTCCGCTTTGTCAAGGGGTTGAATGGAGCCATTACACAGTTTGGCCATGACCCATATACCCATGGGAGCTACGTATGAAAGGTTGGTACAGATGGCATTGCTGAACGAAGAAGATAAGGGCAAGAAGGAGACAAAGGCAGAAAACTCTCAAGGGAAGAAAGAGGTCAAGCCCAACGATTCTCAGAATAAGAAGGTAGACTCCGAGAAAGGATGCAAGAACAACAACTCATGTGATAAAAGGAAATGCAATTTCTGTGGTACGGAAGGGCACATAGCCAAGGATTGTAGAAAGAGGAAGAGAAAGCAAGGTGAATGTTTTCATTGTGGGGAGACTGGACACATCAGCAAAGACTGCCCTAAGAAGCAGACCGGACCTTCTGGGGGTACATCGTTAACTTCTTCTAGAAGCTTTGTTTTACCTTGTTTCTCTCCTCAATCCTATCTTGAGAGCCATAGGTAGAATCTTTTTGGATGTAAACATGTAATTGAAACATGTTATGATTGCGAAATGGTTGCAAGTGGTCGCAAGTGGTTGCTCGTGGATGCATGAATACACATTAGGCACTAGATCGGCTCAGACACATTTTTCATGTTGCATATGCATAAATGTATTTATTTGTATATGGATGGAGTTTAGTGTGTTGTCATATGGATGTTGCATTTATATATGAATGGTTGTGCACTCATATAGAATCATGAATAGGAAAATTTGCATACATAATGGATTCATGGCACTTACATGATTCGCATTAAGGAGGTCAACTGAATCAGTAGACCGCCTGATTTTGCATTAGATAAGTACATGTACACACACACTTCGCATATGATCATGAAGCATTAGAAGTCTTTTAAGGACAATGGATGCCCGTGTTTGATGGATGAGTAGATGGATGTTTGGATGTTAGGATGTACATTCTTCCTGAACTTGAAGATTTCGGGGACGAAATCCTTTTAAGTGGGGGAGAATGTAACACCCCGTGTATTCTATAACAGTGAAATTCACAAATTAAAGTATAATTAATTTCAAATCAAAGAAATAAGGGAAACAGTATACGCCATTGCATTCGTCTCAGAATTCTGCTTGAGATAGAGTCCGAGTTTGCGTAAAACGGACTCCGTATGAAGAAGATATGGTCTCCGGAAGTTTCAGAATTCAGTTTAAAATTCAAACAGACCAAAACAGCTCAGAAAAACTAATTCAAATTTCAAAATCGGGCCGGAATGGCTAGGGCGGGAAAATTCCCGCCTAAGGCACCCAGGTCGACTTGGCAGTCGACCTGGTGCTAGCCAGGTCGACTGGGCAGTCGACCTGGGTCACTCGTGTCGACTGGGGTGTCGACCTGGCCCCTGAGCCAGGTCGAACCCAGCCCACCCTGACTGGCCTAGTATGTGTTTGGTCGATTTTCTGAGCCTTGCCTTGTCACTAGAGCTAGGTGTCAGCTCCTGGTTGGTCTCTCCTTTGAACGAACGGCTATTATTAAACCAAGCTCCATCGACGGTCCGAATCAACTCAAAAACACTATAAAAAGAACCTAAGACCTAGCCTAAATCGTACTATTTCATTTTAGCCTCAGGCCGCCGCCATTAAACCTAGAGCTCTAAATTAAAAATACAAAGAACAAAATTAAAGAAGACGAAGGACGAATCTTTAAAGCTACAACTAGAAGCTACAACAACTATGACGCTTTAGACAACGGATTTGGGGCTATTTGATTTGGAATTTTCTATTTTGATTACTTGCTTCATATTGTAAGTTCTATGTCACTTTTTAGGCAAAAACGCTAAAATAACATGGACATGCCATGAATTGAAACCGGATTTAGGAACTATTATTAATCCATGTTTATATTGTTTAACTTTGAATCATAATTTGGGAATATTGCTATGTCAACGTTGCAAGTTAAACTTATCATGATTTTGATGTTGTTATGAATCACTTGGGCTTAATTGTATGGCAAGTTGGACTAATACATGTCCATGGAATCACTATGTTTATTGAAATCTTTATGTTGATTAAACCATGCTTATGATGCTAATTAAAACGTGTCTATGATGTTGATGGAACTATGCCTGTGATGTTAATATACCTATCATGTTAATGACAAATTGGGAATTGCTAGGTTATGATGAAAAGTTGGAATCATTATGTTTATAATGCTAGATGAGAATCATTATGTTAAAAATGCTAAATTGGAATCCACTATGCCTATTAGAATTTCCATGCCTTTAATGTTTCATGTTTGTAATAAAATTATTATTATGTCCGCAATGATTATTATGCCTATGATGTAAAGTTGAAATCATCATGTTAAACTAAGTTGGAACCATTACTATGCCAAGTTATCATCATGCTAGTATTGAAACCATGCGATATGTTATAGCCTGTTTATTATGAAAGTGATGTTGGAATTGTCACATATGCCTATCACATGTTTGGTGTTATTCCCCTTTTATCTCTTGAATTAGAACGAAGTACGTTTATATACGTTGGGGATACGATTGGGTAGAATAGGCAAAGCTTGAGTTGGTTACAATCATAAACCGTGAAATTTGGCATAAGTAGAACATGAAATATGGCACGAAAACTTGACTTGAACATGCCATAACTTGACTTGAAAACCATGCCTTAGTTGGGCACGAAGTTGACATATGAACATGCTATGGAAATAGCACGAATCTGATAAGAACATGGGCATGACTTTAGAAAACAAGAAAGTGGCCAACTCGAGGTTGGGTTGAGTTTGTAGTGTAAATCTGCCTGAAACCGCCCGACAAATCCAGTTGCTACAAACAATAGGATCCAGTGTGGGTAGTTGGTCATATCGCGCTTGAAACCCGAGGTTGGGTTGAGTTCGTAGCGTAAACCTGCCCGGAACCGCCCGGAAAATCCAGTGGCTACGAACAATAGGATCCAATGTGAGTGGTTCGGTGCATTAACGAATCAATTAATGCCAATTAGGGTTAAGTCATGAACATGAAAAGACAACTTAACCAACTTGAACACGATTTGTAGGGCTAAGTCATGAACTTGAAACGACAACACTTAGCCAACTTGACATGACACGTAAGCGGGTTAAGTCGCGAATTTAAACGACATACTTAACCCTCTTGACATGACTAGACTGGAAGAGGATTAAGTTACGAATTACATGACTTAATCGGTTAGGTGGGTTAGGTCACGAATTACATGACCTAATCTGTTAGGCGAAACCCTAGACACGACCCTTTTCAGCAGTAACCCTCTAGATGTATCAAGGTACCCTGGGGCTAGGCCGGGTGGGGCACGATTACTGGGCTGATTGTAAGAGGTGAATGACGGCAGTAGGGTACGCCAGTGTAGGTTCGGTGGACTACGGTCGTGCACGTATTCCAGGGCAGACACTGGGTATCCGTAGATTTATATGTGCATCTTGAATCGTGTCAGGGGTTGACACCCTAGGGCTGATACACCCGAAAGTGGACCCAACACTGGTGACTACATTCGTGATTAGAAGTATGACACGGACACTTGACGAGCTAGAACTTGTAGGGAGCCGATCGACTAGATAAGCGCTCCGTAGGACCTCGTACTTGGGTCAGACCCCGTTTCAGGGTCGTTTCATGATATTGGGCCGTGGGATTTATTTCGTGATTAACTCGTGACATGGGATTAGTATACTAGTACAGTCGATGCAACGAATCTTGAAAATGTGATGCTTTATTTGACTTGTCTTGACTTATCATGATCACCTTAGTCTATCTTGTCCACCTTGACAACCTTCTTGAGTTTAGTTCCAGTTCATACATGACATGTTGGTTTAACCGTTTTACACTGAAAGTCACTAGGACTTACTCAGTCTTTATGACTGACCCTTTTCCTTTCGCCTCTTTTTCTTTCGTTCCCCCCCCCCTCCCAGGTTCTCAGGGAGGGAATACCGCAGCTTGACCAGTTTTCACATCCAGCTTAAAGAGAAAGAATGTATTGCTTGGATCTTTTTCCGTTTTTTGGACTATGGCTTTGGACAGCAATTAGGGGACTTTTGCAGTTTATTTATGTTTTCTTTATGCTTCTTTAAATAATGTAATCAAGACAGTTATGATTTTGGAAGTATTGTAAGACAAATTATGACATGGTTTGTGAACACGTATTATGTTGAAATAAAAGTTGTTGTTTTCCGCTGTTCAAAAATATGTGTTCTTATATCTGTCTTGTATATATGTGACTTATACTTATAAACCTCCACCAAAATTAGGGCATTCCCTTTTGAGAGTGACCTTAATGGAGGTGGGGTGTTTCACGGGTGCATTCGTCAAACCAAAAGGCATGGCGAGCCATTCGAAGAAACCGTCAGGAGTTCTAAATGCAGTCTTATCGATGCTATCTTCAGCCACCCTTAGCTGATGAAACCCTGTAGCCAAATCCAGTTGCGAGAAAACCGAAGCACCCACCAACTGATTGAATAAATCATCTATCCTCGTCAATGGTTGTCTGTTCTTCTTTGTTGGCTTATTCGGCTCTCTATAGTCCACGCACAATCTAAGTGAACCATCATCTTTCGTAGCAAAAACGACTGGAGCACCCCACTCCGAAATACTTCTTCTTATGAACCCCTTCTCAAGCAATTCTTTCACTTGCTTACTGAGTTCTCTTCTCTCTCTCGGAGCCATGTGGCGCACTGGTAATGCAACTGGCTTTGCATTATCTACTAGATATATTCTAAAGTCTATCTCGCGTCTCAGGGGTAAACCTCGAACCTCCTCGAAGACGTCACTATATTCACGGACCACACGAACAGATTCCAAATCATCATTGGATGCGTCAAGGGATTCTAGGTAGGTAAGCATTACCGGACCTCTGGGGTCACTAGAAATATCGAGGGTCTTTCCACAATGAGTCAACAATTTAACTACCCTTCTTTCACAATCTAGGATGACACCGTATGTAGCTAGCCAATCCATGCCTAGAATCAAGTCGTAGCCCATGAAGCCAAGAACGAAGGCGTTGCATTCAAACCCAACACCCAAGATAGACACTCTCAAATCCCGACAAATCATTGAAAGATGAGCCGAACCACCAACAGGATTTGAGACTACTATGGGATCCATAACTAGACTAGTATTTAGGTGCAGTGTTTCAACTAATGAAGCGGATACAAATGAGTGTGAAGCGCCAGAGTCAAACAAAGTACGAATAGGATGATCAAACAGAAAAACTAAACTTTCAACAGAAATGTTTCTACCTCTCTCTTGTCCTGGTGCCATGAGAGCCTGAATCTGCCCTCTTGCCTGCCCTGGTGCCATGAGAGCCTGAAGCTGCCCTCCAGAAGTAGACCATGTTCTTTGCCTTTTCCCCTGTTTCCTTGGGCATTCTTTAACTAGATGTCCTGCCTCTCCACAGTGGAAGCAACCAGTCTTCTTCTTATTCCTGCAGTCCTTGCTCAGATGGCCTGGTGTTCCACAATTAAAGCACTTTTTCTTTCCTTTGCTATTATTGTTCTTCCCGCCTTTCTTGTTTTGCTGTTGTGGTTTCTTTTGGTCCCCTTTCTTCTCCGGTGCCCTATTAGCATTAGCACCTTTCTCCTCTTCATGCATAAGCGCCATGTCAACCAATTTCTCAATGGTAGCCCCCATCGGAATGTGGGTCACAGCCAACCCATGTAGCGGCTCATTCAAATCTTTAACGAACCTCAGGGCCTTCTTCTCAGGTGTGTTTACCAATTCCAAGCCAAATCTCACCAACTAATTGAACTTGTTGACGTACTCCTTTACTGATAAATCCCCTTGCTTCAATGCTAAGAACCTTTCCATATATAAATTCTCTTCTGCTCGTGAGAGAAATTTCTTCTCGAACCTACGCTTGAAATCCATCCATGCCTCTACTGGACGCTCTCCATTCGTGACCTCCCACCAAAACGAGGCTTCGTCCTTCATTAACCAAGCAGCCAATTGGACCTTCCTTCCATCTTCCACCTCGAAAATACCAAATAGATCTTCCATCTTCTTAAGCCAGTTTCGAGCTTCAACAAACGTCTCTGATCCATGAAAATGTTTCCCGCCCATTTCCAGAAAATCTTTGCATATCTTTGAAAAAGTATCAATGCGAGGCGGGGGAGGAGGAGGAGCGACTGCAGCTAAGGGAGGAGGAACATTTGCTGGGCCTGCGGCATTGGCCCTAGCCTCCAGTTACCTTCTAAACCAGCCTAGTATCGGTATGCCCTCGGGTATCTCAGGTTCCCCAGACATGCTGAAAAAGAAAAAGGAAGAGATTCAAAACGGAGAATCGAAGGAAAGATATATGGCTCTTGGGGGTTATGTTTCTAAAATAAACCTTTCTCTTGAAAATACTTTCCTTAAAACATATTTTTGAAAGTATTTCTTAACGAAATGCTTTTGAAAAACATTTTTTTTCAAAATTCATATCGGTTATGGTAACCTTCTGCTCTGATACCACGTGTAACACCTCACATCCATTAATGTCACTCACAAAGGGAATGTATTAACTTCCATGGAGCATTATTAGTGAATAGAACAGAATATAACAAGACATATACATATATTGGTACTTGAAAATTTTAAAACAACTTTTATTGTAGCGGAGAAATAGTTTGATTACAACAATTTCATAAACCAATAGTAAAACCAAGTACACTTAATTTCCATCTTGAAAAATTGTTTTCTGAGTACATAAAGTAAAAAGCATAACCCAAACACAAGTAGCCATAAAAGAGATGAGCTGAACTTTACTTTCAGCGATCCAAGCACTTCCAAAAGAGAGAGAAAGAGATCCAAAATCAAGCTCCACTAGTACTAGTCCCACCCTGAGAAACTATGGGGGAAGGAAGAAAAGAGGCGAAAACAAGGGGGTCAGACATAAAGTCTGGCGAGTATAATAACTTTAACAATATAATTATTAAAGTAACTAGGATAAGGCATAAACTGGTAAGATAAGGCAAGACCATGAAACAAGTAGGCATGACAAAGCAAACAAGAGGAATATTCTGGCGTTAATCTCATTCCTAATCACTATAGGATAATTTCTATACTGCACCACTACCAGTCACCCTAAAAGTTGATCCCGCCTACAGAACATAATAATGATAATGGTAGTTTTGTGTACCCCTAGCTGCCTTCATAGGTGTCGTCTGCCCCTATCTCCACTAGTTGTACCCACTACCCCTATGCGATCAGCTCCCTAACTCGTAGATACACGTGCTGGTCCCACAGTGGTGTGTATCACTCCCCAAAGTGGCAACCCGATACCACTAAAGATGCACGGCTTAATCTACATGATGCAACAACGTCTTACCTACCAGCCTGGGCCCATGCACGCACATGTCCCCGTTGGACTTGCGTTGCCACCGCTAACCCGTTTTGACCTCTTACAATCAAACTCAGTAAGCGTGTCCCGTCCCCGACTTGGGTCGAGCTCACAAAGATACTTAATGGGTTACTAGTTTGAAAAGGGCCCCCATGCCTGACATAAGCTTTCCGCCTATGTTTGGTCCCCACTAAGGTTTCACACTTAACCCCATTCTTATTCATGTCTTCTTACATGTTTCAACTTGGTTAAGTGTTTCTAATCGTATTTCACAAGCCACCCAAGGCCACCCACTTAACCCCTATGTCTCACCACATGTTTTTCTGGTTAAGTGTTACTTAATTCATTAGAACCGTAACCTTGTAAAGACCTCCCACATTAGACTGACATTTGCGGTTGCTGGATTTGTCGGGCGGGTCCGGGCAGTCTTATACCACAAACGAGCCTAACCTCGTGTCTTTACAATTGTTACGCATTTAATTCGTGCCTTTGACCTCTCACATTAGACTACTGTTTGTGGTTGCTGGATTTGCCGGGCGGGTCCGGGCAGTCTTACACCACAAACGAGTCTAACCTCGTGTCTTAGGCGGTTAATTATCACATAATTATTTAACCCCAAATGGGATTAATATCCCTATTCAAATTTGTCAATAAATTCCAAATTTATTTATGTCCATAATTGTCACCTAAATTATGTCCTAATTTCAGGTATATAATTTATACCAATTAATACCTCAAATTAATTACATGCCTTTTAAGGCCATTTTATGCCAATTCACAATTTATGTATATTCAATATTTTCCCATTGTCCCCACGCTATTCATACGTTTAGATATGACATATGTTAGACTCGCAATAGTCTAACTTATAAAAAGAAAAGCAACAACACAACTTGCATAACACATAAAATAGATCTAAGAATCATGGTATAAGTTTACATAGCCAATAACTTGCATATGAATTTCATTCAAACTAGCATATGATTCACATACAAAACTAGCATAGGCAATGGGCATAAACTTGCATAACTTATGTACTGCCACGGATCTAAATATAGATCTAAACATAAAGATGTGAACTTGCATATGGATCTGAACATAAAGATGTAAACTTGCATATGGATCTAAACATAAAGATGTGAACTTGCATATGGATCTAAACATAAAGATGTGAACTTGCAAATGGATCTAAGCATGTAAATTAATGTCACATGTTTTTGCATACAAACTAGCATATGTATATACTTAATTCACATATGTTTTATCATCCCAAACTTGCATAAGATTCATATAAGAACATATGATCCAACATCACAAACTTGCATAAGATTCATATAAGAACATATGATCCAACATCACAAACTTGCATATAATTCAACATCACATGATTCAAAATCATATTCTCATAATCCCAATTATAACTTATCATAATTAAATTAATTAATTGATTTGTGAAAGCTATTATACTCACAAACAAAAGAATAGTCTTGTCTTTCTAGGCTCTGTATTCTGAAACTGAATTGCTCACCTTTGACGTAGACTAATTGTTATTTAGATTAGATTAGATTTGATTCTTGCTTCTATCTTGCTTTTAGGTTGAAAGAAAATGGCAGCTACTCTTGGTTCTCCATTGACGGCATGGCGGCTCTTGGTATGAATTAGTATGATTTAGGGTTGAGAGTTAGGTTGCTTATATAGAATTTTAATTAATTAAGAGCCGTCAGATTAACCTAGATTCAATCAAGACCATCCAGTCAAGATAGAATAACACCTCATCCCTAATGACTCAGCAACAGGTCAAAACAGCGTCATCTTTCAGATCTGCCCGGGGGGGGGGGGGGCAGGTCGACCCCCTGGTCGACCTGTATGGGTAGGTCGACCTGGCCTTTGGACGGGAATTTTCAAGCCCAGCACGCTTCGCTGTTTTGAATTTGAATTTTTGATTCGAGCCGTTTTTAATTTATTTAAATTCTGAAACTTCTAAAGGCCATAACTTCTTTATACGAAGTCCAATTCACACAAACTCGGTCTATTTCAAGCAGAATTCCGGAACGAACGCAATGGCGCAACCCGTTTCCCTTAATTCTCACTTTAACAATTAAGTATTCTTAAATTTGTTAATTTTAATATTTAAAATTACGGGGTGTTACAAATGAGAATTTATCAAAACTAATTATCGGTCCTTAAACTCAGTTGATATCCACTCAATTATACAAACAAGTTATTTACTATGGAGGTATCATATACAAACTGCAATAAGAGGATATGGACTAGAGCTACATATTCTTGGCACTAAACAAGTACCATAAGAATACATCATTAAAAGCAACAACAACATGGTGCACAATCGAGAGTTCACAATTTACTAAAGACAAGACAACCTCCTTAGTTCAAGGCTTTTTTCCACAGTAAGTTTCATTCTTTTACCCGAACTAATAGGATGTGACACAACAAAAGAAATTTGGGCCACTATGCAATAGGTATTCAACAACCAATCAGGGGGAAAATTACTTCTCTACAAAAGGAAACTTCAAAACTTAAAAAGAAAAGCATGCTTATGAGGGAGTACGTACCCGAAGTAAATACACTATATGATCTTCTAAATGCTGCATGTTAGAAGGTTTCAGAAAATGAACATGTATTATGCTTACTAAATGGTCTTGATGAAGAGTATGAATCCAAAGTTACGTTCATTGCATCAAAGAAGAACTCTCCATCACTGCCTTATATTCACTCAACTTTACTCTCACATGAGGTAAGAGTTGAGCAAAAAAAATTAATTACTAGTGACTTGGCTATCAACCATGCATCCCAAAATAAATCAAGAAACCAAGAAATAAATAATACTTATCAAAATGATACCATACTAATCAGAGAGCCGGACTGAATTTCAAAAGTAGAGGAAGGAGTGGTAGACTCAACGATATTAACAGACTGAGATGCCAAATTTGTGAAAAATTTGAGCACAGTGCAAGCAAATGTTACTTCAGACACAATCTTGACTATGTGCCTGGTCAACAAAGCAATTTACGGAAGTACAAGCCGAGTGCAAATGTAGCAGTTATTCTTCAAGAAATAAAAGTGAAGTAGAAAGTTCAAGAAACAACAATAACTTAGCCAAAACAGAAGACTTCAAGATAAAATTTGGTACCAAGATTCTGGATCCACCAATCATGTGATTAATAATCTTTTTAATCTCAATCTTGACAGCAAGGAATATAGAGGTAAACAGTGTATTCACACAGTCCAGAGGTGGTATACAGATTTATTTAAAGAACCTTATTAGAGTTCCTGAAATAAAATAAAAAATTTATTGAGTGTGTCTCGATTTGCTAGAGATAATAATGTATTCTTTGAATTTTATCCAAATAACTTTCTTGTTAAGGACATTCTAACAAGTGAAACTCTTTTGCAGGGTAGTGTTGATAAAGGACTATACAAATTCACCTTAGTGGATTCAAGAAATCAAATTTTGAGGAATCAAAATGTGAACACTACAAAAACGTGCTGCAATCTCATAAAATCTATGATCAAGAAAAAGTTTTTGATTTGTGACATTATATATTAGGTCATCCAAACACCGATGTAGTTAAAATAATTCTGAGGGCTAATAAAATTTCTAGTAATGTTCCACTACATCCATATGTACGTAATTTCAGTCAAATGGGTTAGTGTAATGGCCCGAATTTTCGTACTATTTGAGTTGATTAATACACCACACGTCCAACCCAAATTGCATAGAAATACGGATCATTATGGGTTAAAAAAGAAAAAGAACAAAAATAACAACCCAGAATCTCACATCCAGCAGAATAAAATATAATATATAACAATTTTTGGAATACAAAATTTTAATTGTATAGTTTGCGAACAAATTAAACAATTGTAAACAATTGTAAAATCCGTTCGGCTTTCCTAAACAACAAGGATTGTTGTAGAGGGTGTCGAACTATAGGACCAAAAATACTTTAATTAACAAATCCAATCCAGTTATTCTAGGATTTTGATTGATTGAAAACACAGAAAATAGTAGCAATTAAATAAAAAGAGAGATATATATAATAAGAGAATGCAATTAGGGGATAATGACATAGATTGGATTCATACAGATCAATAGCCAACAAATAAATATAGATCTAATTCATGTTTCTGTCACACACATGAATCAACGATAATTAGGTTTTTAGAAACAAATAAGTAAATAACGACAAGCATAGCCTATGCAGGAGCTGAGCTCTTAAACAACCATAGACTATCAGGACAGATTCACTAATTAACTTCTAAAACCCTAAAATTAAATCTAAATATGATAATTGTTAGATCGAACACGAATATACCCTATGAAGGAGCATTGCTCTTAAACGACACAAAATATGAATGTTCAGATCTAACCCTTGATTCAGGTCCAGATCTACATGTATAAAGTCCTCATCTATTGGCTATGTGATTCATGTTGAATCATATCTATTAGCGTCATCGCCCCCCAATCAAAGGGGATTAGCTAGACATAGCTAAAGAAGAAGAGAAAAAGAAACTAAATAACATGAACATAAATAAATAAAATAACAACTGAGAGAAAGGGAGAAGAAGAGTTTTATTCCAAGAAGAAAATTACAGAATAAAACTAAGTGTAATTACAAATGAAGAAGATACAGTATATTTATAGTTGCATTGGCCAAGTATAAGAGGCTAATTACACAATGTAGGACAAAATCCCTTTTCTAAAATAACACATAAACTAGTATGAACGCAACATAAATGAGAGGCCTTGCAAATGAGCTAATGTGAATGCAATGTGAATGGATTTGTAATTGGCATAGCTTGTGGCCATTAAATGACATCAAATTCAATTGTTTTGAGCATGAATAGGAACTCCATAACATCTGCGACAAGCTATCTTTATGAAAAGGCATTGAATCATTAAAATATGTGGCAGAAGGTGGTTGAACATCAACATTTCTCTCAAAATCAACACTCTTCATACACCAATTCTTCAAGCTTTTCAATAATTAAGTGCATTAATCCATTCATCATAAATAATCTGAAAACACAACTATAAATACACGGTATCAATTATTTTAAATATAAATAAGATAAATAAGCGGATAAAATATACACATTTACGTGTATATCATGTATAAATGTACCACTATCAGGGTACAACACTTATAACACAGTGGAAATAACAATAGCTATATAATGCCGAAGCCTTGATTAACATAGAAATGTGTTTATTTTATGCTCTTATATCTTATCTTTTGTATATAAATAAATATTACTTGGGTATTATCTTGTCACTTTTACACATATGCCAACTTAGCCACATGCTGTTAGAAAATATAAAAATAGAGATCAAAATGCTATATATTTACATATGAAGACTTGCTGACGGAGATCTCACATCCAGTTACTTTTTGTACAAGAAAATAATTGGCAGATAAGCTATACATATCACAAATCAATGCAAAATTACCAAGGAAGCAAGAATAAAAGAAGAAAGGCCCAATTTTAATAGAATTAAATAAGGCTCAGTTGTTATTGTTTTAGGGTTTAGGTTGGCTATCTATCCTATAAATACCCTTGCAATCTCATTGTAAAGATCATCCATGAATTGAAAGCCTTCTCTTTTCTGCATTTTTATTTTCTTAGCAATTAGTGTTGCCGACACAATTAGATTTGGTAGAGCACTATTTGTCGTTTTCATTTATTTTTCACTAGTGATTAATCGTCTGATTAGATTCAGCGGTAATCCTAATTTTATTTTCTGTTTGTTATTTAACTTCTGCAATTTTAATTTCTGCTCTTTAATTGCCTTCCTAGGTTAAATTGGATTTGATTAGAATCAGATTTGATTCATAATTTTATTTGCTTTTTAATTGAAAATTGTGATTTGATCGTCGGTTCAATTAGATTTGTTCTGAATCAAATTACAGTTTCAATTTTTATTGTTTTTCAACCCAACTCCAAGTTTTGTCTAACTCGCCCAAGAAATATATAAATAATAAAATTCAAAATTCCTCCCTGTGTTCGACCTGCATATTACACGATCTGTGCACTTGCAGTTATTATTACAAAATTCACACTTTTCTAGTTCTTAGAAAGCGTCGATCAAGTTTTTGGCCCCGTTGCCACGGGGGCAATAATTAAATTTTATTATTTATTTAATTTTTGATTCATGTTAGTTTTTTATTTTATTTTTCCTTTTGTATTCTTGTATATATAGATAAAATTCTTGATTAGTTGATTTGGTGTTACTTGTGGATACCACAATCTCTAAACAAAGAAAAAATAATTCTTGCCACATTTTCTTTCAATCTTTTGCCAATTTTCTGTTTTTCATCCTTACAATTTCTTTCTTGTTATCAGTACATAGACTTTCTTCCTCTATATGTTTTCAAAAAAAAATGGCATGTTACTACAATCTAAAATGCATGATGGTCCTATATGAAAAAAAGAAAAAAAATTAAAGAAAAATAAAAGGATGTAACGCAGACTCCCAAATGAGGAGAAGGATTTCAATGAGCATGAATTTTTTGGATTGTACGAGGATGACTTGCCAAATGAGGAAGAAGTAGATTCAAGTCATGAGTTTGAAAATTTAACTTTGAGAAAACTTCCAACGAATTTGAAGTTGTCAGGATCAAAAATATGTTGTCCAGTAATGAAATTGAGAATTGTGATCACATAGTCATGAACAACGCTCAGAATTTAAATTTCACGATTGCCACTGAGTTTATATACGATCACAAATTTTTGGGCAATTACACTGATAAATTTGTGGAACACATGAATCATCTTGGAAACATTATTTCTGTATGAAAACTTCGGTTTAGGATGACATTGGACATTTATATACTGGACTATAAATCTAGGTATAAAGATGAGAAGGTTTTCAAAAACCTTTGCTTATTAGAAAACATGCCTAGACATAGTGGGAACGGGATTCATCGCGTTGGAACCAAGTGTGGGAGAAAAGTTGGTAGCATTTTGCATCGCATGCATCGCAAACACATTTATCGTTGTACATATGATCCATTCTTGTATATAGTTAGACTGCATTTCATTCTAAAAATAATTTTGCATCTCATCCACCTTTGGGTACAACCTTTCAAATTTAGGAAACGTTTACAGTGTGGACACTGTTTTGTCCAATTGTGGAGGGGGGGGGGTCTACATTACATCATTTTATTCTTCTTTATTTTTTTTTTCTTTTTTTCATATAGGACCATCATGCATTTTAGATCGTAGTAACATGCCATTTTTTTTTGATACGACTCATTTTAGATTGACACAACAAAATAAGTTTACGATTGTTAACCAGTTGATAGTATTTTTTCTCTCAACTAATATCGAATTAGAAATATAATGAAAAATTGAATTTTGAGGGATAATACTGTAACTGGTACATAGGGAGATTCTTATGTAATGACCATGAAGTTTATTCTAAATTGTAGTCTTTGTTTAATGAGTGGAGGACTTAAAATACTTATATTGGCTTTTCGAATCTTTAAAACTAAGTTGTGTTAAGCTGAATTCGCTTAACTTTCTCATGTTCTTATATTTTCAATAATAATAATAATAACAATAGCAATCCAAGGGTATCCAACATTACTTGTAAATCTAGCATCGGTGTGCAAACCCGCTAAGCTCTATCCGACTTGTTGTTGACAAAGTCAGTATCGGTATATCTTGATCTCATTTTAAGAGTTGGACACCTAAGGATTACCGACGTGTTGTTGACAAAATCAGCGTCGGTCTGCACAATCCGCCAAGCACTGTCTCAACTCTCAGTCATTCCGCAAGGCAGTGCATGGGTGGTATACCTTGGTCTTTAAGTTAGGTGTATGTAATTAATCGTAAATTTCAATTTTTTATAGAAATAGAGAATAAGGGATGATACCCGAACACTTCTTGACCTTATTGATTTGACTAACCGTACACGAGAAAATAATAGTACCACTTTACAAACTGTGACAAGCAAACTAAGAATTTATTTCATGGCTGCACTATGTTATCAACCTAACCAACTAGTCAAACTAGAGTTTAACATTGAAAAACTTGAATTATATTAAAAATTTGTTAAAGTTGAGGTATCTAAAATAAAATCAACTGACTAGAAATTGTTAACTTAATTTGTTGTACCACTTTCCTGAAACAAGTCGTGTGTTCCTTTTTTGTTTTCGATTGCATATGTCCATTGCATTCATGTAGTTACATTAGAACAACAACATACTGCATTTGGATTTTGTTGGTAGTATCCGCTGAAAGCCTTCACGAGACACCACTCGTCCTACTTGGGACACCTAGAGGTATAACGACTTGTTGCATACGCTCAGTGCAATCGTGTTTCCTACGAAAGTGTGACCTATCTAGTGCAGTTCTTCATTTTTTATTTTACTCGAGGACGAGTAAAAGATAAGTGTGGGGGTATTTGATTAACATAGAAATGTGTTTATTTATGCACTTATATCTTATTTTTTGTATATAAATAAATATTACGTGGGTATTATTTTGTCACTTTTATAGATATGCCAACTTAGCCACATGTAGTCAGAAAATATAAAAATAGAGATCAAAATGGTGTATATTACATATGAAGACTTGCTGACGAAGATCTCACATACAGTTGCTTTTTGGACAAGAAAATAATTGACAGAAAGGCTATGCATATCACAAATCAATGTAAAACTACCAAGGAAGCAAGAATAAAAGAAGAAGGCCCTATTTTAGTAGAATTAAATAAGCCCCAATTGTGATTGTATTAGGGTTTAGGTTGGCTATCTATCCTATAAATAACCTTGTAATCTCATTGTAAAGATTATCCATGAATTGAAAGTCTTCTTTTCTCTTTTTTGCATTTTTATTTCCTTAGCAATTAGTGTAGTCTACACAATTAGATTTGGTAGAGCACTATTTGTCTTTTTCATTTATTTTTCATTAGTGATTAATCGTCTGATTAGATTCAGCGGTAATCCTAATTTTATTTACTGTTTGTTATTTAATTTTTGCAATTTTAATTTTTGCTTTTTAATTGCCTTCCTAGGTTAAACTGGATTTGATTAGATTTAGATTTGGTTCATAGTTTTATTTACTTTTTAATTAAAAATTGTGATTTGATCATCGGTTCAATTACATTTGTTCTGAATCAAATTACAGTTTCAGTTTTTATTATTTTTCAACCCAACTCCAAGTTTTATCTATCTCGCCCAAGAAATATATAAATAATAAAATTCAAAATTCCTCCTTGTGTTCGACCTGCATATTACACGATCTGTGCGCTTGCAGTTGTTAATACAAAATTCGCGCTTTTCTAGTTCTTAGAAAGCGTCGATCAAGCCTCCTGCTTCAAGCTCCTCCAAGTATATCTGTACACACCTAAACTACTTGACTGCCTATACAAATTTAGGCATCCAAGAGTTTAGGGTAAAACAAAAACAAAATAAACTCTGGGTCAGTCATGGGACTAGTGTGAGTAAACTCCAACCACTTGGTTTAACTTTTAAAACTCCAACCACTTGATTTATCTTTTTTTAAAAAATCCTTTTAAAAGAAAGAATAATCGTAAGACCAACCCCTTTCTTAATTAATTTCCCATTTTTCAATTTCTTTTCACTATCTTTACCTAGATATTTCTCCAAACCCGTTTAGCCTCTCACGATTCTTGAAAATAAACATTTCCATCTATCATAACTACTTATTTTCTATATTCTAGAAAATATCTCTTTTTAACATCGGAAAACATTTCAATATATTCACAAATCACTGTTCATCCACATTCATTAGTCCCTAACCTTAAACCAGTGAGAGAACGATTCCCTAAGTATCAACCCTAAAGGCCTAAACCAACATTAGAACGACACTCAGGAAGTCATTCAACTCGACTCTCCAGTCAGTTTCTAATTTCCTTAACTCCATTTCATAACTTCTTATCAACAATATCATTTCAATCTTCAAAACGTTTGTGTTTAAACTGTCATTCACTTTAAAACGTGTATTCTCCTTCCAACCTCTCAAGATTCAATTTTGAAAATTCCCTTTTTTCTTATAAAATTCCATTATACAGTTTTTTTCACTTTTTAAATTCCATATATAATTGATTAGCCGATTTCTAGTTATCAAAATTTCTTAATTTTTTCCATCTCCTTAAATTTTCGGAAAATTTCACCAGCGTCTCCTTTGTACGTCTCAATCGGTACAACTACAAATTTCCTCACTGGCCACTTTCCATTCAAAAAGAAAATCAAAAAGCTAATAGGCTTGCTAAATAGGCTCATAAAAACTCATATTTAATTAAATATGTACCTCTTCATCGAGCGTTTCAATTATTTTCTTCCATTAGCTTTAGTTCGTGCATGCTTAACATATATCCAACCATTCCCAATTTATTCCAACTCAATCCGGTCGTTTTTAAATTAATTCGCTAATTTATTCTCTAATTAGCAATTTGGCCTAATCCTCTTTTTATGTGAACATATTATGTCCAATTATATTTTTAATTCGCTTATACACAAATCGAACTTCATTTCTAACTCGAGTCTTCTATTCGATTTCGAATATGAATTCACGTTGACATGCTTTTTTTGTCAAAACTATCACACTTCAAGTATTGCTAAGCAACGCGCCCAAGCGTCAAAAAACACGAAGCAACAGGGTCGAAGTCGTGTCGCAAACGCAAGGAGACCCGAAGCCTACATCAAGTGGCCTCTGTCGGGCCCAATGAACTCTTAGTCGAGCCGTGCTTCGAGCCGAAGGCGAGGCGTCAAGCGGGTCCGGGCGCAGCGCTGGTGGAGGTCTGAGGCCCCACAGTCCCAGCGTCGATCGACCTAGCCAATTAGGTCGAAACTGTGGGCACCGCCTGGTTCATCCGATTTTCTCTGTGTTGGAAGCTCAGATTCCTTCACTTCGGACCAGCAAAACTACGGATTCCTTCACTTCGCATTCAGGAATTTCGTCTCCATCTGCAGCATGATTTCTGCCTTACACTCTATCAATTTTAAACCCCTTCAGGGTGATCGAAATTTCATACTCCCTGGTGGGGTCGAAATTTCGAAAATTTTGACCCCCACCAGTGGGTTCAAAATTTCGAACCCACCTGGGAGGGGTGCGAATTTTCTGCATATGGCTTACTTTGGGGTGCAAAATTTTCTCTTGTGGGTCCCGCTGCTTACCTACTCCCACCTAACCACCCTCCTATAAATACCCCAAGCCTTGGCCATAATTTGGAGGCTTCTCCCTTGGAATTTTTGGACCTTGAGAGCTCCAAAGCATCAATAATGGCTTCCAACACCTTCACCACGGCCATGGGAGACGACATGGATAATTAAAACATGGCATGCAGGTTTTTCTTCAACACTTGAACATCAACAAGGATTGTTATGCTACTTTTGAACTTCATGGACATGAACACCAAAATTGGATATTGTTGACCAAGTCAACGCTTTCCAATGAAGAAGAAGGGCAATTTAGTCAAAGTGTAGAACACGCCTATATTTTGCTATTCCATTGTAACACTTTGAATTTAGCTATTGTCTGAACTTGAAAAACCTTGTAATCAACCAAAGATATGATGAATAATGATTAAAAAGTGGATGTAGGCGTTAGTGCCGAACCACTATAAAAGTTGTGTCTCCCCGCATTTACATACTTTACCGCTTATTTGGATAATTGTTCACACACACACACACACACACACATTTGGGTGTTGGCGTGCGACAAATTTTCCCGTCAACAATTCACAACTTCAATTTACTTAATAAAGAATAAGTATGATCTCAAAACCTCATTAACTAATTATCGTTCTAATTAGTTAACTCCACTCAACAATTAAATCTGATTTTTGTTCCAAAAATCATTTAATTTACTCCACCTGAGTTTGTATTTATTTTATAACACAAGTCCAGATTTTTCTAATGGAAATCCGATTTTTATTTTCTTAAAATCCTTTTATTTTTTATTAAAATAACCGTTATGGTTTATAAACGATTATAATGCTGTTTTTTTGGAAATTTGATTTTGGCAAAACTCAAAATCTATAAGACAAAATCCAGATTTTTCTCTTCTATTAGAAAACTATTACTCAATAGGTCCGAACGACTTGTTTCAAAGAATTCCGATTTATCTTGAGCTCTATGAACCCAATTAAGGTTCGAAACATCAAATTATGAACTACCGGGATGTGGCGAGTTCATTTTAACTATAGTAAAATATAAACGTTTAAACTTCATTTATTAATAAATTCCAACTTCATTCTTCCATATTTTAATATAAATTAAACCAGTTTTCCAAATCTAACTTAAATATTCAGATTATCATAAATCGTTGATTATTTCATAACTCAGTTACAAATTTATTTACAACTTAATCTTCTATATTAAATTTCAATTTCTTTGAAAATAAATTATTTTATAAAATTTGATATAATCAAATTCTAATTATAAATCCTTGGGATTTATCTTAATTCAGTTTATATTCCAAATTCCAGAATAAAATCCATTGTTCTCTTTTCGAAAACATTTCTAATACTCTTTTCAAATTCACATTTGAATTTAAATTACACAATTATCCCATGATAGTTTTTCCATTTTATTTATAAACTTGTTTACAAATTCACTAGTTTTTATTATTCAAACATGTTAATATTTCTTAGCCCTTTCAAAATTCAAACTCTATATTCGAAAAAAAAAATCCTTTTTAAACTCAAATCTTTTCCTTTCATTCGAATATATTATTACGGTATTTTAAATACCAATACCTAGCCCCATTGCTAACCAAACATCCAAAACACACAATCATCAATCATAGGGTTTCTAACACATCATATATGATAATATAGATGAAAACAAACAATAATAAATTTTAAGGAATCCAGTTGGATCCCTCCAACCTGTTTTTCCTACGTCCACAGTGTTAGACAACATAAACAACACCCATCCTACTTCAAGGTAGGATATCGCAGTATCCACTACATATATTATGGAGGTGCAGAGGGAATAACGAATAACGATTCCCTTTTGCAATTTTTTTAATGGCTTCGATTTTGCGAATGACGGGCAGAAAAAGAACAAAGAAGAATGGATCGAATTGGTTTGAGAATGGGGAAAGGAAATAACGAAGGCAACACTTTGTTATATAGGTGTGAAGAACAAGGCCATTTCATTTCACTTTTTACTTCGTAGTGAAGGTAGGAGACCACTCGTACGTGAATTGAAAGAGGAGGGTAGCTAGTTAGGTAGGCCATTAACTTATCTAGCTCTACTTATATTGAAACTCAACTCCTCACATTTCTACAATTTTAGTTCCAGCAAAACTTTTTGTTTCCATTCATATTGCATACCATATGTGCTTATATTCATTTAATCTGAATGGTTTATAATTAATATATTTACATTGAATTCATATACCATTCATATGCTTTCAATTTCATTCAAATTTATTCCAGTTTAACTTATCCATTTCAAACCATTTAACTTGCTTACGTTCAATTTTAAATTCTAGAATTCAGATTCCCGATCTTTATTTCAAATCCTTGTGAAATCAAATGAATATATACATATATTTTAATCATCTCAAATTCATAACATTTGAATTTTCCAAATAATTTGTTTTCTTTCAAATAAATTTCCATCAAAAACTTTTTTAAAGTAGCAATTCGTCACTTAGAAATTCAAAAATGAACACTGATGATGTCACGATCTAGAAAAAATATCTTTATTGCTTATCACTTTAAAATCCATCTAAAATGATTTTTATTCAAAAATCCTTCCAAAACAAAGCTACATTATTTTATTATATTTCAAAAAAATATTTTATAACTCCCTAGGATTAAATTCTGAATCCTAATTTGAGTTCAATTCCTTTTCATCTCATTTGTATATTTCATTCTTATACAAATTATATTTTGTAATATATAGCAATTTCAATTATATAATCCCATTTGGTTATAGTAATATCAACCAACACATCCATATACTATAATAATTTCAGAAAATTATTCCTTTTATATCGAAATATAGTTTTGGGTAAAATTATTTCATTTACCCACTTCAAAATAATATTATGACCAACCTTCTGTTCAAGTGTTTAGAAATTCCGATCGATGTGGTGGCGTCCCATGATTCAATTAGAGTTCGTAATCCACTCAACAGACTAGCTAACACAACATAAAATATTTGTTTATACTAGTTAACAAATATGCGCTACATACTCAACTCATTCTTGGGTTCTACTGACCCTATCTCTAATGAGTAAACTACCACCAATGCCTAGGTATTCGCTCTACCAAAGATTTGATACCAAATGTAATGCCCCGAATTTCTGTACTATATGAGATGACTAAATACACCACACGTCCAACCAAAACTGCATAGAAATACAGATCATTATGGGTTATAGAAGAAAAAGATAGAAGAAGAACAAAAATAACAACCCAGAGTCTCACATCGCAGCGGATTAAAATAATATATAATAACTTTTGGAAAAAAAATTAATTGTATAAACATACCACTATCAGAGTACAACACTTACAACAGTGGAAATAACAATAGCTATATAACGTTGAAGCCTCTTGCACCAAGCTCCTCCAAGTATATTTGTAAATACCTGAGCTACTTGACTGCCCATCAAATTTGGGCACCTAAGAATTAATTTCTTCCATTTGCTTCATTCCATACCTGCTTAACATATATCCAAACATTCCCAATTTATTCCAACTCAATCCAATCGTTTTTAACTCAGTTTGCTAATTTATTCTCTAGTTAGCTCTTTTGCCTAATTCCCTTTCTATTTGAACATATTATGTTCAAATATATTTTTAATTCGCTTATACAAAAATCGAATGCCATTTCTAACTCGAGTTTTCTATTCGATTTCGAACATGAATTCACAACTTCAATTTACTTAATTAAGATTAAGTTTGATCCCAAAACTCCATTAACTAATTATCGTTCTAATTAGCTAACTCCATTCAATAATTAAAAATCTTTTTTTTTGTTCCGAAAATCAATTCATTTACTCCACTTGAATTTATATTTATTTTATAACTCAAGTCAGGAATTTTCTAATGGAAATTTGATTTTTATTTGCTTAAAATCCTTTTATTTTATTAAATAAACTATTATGGTTTATACACTATTATAGCACTATTTTTTTTGAAAATTTGATTTTGACATAACTCAAAATCTAAAAGAAAAATTCCAAATTTTTCTCCTCCGTTAGAAAACTACTACTCAATAGGTCTGCACGATTCTTGTTTCAAAGAGTACCGACTTATATTGAGTTCTATATACTCAATTAAAGTTCAAAATGTCAAATTACGAAATACTACGCTACGGCGAGTTCTGTTAATTATATTTAAATACAAACATTTAAACTTTGTTTATTAATAAATTCCAACTTCATTCTTCCATATTTTAATGCAAATTATGCCAGTTTTCCAAATCTAACTAAAACATTCCGATTATCCTAAATCGTTGATTATTTCATGACTCAGTTACAAATTTATTTACAACTTAATCTTCTATATTAAATTCCAATTTCTTTAGAAATAAATTATTTTTGAAAATTCAATATAATCAAGTTCTAATTATAAATCCTTTGGATTTATTTCAGTTCAGTTTATATACCGAATTCCAAAATAAAATCCATTGTTCTCTTTTCGGAAATGTTTTCTATTATAATTCTCTTTTTAAATTCACATTTGAATTTAAATTCCCTAATTATCCCATGATAATTAATCCATTTTATTTATAAACTTGTTTATAAATTCACTTGTTTTTATTATTTAAACAAGTTAATATTTCTTAGCCCGTTCGAAATTCAAACTCCATATTCGAAAAAATAACTTTTCCTTTTTAAACTCAATTCTTTCCCTTTCATTAGAATATATGTTTACGGTATTTTAAACTAGGGCCAATACTATTTAAACATCCAAAACACGCAATCATCAATCATAGCTTTTCAAACATATCATATATGATAATATAGATGAAAACAAATAATAATAAAATTTGAAGAATCCAGTTGGACCCCTTCAACCTGTTTTTCCAGCATCCACGGATGTAAACAACATAAAATATCCATCCTGCTTCAAGTTAGGATATCGCGGTGTATAAGGTCATCCACAATATATATTTTTGGACGAGTAGGGAAATCATCCACTAATGATACTGCTGGAAATATCCAATCACCAATTATATATAAATAAATATATATATATATATATATAAAATTCAACCACTAAGCCTAAATATAACTTATATATATAGAGAGAGACACAATAATATTTCAATGCATCCAAATAGTCAACAAACATCATATAAAATTTATTTTTAATAAAAATTTGTTTATAATAAAATTATAAACGAATCCAAAGAGTGAGTTTACTCACCTCGATTTTCCTTTGTCGACTATCCTATTTAAATCCATATGGTTGCGTCTACGAATTGACTTGAACGAATTATTTTTGTACCTATGATTATTTATTTTATTCAATGATTAAGCGATATTAATTTAAATTAACTACTTTAATGAATAAATAGATTTTCTAAGCATTTTAATTTTAGTGAGAACGTATACCTTGCCGCCTGAACAACTAGAAAACCAACTTAACACACTTCGACCAATTCCTAATGCAAAACATCACAGCCTATTCCCAGTCACCCCGATCACCACGTATCCAACAATACCATAGGATCAACATTTGATCAACACCTCTATAATATTTCAAAATCCTTCAGCCTAATGTCTCGCCAAAACTTCTGCAATGATAGTCACCAATTAGCATCCATCATCACTAAAACGAAGATCTGAACTCCCCTTAAACTTGTAGCGACCTCCCCCAATCTTCATTGTAGAATTCCTATCACCCCAAAATACATATTGCACTTCCCTGCATTCCCCTATCGATCCTTACCAGTTCAACCCATCTGCCAAACTCCGGCATCCCCATCAGTTCATCACTCAGTACAATCTACTCCAATAACCTTCGATCCATCTTTGACCTTCCCAGAGATTTCAATGCCTCCTCCTTTCACACTCACACCTCATCACGTTAAAAATCCTCTGCCAATCTCGCTCAACCCCACGACATTGAATCCTATTCGAGCCACGTCCATAAGCAGTACATCCTACTCCAATCACTTTCAATACCAACTTCCCCTCCTTTTGAAATCGCAGCACCGTTCTAACATCTCCAGCACACCATTGAGCTTCCGGTTTCACACATTTTCAAATCGCGATGCCCGACTTCCCTAAATTCGAGAGGTCCTCCCATATCATGTCGAGCTTCAGGGGTTACCACAAATGCAAATCGCGATTCTTTTAATGGCTTCGATATTATGAATGACGGGGAAAAAAGAACGAAGAGGAATGGATCGAATTGGTTTGAGAATGGGGAAAAGAAATAACTAAGGCAATGCTATGTCATATTGGTGTGAAGCAAACAGACGTACAAAGCCATTCCATTTCACGTTATACTTCGTAGTGAAGGTAGGAGACCATTCGTACGTGAACAGAAAGAGGAGGGTAGCTAGTTAGTATGCCTGTCGTGTATTAGCTATCTTAGGAAGGAAAGAACTAAATGTGCAAAACATTCTTTTTTTAGTTTGATTTGAACTGACATGAATTTCAACCCCTTTAATTCAAAATATCTTGCAATTTCGAAGTATTATTTGAACGCAACAACCGACATTTTTAGGGTTATACCATTATTCTGAACACACTGGAACAGGTTTCGAAGACTAATTAAGTCAATCGTATGGAGATTGTAACAACCCGACTTTTTGACCGGTTTTCGCCGGTAATTAAACCAACTTAAACAGTTCATAAAGACGGATAGTTATGGGAACTTACATATTTGCACAAAATAACAACAACTTTTCCATTATCATTAAAATAATATTACATCAGAGTAACAAAAGGTACATCAGAGTACATTGATTACACAGTGGAAAAGATACTAAACTCAGCGGAAGAATGCGAATGCTCCAAGTCATAATAGCTTCAGCTAAAACCAGAATCCTGCTTCAACTAACTCCAAGGCTAAATCTGTGAACCAAAACACTAGGCTGCCCATGTAAAAATTATGGGCACCCAGAGTTTAGGTGAGGGAACAATAAACCCCAGGTCAGTTGTGGGACTGGTGTGAGAACTCAAAACAGTTGTTTTTAGGGTTTATTTTTAAGTTAGGTAATTCACCGGACCACGCCGCTAATGAGGAACGTGTTTACTCCATGTGGATACCAGTGCATAGAAATCCGCAATGACTTTTTGAAAAATGAAGCTATCACAGCTCGTCCCACATCACACAATGAAAGCGCACACCAAATGGGCGAATTTTGCCTTATGATAACCAAAAATGCATTCATGCGTGAAAATCCTCTTTTACTATTATATATAGTGTGAAAACCTTTTCGCAAATAAATGTATTAATCCTAGCCAGCATAATGCCCCATCCCATTATACTGACAATCCTACTAGTAACCAGCAGGTTATACAATCAAAACCGTACGGGCTTGTAGTGGAGACTGGGTTTCGAACATGATGTTTCCTGGTACAAAAGATCATTTGTGGGCTCACAAACTTTCTTGCGCGCATCATCCCAGTACTCACGGATAAAGTCCAGACTCGGACTCTGTTATACTAACCCACCATACATGAATCAGAGTACCCAACAAATAGCGTCCCAGACTGGGGACTTCGCCGTACCCTTTCATCATCACGTCCCGATGCACCAAACAAACAAAACAAACATAAAAATCTGACCACTAGTTTACCATCAATCCGGGGTGGGAGGTTCGTCGAGGTCACGATATACACAAAGCTACGCTTAAATAAGCCGGCTTTGATCATCCATAGCTCATCTCATAACTTAAGTATGCCACATTGTCCATTCACTACGCATCACTGATTTTCATCAATATATAACCTCTAAGCTCATACGTCTTAAAGAAGGGTGTTAAGCAAGAGAATAAATTCTCCGCCACCAAGCAAATATATATATATTTAACAAAGATCAGTGCTACGCAGTCAATTATAATGTCAGACACACAATCCATACAAGTCTGTTCTGGGTCTGAACGAAACCACAATCCGGAATTCCTTCACATACATTCGGGCTTCTTGCCACTTAACTGATATAAAATCCATCTGCAAATGGGAACGACCCATTCGAGACATTCAGCAAGTCGTCCTTACGACATGAAGGGTCTCGATCTTCAATGTCGTCTCCAATGTCTTCAGTTGCTCCACAACGTCGTATTATTACTTGGAATGGTTTTCAGACATACATCCAATCTCGGTTTTTCCAAATAATAGGCGCAATTCAAAAAAACACAATTATAGAACACACAGGCTTTCTACCAATCTCCTTTCGTCTTGGATTTTGTCAAAATTAACATATTTAAACCCATTCTCAAATTATTACAAAATCCATATTTAACCTTTCTCTTTTAAAACACATCCTTTAAATCAAAGATGATTTAGCCTTAAAGCCTAAATTAATTTTCCGTTTGATATCTCTTTATCAAAATCCAGTTTCCTTTGAAAATCCTTAATCCACATTTCAACCATAGTTTCCAATTAAATTGATTTTCCAACATTCCATTCTTTAATCTTAACTAAATGATTATACTTTCTTTCCAATTCCTCACTTTTAATTTCCTTAAATCAAAGATCTGATTAAATCCTCAAATTACGATATGAATTTCCATAACTCAATCTCATGGGGTTTCAAGAATGATATTATTGAAGATATGATTCACGACAAAACCTAAATCAACTGATATTGAACATAAGTTACACAGAAATTGTATCTACTTTATTCGATATCAATTCTCATAATCAACGAATATTATAAGTGGAATAATGATATAATAATATCTTCCAAATTCCTCAAATAATATACATTTACACCATAGAATTTCATATCAAATATCTGAAGATTATTTCTATACAACTTATCTAATCAACTTAGGAAACTCGTATTTTAAATAAAAGATTTATCCAACTCTTTGACACTAGATCTGGATAGAAATACCATCAACGTATACTTAATATTAATCTCGATATCCAACTCACACTATAAGCGGAATAATGGTGAACTGCCTTTTAAATTCCTCAAATAGTAAGAATCATCATCTACCGAATTAATATCAACCATTCGAAGATTTATCTCCAACGATATCCAATTATTTAAAATTGAAAAACACATTTTAATTATTAAATAAATCAATTTAAATTCCAAACAAATTATTTTCAATACTTTTAAACCTTTGAAAACATTCCACAAATCATTACTTATAGTTCGGAAAATAGTTTACGGTTTAAAACTTCAAAATAGATTGTTTTCGAAGGAAGCGTTACAATAGCATTTCAAATGTGTTACAAAAGCGTTACAAAACAATTATCTTAACTATTTTGATCAAAATATAGTTTATCTTAGCCAAAACTTAAACTTTACAATTCAAAACACCTTTTCATAATTTGTAATGATTTTACAATTTTTTTCCATATTTTTAAAACGTTTAAAAATAGCTGTTTATAGTTATGGTCAACAATTGTTCTTACATCGATCTTTTCCAAAACTGTTTCAAACATAACTTGAAAATTAAAACTCAAATTTAAAATCTGCTTTCAATCATTTGAAATTTCTTGTTAATGGAAATCAAACGTTTTTCATATTATGGAAATCTGATTTAGATTGCAAAAGTTATAAGCATTTAAAGTTTTCCTCTAAAATACGTGAATTACCGTTATGCGACAAGCTCTATTTTGACCATAATAACCATTATTCTAAGATACTTCAAAATATCTTAGAAAACCATTATATCCTTATATAACCTTTTTAAAATCATTTAAATTTACTTTCCAAATTATTTTGGATCTAAAATTCAACTTTCATAAATCCCAACTCATTTCTAAATTCAAATAACTTCAAATTAACCTTCCCATTCGTCGGATCAGTTAGGGATATCCAGGAAGAGCAGGAAACTTCATTTCAATACCGAAGCCTAGACACTATCCTCTCTGTCATCCTAGAATGTTCCCATATTTACTTAATCATTTAAAGGACTTTAACAATAAATATGAATTCATACATATGGTCTTTTCCAATTATTAACCGTCAATTTCAATAATGATATTGCTTTTAATTATGAAGGAGATATTTGATCACCAATGTGATACCATAATTGTTGTGTCATAGTGTGTGCAAAACAACATCAACAACCATTTAAACATCCGTAGCAACCATCATCAACATGATTCAATTAATCATAATTGTGCACAAGCATTATAACACTAACGCTTAATAGTGTGTGTTTTAAACTTCGCATCCATCATCCATCACAACAAATATCAATCATCATTAACCAATAATAATTCATCGCTATATTTAAATTAGTCTAGCTACTAATTAAAATTATAAACCGTGGTTAAAGAGTTCTCACCTAACAGCTTTCCAAATCTTCACGGTAGGCGAGCCTAGCTAAACGAACCCTCAGAAAGTATTTCCGCGTACCATCTTCTTTGCCAATATATATATATAAATATATTAATCTTATCTCTTTATAAGAGGAGGAGGACGAACTTTGGCAAGGTGGTGGTGATGGAGGCCGAGTTTTTAAGGAGGGAGGAGGAAAAAGGCTAAGCCAAAATGGTGAAAGGAAGAGGAGAGGTGAATGGCTTAGGAAGCCATGGATAAGAAGGGGAAAATGATGAAAGAAAATGAAAGAAATGAGAAATGGAGAAGGATGGTGAAAAGAGAGGGTTAAGTTGGGTTTATATAGGAAACTTAAAGGTATAAGGAGCTTACACCTCATAGGACACTTGTCCTTTCCTTATGTTTTTGATTCATGCATGTTAACACATATTCCTTAAGTGAATACGGTGGTGACACCGCTTTAGGACACATGTTACATTCATATTAAATCATTTTGCGACATTATTTCTAACACTTATTTTGTGTTACTAACTTGAAATACTTATTTAAGTCACAAATTTTGAACACTTATTTTTGTTGCTATGTTATTATATTTGTGTTGAAAAATTTGATTCAACAAAATATAATGACAACTCGTAATGACAAAAGTCCTGTTTTGACAAAATATATTATCAAATCTTACTTATCATATCTTTGCAATTATATTTAAATCTATATCTATCATTTAACTTGTCAAAATTACCATATATATTTATGTCAAATTCAAATTCAAATTTAAATTCAAATTAAGTAATGAATATTCAAATTTTAAATTGGTTAAAAATTCTGGAATATTACATTCACCCCCCTTTAAAACTTTTCGTCCTCGAAAAGGAAAGGGAATCATAACTACTCATTCAACAAATTCAAGATTAAGATTCTTTATACTAAAGCTCCTTGTTCTTATAATGGGTATACCAGGTAAAATATTATAACACACATATTTACGGACAACCATATCTACATGTCCTCCAACGATAACCTCCAGTTACCCATTATATTCGATTCATCGTTTACTTGGCCAATTATTTATACTCAACCATTTACTTTTTTCAAAAAAAATCAGAGTTATAGATTTATTCTCTTAGATCTTATTTTGCAAATACAAAGTTTATTAAACTTATTCCTTTTCAGTTCCCCAAAATTACTATTATTCTTTACGTGGAAAACTCGATCATCTCAGAACGCATCTTATCTAAATGTTTTAGTTTAGGTAATATCTTCTTAATATTCCCACTTTCCAAATATTCTTTAATCAAATTGTGAAACTTAATTCACAAGGTATTCATGCTCACTTAAACAGTTCCTTTTGTTGTCACAATATACCTTAAAACTTATCGACTGTCCAAATTCGCCGATAATTCCAGATTTTAATTCCTTGTATTGTTTAGGTTTGACTATTCTCATTAATTATTCTAAATTCAAGATTTCAAAACTTATTTCCTTCAAATTTAGAGAAACAACTTTAACCAATGTAGTCCTTAACCAAAATATCATCAAATATCATATTGCCATATTTAATTCTCAAGATATTTGCATTTTAAATTTAATTAGTTAGGGAGGACTAATTATAAAATATCCTGATTAATTAATTCCAACTTAGCCTTTTAATCGTTTCCCAAACTACTTGGATTGGTTATGTAAATTACAACTTTACGTAGGCGTCTTTTAATCAACTGAGAAATTCCAATCACAAGATGTCCGTGCTCAAGTTTTTAATTTTCAAATATTTTCAAAGATCTTTTTCCTTTATATTCAAAATATATTCTTTCAAAATCAATTCCAAAGTAACTGCCAATTCTTACTCAAAATTTTGATTTGAGTTTTCAAATTATACATCTTTTGAAAACCTTTATATATATATATATATATATATATATATATATATATATCACAAATGCACTTTCTCATATACTCTTTACTGGTTTATCCTTATTACAGGTTTACCTGATATAATTCTTGCAACTTATCAAATTTTCACTTTTCTATTTAAGTTCATATCAATTTACCAAACAATTTCAAACACTTATCTAAATTAGTTTAAGTATATATTGATATTTTAATCAGAATCATATAGTCATCCCACTTTCGAAACTCGAAAATTCATACTGATGATGCTGCAGTCATCAACAGAATCATCTTCAAGCGACTAGGGTGTGATTCTATATCTATCTAGTATACTTAAGACTTCGTATATGCGTTGATCAGATGTATATGCAAAATCTTCTTATACTCGATAGTCCAACCTCAACATCAAATAAAATACTGAAATTCTAATTTTTAATTTCTAACCATATTGATTAGTTACCTTAACAAATTTGACCCAAGTTTATTGATATTTCGAAATGTTACCCAATAGTGAAATTAAATCCGAAAGGCATTTGTGCTTAGATCATTTTCCTGATCAGTGGAAGGGGCTTAATTACCATGCCATAAGAATTATTTTATGTGTAATTATAATCACAAAATGTAAACTTAACCTTAATCATTTGATTAAGTATCCAGGTTATAATTAACTATATGTTTCTTTCTTAAAATATAACTTTTCAAAACTCATTTCATATTTTCAAGTACGCTATCCCAAATATAATACTCCAAAATCTTATTCTAGGATATTACTAACCCTATCTCTAATGAGATATATAACTCTGATGGGTCTTTCCTTTTGTTCAAATGTGTCGTACCCCATTGCTTTGTATAAACAAAATCTCTGATACCAAAAATGTAACGACCCTACTTTTTGACCAGTTTTCGCCGGTAATTAAACCAACTTAAACCGTTCATAAAGACAGATAGTTATGGGCACTTACATATTTGCACAAAATAAAAACAACTTTTCCATTATCATTAAAATAATATTACATCAGAGTAACAAGAGGTACATCAAAGTACATCGATTACACAGCAGAAAAGATACTAAACTCAGCGGAAGAATGCGAATGCTTCAAATCATAATAGCTTCTGCTAAAACCAGAATCCTGCTCATACTAACTCCAAGGCTAAATCTGCGAACCAAACTACTAAGCTGCCCGTGTAAAAATTATAAGCACCCAGAGTTTAGGTTAGGAAACAATAAACTCCAGGTCAGTCGTGGGACTGGTGTGAGAACTCAAAACAGTTTTTTTAGGGTTTATTTTAAAGTTAGGTAATTCACCAGACCATGCCGCTAATGCGGAACGGGTTTACTCCATGTGGATTCCAATGCATAGAAATCCGCAATGACTTTTTGAAAAATGAAGCTATCATAAGCTCGTCCCACATCACACAATGCAAGCGCACACCAGATGGGCGAGTTTTGCCTTATGATAACCAAAAATGCATTTATATGTGAAAATCCTCTTTTACTATTATATATAGTGTGAAAAACCTTTTCGCAAATAAATGTATTAATCCTAGCCAGCATAATGCCCCATCCCATTATACTGACAATCCTACTAGTAACCAGCAGGCTATACAATCAAAACAGTACGTGCTCGCAGTGGAGATTGGGTTTCGAACATGATGGTTCCTGGTACGAAAGATCATTCGTGGGCTCACAAACTTTCTTGCGCGCATCATCCCAGTACTCGCGGATAACGTCCAGACTCGGACTCCGTTATACTAACCCACCATACATGAATCAGAGTACCCAACAAATAGCGTCCCAGACTGGGGACTTTGCAGTACCCTTTCATCATCACATCCCGGTGCATCAAACATACGAAACGAACATAAAAATCTGACCACCAGTTTACCATCAATCCGGGGTGTGAGGTTTGTCGAGGTCACGATATACACAAAACTACGCTTAAATAAGCCATGGTTTGATCATCCACAGCTCATCTCATAACTTAAGTATGCCACAATGTCCATTCCCTACGCATCACTGATTTTAATCAATATATAACCTCTAAGCTCATACGTCTTAAAGAAGGGTGTTAAGCAAGAGAATAAATTCTCCGCCACCAAGAAGATATATATATATTTAACAAAGATCAGTGCTACGCAGTCAATTATAATGTCAGACACACAATCCATACAAGTCCGTTCTGGGTCTGAACGAAACCACAATCCGGAATTCCTTCACATACGTTCGGGCTTCTTGCCACTTAACTGATATAAAATTCATCTTCTAATGGGAGCGACCAATTAGAGACATTCAGCAAGTCGTCCTTACGACATGAAGGGTCCCGGTCTTCAGTGTCGTCTCCAATGTCTTCAATTGCTCCACAACATCGTATTATTACTGGGAATGGTTTTTAGACATACATCCGATCCCAGTTTTTCCAAATAATAGGCGCAATTTAAAAAAACACAATTATAGAACGCACATGCTTTCTACCAATCTCCTTCCGTCTTGGATTTTATCAAAATTATACTTCTTTAAACCCATTCTCAAATTATTACAAAATCCATATTTAACCTTTCTCTTTTAAAACACATCCCTTAAATCAAAGATGATTTAGCCTTAAATCCTTAATTAATTTTCCGTTTGATAACTCGTTATCAAAATCCAGTTTCCTTTGAAAATCCTTAATCCACATTTCAACCATAGTTTCCAATTAAATTGATTTTCCAACACTCCATTCTTTAATCTTAATTAAAAGATTATACTTTCTTTCCAATTCCTCACTTTTAACTTCCTCTAATCAAAGATCTGATTAAATCCTCAAATTACGATATGAATTTCTATAACTCAATCTCATGGGGTTTCTAGAATGATATTATTGAAGATATGATTCACGACAAAACCCAAATCACTTGATGTTGAACATAAGTTACACAAAAATTGTATCTACTTATATTCAATATCAATTCTCATAATCAACGAATACTATAAGTGGAATAGCAATATAATAATATCTTCCAAATTCCTCAAATAGTACACATTTACACCACAGAATTTCATATCAAATATCTGAAGATTATTTCCATCCAACTTATCGAAGTCAACTTAGGAAACACGTATCTTAATTAAAAGATTTATCCAACTCTTTCACATTAAATCTGGATAGAAATACCATCAACTTGTACTTAATATTAATCTCGATATCCAACTCACACTATAAGCGGAATAATGGTGAAATACCTTTTAAATTCCTCAAGTAGTAAGAATCATCATCTACCGAATTAATATCAACCATCCTAAGATTTATCTCCAACCATATCCAATTATTTAAAATTGAAAAACACATTTTAATTATTAAATAAACCAATTTAAATTCCAAACAAATTATTTTCAATACTTTTAAACCTTTGAAAACATTCCACAAATCATTACTTATAGTTCGGAAAATAGTTTACGGTTTAAAACTTCAAAATAGATTGTTTTCGAAGGAAGCGTTACAATAGCATTTCAAAAGTGTTACAAAATCGTTACAAAACAGTTATCTTAACTATTTTGATCAAAATATCGTTTATCTTAGCCAAAACATAAACTTTACAATTCAAAACAACTTTTCATAATTTGTAATGATTTTACAAATTTTTTCCATATTTTTAAAACATTTAAAAATAGCTGTTTACAGTTATGGTCAACAATTGTTCTTACATCGATTTTTTCCAAATCGGTTTCAAACATAACTTGAAAATTGTAACTCGAATTTAAACCTATTTTCACTCATTTGAAAGTTCTTTTTAATGGAAATCAAACGTTTTTCATCTAATTTAGATGGCAAAAGTTATAAGCGTTTCAAGTTTGCCTCTAAAATACGTAAATTGTCGTTATGCGACAAGCTCTATTTTGACCATAATAACCATTATTCTACGATACTTCAAAATATCTTAGAAAAGCATTATATCCTTATATAACCCTTTTAAAATCATTTAAATTTACTTTCCAAATTATTTTGGATCTCAACTTTCATAAATCCCAATTCATTTCTAAATTCAAATAACTTCAAATTAACCTTCCCATTCGTCGGATCAGTTAGGGATAGCCAGGTAGAGCAGGAAACTTCATTTCCAAACCCAAGCCTAGACACTATCCTCTCTGTCATCCTAGAATGTTCCGGTATTTATTTATTCATTTGAAGGACTTTAATAATATATATGAATTCATACATATGGTCTTTTCCAATTATTAACCTTCAATTTCAATAATGATATTGCTTTTAATTATGAAGGAGATTTTTCGATCACCAATGTGATACCATAATTGTTGTGTCATAGTGTGTGCAAAAAAACATCAACGACCATTTAAACATCCATAGCAACCATCATCAACATGATTCAATAAATCATAATTGTGCACAAGCGTTATAACACTAACGCTTAATAGTGTGTGTTTTAAACTTCGCATCCATCATCCATCACAACAAATATCAATATTCATTCACCAATAATAATTCATCACTATATTTAAATTAGTCTAGCTACTAATTAAATATATAAACCGTGGTTAAAGAGTACCACCTAACAGCTTTCAAATCTTCAAGGTAGGCGAGCCTAGCTGAACTAACCCTCAGACAGTATTTCCACGCACCATCTTCTTTGCCTATATATATATATATATATATATATATATATATATATATATATATATTAATCTTATCTCTTTATAAGAGGAGGAGGACGAAATTTGGCAAGATGGTGGTGGTGGTGATGGAGGCCGAGTTTTTAAGGAGGGAGGAGGAAAAAGGCTAAGCCAAAATGGTGAAAGGAAGAGGAGAGGTGAATGGCTTAGGAAACCATGGATAAGAAGGGGAAAAGGATAAAAGAAAATGGAAGAAATGAGAAATGGAGAAAGATGGTAAAAGAAAGGGTTAAGGTGGGTTTATATAGGAAACTTAAAGGTATAAGGAGCTTACACCTCATAGGACACTTGTCCTTTCCATATGTTTTTGATTCATGCATGTTAACACATATTCCTTAAGTGAATAAGGTGGTGACACCTCTTTAGGACACATGTTATATTCATATTAAATCATTTTGCGACATTATTTCTAACACTTATTTTGTGTTACTAACTTGAAACACTTATTTAAGTCGCTAATTTTAAACACTTATTTGTGTTGCTATGTTATTATATTTGTGTTAACAAAATTTGATTCAACAAAATATAATGACAACTCGTAATGACAAAAGTCCTATTTTGACAAAATATATTATCAAATCTTACTTATCATATCTTTGCAATTATATTTAAATCTATATCTATCATTTAACTTGTCAAAATTACCATATATATTTATGTCAAATTCAAATTCAAATTAAGTAATGAATATTCCCATTTTAAATTGGTTAAAAATTCTAGACTATTACAGAGAAGATATCAATTTAAATCGACGATTAAAAATTAAAATTAATTTAATTATTCCTAGGCATTTTCCGATCGTACGTTCAGCCGATAAAACCAAACGCTGCGAAATTCAAGAATCAATAATAATACACTATTATGCATCCGATGGAATTTATTTCATTGAATTCTGAGATCATTTGAAATATATCTCGTTTTATATTCCGTGTTAAATTGATATAGTATCATTGACTCAAATGTAAACAAATCGATTCATAATAAATTTATAATCATAATATATATACAAACTGAATTGATATAATTTCCAGCATAAATTAACTTGAATTTGAACTCGATATTTAATTTTCAAGTTAAACCAATATCCAATTGAATTAAAACTCATTCATATTATCAACTCAACATTTAAAACAATATTAAAATGTTTAAAATTAATCGATTAAAAATCCGGGTTGTTACAGTAAGAGCCACAAATTATGTTTTAGAAATTCCGGAACTGTCTACCCACCACCACTTGAACTTATTGCTATTGACTTATGAGGTCCTGCACCTATTAACACTGATTATGGATAGAATTAATATATATATATATATATATTTTATAGATACTTTTCAGGATATGTTTGGATACATTCTACGAATACAAAATCTGAAACATTAAATGTCGAAATAAATTTATCTGTGAGGCTGAGAAGCAAGCAAGTAGGCAGGTAAAATCCATACAAACAGATGAAGGGCCTGAGTTCAGGCCTGTAAAAGAATTTCTTCAAAAGAAAGGTATAGTTTAGAGACTTACCTATCCTCGCGCCTCTAAACAAAATGGTTTAATTGAGAAAAAGCACAGACATGTGGTTGAAACAGTCCCCACTTTATTGGCTCAAGCATCTCTTTGTCTAAAGTTCCGGCCAAATGCATTTGTCATGGCAGTTGCTTTGATAAACCAACTGCCTGCAAAGAATCTTAAACACGGAAGCCCAACATCTTTATTATTTGATATAAGTCTCCTGATTACAAAAGGCTAAAAGTGTTTGGATGTCTTTGCTTCCCTTATCAAAGTGTAACCACCTGCTATTTCCAACTATTTAAATCGATAATAAAACCAACTCAAACCATTCAAAACAATAGATTGTTGTTGCTATGTGGTTTAACAGAATCAAGTCATAGAATCACAGACACATAATTATACATCTCACAGCAGAATAAATTAATATAATACATCAGAGTTGCAAAAATTCAATATAGTAGAAATATAATACAAAATTTCATTAATACATAAAATGGTAGAAGTGAGTAAAGATGAAGTCTCCACGGATCTTTAGCTTCGCCAGATGCAAATCTCAAGTTGTAATACTTGGTCTGACTCAAGCATAAAGTAAAGAAAACAATACACTCGAATCAGGATTAAATTTTTATTCAAGTAGATCAAATCAAATAAATTACTCAAGATATAATTTAATTAAATGGTTATATGTAGTTAATAACATTTAAGCATATGTTCGAAATTTTGCATTTTGCAAGTACACGTATTAATATCAATAGGTTCTTATTAGTAAAGCAATAGCATAGTAAATGCTCAAGGGAAAGTTACTAATTCCTTCTTGAAATCAACACAAATTTCAGTTCAACGCAGGTCTAGCTATACTAATATTCGAAGAAAAGCGAACTCCTTCTGTCTCCACTCTCCTTACCCAACCTATCAAAGCCATGCTAGTTTACTTCTTTACATTTTAAAACCCTAATATTCGATTTTGATTCTGGTAAGCAATTTCTGTCTCACTATACCATGACAGTAACTGCTTCGACGATTTTACAACCCAACGATGTTTTACCCAACAATATTTGGACTCCCGTTCTATTTGATTGCAGCATCCAGTATTTTCATAACCGTCCGCTGTCATAGCATCGAAGCATGCCTTCTCACCCCCTTTCCTTGAACTATTTGGATATTTTTTATTGGTTATGATAGGTAATCTCTTATCATTCTTCTATGCAATCTACTTTTCTCAACTCTATCTATATGATTAATTGAGCGAATACCACTTTTATTGTAAATTATCTAGAACTTAATTTGCATGTAAACTGTTTGTTTAAATTACCCACCTTATATGAGCACAAATCTTCGTCTAGCCAGCACTTTTGTCAGAATTTTCAACGTCCGTAGCACTAGAGTTGAGTTATTAGCCATAGGTTTTGTCAAATCTGGATACTCTTAATTATCTGTATTGTACGGAGAAATTTTATTCTATTTGGCATATGCAGAAGAAACATATCAATGTATGTCATATTAATATAGCTAAAAGTCAACGATTGGATATCGTCTTGATAGTGTTGAAAGCTAATATGTAGTGTTGTAGTGCTTTTTAAATGTATGCGTCATTTACGTAAACATTACACTCAACATAGAAAACAATTGTGCTAATCATACACTAACATTTCAACCGATTAAAAATAATAAACCTTGATAGGACATTAGAATAATGCATAAGTTCATATAAGTACTTAAATTTGATCACAAATATTGATCATATCGGATGATGATTTGGTCTAATATTGTTGGTAAGAGCTTTCAAGTTTCACCTTCCTCGTTATTCTGGACAAGAAAATTGGAATAACACAATTAGAGAATGTTATATGTCATTTTTGATGTATATTGTATTATATTTTAAAGATAAAGGTGTTATTTTCTTAAAAGCCACTAAATATTTTTCTAGACTGTGATCAGTTATTCACTTACTTAACTGCATTTGATGCCATTGAAGTGCTTATTTGTGTAGTTATTTAATGAGAAACTCTACTTTATATACGGTATTAGACATGTAAGAGTTGGTAGCTGTATTTGAATCTTATATCAAATGATTATAAGTCATGCTGGATGTCATACACAATTTTTTTTACTAACTACTTATAGAAATATTTTGTCAATTAGTTTATAAGTGACTTACAATCACAAATAAATGAATAGAAACAAAATTTTATGTTAATATGTATGCTGGCAATTAGTACCTTTTTTTGGGTTGTTGTTTAATTTACATGAATATAAAGGTTGAGTGGGTAATAAATGTATAAAGAAACTATGTTTTTGGGAAGATTGTTCATCTAAAAAGGCAAAAAGGTTCATTTTTATGACCAGCAGATGGCATTTTGCCTAATGTGGGATAAATGGAAATTTGGTGCAGGTTGCAAGTGTCATCCCATTAAGAGGAGGTCCTCCGCCAAAGTATGCTCAAAGGATACAACTGGTCATCGCCAATTATGAAATAGTTTAATCTTGTATTAGAAGTGTTGGGAAACAATGACTATGTCACGTACTTGGTCGCTTTCTTGAAGACGATTCGGCGATCTGGTCGGTGGTGCAAACCAGTTCGTACTTCCGTCATCGCCTCTAGGATAAAATAACATCTGAAAAGAATAGCTGATTTGCTTGCATAACAAATCAGTGCAGATTTGCACTTTCGAATATAAAAAACTGCTCTCTTTTTTTTAATGGTGGAGGTAAGAAAACGTTGTTCAGATTGATATTCTTGTCTACAACTGAAGATAATATATAGACAGGGATTAAGGCTGAACGAAAAAACTGGGCCGTGAGAGAAAATCGGATCAACTGAAATAACGAGTCAAGAGTGTACCGCTTCATGTAAAAGTCGGCTCAGAAATATTTTCCATAAAAAACAGTTTGAAAAAAGGCAAGATTTTCTGGTCCAAAAAAAATATAAGTGTCTAAACCACAAAGCCAAAGCCCAAAGCCGAGCCCGAACCGGACCGGACCGGGCCCGGCCGGGTCGGGTCGAATCGGTCGGTCGCGCGCGTGTGTGGTGGTCATGATGCATGGTCTCCCTCCTCACAACAAAGCATGTGTTGGGAGCCCAAGACCCCAAAATGACTTATTAGAAACAAGTATAAATACTTGCTTCTTCCATATAGTCCCATGATGTGAGACTATTTACATATAAGAGTCATTCATATACTTATTCCAACATTTTTAATGATTCACCTAATGTTTATAAAAACATTTCCAACAATCTCCCACTTAAATTTTTAAAAATATTTTCGAGCAGTTTCTAAAATTATAAGGGTGCGTTTGGTTTGTCGTTTTCGGTTCATTTTAGATTTTTATTTTGAAAAACAACGAAAACGCGTTCTCTTTATCATTTTCAAAAATTTATTTTGAAAAATCCATTATTTTTCAAAGCGGGCTAATCAAAGAAAATTAAAAACAGGTTTTTTTCGTTTTCCCCGTTTTTAAGCCCAACCGAAAAACCCAAAAGCCTAAAAACAAACAAAACACGTTAAAAACACCTAATCTATTTTCCGGTCGCACACTTTCTCTTCTCCGATTTTGGTCGATAATCACAGATCCAGGTAAAATCGCATATTTTTGGTTCTGCAGTGCCTCCTTTAATTCAATTTCACTTCATCAATTTCTTTATTTAACAGTCGCTCCTTCTTCGATCTCCGGCAGGAGTTAGGGTTTTATATTGGATTGGAGCTACTTCGATTTCAACCGTTACAAGGTAAACTCGTTTCCTTTTCTTGTTTAATAGCTATGTATCCTTTTTGCAATGACAGCCTATTGATTTAGGGACCACCGCTCACTATTTTCTTCCGCAATTATGCCTGTGCTCCATTTTATATTACTTTTAGATAGAATATGTGATTGTTCTGTTTTGGAAATAGTCGTTTTATTATATGCTTTTGTTTTCGAATTGTCTGCACACTTTCATGTCAGCAGTTTCATTCGATTTATTATGCTAACAAAAATAATTTTTGAATTCATCAATTGAGATGATATTAATTTTAAAACAAATCAAATTTTATAACTTAGAAAATGTTAAATATAGCACTGTCTTTTTTAACATAATAATGTTTTTTTTCAAAAGGAATAGCTTATGGCATTATGTATTTGTATTTAATCCTAAGAATGTACGGCATTATATATGGGTTCATCTTTCTAATATATGCGAAGAGGCATAAGAGGTTTGTGGTGGTGCTTTGTATGTGAGTGTGGGCGGATGTTAGGATTGGGTAATTGTTCTTTTATGTGTTAGGGTATCCACCTTTAGTATAGTAGCTTATGGCAGAGAATGGATGGAAGTGTGGTTGAATGTAGGTAGGAGTTGAAGTGGTAAGTTGTGTTAAATGAATGTACATGATAAACATATAAACCCGAAAACATGATAAACATGGACGAAAGCCCATTTTTATTTAGACGAGCATTGCGGAGATATTCTGGAAATTCCCTTATAGCACATTATGCATTGCACGATTGCAAAGTTTGATCAATATAAAACTATTTCCACGTTAAAATAGAACAAATATGATGTTATGTGAGATTGGTCTTTTTTAAAATTAGTATGTACATAACCTAAATTTAGTTCGTTTATCGAAACACAATATATATATATACACACACACACATACAAACATACATATATACATTCTGAATAAACATATGAGAATATGCATATAATACTAAGTTTAATAGGACTAAGTTATTATAGTTTCCCAAGCCCACATAGAGCAACTTGAATTGGACATAGATCTGATGCATCTTGTGAAAAACATAGATTATATGTTTGAAGCATGCATATAATATGCTTTTGCGTACAACAAGTTGTATGTGATTAATCATTGCGGACAATAAAAACAATATCTTTTGATATCCTTATTACAGGAGTCATCTGTAATGTCTAGAGACTTACCAAACTTGATGATCATGTGAGATGATGCAATATACTTGTTAATATCCTACACACATAAAAACCACTTCTTGATTAGTAATTGAAAATAGTAGTTAAGACTTGATTTCACAGAAAGATATGTACACCAAATTTGTGTATGGAAAACACATACACTCTTACATGTTTGGTGAGGAGTGTAGTAAAAAAGTTATAAAGTGCAGACTATTTTGAAGGCAAAAAAATTTCTATCAGATTCATAGGCTTCACACGTCTCTCGATCCCAGCTCTTCTATTTTCAAATTTAGTCCAAAATACTCTCTAAATATGGGGTCTATGGTTATCGTGAGTTCACCGCGTATTTATCTCTGTTTTCAGCATATATAGTCGCTGAAGCTGCAGCTTACCTCTGTCCTTTCTAGATCGTACAATTGACAAGGAGATACGCTTGTATGTAAATGCACAATAATTCAAAATAGTGCGGACAAAAGCGTTTGAAAAAACAGTATACCCAGCTGTTCATGTGAGTGAGGAGCTACAGTTAACTTGCTCCAGTCAAAGCATTACACAATTTATAACATTTTATACACCACACCCTATACATGACATCTTATGGTAGAGCTAACATATTCAAAAATATCATCTAATCGCATATTTTCAATTGTAATAGCGAGTGTGCCTTTCCATGTATGCAGTAACATCTATAAACACGTATATTTTCAGAAAGTGAAGAAGGGTACAAATGGCGGGGTTACCATAGATGGTCTTGTAGCTACTGCAACAGCTGGTTTTGTTTTTGGATTGGCTTATATTGCCGTGGGATATATCTCATATGAGTGTGCAAATAATACTTCTTTGAAGCAACTTCTGGTTATACCCATTGCTTCATTTTCTGGCTTTCTGGGAAGTTTTATTGATTCACTCCTTAGTGCAACACTGGAATTCAATGGATATTGTACCGTCCGCTAGAAGGTAAACTCTATATTGATGAGTAGCTCACAAACTGTGCGTTACAATGTCATGTACATGTATGTATGTATTTTATTTATGGGCTTTGCTAGATCAACCGAAAATAAACGGTGAAATAGTGCGGATCATGGGGTGATCGGGAGGAAATCAGCAGGGAATATAATTTGACGGCTTCTGTTCATTTCTCAGGAAATGACTTACTGAATTTTGGTTGAACTAGCAATTCTGTTTATTCATTTTCTTGGAAATTATCTAACTGAATGTTGTTTGTGAAGGTGGTCAGCAGAAAAACGACGACTATGAAGAGAATTTCTGGAAGGGACATCCTCGACAATAATGTTGTGAATGCGGTATCAATATTGCTAACTTCACTGCTTACATGCCTTATTTGTATATACTTGTTCTAATTTTTACATAAAAGATGCATCAATTCACAATTTTTAATCTTACTGCTGCTGTTAGTGCAAGCAATGTTTTGTTGTGGTTCAGAGTTTGACTGTGAATTGAATAGTTAGCTAACTTCACAATAATGCTGTGAATGCGGTGTCAATATTGCTAACTTCACTGCTTACGTGCCTTATTTGTATATACTTGTTCTAATTTTTACATAAAAGATGCATCAATTCACAATTTTTAATCTTACTGCTGCTGTTAGTGCAAGCAATGTTTTGTTGTGGTTCAGAGTTTGACTGTGAATTGAATAGTTAGCTAACTTCACAATAATGCTGTGAATGCGGTGTCAATATTGCTAACTTCACTGCTTACGTGCCTTATTTGTATATACTTGTTCTAATTTTTACATAAAAGATGCATCAATTCACAATTTTTAATCTTACTGCTATTGTTAGTGCAAGCAATGTTTTGTTGTGGTTCAGAGTTTGACTGTGAATTGAATAGTTAGATATACATTTGAATTGTTCAATGTTTAAACTGATATTACTAAACAGACCTGTGCAATGTATACTGGTGTAACATGGTAATATTGATTAATGCAGCATTGGTGATGTATGTTCACATAAGTTTTGGCTGTTACATGCTGTAATTTGAGAGTATCACCAATTATATCTATATTTGTTGTGTCACTAATTATATTTATATTTTGTGTCTAAATAGAATTTTTCATATTATATATTACATATTATACTTTAATGTAAAATTTGTTTGAATTGCTAAAATGAAAACTCAAAATTTGGAAATTGTATTTCAAACCAAACACATTTTTCAATTTTCAGTTTTGAAAACTTGTTTTTGAAAAATGAATACCCAAACGCATTTTGAGAAATAATGAAAATATTCAAAATGAAAAATTAAAAACAACCATGAAAACTTAAAATTGAAAACTCAAAATGTAAACCAAACGCACCCTTAGCTTTTGATTATCCTTCCTTTCTATCAATAAATGACATGTCATTATAAATTTTTAACTTCCATAATTATCTAACTAAGCATTATGTTTGATTATTAACAACAATGGATCCTTATTATCTTACTGTAAAATATTTTTTCGATGTGTTTTAACTCAGGTTGAATTGGATGATGTAGATGGAGCTGCTTCAAATTTAGCAAAGTGACTTCAATTTATGCGATAAAATTTTATTTCATGGAAATTTATGTTGGCAGTTAGTGTAAAATTGATGAAACTTGTTTGCAGTTAGTGTTAAATTGATGAAATTTATGTTACTTGTTAGCAGCCAATGTGCAGAGTAAAAAAGTACAGTTGTTTCTTCACTTGCAGCCTTTAAATTATCAGTTTTAGTCCCAAATAGTTATAATTGTTAGCTTATGTTTGTGAAACAATTTCTGTTACTATGTTGAGACACTTCCTTAGTATACGAATTTATGTTCTATGTCATTTGGTTAAAGTTATAGATTTTGACATTTTCATACAAATATGATAAGATGCGTAAGGTATTGTTTCTGGACAATAACTCTTAGATTTCCATTCGCTGGTTGTTATATAAATATTAAAACAACTTTACTATTTTGATGAATTTGTATCCAATATTGATCCCCATATCAATAGCTTGCGCCGATTCTGCTACTACTCATGTTTTTCTTTCATGTAAAAAATGACATGTTGTATTATTGAACTTGGTAACAACATGTATTATTGAACTTGGTATTTGCTTGGATGAATGCTTTTATAGTAAAACGTATTGTACATATGAAAATGCAAAATTACAGTGTCATTTCATTTACTTGCATTGATACATTAATACTCATGTTTCCTTCATTCAAACAACGTACATAACTTGTTATATGTTTGAACTACTATTTTTGTGGTATACTTTGATTGTACTTTCTATTTTTTAGTTATTCAATCATTTTATTTATGCTAATTTTTTCAGTAAAAGGATTTGTAGAAAAAGCTTGAGAAGTAATTACCTGAAACTAATAGAAAAAATAATACAAATAGATTGTAAATAATTTTCTTGTAAGTCCATAATTTTTGCTAAGTCTTATTATATTTGAATAAAAATAGGTGCATATTTATAAAATGCGAAAGTTTACTGATGTTGTAGCGCATAAATTATTGATTTGCATTCAAAGAATGATTTGAAGTGGGAACAAATATAGTGTTGGTGTTGGGTCTTTCAGTTTGAGTCTGAACTACGGCAACTGTACAAGTAAATAATATACAACCGTCTTTATGGTAATGTGATGTTTCAAAGGCATTTCTTTTGAAAAATCTCCTAACCCCTGCATATTTTAGCAAAAAATGTATGACACCCCAGCACAGTTTAGCAAAAAATGTATAACTGAATTATACATAGAGTTATACGGTAAACGTTCAAATTTTACTTTAGCAGCATTTATTTGGAAGCATGCCAAAGAAAGCTATCACATCTTTGTTACCTCATGCATATTTTCGTAAATACGTCTGTAATTTAGACATGAATAATTTGTGAATTTTTTTTAATTTTTTTTGCTAAAATTGATGAATTCGACAACTATTAGACACAGCATTGATATTGATCCAATTCAGTTAAGTTTACAAAGTAACAACAAAACACATGCTTATGTTTCTGAAAAAACATCATAGTTTCAATGAAGTTGATATTATATTTATTTATGTGCATACGTACAATATCTATATATTCAAGGTAAAGAGTAACTTTAGATTATAGCTAGGGGAGGATAATATGGAAACTGATGCAATGCATAGTTAAGATGGACATAGGATATATGAGAAAATTTACTAAATAGATTTTATGACAATCAAAGTCCTAGTTATTTATAGAGAAAGTTTACAAAATAAAATGAATTGGTTGGCTTATGTAAACAAAGGAGTTAGCATTTCGGAATATTAGTAATAACGGGTGTTGTAAAAATTCAAAATCACTGAATCAACTGAAATAAGATAAGCATATAATCATCTACTCACAAATCTGTGTATATATCGTGGTTTCCTTGTTATGAGTTCGGTCAAATAAAAGGAAAATATATGGTGAATTTTGGAATAGACAACGAGTCACCAAAACATTTAATTATGGCTATGTTTATCCTGCCGTGCCACGTCACAATGACACAGCCATATTTCACTTACCCAGAATAATGTATTTTACCGTCACATTTACTAGTATATATAACTGATCTTTCTGTTCTATCCTGTATCAATCAAAAAAAAAAATCTTATTGCATATAATGACAAGCTTTATAATTCTTCCAATTGTAGTTCCTCCTTCCCATCTAAATCTTCAGCTTTGTTAACTTGGTATCAGAGCCAGCAACAGCCTAACGGCTACAACAATTCAAGTTGATTGAAATAAAAAAGGTGCTTGTTTACTCTTTCGTGGAATCAGATCCGTGATCTATAATCATGTCTGAAGAGAACTCTGCTACTTCCAACATCAATGCTACCATGCCATCTGTCGAACAACTGATCAAAACAATCATCAGCCCTCAAAGCCAATTAATCACCATTCAACTTGAAGAAACCAATTATTTATTGTGGAAACTTCAAGTAGAAACTGCCGTGCAAGGTTACGGACTGGAAGGCTACTTATATGACACGCTATCAACTCCAGCAAGATATATAACTGACAAAGAAAACAGAGTCATTAGCTACGACAAGTATACAAAATATCATAGACAGGAAAGATTCATCAGTGCATGGCTGTTGTCATCCATCAGTCCAAGCCTACTATCTCAAGTCATAGGCTGTAAAACAGCCAGTGATATATGGCTAACCATGGAGAAAGTGTTCAACTCACAATCAGCTGCAAAGTCGCTATTTTATAAAAGACAACTACAAAACTGTAGAAAAGAAAATCTAAGTATGAGAGAATACATATCCAATGTTAAAAATATCTGCGATATGTTGAAGGCTGCTGACAGCAACATAGATGAATCTGAACATGTATTGTCATTACTAAATGGACTGGGAGACGATTATAAAGCTGTAGTAGCCATCATAACATCACAAAAGGCAACACCGCCACTGGACGATGTCTGTGCTATACTACTCTCTCACGAAGCAAGGATCAACGACAAAAAGCCATCAGAAAATGAATACTCACTGAACTTCCCTACTAGTAACAGAGGGAAAAATCAAAGTAATAGGTACAACGACACTGGTCAAAGAGGTGATTACAATAACACTAGTCAAAGAGCTGGTTACTCTAATCGTGGACGAGGACGTGGCAGGTGGAGCCCTAACAACAGACCTAAATGTCAAATTTGCGAGAAAATTGGACACACTACGGTGAAGTGCAACTTTCGATTTAACTCAAACCATGTACCAAATTAAGATAACAACAGTCAAAGAGGAAGCAATCCTAATGTCAACATGGTTGTGTCTCAAACAGAAGGGATAAATCAAAACAATAACAGCAGAGCTTATGGTCAAAATGACAAAGCCAAAGGAGAAGACATTCAAGACGACAACTAGTATCCAGACTCGGGAGCAACAAATCACATCACTAGCAACTTGGAAAATCTTAATCTCGGAAACAAGGAGTATCGAGGTAATCAAACTATAAGCTTGGGTAATGGTAAGTGTGTAAAAATTTATCACACGGGAAATGCTATAATTAATGGTAAAAAACAACTATATTTAAATAACCTACTTAGGGTACCCAATATTAAGAAAATTATGATAAGCGTGTCACAATTTGCAAAGGATAACAATGTTTACTTTGAATTCTTCCCGAAATATTGCTTAGTCAAGGACATACTGACTAAGGAAATTTTATTGCAGGGGAATACCATTAATGGACTGTATCAGTTTAAAGTTGATGGTCATGACAACAATACTAAAGATAAAAGCTGCTACAATTCTGTCATGCTACTTGAAGAAAATAATAAAAGTATTTTTGATAAATGACATTACAAATTGGGTCATGCTAGTGTAAATGTAGTCAAAACAGTTCTTAGGAATAATAAAATTGCTTTTGATGATATATCATATCCCTACATTTGCACTTATTGTCAAATGGGCAAAAGCCACAAACTACCGTTTACAAACTCTTTAACTAACTACACACAACCATTTGAATTAATAGCTACTGATCTATGGGGACCTGCCTCTGTTTGCACCGACTTTAACTACAAGTATTACATTTCATTTGTGGATGCTTGCACTAGGTACACCTGGATTTACTTCCTAAAAGCAAAATCTGACACTTATGCTACTGTTGTTAATTTTTCTAATATGGTTGAAAATCAGTTCAATACCAAAATTAAAGTGTTACAATCTGATGGTGGCTTTGAGTATAAGAACCTAGGTGAATTTTTCAAAACTAAGGGAATTATACACAGAACCACTTGCCCCTACACATCTGAACAAAATGGCTTAGTAGAAAGGAAACATAGACACATCGTGGAGACTGGACTAACTTTATTGGCTCATGCATCGCTACCACTAAAATTTTGGTCAGAAGCTTTCAACACTGCCGTATACTTAATAAATAGAATGCCTACAACAGTGTTGAAAGACTTTAGTCCCATTGAAAAACTATATCACATCAAACCAGACTACCAAAGTCTTAAAACTTTCGGATGTTTGTGTTTCCCATACTTAAGACCATACAACACAAATAATTTAAATTTCAGATCCAAACCATGTACATTTATTGGATATGCTACGAAGCAAAAAGGATACAGGTGTATAGATGAAAATGGCAGAATTTTCATCAGTAGACATATGGTATTTAATGAAGAGGTATTTCCATATAAGAGTTCAGACATCAAAACCACAAATAAAGTAATCACAGGTAAGAGTAGCATAACTGGCATACCATACTATACAGACTATCTAGCAGGTACTAACAAAGCAGTGGATGTTGAGGGTAATCGAAACTGCACTACTGGATCAGTTACACCCAATACCAGCAATGAAGATCCAATCAGCCTCGCCAACTACTCACCTGAAAGACAACAACAAGAAGAAAATGAGAGCCAAAACATTGAAAGCGACATCAGAAGTACAACCAACAACAATATACCAGCAACCATAGTCAATCAAGAAAGCCAATCAGAGACAAAATCATCAACAAATATTGGGCACCCGATGATAACCAGGGCTAAAAGTGGTATTTTTAAACCAAAATTGCTCGTAGCAACTATCAGCTCAGATGAACCAGTTACATACCAACAAGCTGCACAATACAAAAACTGGAGAGAAGCTATGGACGAAGAGTATAAAGCTCTAGTGAATAATCAAACATGGGAACTTGTTCAACTACCAACTAACAAAAATTTAATTGGATGTAGATGGACATATAGAACAAAAAGAAATCCAGATGGATCTGTTCAAAGATACAAAGCAAGGTTGGTAGCTAAAGGATCTGCAAAAGAATATGGATTTGACTACAATGAAATATTTTCACCTGTAGTCAAACCAGCTACCATAAGACTAATTCTCACTATTGCTCTCACCAAACAATGGAATATAAAGCACTTAGATGTCAACAATGCATTTCTCAATGGAGTCTTACAAGAGAAAATCTACATGCAACAACCAAAGGGCTACATTCAAAATCCAAATTATGTATGCAAACTGAAGAAAGCAATTTATGGTCTAAAACAGGCTCCTAGAGTATGGTTCGATAAATTAAAATCAACACTAGTGACACAGGGATATCAGCCAACTAAATCTGACACTTCATTATTCCTCAAATCAAATAATTACTATACAACATATGTACTAATATATGTTGACGACTTAATAGTAACAGGGAACAATGAAGGTGAGCTAAAGCAACTGACTCAGTATCTAAATGAGCAATTTTCAATAAAAGATCTCGGCAGTCTATCATATTTTCTAGGAATAGAAGCCCAAAGGAGATCTAAAACAGAAATGGTTCTCAGCCAAAAGAAGTACATAACTGAACTCCTGATAAAGACTGATACGTATGAAGCAAAACCTCAACCAACACCCATGATATCTAGTCAGCATCTCTCTAAAAACAGGGGAGAATCTATAAATAATATAAAGCAGTACAGAAGTGTTGTGGGAGCATTGCAATATGCAACCATAACACGACCAGACATTTCATTCAGTGTTAACAAAGTTTCACAATTTTTGCAGGATCTAAGGGACGAACACTGGAAAGCAGTAAAGCGAATACTGAGATATTTAAAGGGGACTATACAGTATGGCTTAACAATAAAAGGAGGAAAAGACTTAAATATCACAGGATTCACTGACTCAGACTGGGCAGCAGATCCCGATGACAGAAGATCAGTAACAGGGTACTGTATCTATATAGGGGACAATCTAATATCATGGACATCGAAAAAGCAACCAACAATTTCAAAATCAAGTGCGGAAGCGGAGTACAGAAGCATTGCTAGCGCTACATCAGAAATAATATGGTTGCAATCAATATTAAAGGAGCTAAATCTATTAAACAATCAAAAAGCAACAATATGGTGTGATAATCAAAGCTCGACATACATGACAGCTAATCCTATTCAGCACGCACGAACTAAACACATAGAAATCGACATTCACTTCGTTCGAGAGCAAGTAAAGGTGGGAAAGCTATTAGTAAATTACATACCGTCTTACCATCAAAAAGCTGACATATTTACCAAGGCTCTCTCAGCTAAAAACTTTACTAGACTACGCGATGCCCTAAACATCAGGCCAATCGACACAAAATCAACGTCGAGTGTAGCTAAACAGCAACCAGAACTTCAAATCGACAGCTCAAAGCTAAATATTAAAGCTACAGTTCGAATGACAAGAGACGAAGACTCAACTGAGGCTCATAGTTCAGATCCAGCACACTTAAGTCAAGTACGAAGTGAATGGAGAAAAGATCAGAAACAAACTATAGTTCGACATGGCCAACCATAGATTTGAAGGGGGAAATAAAAGGAAAATATATGGTGAATTCTGGAATATACGACGAGTCAGCAAAACATTTAATTATGGCTATGTTTATCCTGCTGTGCCACGTCACAATGACACAGCCATATTTCACTTACCCAGAATAATGTATTTTACCGTTACATTTACTAGTATATATAACTGATCTTTCTGTTCTATTCTGTATCAATCAAAAAAAAAGAAACAATTTCTTATTGAATAAAATGACAAGCTTTATAATTCTTCCAACTGTAGTTCCTCCTTCCCATCTGAATCTTCAGCTTTGTTAACTCGGTCTAGTTGATTTTATGGTCGATATATGGTATATGCATTGAAGAAAAAAAATCTGAGATGTCAATTCCAAGAGCATGGTAGCCGGTTATAAACAACTCTAAAATAAATGCGGAGTCTACTTTCTTAGTTAAACCACTATTTTGATATGCATGAAAAGGTAACTTATAGCTTAGTTTTGTTTTTTATTCTTCTATTAACCATTTACTTATAAGATCCAGTATTGGTTTATGATTTACATGCTGGTAATACATGTACAAATAACGTGTTATAATCACGTTGTGTACAGGAATTCATGAATATCATGGATATAGCTTGTATTCTTTTTTTATTTTTAGCAGCAAGAAGTAATTTTTTTATATTATATTATCCCTGTCCAATTTATAAAAAAAAACACATAAAACCTCAAGGGCTAAAGACATTTCAAAAAAGGATAAAAATAAAGACACAGGAATCGATCCCTCTCCACAATTAGTCTGTATCTGGAATTATGAATTTTCCATCTGGTCTTGCAACTTGTTAGGGGAAGTCGATCCTGGAATTGACATCATTCTTTGACGTACCTTTTCTCTTTTAGCAGCTGCTTCTTCGGCTATAGATCTTTGTTACCCTGAGCTAAAAACTCCTTAGACTGTACGAGAAAATCTCTAATGTGGTTTTTGAAAGTTGGTAGATCATTTCTAGACTCAAGGAGCCCATCAATAAATTGTGTTACCTCTGCTGAGTAAAAAAAATACTAAAATCTGCAAATGTTTCCACATGTTTATGGAAATTTAAAAAAAAGTTGCAAACAAACTGGAATGGCCCAAACTTCCCTGATCCCTAAAGAGACGTAAGAGCCCGAATTTCTTTGAGAACACGACTCATCGGAACACAAAAAATAGAACATTTCATTGCTATTACAACAAATGCATAAGAGTACAAGAATATATCAGAGTATGAACAATTAATTTACATCTGAAAAGTAAATATCATAGATTTACAAATTATAAAAGCAACGGAAAATAACACATAAGTATAATGGGCAGCGGAAAACATCAACTGGTACAACTGAATGAAATACACGAATACAAAACTTTCCGAATATAGCTCCAGCTGTAATCCAGGATCCTGTGTAAAGAAATGTTAGCAAAACCGAAACTACTGACTACCCATGTGGAAAATATGGGCACCTAAAGTTAGGTTAAAACAGTAAACTCTGAGTCAGTCATGGGACTGGTGTGAGAACTAAAAACATTATTAAATTTCTACTTTAAAAGTTGAGAAATCATGGGATCACGCCGTATAACGCGAAACAGGTTTACTCCCATGAATCTAGTTTAAAATAAAACAACGCAATGTTTTTTGGAAAAATGAAGCTATTATAAGACTCAGGTCTCATCACACAATGCAACGCAAGCCGAAGGAAAAAGTTTTCTCTTATAATAGCCAAACATGCTTGGTACGTTTAAAACAAATCATTTTGATATTACTATTAGTGTACAGTGTTAAAATCAACTTCAAATATAAATGTATCAATCATAGACAACATAGGTACCTTATATTATGTCACCATACGAGTTTTATAGTCAAAACCACACAATATTGTATTGGAAATTGGTTTCCGTCATGAACCAAGGCAAGGGATCGTCTTTACCGAATTTAAGATAATCTAGCCCATGTCTCAGGACTCGTACTCAGTTGAGCCCTTAGGAGCGCCAGGGCCGGTCCACACTTACTTTAGTGAATTGGTTATTCCTGAGCAATACGTTTCCCCACCCTATGGGGCGTAAATCTGGTCTGTATGTCGACTATATCAAGAGCCATTAGGGACTCAAATCCGAGGTACCTCGCTTTCTGTAACACCCGGTATTTTCTGTAAACCTTAAAGTAACAAATTAAAGAATAATTAATTTTAAATTTGAAAACTAAGGGAAACGGGTTACGCCATTCCGTTAGTCTCGGAATTCTGGTTGAGATAGAGTCCGAGTTTGCGTGAATTGGACTTCGTATGAAGAAGTTATGGCCTTCGGAAGTTCAAAAATTCAAAATTCAAATTTAAACACAGAAGTGGGAAGGGCAGGAAAATTCCCGCCCCAGGCCAGGTCGACCAGGGGGTCGACCCTAGTGTCAACCAACCGTACACGTCGACTTGGGAGTCGACCTACCCCCTCCCCCACCCCCGGGAAGATCTGAAAGGATGATGAATTCTGACTCCCTGCTGAGTCATTAGGGCTGAGGTGTTATCTTATCTTGACTGGATGGTCTTGATTACTTCTAGGGTTAATCTGATGGCTCTAAATTAATTAAACCTTTATAAAAGCAACCTAACTCTCAACCCTAAATCACAAATATTCATACCAAGAGCCGCCATGCCGTCAATGGTGAACCTAGAATAGCCGTCATCTCTTTCAATTCAAAGGCAAGATTGAAGCTACGTCAAAATCAAATCAAATCTAATATAATTCAACTAAGAAAATTCAACGATCTTCATCAAAGGCGAGCAATTCAATTTCAGAATACAGATCCCAAAACTCAAGAATTCCTATTTGTTTGTAAGTGTAGTTATCTTTCAGATGTGAATAAATTAAGGACTTGGTTTGTAATGAATTGTAAACTAGAATTGTATCAAGTTGTATGTGATGCTGATTTATGTTTATTCATGTCTATTCTATCATATATGCCTATGAACTATTGTGGTCTATCGAACCTATCATGTTATGTGGAAATTGGTGAACAAACCCATGATATTGTATAGGAATTTGGGAATGAAATCGTCATATGTACGTTTTGTGATATTAGGATACATACAAGTTTTAGGCTAAGTTATGTCTTTTGTGCCTAATTGTTTAGATCCATTATCCATATATGTTTAGATATACGACCTTGTATAATTTGGTGATGACATCAATTGTATGTCAATTCAGAAATTATGCCATGTTTATGCTAGTAAAGTGATGCTATCATGATATGAATACATGCAAGTTTATAGATTAAAAACATGATTATGTAAACCTATATGTTTAGATCTACACTTTATATGTTAGATCCATATGCCTCTATGTTAGATCCATGTTAGCATGATTCAACCCCTATGCAAGTTCACCACTACATGTCTAATTAAGTTTTGGTAGTTCTTTGTAAAACTATTATTTTATGACTCATGTTGCATAGATCTAGTTTGCAAGTTCAAAATTAAAAGTGTATTATGCCAAGTTCATGTGACACATCTGTAGTTAGATCTATATTTTTGTATGATGTTGGAATGTTGCAAGTTCCTCTTTTCCCCCTTTTTGTTTTATAAGTTAGGCTAAAACGTCAAGCCTAACATCCTATGAAACTTTGCGAACGTACAACGGGGGTAACATTGGGGGAAAACATGAAACTATACATAATTAACATATTTGGCTCATAACCATGTAAATAGTATGGCATTGAAATGGTATAATTTACTTACCAAAAATTATGAATTTGATTTAGAAAGAAAGTGGGCCATGACAATAAATTGTTGACAAATTTACATATAAGTATAAAAGGATAAATATGTAAATTTAGAAAAGACGAATATGCCTAACCCGAGGTTAGACTGAGTTATGGTGTAAAACTGCCCGGAACCGACCGGCACATCCAGTGACCACAGCAATACCTATCTAATGTGGGTGGTTAGTGTATTGAGCCCATAAAGGACTCGAGGTTAGACTGAGTTGTGGTGTAAAACTGCCCGGAACCTACCGGCACATCCAGTGACCACAACAATACCTGTCTAATGTGAGTGGTTGGTGCTCTAATAAAGTTAAGTAAAGAGTGGCAGGGTTAAGTCAATTAAGGAAACACTTAACAAATTCAACATGTTAGCTAAACTGATGGGTGGGGTTAGGTAAATTTGGACACTTAACCAATTAACATGTTAGCTGGAAAACCCTAGTAACGGGGACTTATTTCAGCAGTAACCCACATAGATGTATCATGGGACCCTGAACTAGGCAGGGTGGGGCACGATTACTGGGCTGAATTATAAGCGATCAAAAACATCGGCGGGTGGTGCGTCTGTGTAGGTTCCGACGGAGTGCGGACGTGCACGTACTCCGAATTGAAAAAACAGGCACTGGGCATCAGTAGTCATACACTATGCATCTTGAATCATGTCGGGTTTCCACCACAGGATTTGATACACCCCGTGGTGGGACCAGCACAGGTATATGCAGTCAAGCGGGGGGGGGGGTCGAATGACACACGTGATAAATGCATGCGAGTAGTAGCCGATCGATATAAGGGGATCATTTCACCAAGATCACGTGGTGCCAGTTGGGACAAGTATAAATAGGTGCATAGAATTAAACATGGGTGCGATGTATATTCGGTTTATCTGGCCTTTTATAGTTTTATGTTAGCTTGCTTTTCTGGTACTGTCCTATTTTCAGTTTATTCCTATCATGACCCTTTCCTTATTCACACACTGAAAAGTCACTAGACTTACTCAGACTTATTTCGGACCCATTTTTCTTTCATCTTCCTTTCTTCCTTCCCCCCCCCCCCAGGTAGCCAGGGAGGGAATAGGTCAGCTTAATTTGGACCGTTCATCTTTCCAAGCTTGAAGACTCTGTGATGTACGGCTTGGAATCTCTTATCTTTGGCTATGGCTTTGGACACACTAGACTTGGGGATTTATGCAGTTTTATTTATGTTATATGCTTCTTTATGTTTTAATCATGACAGAGATGAAATGTTTTGTGAAGTTATTTTGATAAAATTTACTGTAATGGTTTTTGTATTGAACCACGTATGAAATAAGTGTTTGTTTTCCACTGCTTATATTTCTGTCTTGTAAATTTTCTGTTTTTTTTACCTATAATGCTCCATCGAAGTTAAAGCATTCCCTTTGTGAGTGACCTTAACAGAGGTGGGGTGTTTCACTTGGTATCAGAGCAAAGGTTTACTAGATTAGATAAAAGTTTTTGAAAACTATTTTCAAAAGAAGTATAAAGAAACATTTTTCAAGGAAAAGTTTTATTTTACTTTAAAAGGCATAATCCCCCAAAGCCATATGCACTTTCTTTCTATCCTTTGTTTTGAATCTTTCCTTTTTTCCTTTCAGCATGTCTGGAAATCTTAAACTTCCAGAGGGTGTACCAATACCTGGTTGGTTCACGAGGTACCTAGAGGCTAGGGCCAACGACGCAGGCCTAGCAGACATTCCTCCTCCCCCAGCTGCTGCGGTTCCTCCTCCGCCTCCTCGTGCAAATGCTTTCTCAAAAATATGCAAGGACTTTCGAGCCATGGGTGGAAATAATTTCAATGGAAATGAATCATTCGTGGAAGCATGGAACCGGCTCAAAGAAACTGAGGATTTGTTCGATATCTTCAAAGTGGAAGATAGGCATAAGATATAGTTGGCGGTATGGTTGCTCAAAGACGAAGCTTCCTATTGGTGGGAAGTCAGTAACGCTGAAAGACTAATTGAAACTTGGATGGATTTTAGAATGAGGTATGAAATGAAATTCCTCTCACAAGCTGAACGAAGCCTACAGATGGAGAAGTTCTTAGCTCTCAAACAGGGAAGTATGTTGGTCAAAGAGTACGTTAACCAATTTAATTAGCTAGCTAGGTTCGGATTGGAGTTAGTGAACACTCCACATAAGAAGACTCTCCGCTTTGTTAAAGGATTGAATGAGCCACTGCACAGCGTAGCTATGTCCCATATACCTATGGGTGCGACTTATGAAAGACCGGTGGACATGGCATTGTTACGATAGGAAGATAAGTTTGGAAAGAAGGAGACAAAAGTGGAAGCATTTCAAGATAAGAAAGGGGAAGGATCACAGAGCAAAAAGACAGACTCCAAGAAAGGCGGGAAGAACAACAAAACCCGTGACAAGAGGAAGTGTAATTTTTGTGGCATTACTGGACATCTGGTTAAGGACTGCAGGAAGAAGAAAAGGAAGATGGGTGGCTGTTTCCATTGCGGCGAGGCAGGACACATGGCTAGGGACTGCCCAAGAAAGCAAGGGGCAAGGGCAGAGAGTTGGATCTACTTCTAAAGGGCAGGTTCACGCTCTCATGGCATCTCCACAAGAACAAGGTAGAAATGTCTCTATTGAGAGTTTAGTTTATCTTTTTGATCATCCTGTTCGTACACTCTTTGATTCTGGCGCATCGCACTCTTTTATATCTATTGCTTTAGTTGAATCTCTGCGCCTAGACACCAGTTTAGTAGAGGATCCCTTGGTTGTTTCAAATCCAATTGGAGGCTCAACTTATTTGTCAATGATTTGTTTGGATTTGAAAATTTCTACATTAAGTGTGGGGTTTAGATGCAATGCCTATGTTTTGGGCTTCACGGGCTATGGGTTGATTCTAGGCATGGATTGGCTATCCAGTAATGGTGCCTTCCTCGACTGTGAAAAGAGAGTGGTTAGACTCATGACTCGCCTCGGTAACACTCTCGAAATTTCTTGTAATCCCATGAACTCTATTATCCTTAGCTATCTAGAATCTCTTGATGCGTCTGTTGAGAATTTGCAGTCTGTTAGAGTAGTCCGTGAATACTCGGATGTCTTTGAAGAGGTTAAAGAGTTACCTCCGAAGCGAGAGATAGAATTCCGCATATACCTCGTTGATAATGCAAAACCCGTCGTTTTACCCGTTAGACACATGGCTCCAATAGAGAGGATAGAACTCAGCAAGCAAGTTAAAGAGTTGCTTAAGAAGGGGTTTATAAGGCGGAGTATTTCTGAATGGGGTGCTCCAGTAGTGTTCGCAACTAAAGCAGACTGTTCGGTTCGCTTCGCCTATGCGTTGATTATAGGGAGCTAAGCAAGCTGACCAAGAAGAGTAGGTACCCACTTCCAAGAATAGATGACTTGTTCGATCAGCTTGTAGGTGCATCGGTTTTCTCCCAACTAGATTTAGCTACCGGGTTTCATCAGCTGAGTGTGGTTGAAGACAGCATTGACAAGACCGCATTCAGAACTCTGGATGGTTTCTTCGAGTGGCTTGTCATGCCTTTCGGCTTGACAAACGCACCCACTTACTTCATCGATTTGATGAGCAGGGTATTTAGGGAGGTCCTCAATAAGTTTGTAGTGGTCTTCATGGACGACATTTTGATTTTCTCGAAGAGTGAGGAAGAGCATGCTCAGCATCTAAAGGAAGTCATGGACACTCTTCATGCACACCAGTTAAAAGCCAAATTCTCCAAATGCCATTTCTAGAGAGAAGAAGTAAGGTTTCTTGGACATGTGGTATCCAAGGAAGGGTTAGCCATGGACCCCGCAAAAGTAGTTGTGATGCAAGATTGGAAGGTCCCACGGAATGCAACCGAAGTCCGAAGCTTCCTCGGGCTAGCGGGCTTTTACCGGAAGTTCATCAAAAAATTTGTGAAAATCTCAGCTCCGCTTACAAAGTTGACGAAGAAGAACTTAACTTTCACTTGGGATTTGGATTGCGATATTGCTTTCCAACGCTTAAAAAGAGCTCTAACGACAGCTCTAGTTCGGACATTGCCGGATGGGAGCGAGATGTTTACCATATACACAGATGCATGTGGTACGGGATTAGGTGTTGTCTTGATGCAAAAAGGGAAGGTAGTAGCCTATGGAGGCCGACAGCTGAAGCACATGAGAAAAACTACCCAACCCACGACCTAGAGTTGGTTGCCTCGTCTTTGCGCTTAAGTCTTGGCGCCATTATCTGCTAGGTTTGAAATTTGAATTGTATACTAACCATAAATCGTTGAAGTGCATTTTCTTGTAGAAAGATCTTAACTTGAGGCAACAAAGGTGGATGGAATTCTTGGCATCCTACGATTTTGAGATTTCCTATACCCCTGGCAAGGGCAATGTAGTAGCAGATGCCTTGAGTAGAAAGAAGCTGACCTTAAGCCCTCTCTTTGTTGAAAGGCAGAGCTTGGAGTATATAGCCAACTTTGATTTTAGACCCTCTGTCGATCATGTGACTAGTTTGTTAGCATCTCTGGAGGTGCGGCCTACTCTTTTGGACTCAATAGGGACCGCACAACAGGAAGACCCTCAACTAGTTGATGTTATAGATAAGCTGAGTACGGGTGAGATTTCTGGTCACCTCAATAGATACTCCATCGATGATAAGGGTTGGTTGAGGCAGGATGGAAGGCTATGCGTCCCACAAGCAAGCGATTTTGTGACAAAGGTTCTCGAAGAGGCGCACCATTCCAAGTGGACCATGCACCTCAGTGGAGACAAGATGTTTAAAGACGTAAAAAGGGTTTTCTTTTGGGATGGTATGAAGAGGGATGTAGCTGAATTCGTCTCGAAGTGCTTAGTATGCCAGCATGTCAAGGCGAAACAAAAGAAGTTTGGTGGTTCGCTTCATCCTCTAGAGGTCCCACAGTGGAAATGGGATAGCATCTCGATGGACTTTATTGATGGGCTGCCTAAGTCAAGAAGAGGCAATACCTGTATTTGGGTAATAGTGGACAAGCTCACAAAAAGCGCTCACTTCATACCCGTTAAGAGTAGAAGAACTACCTCATCTCTAGCATCCATATATCCTAAAGAGATAGTCCGACCCCATGGGATACCCTCCTGCATTGTTAGTGACCAAGATCCTATCTTTACGAGCAAATTTTGGAGGAGTTTGCAAGAAGCTGTAGGCACACAGCTATGTTAAAGCATGACCTATCACCCCCAAAGTGATGGTCAGACGGAAAGAGTGAACAGAGTATTAGAAGACCTCCTGAGATTATGCATTCTTGACTTAGGAGGAACATGGGTTGATCATCTTCCTTTGGTGGAGTTTGCCTACAACAATAGCTACCAAGCCACCATAGGTATGGCACCCTTCGAAGCTTTATATGGAAGACCGTGCCGATCACCAACTTGTTGGTGGGACTCTACATATAAGCTCATACTTGGACCAGATATGATTAGAGAAAATTCAGAGAAAGTGGACTTGATACGAAAAAGAATGAAGACTTCCCAAGATAGACAGAAGTCCTACGCAGATAAGAGAAGGACCGACCTTGAGATTGAGGTTGGGGACAGGGTTTTCCTTAAGGTATCTCCTTTAAGGAACGTTGTTAGCTTCGGATCCGCAGGAAAGTTGGCACCAAGATTTTTCGGGCCGTTTCCTATCATTGAAAGGATTGGGAAGATGGCTTACAGAGTAGAGCTGCCCGAATAATTGGCTGGAGTTCATAATGTCTTTCACGTTTCTCACTTACAAAAGTGCCCACATGAGTCTGCGGAAGTGGTTGAACCAAGCATATTAGAGGACATAGAAGTAGAACAAGAGGCGACTGTGAGAAGAGTTCCAACTCATATCTTGGGTACAGAAGTCAAAAATCTACGCAACCGCGAAGTCAAACTTGTAAAAGTTCAATGGAATGACGCCAAGGAAGACGCGACTTGGGAGACTGAGGCCAAAATACGCGCAGCCTACCCTTTTCTTTTTGAGTTTTCATCTTTGATCTCTTTTTCCTTAAGTTTGTTCATGCTCGTATCTACCTTTTTAGTATTTTCCTTAGTGTTGTTCTCGATCCTTAGGTAGAAACCAATGGATATAAACATGTATTTGAAACATTTTATGGGTGCCAGTGGTTGCTCGTGGATGCAAATACACACACTTTAGATATTAGATCGGCTCAGTCACTTTCATATTGCATATGCATATATGTACTTATATTTGATTGAAACATGATGTGTTATCATGCGGATGTTGCATTTATATGAATGATTGTGCACACATGTAGAAAGTATGATTAGGGAAGATTGCATATATTATGGATGCATGACACCGACATGACTTGCATTAAGGAGGTCAACTGAATCAGTAGATCGCCTGATTTTGCATTAGATAAGGACATGTACACACACTATGCATAAGATCATGAAGCATTAGAAGTCTTTTAAGGACAATGGATGCCTGTGTTTGATGGTTGAGTAGATGGACGATTGCATGGTAGGATATATGTTCTTCTTGACTTGAAGATTTTGAGGACAAAATTCTTTAAGGAGGGGAGAATGTAACACCCCGTATTTTCTGTAAACCTTAAAGTAACAAATTAAAGAATAATTAACTTTACATGTGAAAATTAAGGGAAACGGGTTACCCCATTGCGTTCGTCTCGGAAATCTGGTTGAGACAAAGTCCGAGTTTGCGTGAATTGGACTCATATGAAGAAGTTATGGCCTTCGGAAGTTCAAAAATTCAAAATCCAAATTTAAACACAGAAGAGGGCAGGGCAGGAAAATTCCCGCTCCAGGCCAGGTCGACGAGGGGGTCGACCCTAGTGTCAACCTACCCTAGAGGTCGACCTGCGGGTCGACCTACCCCCTCCCCCCCCGGCCAGATCTGAAAGGATGTCGAATTCTGACTCCTTACTGAGTCATTAGGGCCGAGGTGTTATCCTATCTTGATTGGATGGTCTTGATTACTTCTAGGGTTAATCTAATGGCTCTAAATTAAGTAAACCTCTATAAAAGCAACCTAACTCTCAACCCTAAATCACAAATATTCGTACCAAGAGCCCGCCATGCCGTCAATGGTGAACCTAGAATAGCCGTCACCTCTTTCAATTCAAAGGCAAGATTGAAGCTACATCGAAATCAAATCAAGTCTAATCTAATTCAACGAAGAAAATTCAACGTTCTTCATCAAAGGCGAGCAATTCAATTTCAGAATACAGATCCCAGAACTCAAGAAATCCTTTTTGTTTGTAAGTGTAGTTATCTTTTAGATGTGAATAAATTAACGACATGGTTTGTAATGAATTGTAAACTAGAATTGTATCAAGTTGTATGTGATGCTGATTTATGTTTATTCATGTCTATTCTATCATATATTCCTATGAACTATTGTGGTCTATCGAACCTATCATGTTATGTGGAAATTGGTGAATAAACCCATGATGTTGTATAGGAATTTGGGAATGAATTTGTCATATGTACGTTTGGTGATATTAGGATACATGCAAGTTTTAGGCTAAGTCGTGTCGTTTATGCCTAATTGTTTAGATCCATTATGCATATATGTTTAGATATACGACCTTGTATAATTTGGTGATGACATCTATATGTTGTATGTCAATTCAGAAATTATGTCATGTTTATGCAAGTTAAGTGATGCTATCATGATATGAATACATGCAAGTTTATAGGTTAAAAAAATGATTATGTAAACTTATATGTTTAGATCTACACTTTATATGTTAGATCCATATGCCTCTATGTTAGATCCATGTTAGCGTGATTCAACCCCTATGCAAGTTCACCACTACATGTCTAATTAAGTTTTGGTAGTTCTTTGTAAAACTATTATTTTATGACTCATGTTGCATAGATCTAGTTTGCAAGTTCATAATTAAAAGTATATTATGCCAAGTTCATGTGACACATCTGTAGTTAGATCTATATTTTTGTATGATGTTGGAATGTTGCAAGTTCCTCTTTTCCTCCTTTCTGTTTTATAAGTTAGGCTAAAACGTCTAGCATAACATCCTATGAAACTTTGCAAACGTACAACGGGGGTAACGTTGGGGGAAAACATGAAACTATACGTAATTAACATATTTGGCTCATAACCATGTAAATAGTATGGCATTGAAATGGTATAATTTACTTACCAAAAATTATGAATTTGATTTAGAAAGAAAGTGGGCTATGACAATAAATTGTTGGCAAATTTACATATAAGCATAAAAGGATAAATATGTAAATTTAGAAAAGATGAATACGCCTAACCCAAGGTTAGTCTGAGTTGTGGTGCAAAACTGCCCGGAACCAACCGGCACATCCAGTGACCACAACAATACCTGTCTAATGTGAGTGGTTGGTGCTCTAATAAAGCTAAGTCAAGAGTGGTAGTGTTAAGTCAATTAAGGAAACACTTAACCAATTCAACATGTTAGCTAAACTGATGGGTGGGGTTAGGTAAATTTGGAAACTTAATGTAACAACCCGTATTTTTGAATAACATGTTATAACATAAATGGAGGCAGAATTAAACTGTAAAATCTGAATCAAGGGAAACGGGCTTTGCCATTGCGTTCGTCTCGGAAAAATACGCTAAATAGAGTCCGAGTTTTCGAAAATCGGAGTCCGTATGACCAAGATATGGCCTCGCGAAGTTTCACGAAAAATTCACAAATTAAAGTATACTTAATTAAGTGAAATGGGTTGCGCAGAGAAATATATATATATTGATATATATATATATATATATAATTGAAAATTAAATAAATAAATATGCAAAAATGTTCAAAACAACGAATTGGGAGAGGGGAATAACCGAACCGGCCGATTTTTGAGGTCGACCTGAGCTCGCTGGGTCGACTAGGGGTTAATCCAGGGTGTTTGGCTGTCAACCCGTGGGCCGATTCGCTCAAATGCAGATTTTGCATTTGAATGGTTCTCATGGTTCAGCTTTAATCTAAAGGCCCTAGATGGTTCCTACACTTGACTTCTTCCCCAAGACATGCTTTGATGGCTTGGATTGAATCTAGGGTTAATCCTATGGCTAATACTATCCTAATCCTCTATAAAAAGACCCCAAACCTAGCCTAAATCACCATTATTCAATCCTACAACTAAACTATGTCAAACTTGTTCCTCTCATGGCCTCCACTCTCATGCTAAAATTTCTAAGTTAATTTCTATGAGAGATTTTGAGTTCATACAAGTGTTTTCAAACTTGTATGAGTGTTCTTAGCTTGCATTCAAGTCAAGTTGCAACATTTCTATTTCAAAGCAAGGGTTTTTATTGAATTGGCTCAAGGGTTTTCATTTGGAGCTTGCATATTTGGGTTTTTGGTGCTTGCATAAGGGCTTCGTCTCAGTCTTTATAATAAATATTTATTTGTGTCTTCATAGCATTGTAAGCCCTTTTCTACTTTCTTTCTTTGAACTCTAAAGTTAAATGAATGATGCAAGTTTGGGGTTGATCATTATATGCAAGTTTGGTTGATCATTATATGCAAGTTTGGTTGGTCATTTTATGTAAGTTTGGTTGATCATTATATGCAAGTTTGGTTGATCATTATATGCAAGTTTGGATGATCATTATGCAAGTTGGTTTAATCATTATGTATGACACATGTTGCTATGTTATGCAAGTTTGGGTTGATCATGTCATCATGTTATGCAAGTTAAACTTGAGGTTTTGAGCATAAAGCTCCAAGCTTTATATTAAAGGTTGCATTTTGGCAACATGAAAGTTATCATATCCCTTATGATAACTTGCATGTGAGGCAAAATGCGAACTTCTAGCAACTTCTACATGTCATTTATCACCATGTATCACTCATATGCTAAGTTTGGTTTTATGCATGCTTTTGAAGCCTAATAATGCAATATGCAAGTATATGAACATATGTACATTTCATATGCCACCATGTTAAACTTGTGGCTTCAACACCTTTATGTCATGGTTATGCCAAGTTCCCTATTTTATCTTTTATGCGTTGTTGCGATTATGTAAACGATGGGATTACGTTGGGGTTGGGTAACATAATGACATGAACATGATTTTTGTAACATGACGTGATATGTTAACTTGTAATTATGTTTTGGAAACATAATGGACATGACACTTAGAAAATATGAGTGTGGCCAACTCGAGGTTGGGTTGAGTTTACAGCATAAATCTACCCGGACCCGCCCGGCTTATCTAGTGGCTACAAACAATAGGACCCAATGTGAGAAGTTGGTCATGTTGTGCTCGAACCCGAGGTTAGACCTAGTTGTGGTGTAAAGCTACCCGGACCCGCCCGGCTTAACTAGTAACCACAACAAAGTCTAATGTGAGAGGTTAAAGCGCATTAAGTTAATTAATGCCTCCTGATTAGGGTTAAGTCATGGTCCACTTAATACTTAACCAATTCGGGCTTGATGGATTAATCGGGGTTAAGTCAGGAGCCTTGGGTACTCTTAACCAATTTAATCCACGTTTGGATCGGGTTAACCACATTTAACCCGTTAAGAAACCCTAGTTGCGTGGTCCTTTTCAGCAGTAACCGTCTTGGTAGTATCATAAGACCCTAGGACTAGGCTTGGTTGGGGCACGATTACTGGGCTGATTGTAAGAGACCAAAAGAGACGGCTAAATGATGCTCCGGTTGTTCAGGCGGACCATGGTCGTGCACATCAAGTCCGGAGTTGAACACGGGCACCGGTAGGTTTGGACTGTGTATCCTGTAATGGTGTCAGAGGGTTACACCATAGGGCCTGATACACCCTAGGGTGGACCCTGCACAGTCAACTACATTACATGATTAAGCCGTATGACACCGACACTTGACGAGTTAGGCTTATAGGGAGCCGATCGACTAGACTGTGTAGTTGGACCTTGATTTAGGTCACCTCATTATATTGGGCCAAGCTTGGGCCAAGGGATCAATTCTTGTTTTTACTTGACATGTTAGAATGCTAGTACACCCGTGGTGCAAAACTTAACCTTAATTATGCGATGACACCTTTATCTATCTTGTTAGTTAATCATCATGCCAGTATGTTGTTATCCTTATGTTCATCTCAGCTTCTCATGCCAGTTAGCTTTACTAGTTCATAGACAGTTAGTAGTAGGGCTTACCAGTCTTTTTGACTGACCTGTTTTCTTTTGCCTCTTTTCTTCCGTTTCCCCCCCTCAGGTTCTCAGGGTGGGAACATTGGAGCTTAGCTTGGATCTTTACAGCTTGCTTACTGGATTTGCTCATGTACGGTTTTGGACATTGAGCTAGCTATGGTTTACCACTTCACTTTGGGGATAGTACTTTATGTATTTCAGATTTTCAGTTTATGCTTTTATCTAGACTTTGTTATTTGGAAAATAATGACTAAGTACTTTATTGTAACTTAACTATGGTTTTGGAAATGCAAGTTTTATCCGCTGCTTTACTACTCTGTTTTACTTATATGTTCTGTCTTGTGATATCTGCATGCATGTTTACCTCGTTTAACGCCCCTCCAAAGCTAGTGTCCTTGCAAGAGTGGCACTGGCGGAGGTGGGGTGTTACATTTGGTATCAGAGCATAAGGTTTACTAGATTTGAGCAAAAGTGTTTTTAAAACTTACCTTTTGAAAAACTATTTTCAAAACCAATTAAGTATTTTCCAAGAAAAAGTCTAGTTATTTTAAAAAGGCTATTCCCCAAAAGCCATAGCACTATCCTTCGTTTCTTCGTTCTGAATCTATCTTTTTCTTCGTTTTAGCATGGTCGATCGCTTTAACATCCCGGAAGGCGTACAAGTACCCGTCTGGTTCCGAAGATTTATGGAGGCAAGGGCGAATGAAGTCGGCCCCACGAACATTCCTCCTCCTTTCCCCGTCACTAACAATTCTCCTCCTCCCTTAGCTGAGGTTCCTCCTCCCCCTCAGCATCCACAAGAGGATTTCGCAAAGCTTTGCAAAGACTTTAAGGCAATGGGTTGCAAGAATTTTGTCGGAACGGAGACTCCCGTGGAGGCAAGAAACTGGTTAAAGGAAACTAAAGATCTCTTTGCTATCTTTGATGTGGAAGATCGTAGGAAAGTTCTGTTGGCGGTATGGCTATTGAAAGGGGAAGCTGCTTATTGGTGGGTAGTCACCACCACTACTAGAACCATTGAGACTTGGGATGACTTTAGGAGAAGGTTTGGACTAAAGTTTCTATCATCGACAGAAGAGAACCTTCAGCTAGAGAGGTTCCTATCACTAAAGCAAGGGGGCATGACCGTTAGAGAATACGTGGATAAGTTTAATCAACTTGCTCAGTTCGGTCTAGAATGGGTTAACACCGCTCGGAAGAAGGCCCTACGCTTTGCTCTAGGATTAAATGAGCCCTTGCGCGGTTTTGCCATATCTCATATACCCCTGGGGGCGACCTTCGAGAGTTTGTTGAATATGACCCAACTTCAAGAAGAAGATAAGAGTGTCAAGAAGGAGGTCAAGAAAAATGAGTCCCAAGGCAAGAAGGAAGATACTGAGAAAAGAGATAAGAACAACAACAATAGCAAGGACAACAAGTCAAGAGAAAGAAGGAAGTGCAACTTCTGTGGGATTACTGGGCATATAGCCAAAGACTGTAGGAAGAAGAAAAGGAAGTTGGGCGAATGCTTTCACTGTGGAGAGCCTGGACATCTTAGCAAGGATTGCCCCAAGAAGCAAGGACAAGGGCAAGGGCAGAATCAGCATGTAGGACCTTCTGGAGGGCTAGTGCATACACTCAACATCGCTCCAGTTCTTGATCGAGGTAGTATTTCTGTAGAAAACCTTGTTTACATTTTTGATTTCCCTGTTCATACCTTGTTTAATTCTGGCACATCGCATAGTTTTATTTCTGATTTTGTTGAAAGTTTGCACCTAAGTACTAGTCTAGCTGAGATCCCGTTATTGTTTCAAATCCAATTGGGGGTTCCACCTTGTGTGGATTTGAAAATCTCTATCTTGAGCATAGAATTCATGTGTAATGCTTAGGTTCTCGGGTTTATGGGATACGGGTTGATTTGGGTGTGGATTGGTTGCGAACATAGGGTGGTGAGGCTCATGATTCGCCTCGGTAATACCCTAGAAATTTCTTGTAACCCTAGAGGTCCCGTCATGTTATGTTATCTTGAATATCTTGACTCGTCCATCGATGATCTGCAATCTGTAAGGGTGGTCCGAGACTATCCCGATGTCTTTGAAGAAGTTAAGGGGTTACCCCCTAAACGAGAGATAGATTTCCGCATTTATCTAGTTGATAATGCCAAGCCAGTATCATTGCCCGTTAGGCACATGGCCCCTCGTGAAAGAAGGGAGCTCAGTAAGCAAATCAAGGAGTTGCTTGAGAAGAATTTTATTAGGCGAAGCATTTCTGATTGGGGTGCTCCGGTGGTATTCGCTACTAAGGCGGATGGTTCGCTTCGTCTATGTGTTGATTATCGAGAGTTGAACAAGCTGATAAAGAAGAATAGGCACCCGTTACCGAGAATTGATGATCTCTTTGACCAGCTTGTAGGTGCTTCTGTTTTCTCTCAGCTCGATCTAGCCACCAGATTCCATCAGCTTAGAGTGGCTGAGGATAGCATTGATAAAACTGCGTTTAGGACTCAAGATGGATTCTTTGAATGGCTTGTCATGCCATTCGGTTTGACTAATGCACCCGCCTACTTCGTAGATTTGATGAGTAGGGTGTTCAGGGAGTTCCTTAACAAGTTTATTGTTGTCTTCGTGGATGATATTCTGATCTTCTCAAAGGATGAGGAAGAGCATGCTAGGCATCTCAAGGAAGTGATGAATACGCTTAGAGCGCATCAGTTGAAAGCCAAGTTCTCCAAATGTCATTTCTGGAGAATGGAAGTTCGGTTTCTTGGACATATAGTTTCTAAGCAAGGCATAGCGGTGGATCCCGCGAAAGTGGTTGTGGAAGACTCCTAGGAGTGCAACCGAAGTAAGAAGCTTTCTCGGTTTGGCGGGCTACTATAGGAAGTTCATCAGGGACTTCGCTAAGATTTCAGCCCCTCTTACTAAGTTGACGAAGAAGAACTTAGTCTGTGCATGGGACTTGGAGTGTGAGCTTGCTTTTCAAAGGCTCAAGAGAGCCCTTACCTCAGCTCCAGTTTGGCAACATGGATTGGCACTGTTTTCAAGAGATAGTTTTCTGCGTGGGATACCGTATAGTATGTAAATGAGATCCAAGATTCACTAACGAATCTTGGAAAGCTTGCATGAACCATGAGCACGCAGTTATGTTTAAGCCAAGTATTTTAGGCAAAGAATAAGTGGAAGTGGAACGAGAAGCAACGGTGAAATGAGTTCTAACTCATATTTTGGGAACAAGAATTAAGAACTACGGAATTGCGAAGATAAAAGACGGCCAGGGCACGATGGGATTAAGCACAAGAAAATGCGGCTTAGAAGATTGAAGTCTAGATACGCGCATTATATCTCTTTCTAAGAGTATATCCTTGATCCCTATTGTTCTGTAGAGCTTACTCGCATGCTATCTTTTAAGTATATCCTCTCGGTCCTATCCTCAATCTTAGTTCTGTTGCAAACCCCATAAGGAATATGACTCGCCTGTTTGTGAGATATAGTTGGGGTGAAGATGTTCGTCACCAAACTATTTGGGCTTTATGGGATATGGGTAATAATTGATAGACTTACAAAGAAAGCCCATTTTATTCCGGTGAAAAGCAAGAGGACCGTATCATGGCTAGCATCTGTTTATCTTCAAAAGATAGTGCGGCGGCATGGAGTTCCTTCTAGCATAGTTAGCGATCGTGACCCAATTTTCACTAGCCAGTTCTGGAACAGTTTGCAAGAAGCAATGGGTACGCGATTGAATCTGAGTACAGCCTATCACCCCCAGACGGATGGCCAAACCGAAAGGGTGAATAGAGTGCTAGAAGATCTTTTGAGTTTTTGTGTTCTCGACTTCGGTGGTACTTGGGAAGACCACCTTCCTCTTGTAGAGTTTTCTTATAATAATAACCATCAAGCCAGCATAGGGATGGCACCATTTTAAGCTTCGTATGGGAGGCCGTGCAAGCCACCAACATGTTGGTGGGAAGACGACGGATAAGCTTATAATTGAGCCCGACATGATAAGGGACACATCCGAGAGGGTTGAATTGATTCGAAGACGGATAAGAACGGCCCAAGACAGACAGAAATCCTATGCAGACAAGCGAAGGACAGACTTGGAATTTAAAATTGGAGATATGGTCTTTGTGAAGATTTCTCCTTTGCGAAATATGGTTCGCTGACACCAAGGATCGTAGGACCCTTCCCTACTATAGAAAGAGTCGGGATGATGACTTATAAGGTGGAATTGCCGAGAAGCTGGCCGGAGTGCATAATGTCTTTCATGTCTCGCATCTCCGGAAGTGTTTGCACAGACCCGCCAAAGTGGTTGAACCAAGTATTCTTGAAGACATGGAGGTAGAGGATGAAGCAACCCTGTGACGAGCTCCGATTCGTATCATGGAAATGAAGACACAGAAGCTAAGAAGCAAAGAAGTTAAGCTTGTTAAGGCGCAATGGAGTGAAACAGAGGGAGACGCAACTGGGGAAACCAAGGAGAAGAGGCGCGTGCTTTATCCATTTCTCTTGGTGGATACATTTTCAATCTCTTTTCCTAGATTGGTATATCTTCCCTTTGGTATCCATGCTTATCTAGTTTATCTTGTTTCGTAAATCTTGTCATGAGAACCTTAGGTAGAAACCCTTGGTTGAAACATGTATTTGAAACATGTTATGTTTGATGTTTGCAAGTGGTTGCAAGTGTTTGCAAGTGGATACTCGTGGATGCATAATACACGTTAGGCACTAAGATCGGCTCACACACTTTCATACCGCATATGCATGAGTGTTTATGCTTATTCATGGATGAAAACTTGTTATGCTATCACATGGATGTTGCATATGGATGAATGTTATGTGCACTCATGTAGAGATTATAAATTATGTTAGGAATTTGCATACATATGGACTCATTTCACTAACATATTTTGCATTAAGGGGGTTTACTAAATCAGTAACCTCCTGATTTTCGCATTAGATAAGTACATATACACACACCTTTGCATATGATCATACAGCATTTAGAACCTTTTAAGGACAATGATTGCTCGTGGATGATGTTTTGAGTAGATGGATGATGGATGGTAGGATACGTTCTTCCTAACTTGGAGATTTCGGGGACGAAATCCTTTAAGGAGGGGAGAATGAAACAACCCGTATTTTTGAATAACATGTTATAACATAAATGGAGGCAGAATTAAACTGTAAAATCTGAATCAAGGGAAACGGGCTGTGCCATTGCGTTCGTCTCGGAAAAATACGCGAAATAGAGTCTGAGTTTTCGAAAATCGGAGTCCGTATGACCAAGATATGGCCTCGCGAAGTTTCACGAAAAATTCACAAATTAAAGTATACTTAATTAAGTGAAATGGGTTGCGCAGAGAAATATATATATATATTGATATATATATATATATATATATAATTGAAAATTAAATAAATAAATATGCAAAAATGTTCAAAATAGCGAATTGGGAGAGGGGAATAACCGAACCGGCCGATTTTTGAGGTCGACCCGAGCTCGCTGGGTCGACTAGGGGTTAATCCAGGGTGTTTGGCTGTCAACCCGTGGGCCGATTCGCTCAAATGCAGATTTTGCATTTGAATGGTTCTCATGGTTCAGCTTTAATCTAAAGGCCCTAGATGGTTCCTACACTTGACTTCTTCCCCAAGACATGCTTTGATGGCTTGGATTGAATCTAGGGTTAATCCTATGGCTAATACTATCCTAATCCTCTATAAAAAGACCCCAAACCTAGCCTAAATCACCATTATTCAATCCTACAACTAAACTATGTCAAATTTGTTCCTCTCATGGCCTCCACTCTCATGCTAAAATTTCTAAGTTAATTTCTATGAGAGATTTTGAGTTCATACAAGTGTTTTCAAACTTGTATGAGTGTTCTTAGCTTGCATTCAAGTCAAGTTGCAACATTTCTATTTCAATGCAAGGGTTTTTATTGAATTGGCTCAAGGGTTTTCATTTGGAGCTTGCATATTTGGGTTAAGCCCTTTTCTACTTTCTTTCTTTGAACTCTAAAGTTAAATGAATGATGCAAGTTTGGGGTTGATCATTATATGAAAGTTTGGTTGATCATTATATGCAAGTTTGGTGGGTCATTATATGCAAGTTTGGTTGATCATTATATGCAAGTTTGGATGATCATTATGCAAGTTGGTTTAATCATTATGTATGACACATGTTGCTATGTTATGCAAGTTTGGGTTGATCATGTCATCATGTTATGCAAGTTAAACTTGAGGTTTTGAGCATAAAGCTCCAAGCTTTATATTAAAGGTTGCATTTTGGCAACATGAAAGTTATCATATCCCTTATGATAACTTGCATATGAGGCAAAATGCGAACTTCTAGCAACTTCTACATGTCATTTATCATCATGTATCACTCATATGCTAAGTTTGGTTTTATGCATGCTTTTGAAGCCTAATAATGCAATATGCAAGTATATGAACATATGTACATTTCATATGCCATCATGTTAAACTTGTGGCTTCAACACCTTTATGTCATGGTTATGCCAAGTTCCCTACTTTATCCTTTATGCGTTGTTGCGATTATGTAAACGATGGGATTACGTTGGGGTTGGGTAACATAATGACATGAACATGATTTTTGTAACATGACGTGATATGTTAACTTGTAATTAAGTTTTGAAAACATAATGGACACGACACTTAGAAAATATGAGTGTGTCCAACTCGAGGTTGGCTTGAGTTTGTAGCATAAATCTACCCGGACCCGCCCGGCTTAACTAGTGGCTACAAACAATAGGACCCAATGTGAGAAGTTGGTCATGTTGTGCTCGAACCCGAGGTTAGACCTAGTTGTGGTGTAAAGCTACCCGGACCCGCCCGGCTTAACTAGTAACCACAACAAAGTCTAATGTGAGAGGTTAAAGCGCATTAAGTTAATTAATGCCTCCTGGTTAGGGTTTAGTCATGGTCTACTTAATACTTAACCAATTTGGGCTTGATGGATTAATCGGGGTTAAGTCAGGAGCCTTGGGTACTCTTAACCCATTTAATCCACGTTTGGATCGGGTTAACCACATTTAACCCGTTAAGAAACCCTAGTTGCGTGGTCCTTTTCAGCAGTAACCTTCTTGGTAGTATCATAAGACCCTAGGACTAGGCTAGGGTGGGACACGATTACTGGGCTGATTGTAAGAGAGCAAAAGAGACGGCTGAATGATGCCCCGGTTGTTCAGGCGGACCATGGTCGTGCACATCAAGTCCGGAGTTGAACACGGGCACCGGTAGGTTTGGACTGTGTATCCTGTAATGGTGTCAGAGGGTTACACCATAGGGCCTGATACACCCTAGGGTGGACCCTGCACAGTCAACTACATTACATGATTAAGCCGTATGACACCGACACTTGACGAGTTAGGCTTATAGGGAGCCGATCGACTAGACTGTGTAGTTGGACCTTGATTTAGGTCACCTCATTATATTGGGCCAAGCATGGGCCAAGGGATCAATTCTTGTTTTTACTTGACATGTTAGAATGCTAGTACACCCGTGGTGCAAAACTTAACCTTAATTATGCGATGACACCTTTATCTATCTTGTTAGTTAATCATCATGCCAGTATGTTGTTATCCTTATGTTCATCTCAGCTTCTCATGCCAGTTAGCTTTACTAGTTCATAGACAGTTAGTAGTAGGGCTTACCAGTCTTTTTGACTGACCTGTTTTCTTTCGCCTCTTTTCTTCCGTTTCCCCCCCTCAGGTTCTCAGGGTGGGAACATTGGAGCTTAGCTTGGATCTTTACAGCTTGCTTACTGGATTTGCTCATGTACGTTTTTGGACATTGAGCTAGCTATGGTTTACCACTTCACTTTGGGGATAGTACTTTATGTATTTCAGATTTTCAGTTTATGCTTTTATCTAGACTTTGTTTGTTGGAAAATAATGACTAAGTACTTTATTGTAACTTAACTATGGTTTTGGAAATGCAAGTTTTATCCGCTGCTTTACTACTCTGTTTTACTTATATGTTCTGTCTTGTGATATCTACATGCATGTTTACCTCGTTTAACGCCCCTCCAAAGCTAGTGTCCTTGCAAGAGTGGCACTGGCGGAGGTGGGGTGTTACACTTAACCAATTAACATTTTGGCTGGAAAACCCTAGTAACGGTGACCCATTTCAGCAGTAACCCACATAGATGTATCATGGGACCCAGAACTAGGCAAGGTAGGGCACGATTACTGGGCTGAATTGTAAGCGGTCAAAAACATCGGCGGGTGGTGCGTCAATGTAGCTTCCGACGGAGTACGGGTGTGCACGTACTCCGGAGTGGAAAAAGCAGGCACTGGGCATTAGTAATCACACATTGTGCATCTTGAATCGTGTCAGTTTACCACCAAAGGATTTGATACACCCCGTGGTGGGACCAGTACAGGTATCTACAGTCAAGCGGGGGGCCGAATAACACATGTGATAAATGCATGCGAGTAGGAGCCGATCGATATAAGGGGATCATTTCACCAAGAACACGTGGTGGCAGTTGGGAAAGTATAAACAGGTGCACAAAATTAAACATGGGTGCGATGTATATTCGGTTTATCCTGCCTTATATAGTTTTATGTTAGCTTGCTATTCTAGTACTGTCCTATTTTCAATTTATTCCTATCATGACCCTTTTCCTTATTCACACACTGAAAACTCACTAGACTTACTCAGACTTATGTCTGAACCATTTTTCTTTCGTCTTCTTTTCTTCCATTTCCCCCCCCTCAGGTAGCCAAGGAGGGAATAGCTCAGCTTAATTTGGACCGTTCATCTTTCCAAGCTTGAAGATTCTGTGATGTATGGCTTGGAATCTCTTATCTTTGGATATGGCTTTGGACACACTAGACTTGGGGATTTATGCAGTTTTATTTATGTTATATGCTTCTTTATGTTTTAATCAAGACAGAGATTATGATGAAATGTTTTGGGAAGTTATTTTGAGACAGTTTACTGTAATGGTTTTTGTATTGGACCACGTATGAAATAAATGTTGGTTTTCTGCTGATTGTAGTTGTCTTGTAAATTTTCTGTGTCTTTTACCTATAATGCTTCATCAAAGTTAAGGCATTCCCTTTGTGAGTGACCTTAACGGAGGTGGGGTGTTTCACTTTCCATCATCCATATAAGTAAAATGTCTTGGCTTCAAACCATGACACCACTCCCAGCTAGAATGATACGCATGCCCTCCCTATTGTCATTCATCCCGTTTCTGGTTCATACCGGGGTGTGAAGCTCGCGAATTAATGCTATACACAAAGCTATGCTAATTAAAGATGTTCTTTGATCATCAATCATAGGACTATGCTTTTCAACAAAAGCCTTGATCCATGCAACTCAGCATGTCACACTGTCAATCCATACCGTACCACTGATTTCCACCAATATATAACCTCTAAGCTCGTACGTCTCAGAGAAGGGTGTTAAGAAAGAGAATAAATTCTCCACCACCAAACAGATATATATTTAGAAGAGATAAACAAATACAATATAAAGGAATACAATGTCAGACACACTACACATTTGCAAGTCTGTTCTGGGTCTGAACGAAACCGGAGGCACCTTATTCCTCGTCCCATATGTCCAATACAGGAGAGAGGCCCTCACATATCCGGTCGATTTCCAAGTACGTCTGGACGATCACCACTTGTTACTAGGGCTGTCAATGGGTCGTGTCGGGTCGGGTTCGGGTCGGGTCAAGTCGGGTTCTGGTCAATTTTTAAACGGGTTGGATCAACCCGTTTAATAAACGGGTCATATTATGCCAACCTGACCCATTTATAAATGGGTCAGGTCGGGTTGACCCGTTTTGACCTGTTTAATTGCAGAAATCTTTTTATCACCTACATTTTGCAAAATTAATGCATATTGAAATAGAATAATACATTGCTTAAACATACAAACACTTAAAAAGGCAACATACGTGATATAGTCATTAATACAAACTAGCAAAAGTAGATCATCAAATGGTTTTATACGGCTTGGGCATGGTATGTTTTATATTAAATGGGTTATGACGGGTCAGAAACGGGTTCACGGGTCAACCCGTAACCCACCCATTTATTTAACGGGTCAGAGCGGGTTGACCCGAAATTGACCCATTTATAAATGGGTCGGGTCGGGTTTTTTTCGTGCGGGTTACGAGTTGTGTTTCGGGTTATGTAAGAAATTGACGGCCCTACTTGTTACGTTGTCTTGGATATACAGCCCAATCAATACATCAGTTCTCATCCAAACGATGTGAAGATCTCCGGTCTTCAACCACCGTCTTCATCCTCGACTTTTAGTCGTCGTACCAGTTATTCAAAATGAGATAAACCCGGCCTTTCCGAATAACTCGCATATTTTATAATCAATAATCAAGTGCTATAAAAATACATCATACGCCTCATTCCAATTCAGAAAATTCTTTTATTCCAATATTCACATCTAATGGGAAATGTTCCCATTAATTTTATCAAAGATAAGTTCAGTTAAAATATTTCTTTAATCTTCCTTTGAATATCCATTTCAAAAGATTTTATTTTATCTTTTCACCATTCTAAACCAAATTAAGGTTTATCAACTAGTCGAGATTAGCAAACTTTACTAAAGTAATCATTTATTTATTAATCCCAATCCCAACCTATTCATCCCATAGAGCAAAACTAGTAGTACTACATATCTAACACCCACTGTGTTATCGGTAAATTTAATTTCCCTTTCATGTTCAAGTATAATTAAAGATTTAACTATCGCTTGGTGTAAAACTGGGAGTACTCCATCTCGAAACATTTCTTGAATTTGGTAAATTAATTACCCCATTCCTATTTCAATCTAATTAAAGATACATCAAAACTCTAGTTCGGTTTTAATCTCCAAAAATCATTATTCAATGATTATTCAAACTTAGGAAATAAATCATGTCTTTAACTGGTGTTCACGATTAACCCAAAATCATCATCCATCAAAATGGGATCTACACGGAAATCATAACATTGTATAATCGACATAAATTCCCGTATCAGACTAATAATATAAATGGAATAGCGGTAAAGCCAACAGTCTTCATTCGCAGAAGCCCATCTTGATTATTACCAAATCAAATTCCATTCAGTTCCAATTTAATATATTAAATTGGAAAGCTTTACTTTAGAAAATTTCCATTAAATCGTAATAAAAATATTTATAAATTAAAAATCATATTTTCACTGTTAATTGGGTTAAAGAACAAATGACGTTTAAAACACAGTTCACGATAAACCCACAATGAACTTTCATTTCAATTCCGATTAAATTTTAATTTATTGGTAAACTTCTCTATATCTTAATTCAAAGATTTATTCTTTTCTCAACTGGGTTTAAGAATAGTATTATTTAAGACACCGTTCATGACAAACCCAGAATCCAATTTGATATTAAATACAAGGTTCTGAATAGAAAATAATATCAGCTTATATTCATTATCGAATTCTGCAGCCAACAAATATCATATTGGGAATAATGATATACATATCTTCCAAATTCCTCAACAATATCCATATGACCACGGAATCCAATATCGAAATATTCTAAAGATTATTTCTTCTCAAATCCATTACGATGCACACATCGGAAAATTCTGGTTATTTCTAAAACCATCTACAAGTCCAATTTATTTATTTGAAAACATTGGATTACTTTTCTAGTTAATAACTAGTTCATTTAGATAAAAATATATTTTTATCTTTTCAAAATTGGAATTTTTAATGCAAAATGTTTCCAAATCATTTATTATGATTTTACACAATTTTTCCATACTTTTAGTAATTTTATTGAGGCCCTTACATTTGGTTTCCAATATCGGCCCCCGAACTGCATCCATAACAAGCTTTTCTGAAATTGATTTGGATATATTTCCAAATCTATCCATTCAAATTTAAATCTCTTATATTCGTCGGAAAGCCCTTTCGATACGAACCCAATGGTTCCGGATTTAGGAGAATCCGACGGTCGGATCTCCCGTTACGTCCATTTGAAGTTAATGGTCGAAATTCACGAATGGTCGCTGCGCGGCGCATTCTATTCAGGCCAATATATATATATATATATACCATTGATTTCCATTTAAAACGTATTTTATAAATCCTTTACAAATTCGTTTTAAATAGATTCCAATTTCATTTTCAATTTTAAATCAAAATTGAATATTCTATATCTTTATAATATTAAAATGATAATATTTTCAAGATATCATATTTTGAAATCAATTCCCTTTTATATTCATTATAAAATAAATAAAATCGATTGATAAACCCGTTCGGGTTAAAATGGCGAATATATACTTATTTGGCTTCATATATTCCAATATTTTTATATATTTTCGTGTCCATTCAAAATTGGACATCAATATCATATTTTGATTATTGTTGAATATTATTTTAAAATATTCGTTATTTTAGAATATTCTTTATTTTTGAATTGGAATGCAATTCGATCAATTACCATATATTTTCAGTTATATGGATTTCATACATCACATGTATTCAACAATAGTGATAAATAATCATCAAACAGTCAATTCATATTCAGAGTGCAATTTATAACTGTATAAGCATTAAATAATTAAATAACCCTTATCACAGCCTGTCAAACAATCGATTGACATACAACTAAATATTGGATTAGTGTATGTCAAATATCATCCCAACACCCGTGTGGGGTTTTCAAACAACAACAGTCTATTTAAAATAATCTCTGGTTAATAAATTTAACCGGTTCTAATTCAATTTGAATTATTTTTCTAATTAACCAATTTTCACTGTTTAAATTATAAATAAATATGTATAATTTAATTTCAACTACCACAAAATAATATTAAATTATTTTTAATATTTCAAACATCTCAGCATCATAATCAACACACAATACAGTCAATTAAATCGTCCACGGTCTGCGGACGAGGGAGGTGATCTAACAGGCACCGTATACAGTTTATACTGACTAAAAACTGATAATAATCTACACTGGCAATTCAATATATTTTTATACATGAATACAATAACAAGATAAAGTATAATTTATTGAGAAGGAGTTCTCACATTGGTTTCCACTCTACCAGTCTTTACTTCTGAATTTAATAACGTTTGGGTTTTAATTTTCCTGACATCTTAACGTGCTCCGTTTCTGTTCTGGTTTGTTCCATTACGTAGTGTTCGTCGTTCCGAATCCAACGCAACTGAAATCGCCCGATTTGGATCCCTCCAACTGGTTTTCCTGCATCCACAAACGTTAGCCAACATAAATAATACCCATCCTGCTTCGAGACAAGGTATCGCGGTATAGAAGCTCACCCACTATCATATTGTAGGGCGTATAGGGTCATCCGCTAATGATACTGCGGGCATCCGCTAATGGTACTGCAAGAACTATCCAATCACCAATATATATAATAACCATAAACACCAAGCCTAAATAACTAATATATATAGTAACCACAATTTCTCAATAAATAGCAATGAAATCAATCAACCAACAAACAACATATAAATAAATAAAAATTCGATTATAATATATTATAATCGAACCAGAGAGTTAGTTTACTCACTTGATTTTAAATTTGTCAAATTAATTGCTGTATCATTTCGATTATGAATCTCACTAGAAATAATTCATTTTGCACCTACAATTATTTATTTATATTTATCGATTAACGATTATCAATTTAAATTAATTTAACAAATAAATAAATAAATTTGTGTATTTTCAATTACGAAAAATAGTCTCATACCTTATTCCTGAACTATGAAACCGACTCAATCAATCACTAATCCTCTTTCCACTGTGGCACCAACTCCAATCTTGTTTTATTTTTAGGATTTCAAGGACTAGTATCAGTTAAATACAATATCCATAACACACCGGTAATTTTAAATTAACAAAGAAATTATATTAACTAATTTAAATTATCTTACCTAATCCCCACTGTGACATTATAGTAAAAAAAACAATGTCGTGACTAGCTCCTTCCTCACATCACCTTCCATCTCCCACTCCGGTCAATGAACCCTAAATCCATCACAAAGTGATACAGGAAAATTGCGATGCTTGTATGCCCAAAAACCGCTAATTCTAATTGCTACTTCCACTATTGTCGAGCCCACATCAAAGACCACGAACTTCTTCTTAGTCACCGCGACTTCGAGCTCCGCCAAAGAACCCGTCTTCTGACATCGATCCATACAAAACTTCCCATCGGCATCGCGACCCACCCAGATCGATATACTCTTACACCCCCAAATATCCAAGTTCAACGTTGATACCATCAAACCACACTCCTAAACCGTTTACCCAGTTCGATTATCAATTTAACCCCCAAAACCCTTTACGAGTAAAATCACTAGGTACGAACCCTTTTTGGATCATCGCGGTTCCCTTGATGACGTCAACTGTAGCTGAAAGGAGGTGCTCGATTCTAGGATTGGTGAGAAGGAGGTCCGTACGTATTAGAGCTCGTGGAGATGAGCGCAGGATCGAGATGACGGGTTTGTACTCCATGGATTTTGGAAGAGGATGTGAGAATTCGATTTTCCAATTTGGGATAACAGAGGATGAACAAAAATGAGGAAAGGAGATTGGGCTCGGTTTTTATTAAATATAAATTGGGTTTTTCCCCTTTTTTTTTCTTAATTCGATTTGTATTTACATTTCCTCATATTAGAACGATTATTGTCCTTTGTAAAGGAATGAAAAGAGGAACACACATTTGTTTTAATAAGGGAAAATATACTTAGCGATGAAGGAATAGGGGCGTGTAGGTATAGGGTAGGGAAGGCTGAGGTACTGCTAATTAATTCGATTTGATTTTGTGCTTATCCACTCAATTTTATAATAATAGATTTAACGGTTCTGAACTCCTATTTGAGCCCAATAACATGCCTTCCTAGGGTTAAACCACCATTCTGAACCCACTGGGATAGGTTTCAAAGACTTATTCGATTATGTGGAGAAGATAATAATTTTAATCGATATAAATTAAATTCAAAACAATTAATTCTTCAACAATAAATTAATATTATAATTCTAATTCAAACTGAAGTTTGTATTGATCATTTGAACTGTTTTCAATTCAGTTTTAAAATTTTGAATTCAATTAAATTCATTTTCGTATTACGATGATTATATATATTCGAAATAAATCGTATTTTGATTATCAAATTGATAAATCAATATAAGAATTGATTTATATTATCAAATCAGTATTTAAAACCATATTTATATATTTAAAACAAATTGACTAAAAATCCGGGTGGTTACATTCTCCCCCCTTTAAAAGAATTTCGTTCCCGAAATTACTAAGGTAAGAAAAATGTTATAAAACCATTACATTTCAAAAATCCACTTATGTGGAAACTCAGCCTTTCATATTTCTACCATTCTAGTTCTACCAAAACATTTGGTTTCCATTCATATGTATTTAAACTCATTCAAATTGATTCTAATCAATTTATTCGCTTTGATTCATTTAACTTGCTTAAGTTAAATTTAAATTCTAGAATTCAAATTCCCAGGTTTTCATTTCAGACCCTTTATAAATCGTATAAGTATATACATATATTTATTTCCATCTCAAATCTAAAACATTTGAATTTTCAAATCAACTTGGTTTCTTTCAAACAAATTTCCATCGGAAACTTTCTAAGATAGCAATCCATCACTTATAACTCAAAAATGAACACTGATGATGTCGCGATCATCATCAGAATTATTTTCCAGCCACTGAAATGAGTTCAGTGCTTTATTACTTTTGAAATCCATTCAAAAATGATTTATTTTATTCAAATTCTTCAAAGTAGCGATATATTATTTTATATTCATTCAGAAAAATATTCTTCCAAACACCCAGGATTTTAAATTCTAAATTCTGGTTTGAATTCAACTTTAATTCATCTCATTTGTACATATTATTCATAACAAGTCATATTTGTTTATATATAACCATTTCATTTCTTATAATCTCATTATAATCATAACAACCAGCACATCCACATATTATAATAATTTCAGAAAATTATTCCTGCTATATCAAAAGTAGAATTTTAGGCAATATAATTTAATTTACCCACTTTAAAACAATACTGTGTCCATTCTTCTGTTCAAGTGTTTAGAAATTCTTATCGACGTCGTGGCATCCTACAATTCAATCAGAATTCATAAGCCACTAAAAAGACTAGCTGACACAATATAAAACAAATTTTTATATCGATTAACAAATACGCTTTCTCCATATATATACGCTCAAATCATTCTAGGGTACTACTGACCCTATCACTAATGAGTAATTCCCCACCAAAGCCTAGGTGTTCGCTCAACCTAAGCTCTGATACCAACTGTAATAGCCCGCAAATCCGTACTATCTGGGTTGACAAAATACACCACACGTCCAATCCAAATTGCACAGAAATACGAATCATTAATAGAAAGAAGTTAGAGGATGAGAAGTAGAAAGAAAGAAATATTTGAATAGAAGAAGAACAGAAATAGAAACACAGAATCTCACATCATAGTGGAATGGTTAGACCAATAATTGGCACTAACACCCAAATGCCGATCACAGATCACAGAATGCGGAAGAAAGCAGTAAAATAAGAGGAGATACACGAAATTTTTATAGTGGTTCGGCTCAAACCATGCCTACGTCCACTTTATAGTTTCTTAAATCCTAAGAAGCTATTACAATACTGTTTTTTTGCGGTTTATACAAAATAGCCTTGTGTTACAATGAAAAGTAGTGAAAAAAGTGGAGATTATACACGAAATCCTCGTGTTATGATGTGAAATTTGGCTTCCTTGTTGAGCAACGGCCTTGCTTGAAGTAATGGTGGAAGCCGTATGAATCCGAGCAAAAAGACCCTTCAAATGTCCATGTTGCGGTGTATTTATAGGCGTAGAGGAGCTCTGGGGGGTCCGGTTCGGATATGCCACGTGTCACAACCGGAGTTAATCTCGAAAAGTAGTGGAAGAAGTCCCTTTGTTCGGGTTTTGCCAAGTGGAGCCAGATCCACGAATGTAGGAGCGGTTACTCCTTGATAATCGGTCAAAAGTTTCGTGTAGAAGCAGGTCGAGGGGGTCGGTTCGGGTCCGAACCGAACCGAGGTGGAATTTCCGAACAGAAGACATGATGTGCACTTCTGTGCAGAGCAAGGCGGTTCGGGTTCTGATGGTCCAATCCGAACCGAAGTGAGCTAGAGTTGAAGTTTGAGTGTCTTTGAAGTAAGGGGTCGGAGCGGATCTGATCCGATCCGAGGCCTTGTCCAATGTCAAGCCTCTTCATTATTTGCTTTTGTGTCATCCAAACCGACCCGACAGAAGTGATCCGATCCGAACCGATGCGTGGTGAAGGTAACTCCAAAATCCATGTTTCCGGTTCTGCATGCGTTCACGGAAACGAGCGTAACTTTCAAACCGTAAGTCCGTTTTAGCCAAACGAAAGCTTGATTCGAAACTAATTCAGATAGCTACAAGAGTTATAGAGCATAGCTCTGTAATTGCTGTTTTCGGGCCCAAAAAGGTCATCTGATAGGAGTTTCGGGCCAATCTTCATCTGTGATACGACTTCAACCAAATCGCTCTATGTCTTCTGACGATGCTTCCAGTACTCGAGCGTATTGTTATTCAAAGATTCCATGTGTGGCTGCTTTGACTAAAAAGCGGGTCAACATTTTGCCCCTAGAACATATCTTGCTAGTTGAAGGAAGATGTGTTCTGGATAATCCAAGAAATCGAAGGCCATGCTGGGCCTGCCAGCTGCAAGTATAATCCATACCTGCGAAGAAAAGAGAGCAAAAAGGTGTGTCAAATCCTGACAAAACTAATTATACTTTTGAGCATAAACCATGCTTGGGCGTTTGTTTGAGCATAAACCACACCCAAGAGACGTTCGAATCATCCTGCCAAAACCTGACGAGGGACTTAACCTTCCATGTATAATCCATACTAGGAAGTTCAAACTGAGCATAAGCCATACTCGAGTTTTATTGAGTTCCTTTGTCCAATCCTAACAAGATCGTTCGTCGTTCCGGAGTATAATCCATACTTAAGCTTCCTAGTGAGTACAATCCATACTCATGTCGGGATAGAGCTATGCTTGCCAAAACCTGACAAGACAGTCAGTTCCTAGGCATTATCCATGCCTAGGGGTCCGAGATAAGTATAAGCCATACTTTAATTGAGATTGAGAATCTTGCCACAACCTAACAAGACACTTAAATCGCCAAACATAATCCATGCTCGGAAAGTCCTTCCTTATTCAATTCAAAGTACAAAACCAAAGCAAATTCTGATTGGTTTGTCATCGAGTGCAGAGCATATGTTGGAGCTAAATCCTAACCCCGACCGTGTGTACTCCGATTTAGCCAGTCGAAAAACCTAAAGAAAGCAAAGAGACATACCTTAAATCCTAAGAAATGCTGGAAATACAGAGTGATCCAATCCATATCAGTTGATAATGAGCCCACGGGAGCTCGATCCAGGATCATTCCCTCTCCGGGGAGCAGGTGGTGGCAGTGAGGGTGCAGGCACTGTAGGTTGTTTCAAATACTCGGGTAGCTCTCCACGTCTAGCCCGTTCCTCAATCAAGTCTCGCAAGTGCCTACAGTCGTTTGTGTCATGACCGTCCATATCATGAAATATGCAGTATTTTCCAGAATCGCGTTCTCTTTGCGATGGCTCCCTCCTGGGTGGCTTTGAAAAGGAGACGTCACTGTTTGTGTTTATGTAGATGTCAGTCAAGGTCGAATTGAGTTCGGTGTACTTTTCATATCTGGGCCCTCTCCGGGGCTGAGTGTTGCAGTCATTCTGGACGGCGGCTTTTCCTTTGCCTTTGCCAGAATTAGACGGTTCTCTGTCTTTGAGCATGTTAACATCGAGAATTTTTATTTTCAGACGTTCCGTCTTCTTCACGCAGAAACCTATCCGATTCAAGGTAGAATTCGCTGAGATTTCTTGGTGGGTCTCGGTATAAGGATTTTTTGAACTCTGAGTTATCCAGAACGCCGGATACTGCCTCCATCAATACCGTAGATGGCTCAGGTCGATCAACGGATGCTGCTGCAACGTTGAACCATTCCAAAAATGAGCGCAGAGTTTCTCTGGGCCTCTGCTTGATTGTGGTGAGAGACATGACATTCTTAGGTCGAGTAATGTGGACTCGAAATTGTTTAATAAAGCGAGCGACCAACATGTTCCAACTGTTGATCGATTCATATTCCAGCTGCCGAATTCACATAGCCGCTATATCGGTCAAAAAGAGAGGGAAGCACTTTGCCATGACGTTTTCCGATGTCAATTGAACTTTCGTATGACGTTTGTAGCGCATTAGGTGCACAGTAGGATCTGTCCTGCTGTTGTAGGGCTCCAGTTGTGGAAGTTTGAAATCTGGGGGATTGCGAGAATTCCTGATTTCCTGTGTGAATGGATTGTGATTGACATCATCCATGTCATTCTGTAGGTGCGGCCTCTCGACAGGCATTCAATGAGGTTGGCGAGCCGATCACCTTCAAAGAGGTGTTGCAGATTGCCAAGATCAGAGCTGGTGCACCCAGTGTTGAATCCAAAAGAGTGTGGAAGTGCATAGGGAGCTTGGAAGGCTATCCGATTCGGTTCGGAGGTGCCCCCATATTGCAGGTCATGGAGGCCGAACTGATTTGGTTCGTGGGGCCCGATCTGAACCGATGCTTGGTTGCCATTTTGAGCTACTTCGTACTGCTGCACTCGCGTGGGTTCTATCCGAACTGGAGCTGACGTAGGTCGTGCTCGACCCGTGCCATGATTTCCAGAGGGGAAGCTGCTTCCCCCGAGCTCAGGTAATGCTGCGGTTCGGATCGGATCTGTGACGGCCCGCCCCACACTAACCGACATTTACTCCAAAAGTGCGCTGTACACATGTCCAGTTAGCACGGGACGGTCGTCAGAAGGAAAGGAAAGAAGGAAATGAACTAACAAGGAACCTGTAAAATGTCTCACAGCGCATGGAACAAAATATATTAACAACATACTTGACATAAAACAGGTGAGACAGTGCATAAGCTGAAAACAAACTAATATAGCAGCGGAAAATCCAAGAACAGCTTATGATCCAAAGCTAACATTATTACAACTTTTAAAACTGTCTCAAAAACAAAAGAAAGAAAAAGGAGGTACACTACTAATGCCCAAGTAGAGACCACCAACGATACAGGGAGAATTTCTATATATCATACGTGGAAGCCTCCTGCTCGCCTCCAAATCAGCTACTCGCGCATCACCAGCTAACCTGTCTCTAGTCTGCTCATGAGAGCACCCAGAGTAATAAGAAGAGACATAAAACTCTGGGTCAGACATAAAGTCTGGTATGAGCGATAAGCATCTAAATAGAACAATAACAGGTAGACTAAACCATACCTGAACCTAGACTTGCAACCAAAGAGTTAGCACTACATACTGTACAACACTCTAAGGTGCCATTTCAAATGGTGTAAAGATAACGGGGGTGGGGGTGTTCATGTCATAGTGATGGCAAACAATTAAGTATAGCAACCATCCTCACATCTCTCACTCAGTGCGTAAAGCATACAATATTCACCACTTGATCACCCAACATACTTTGCTATGATCACTTTGCCCCATGAAGTCATAAATGGCTTCACTGCACTGATACATAGCCACTAATCCTTTGCTATGTCCACTTTGCCCCATGGAGTCGCAATGACCCCACTGCACTAGCTCATAGCTTCACTAATCCTTTACTATGTCCACTCTGCCCCATGGAGTCACAATGACCCCACTGCACTGGCTCATAGTCTTACTACGCATCACCTTGCCCCTTGAGTCATAATGACTCTATTGCACTGATAGCGTAGTCTTGCTACCATCACCTTGCCCCTCGAGTCGTAGTGACTCTACTGCACTGATAAATAGCCTATCATCCATTTTCAGTGGTGAATCGAAGTTATGAACGTCGACAACACCTTAGCATACGTCCCGCAGCAAAGTCCAACCATAAAGTGAACTCATTGGTTCCCAACTGGATCCTGAGCTCTAACTTCCATTTGGACTACCTTCGCATCTCGGGTTATTGGTCATCATCGGATCGGTTCGGATCTCCTTCTAATTATCAGTTCGGTTCGGATCAGAATGCTCCTATTCACTGGATTGGATCATCATCACCTCAGCGAATCGGATCGGGTCTCCACGTCCAGTCGCCATCATAGGTTCGGGTCGGGGTCCTCCGAACGGCTCGGATCGGAAAGCACTTCTCCAGGTCGAGTACAACGTATCGTGCTCACCATTCCAGGGTGGATCGGGTGCTCCAGTATGTGACGCGGTTCGGGTTCGAGCGCCTTTCCCCATCGGATCGGGGTATTTAGTTCGGATCGTGGCAAGTACCCACGAACGGTTCGGGTCGGATCCTCCTAACCGATCCGATCCGGTTCGGATGTCTTCCTGCACTTTTCCAGCAAGCAATTTACGCCATTCGACGGCGTTTTCGACCATTCTACCTATTCTAATCAATCACAAAACATACCATACTATCATAGCAACAAGTAGAAGTGACCTCAAACACCAAAACATCAATATAATAGGTTAAAATGGATCAAACATAGCCAAAACCCCATATTTCCCCTTAAGCATGTTTAGGTGAAACTAATGATATGATTATCAAAACTTAACCAAATTAACTCAAATTCATATCAGAGGTCTAAAACATCATTTAGGAATTTATAACTATTTTTCCAGAATTTTATCATGTTTAAATTCGCTAATTAACACTAATTACCCTTAATTAGCCATAATTAGTGAGGAACTATGCAAATCACTCACCTTAGCCACAATAAGACTTAGATTTGAAATAGATCCCTAATTTGGTGCGAATCCCAATGCTAAACAGCATCCCTAATGTTGATTTGGTGAAGTTCTCCCTTGATTTGATGTTGCTAAGCTTAATCCTTGATTAGAAGGTGATTTAGATGTTGGAGGCCATTTTTAGGGTTTCCAAGAGGTAAGTGGAGGCTAGAAGACTGAAATAAAATGAATCACTTACTCCTTTCAGCCTCCCCATAACCCTAATTCCGAAATAGGTTATGGGCCCATTCGCTAATCACCCTATTTGGCCCGGTTAAGCAGTTTTTCACCTTCCAAACATTACTTCAGTCATATCTCCCAAACGGTAAGTCCGTTTTTCGCATGTGACCACTCTACGGAAAGGTAAACCATCAGACGAATCTAATGGAAGTGGTTTCAGGTCAAAATTCTTTTCCAATCAAAAGTTATGGCCAAAACAAGATTAGCTAAGGGCAAAACGGTCATTTAAAAATCGACAAAAATCATGAACATGGGGAATGACCCCAATAGTTGTTTCCCAAAGTTACATGACCATAAGACTTCATATGGGAAAGAAATAAATATTCTACGATCCTCCGATGCGTAGAATGCGGGTTGTTACGTTCTCCCCCCCCCCCCCCCTTAAGAAATTTCACCCCCGAAATTCCCTAACCAAAACACATAAAGAGTCCCGCATGCCTATCAACCATAAATCAACAATCAAACATGCAAAACAAGTCTATCCTAGCATGCGGAATAACTAAATTGTAAAGTATATCTTACCAGGCAAAGAGTTCTGGATACGTCTTCCTAATGCTCTCCTCTGTCTCCCAAGTACAGTCATTCTCGTTCTCGCCCCACTGAACCTTGACTAGCTTCACCGCCTTCCTTCTAAGTTGCTTCGTATCGTGCTCGACAATACGGATCGGCTTGCGGTTCCCACCCGCCTCGGGTTCTACTTCAAAGTCCTCTAACTGATCAGGTGAAATAGTCATGTCTGGGTCGTGTACGAACTTCCATAGTCGGGAAACATGAAATACGTTGTGAATTCCAACCATCTTCTCTTGTAAGTCAACTCTATACGCCAAATTCCCGATTAATTCAAGAACTTGGAATGGGCCAACAAATCTTGGTGCCAACTTGCCTCTCCTTCCAAATCGTATTACACTCTTCAACGGAGAAATCTTAACAAACACTAAGTCACCAATGGAGAATTTTAAGTCTCTTCTCTTTTTATCAGCATAACTCTTCTGCCTATCCTGGGCAGCCTTCATTCATTGTTGAATGATCTTAATCTTATCTGAAATTTCCCTCACCACATCTGGTCCGAGCATAAACTTCTCGCCAGTCTCTATCCAACATGATGGTGAGTTGCACAGTCTTCCGTACAAAGCTTCATATGGAGCCATACCGATACTGGATTGGTAGCTATTATTATATGCAAACTCTACTAGATGCAAATGGTCATCCCATGATCCACCAAAATCCAGTATACAAGCTCTTAAGAGATCTTCCAATATACGATTCACCCTCTCTGTCTGACCGTCGATCTGAGGATGATATGCGGTACTGAGACGTAATTCTGACCCTAGAGCCTCTTGTAAGCTCCTCCAAAACCCACTAGTAAACAACGGGTCTCGGTCACTCACAATGCTTTTAGGTACCTCATGAAATCTCACTACCCACTTCATATACAATTCTGCTAACTTAGCTGCCGTTCTGGTCGATTTGACTGGTATAAATCTTGCACTCTTAGTCAATCGATCCACAATTACCCAAATGCTATCATGTCCCGATCTAGTCCTTGGTAAACCATCGATGAAATCCATCGAGACTTGCTCCCATTTCCATTCGGGAATTTCTAATGGTTGCAACAACCCACTAGGCTTCTTTTGCTCGGCTTTAACTAGCTGGCAATTCATGCATTTGGATATAAACTTCCCAACGTCTCTTTTCATCCCTTCCCAGTAGTAAGTCTGCTTCATGTCTCGATACATCTTATTACCACCGGGATGTATAGTCAGTTTTGAGTGATGACATTCTCTAAGCACTTCATCTCTCAACCCATTCACATTGGGTACAACCAGTCTTCCATTCTTTCTAAGCCATCCATCTCGATCAAGCGCATACACATTCATCTCCTCACCGTTGATGTTCATCTCTAACTTGGAGATGATTTCCAATAGATTAGGATCGTCCCTCTGGCTAGAACCAATCCGCTCTATCAAAGTGGGTCTGATCGCCAAACTAGCTAGCATTTCTGGATCCAATTCGCACTTTGGTCTGAAATCAAACCCTGCGATATACTCCAGTTGCTTCCATTCAAGAAACATAGCCCTTAAACTGGCATGTCTCCTACTCAAGGCATCGGCTACCGCATTACCTTTCCCAGGTGTGTATGCGATATCAAAATCATACGAAGCCAAGAACTCTAACCATCTCTGCTGACGGAGATTCAGATCCTTCTGGGAGAAGAGATACTTTAACGATTTATGATCAGTAAACAACTCGATTCTCTCTCCCAAGAGATAATGTCTCCACATCTTCAGCGCAAACACGACCGCTGCCAATTCCAAATCATGGGTAGGGTACTTTTTCTCATGTGGCTTTAATTGCCGACTAGCATAAGCTACAACCCTGCCTCCTTGCATCAATACAGCACCTAGTCCGGTACCACAAGCATCCATGTATACCGTCATCTCTTCATTCCCTTTAGGAATGACTAATACTGGCGCACGCGTAAACTTTTTTTTAGACTCTTGAATGCATTCTCGCACACTCCGTCCCAGACGAAGGCCTGATTCTTCTTACTCAACTGAGTCAACGGTGCTGCTATCTTGGAGAAGTCGTGGATAAACTTACGATAATACCCAGCTAACCCCACGAAACTTCTTACATCTGTTGCATTCTTGGGCGTAGGTCAATCCTGTACCGTAGCCCCCTTCGCAGGGTCCATGGCAATACCATTCTCTGAAACAGCATGGCCCAAGAATCTCACTTCCCTTCTCCAAAAATGACACTTAGAGAATTTCGCTTTCAATTGGTGTTTCCTCAACACCTCCATCACTAACCTCAAGTGTCCCTTGTGTTCCTCCTCTGTCCCCGAGTAAACAAGGATGTCGTCTACGAACACAAGAACAAACTTATTCAACTGATCTCTGAGTACTCGATTCATAAGATCCACAAAGTAGGCTGGTGCATTGGTCAACCCAAATGGCATGACCAACCACTCATAGAATCCAGACGGCGTCCTAAATGTCGTTTTCGGAACACTCTCATCCGCTACTCGGAGCTGATGGAATCCTGTCGCGAGGTCCAATTGGGAGAACACTCTTGCTCCTTCCAGTAGATCAAACAAATCATCTATCTGCGGTAGAGGATACTTATTCTTCCTCGTTACCTTATTCAACTCGCGATAGTCCACACACAAACGAAGGGAACCATCTGCCTTAGTGGCAAACACAACTGGTGCTCCCCACTTGGAGACACTTCTTCTAATAAATCCCTTCTTCAAAAGATTGCTGACTTGCACCCCGAGCTCTCGTTGCTCCCTTGGTGCCATACGACGAAATGGCATCACTATAGGTCTGGCATCTTTCACTAAATCAATACGGAACTCAATCTCTCGGTGTAGTGGAAGCCCGGTCACCTCCTCGAAGACGTCCGGATACTGGCCAACCACGGTCACATCTGACAACTCATCATGCGGAATGTCGAGGGAATTTATAAAACTAGCCATTACCCCATTACTAGGTAGACTACCAAACACTACCCTCCGCCCTTCATCCGCCCTAACTGTCACCAAAAAGCCCTCATAGTCTACCACCAACCCGTATCTTTGGAGCCAATCGACCCCAAATATAATGCCATACCCAGTAAAGCCCAAAACAAAGAAATCACAAACAAACATACATCCATGACTCGATAAGACCAAATTTCGGCAAACCGTACTTAGACTATTCGAACCACCAATCGGGTTCGTCACAACCAACGGTCTATCGACTATCTTGGGTTCCAGTCGCAACCTATCTACCAGGTCACTAAATATGAAGGAACGGGAAGCCCCAGTATCAAACAAAACTCGAACTGGTACATCATAAATAGAAAGCATACCTTGAATAACGACATTCTTTCCTTTCTCCGCCGCAGTTGGGGCATTCGACGAAGAAGGAACATCATCAATAGCATATGCTTTCACAATCCGCTTCTCCTTAAGAGGTTGCGGACACTTATCCTTATGATATCCCACTTGGTCACAGTTATAGCACTTCCTATCCGCTGGCTTGGCCCGACATTCTTTAGCATAATGGCCCTTCTTACCATAGCTGAAGCACTCAACATCTTTCTTATTCTTTTTATGGCCATCCTTAGATTGGTTCTGCTATCTCTTATTCTGAGAGTTATTCTTGCCTCCACCGCCTGCTTGCGGCTTCAGCCCTTCTACAGATGCAGCCTCAGTCTTTGGCTTAGGGAAAAGACTCTCTGATCTCAAAGATTTCCCTACAATCGATTCAAAAGTCTCATCGATGTGGTTGATAAGCCTTTCCCCCAAGTATCCATCCAATCAAGTAATGAACTTCTCATTCTTTTTCTTAGGAGTGTCGATAAAAGATAGTCCATACTTCGACAAAGTGTCGAATTCAACAATATAGTCAGAGACTGCCCTACCATTCTGTTTGAGTTCCAAGAATCTCTTAAACAACACTGACTTCTGGGCAGTTGGAATGAACTTCTCGCTAAAGCGAGCCTTGAACTGATCCTAAGTAACCTGATCTTCTGGAATAGCTGTTCTAATGGCATTCCACCAATTCATTGCTCGCCCTTGCAGCTAATGAGACGCTAGCCGTCTCTTCATTGCATCCTCGATACCCAAGTCGTCGAAGATACGATCACAGCTATCCAACCAATCCTGAACATCTGTGGCCGACTCCGTTCCGTGGAACAACTTCCCACCAAGGTTAGTGTAATCCTTGCACAACTTGGCGAAGTCGACCCTAGGCGCCTGCACTACTGGACCACCACCATTTTCGGGATTGGGAACTGCCCCTTGAACATCCCTAAGCATCTCCCTCATGAAGTTAGTGAACATCGTCCTCATGTCAGGAGCATTTCCATTGTTGGTCCCTCTACCATCACCTCTTGCGTATTGGCTCATCGTTCAATCTGTAAAGAGAAAACGATCAACGACCCCATAGTGGTGCTAGTGCAGTGCGACTTCATCTTTATACTACTAATAGTATATACATATAGATAGCTTTTGAAAACCAAAGTAATCACAAATATGCTCTCTCATATACATACTATCTCTCCCTAGTGTCTTTCCCTAGGTTAACTACGCAACCTAGAGCTCTGATACCAAATGTGACGGTCCTCCCCGCACTAACCGACATTTACTCCAAAAGTGCGCTGTACACATGTCCAGTTAGCACGGGACGGTCGTCAGAAGGAAAGGAAAGAAGGAAATGAACTAACAAGAAACCTGTAAAATGTCTCACAGGGCATGGAACAAAATATAATAACAACATACTTGACATAAAACAGGTGAGACAGTGCATAAGCTGAAAACAAACTAATATAGCAGCGGAAAATCCAAGTACAGCTTATGATCCACAGCTAACATTATTACAACTTTTCAAACTGTCTCAAAAACAAAAGCAAGATAAAGGAGGTACACTACTAATGCCCAAGTAGCGACCACCAACGACACAGGGAGAATATCTATATATCATACGTGGAAGCCTCCTGCTCGCCTCCAAATCAGCTACTCGCGCATCACCAGCTAACCTGTCTCTAGTCTGCTCGTGTGAGCACCCAGAGTAATAAGAAGAGACATAAAACTCTGGGTCATACATAAAGCCTGGTATGAGCGATAAGCATCTAAACAGAACAATAACAGGTAGAATAAACCATACATGAACCTGGACTTGCAACCAAAGAGTTAGCACTACATACTGTACAACACTCTAAGGTGCCATTTCAAATGGTGTAAAGATAACGGGGGTGGGGGTGTTCATGTCATAGTGATGGTAAACAATTAAGTATAGCAACCATCCTCACATCTCTCACTCAGTGCGTAAAGCATACGATATTCTCCACTTCGATCACCCAACATACTTTGCTATGATCACTTTGCCCCATGAAGTCATAAATGGCTTCACTGCACTGATACATAGCCACTAATCCTTTGCTATGTCCACTTTGCCCCCTTGGAGTCGCAATGACCCCACTGCACTGGCTCATAGCCTCACTAATCCTTTACTATGTCCACTATGCCCCATGGAGTCACAATGACCCCACTGCACTGGCTAATAGTCTTACTGCGCATCACCTTGTCCCTCGAGTCATAATGACTCTATTGCACTGATAACGTAGTCTTGCTACCATCACCTTGACCCTCGAGTCGTAATGACTCTACTGCACAGATAAGTAGCCCATCATCCATTTTCAGTGGTGAATCGAAGTTATGAACGTCGACAACTCCTTAGCACACGTCCTGCAGCAAAGTCCAACCATGAAGTGAACTCATTGGTTCCCAACTGGATCCTGAGCTCTAACTTCCATTTGGACTACGTTTGCATCTCGAGTTATTGGTCATCACCGGATCGGTTCGGATCTCCTCCTAATTATCAGTTCGGTTCGGATCAGAATGCTCCTCTTCATTGGATTGGAACGGATCATCATCACTTCAGCGGATCAGATCGGGTCTCCACGTCCCGTCGCCATCACCGGTTCGGGCGGGGTCCTCCGAGCGGCTCGGATCGGAAAGCACTTCTCCAGGTCGAGTACAACGGATCGTGCTCACCATTCCAGGGCGGATCGGGTGCTCCAGTATGTGACGTGGTTCGGGTTCGAGCTCCTTTCCCCATCGGATCGGGGTATTTAGTTCGGATCGTGGCAAGTACCCACGAACGGTTCGGGTCGGATCCTCCTAACCGATCCGATCCGATCCGGTTCGGATGTCTTCCTGCACTTTTCCCAGCAAGCAATTTACGCCACTCGACGGCGTTTTCGACCATTCTACCTATTCTAATCAATCACAAAACATACCATACTATCATAGCAACATGTAGAAGTGACCTCAAACACCAAAACATCAATATGATAGGTTAAAATGAATCAAACATAGCCAAAACCCCATATTTCCCGATAAACATGTTTAGGTGAAACTAATGATATGTTTAGCAAAACTTAACCAAATTAACCCAAATTTATATCAGAGGACTAAAACATCATTTAAGAATTTATAAATATTTTTCCAGAATTTTATCATGTTTAAATTCGCTAATTAACACTAATTACCCTTAATTAGCCATAATTAGTGAGAAACTATGCAAATCACTCACCTTAGCCACAAATAAGACATAGATCTGAAATAGATCTCTAATTTGGTGCGAATCCCATTGCTAAACAGCATCCCTAATGTTGATTTGGTGAAGTACTCCCTTTTTTTGATGTTACTAAGCTTAATCCTTGATTAGAAGGTGATTTGGAGGTGATTTAGAGGTTGGAGGCCATTTTTTCCAAGAGGTAAGTGAAGGCTAGAAAACTGAAATGGAATGAATCTCTAACTCCTTTCAGCCTCCCCATAACCCTAATTCCGAAATAGGTTATGGGCCCATTCACTAATCACCCTATTTGGCCCAGTTAAGTAGTTTTTCACCTTTCAAACCTTACTTCAGCCATATCTCCCAAACGGTAAGTCTGTTTTTCGCACGTGACCACTCTACGGAAAGATAAACCATCAAACGAATCTAATGGAAGTGGTTTCAGGTCAAAATTCTTTTCCAATCAAAAGTTATGGCCAAAACAAGATTAGCTAAGGGCAAAATGGTCATTTAAAAATGGAATAAAATCATGAACATGGGAAATGACCCCAATAGTCGTTTCCCAAAGTTACATGTCCATAAGACTTCATATTGGAAAGAAATAAATATTCTATGATCCTCCGATGCGTAGAATGTGGGTTGTTACATTCTCCCCCCCCCCCCCTTAAGAAATTTCACCCCCGAAATTCCCTAACCAAAACACATAAAGAGTCTCACATGCCTATCAACCATAAAACAACAATCAAACATGCAAAACAAGCAAAATAAGTCTATCCTAGCATGCGGAATAACTAAATTGCAAAGTATATCTTACCAGGCAAAGAGTTCTGGATACGTCTTTCTAAAGCTCTCCTCTGTCTCCCAAGTACAGTCATTCTCGTTCTCGCCCCACTGAACCTTGACTAGCTTCACCGCCTTCCTTCGAAGTTGCTTCGTATCGTGCTCGACAATACGGATCGGCTTGCGGTTCCCACCCGCCTCGGGTTCTACTTCAAAGTCCTCTAACTGATCAGGTGAAATAGTCATGTATGGGTCGTGTACGAACTTCCTTAGTTGGGAAACATGAAATTCGTTGTGAACTCCCACCATCTTCTCTTGTAAGTCAATTCTATATGACAAATTCCCGACTAATTCAAGAACTGGGAATGGGCCAACAAATCTTGGTGCCAACTTGCCTCTCCTGCCAAATCGTATTACGCTCTTCAACGGAGAAATCTTAACAAACACCAAGTCACCAATGGAGAATTTTAAGTCTCTTCTCCTTTTATCAGCATAACTCTTCTCCCTATCCTGGGCAGTCTTCATTCGTTGTTGAATGATCTTAATCTTATCTATAGTTTCCCTCACCACATCTGGTCCGAGCATAAATTTCTCGCCAGTCTCTATCCAACATGATGGTGAGTTGCACAGTCTTCCGTACAAAGCTTCATATGGAGCCATACCGATACTGGATTGGTAGCTATTATTATATGCAATCTCTACTAGATGCAAATGGTCATCCCATGATCCCCCAAAATCCAGTATACAAGCTCTCAAGAGATCTTCCAATATACGATTCACCCTCTCCGTCTGACCGTCGGTCTGAGGATGATATGCGGTACTGAGACGTAATTCTGACCCTAGAGCCTCTTGTAAGCTCCTCCAAAACCCACTAGTAAACAACGGGTCTCGGTCACTCACAATGCTTTTAGGTACTCCATGAAATCTCACTACCCACTTCATATACAATTCTGCTAACTTAGCTGCCATTCTGGTCGATTTGACTGGTATAAATCTTGCACTCTTAGTCAATCGATCCACAATTACCCAAATGCTATCATGTCCCGATCTAGTCCTTGGTAAACCATCGATGAAATCCATCGAGACTTGCTCCCATTTCCATTTGGGAATTTCTAATGGTTGTAACAACCCACTAGGCTTCTTTTGCTTGGCTTTAACTAGCTGTCAATTCATGCATTTGGATATAAACTTCCCAACGTCTCTTTTCATCCCTTCAAAGTAGTAAGTCTGCTTCTTGTCACGATACATCTTATTACCACCGGGATGTATAGTCAGTTTTGAGTGATGACATTCTCTAAGCACTTCATCTCTCAACCCATTCACGTTGGGTACAACTAGTCTTCCATTCTTTCTAAGCCATCCATCTTGATCAAGCCCGTACTCATTCATCTCCTCACTGTCGATGTTCATCTCTAACTTGGAGATGATTTCCAATAGATTAGGATCGTCCCTCTGGCTGGAACCAATCCGCTCTATCAAAGTGGGTCTGATCGCCAAACTAGCTAGCATTTCTGGATCTAATTCGCACTTTGGTCTGAAATCAAACCCTGCGATATACTCCAGTTGCTTCCATTCAAGAAACATAGCCCCTAAACTGGCATGTCTCCTACTCAAGGCATCGGCTACCGCATTACCTTTCCTAGGTGTGTATGCGATATCAAAATCATACGAAGCCAAAAACTCTAACCATCTCTGCTGATGGAGATTCAGATCCTTCTAGGAGAAGAGATACTTTAACGATTTATGATCGGTAAACAACTCGAATCTCTCTCCCAAGAGATAATCTCTCCACATCTTCAGTGCAAACATGACCACTGCCAATTCCAAATCATGGGTAGGGTACTGTTTCTCATGTGGCTTTATTTGCCGACTAGCATAAGCTACAACCCTGCCTCTTTGCATCAATACAACACCTAGTCCAGTACCACAAGCATCCGTGTATACCGTCATCTCTTCATTCCCTATAGGAATGACTAATACTGGCGCACGCGTCAACTTTTCTTTTAGACTCTAGAATGCATTCTCACACACTTCGTTCCAGACGAAGGCCTGATTCTTCTTAGTCAACTAAGTCAACGGTGCTGCTATCTTGGAGAAGTCGTGGATAAACTTACGATAATACCTAGCTAACCCCAAGAAACTTCTTACATCTGTTGCATTCTTGGGCGTAGGCCAATCCTGTACCGTAGCCACCTTCGTACGGTCCACGGCAATACCATTCTCTGAAACATTATGGCCCATGAATCTCACTTCCCTTCTCCAAAAATGACACTTAGAGAATTTCGCTTTCAATTGGTGTTTCCTCAACACCTCCATCACTATCCTCAAGTGTCCCTTGTGTTCATCCTCTGTCCCCGAGTAAACAAGGATGTCGTCTACGAACAGAAGAACATACTTATTCAACTGATCTCTGAATACTCGATTCATAAGATCCACAAAGTAGGCTGGTGCATTGGTCAACCCAAATGGCATGACCAACCACTCATAGAATCCAGACGGCGTCCTAAATGCCGTTTTCGGAACTCTCTCATCCGCTACTCGGAGCTGATGAAATCCTGTCGCGAGGTCCAATTGGGAGAACACTCTTGCTCCTTCCAGTTGATCAAACAAATCATCTATCTGCGGTAGAGGATACTTATTCTTCCTCATTACCTTATTCAACTCGCGATAGTCCACACACAAACGAAGGGAACCATCTGCCTGAGTGGCAAAAACAACCGGTGCTCCCCACTCGGAGACACTTCTTCTAATAAATCCCTTCTTCAAAAGATTGCTGACTTGCACCCCGAGCTCTCGTTGCTCCCTTGGTGCCATACGATGAAATGGCATCACTATAGGTCTGGCATCTTTCACTAAATCAATACGGAACTCAATCTCTCGGTGTAGTGGAAGCCCGGTCACCTCCTCGAAGACATCCGGATACTGGCCAACCACGGGCACCTCTGACAACTCATAATGCGGAATGTCGAGGGAATTTATAAAACTAGCCATTACCCCATCACTAGGTAGACTACCAAACACTACCCTCCGCCCTAACTATCACCAAAAAGCCCTCACAGTCTACCACCACCCCGTATCTTTGGAGCCAATCGACCCCCAATATAATGCCATACCCAGTAAAGCCCAAAACAAAGCAATCACAAACAAACATACATCCATGACTCGATAAGACCAAATTTCGGCAAATCATACTAAGGCTAGTCGAACCACCAATTGGGTTTGTCACAACCAACGGTCTATCGACTATCTTGGGTTCCAGTCCCAACCTATCTACCAGGTCACTAAATATGAAGGAACGGGAAGCCCTAGTATCAAACAAAACTCGAACTGGTACATCATAAATAGAAAGCATACCTTGAATAACGACATTCTTTCCTTTCTCCGCCGAAGTTGTGGCATTCGACGAAGAAGGAACATCATCAATAGCATATGCTTTCACAATCTGCTTCTCCTTAAGAGGTTGCGGACACTTATCCTTATGATGTCCCACTTGGTCACAGTAATAGAACTTCTTATCCGCTGGCTTGGCCCGACATTCTTTAGCATAATGGCCCTTCTTACCACAGCTGAAGCACTTAACATCTTTCTTGTTCTTTTTTTGGCCATCCTTAGATTCGTTCTGCTTTCTATTATTCTGAGAGTTATTATTACCTCCACCGCCTGCTTACGGCTTCATCCCTTATGCAGATGCAGCCTCAGTTTTTGGCTTAGGGAAAAGACTCTCTGATCTCAAAGCTTTCCCTACAATCGATTCAAAAGTCTCATCGATGTGGTTGATAAGCCTTTCCCCCAAGTATCCATCCAATCAAGTAATGAAGTTCTCATTCTTTTTTTTAGGAGTGTCGATAAGAGATAGTCCATACTTCGACAAAGTGTCGAATTCAGCAATATAGTCAGAGACTGCCCTACCATTCTGTTTGAGTTCCAAGAATCTTAAACAACACTGACTTCTGGGCAGCTGGAATGAACTTCTCGCTAAAGCGAGCCTTGAAATGATCCCAAGTACCTGATCTTCTGGAATAGCTGTTCTAATGGCATTCCACCAATTCATTGCTCGCCCTTGCAGCTGACGAGACGCTAGCCTTCTCCTCATCGCATCCTCGATACCCAAGTCGTCGAAGATACGATCACAACTGTCCAACCAATCCTGAACATCTATGGCCGACTCCGTTCCATGGAACAACTTCCCACCAAGGTTAGTGTAATCCTTGCATAACTTGGCGAAGTCGACCCTAGGCGCCTGCACTACTGGACCACCACCATTTTTGGGATTGGGAACTGCCTCTTTAACATCCCTAAGCATCTCCCTCATGAAGTTAGTGAACATCGTCCTCATGTCAGGAGCATTTCCATTGTTGGTCCCTTTACTAGCACCTCTTGTGTATCGGCTCATCATTCAATCAGTAAAGAGAAAACGATCAACGACCCCATAGTGGTGCTAGTGCAGTGCGACTTCATCTTTATACTACTAATAGTATATACATATAGATAGCTTTTGAAAACCAAAGTAATCACAAATACGCTCTCTCATATACATACTATCTCTCCCTAGTGTCTTTCCCTAGGTTAACTACGCAACCTAGAGCTCTGATACCAAATGTGACGGCCCGCCCCGCACTAACCGACATTTACTCCAAAAGTGCGCTGTACACATGTCCAGTTAGCATGAGACGGTCGTCAGAAGGAAAGGAAAGAAGGAAATGAACTAACAAGGAACCTGTAAAATGTCTCACAGCGCATGGAACAAAATATATTAACAACATACTTGACATAAAACAGGTGAGACAGTGCATAAGCTGAAAACAAACTAATATAGTAGCGGAAAATCCAAGTACAACTTATGATCCAAAGCTAACATTATTACAACTTTTCAAACTGTCTCAAAAACAAAAGCAAGATACAGGAGGAACACTACTAATGCCCAAGTAGCGACCACCAACGACACAGGGAGAATATCTATATATCATACGTGGAAGCCTCCTGCTCGCCTCCAAATCAGCTACTCGCGCATCACCAGCTAACCTGTCTCTAGTCTGCTCGTGTGAGCACCCAGAGTAATAAGAAGAGACATAAAACTCTGGGTCAGACATAAAGCCTGGTATGAGCGATAAGCATCTAAACAGAACAATAACAGGTAGACTAAACCATACCTGAACCTGGACTTGCAACCAAAGAGTTAGCACTACATACTGTACAACACTCTAAGGTGCCATTTCAAATGGTGTAAAGATAACGGGGGTGTGGGTGTTCATGTCATAGTGATGGCAAACAATTAAGTATAGCAACCATCCTCACATCTCTCACTCAGTGCGTAAAGCATATGATATTCACCACTTTGATCACCCAACATACTTTGCTATGATCACTTTGACCATGAAGTCATAAATGGCTTCACTGCACTGATACATAGCCACCAATCCTTTGCTATGTCCACTTTGCCCCATGGAGTCGCAATGACCCCACTGCACTGGCTCGTAGCCTCACTAATCCTTTACTATGTCCACTCTGCCCCACGGAGTCACAATGACCCCACTGCACTGGCTCATAGTCTTACTACGCATCACCTTGCCCCTCAAGTCACAATGACTCTATTGCACTGATAACGTAGTCTTGCTACCATCACCTTGCCCCTCGAGTCGTAGTGACTATACTGCACTGATAAGTAGCCCATCATCCATTTTCAGTGATGAATCGAAGTTATGAACGTCGACAACTCCTTAGCACATGTCCCGCAGCAAAGTCCAACCATGAAGTGAACTCATTGGTTCCCAACTGGATCCTGAGCTCTAACTTCCATTTGGACTACCTTTGCATCTCGGGTTATTGGTCATCACCGGATCGGTTCGGATATCCTCCTAATTATCAGTTCGGTTCGGATCAGAATGCTCCTCTTCACTGGATTGGATCAGATCATCATCATCTCAGCGGATTGGATCGGGTCTCCACGTCCAGTCGCCATCACCGGTTCGGGTCGGGGTCCTCCGAGCGGCTCGGAACGGAAAGCACTTCTCCAAATCGAGTACAACAGATCGTGCTCACCATTCCAGGGCGGATTGGGTGCTCCAGTATGTGACGCGGTTCGGGTTCGAGCTCCTTTCCCCATCGGATCGGGGTATTTAGTTCGGATCGTGGCAAGTACCCACGAACGGTTCGGGTCGGATCCCCCTAACCGATCCGATCCGGTTCGGATGTCTTCCTGCACTTTTTCCAGCAAGCAATTTACGCCACTCGACGGCGTTTTCGACCATTCTACCTATTCTAATCAATCACAAAACATACCATACTATCATAGCAACAAGTAGAAGTGACCTCAAACACCAAAACATCAATATGATAGGTTAAAATGAATCAAACATAGCCAAAACCCCATATTTCCCCTTAAACATGTTTAAGTGAAACTAATGATATGATTAGCAAAACTTAACCAAATTAACCCAAATTCATATCAGAGGTCTAAAATATCATTTAAGAATTTATAAATATTTTTCCAGAATTTTATCATGTTTAAATTCGCTAATTAACACTAATTACCCTTAATTAGCCATAATTAGTGAGAAACTATGCAAATCACTCACCTTAGCCACAAATAAGACATAGATCTGAAATAGATCTCTAATTTGGTGCGAATCCCAATGCTAAACAGCAACCCTAATGTTGATTTGGTGAAGTTCTCCCTTTTTTTGATGTTACTAAGCTTAATCCTTGATTAGAAGGTGATTTGGAGGTGATTTAGAGGTTGGAGGCCATTTTTAGGGTTTCCAAGAGGTAAGTGAAGGCTAGAAAACTGAAATGGAATGAATCTCTAACTCCTTTCAGCCTCCGCATAACCCTAATTCCGAAATAGGTTATGGGCCCATTCACTAATCACCCTATTTGGCCCGGTTAAGTAGTTTTTCACCTTCCAAACCTTACTTCAGCCATATCTCCCAAACGGTAAGTCTGTTTTTCGCACGTGACCACTCTACGGAAAGGTAAACCATCAAACGAATCTAATGGAAGTGGTTTCAGGTCAAAATTCTTTTCCAATCAAAAGTTATGGCCAAAACAAGATTAGCTAAGGGCAAAACGATCATTTAAAAATCGAAAAAAATCATGAACATGGGAAATGACCCCAATAGTTGTTTCCCAAAGTTACATGACCATAAGACTTCATATGGGAAAGAAATAAATATTCTACGATCCTCCGATGTGTAGAATTCGGGTTGTTACTGTTTCCATCTGAACTGGGTTCTGATTTGCTGTGATGTGCTTCGGTTGGATAAGGACCGATCCGATCCTGTTCGCTTCAGCTTCTCGAGCTGTTTCCATGTTATTTCCAACGAGTTGTGTGTTGCCGCTCGGCCTGCCTTCCATCCGAGCGAAGAATTGGTCGATCATCTCCTGTTGTTTGCGGAGGAGATCATCTTACCTTGCCATCTGGGTTCTCAATTCAGCGTGAACGCCGTCCATTTCGACTCTGGTTAAGTATGCTGATAGATTACCATGAGAGGAAGCCTACTGGCTCGCCTCATTCCTCACGCCTTCTGTACCAACGTCCTCAGTACGTGAGAAGGTTCCATCTTTCTTTCGTTTAACCATTTATCCAATATCCAAGCGATCTGATTCCTTTAGAGCTAGAAACTGAAGCAGTATCGTGTGCCCCCTTCCTAGCGCGCCAAAATGTTAGACCAAAAATTGGCAGTAACACCCAAATGCCGATCACAAATCACAGAATGCGGAAGAAAGCAGTAAAATAAGAGGAGACACACGAAATTTTTATGGTGGTTCGGCTCAAACCAAGCCTACATCCACTTTATAGTTTCTTAAATCCTAAGAAGCTATTACAATACTATTTATTTGCGGTTTATACACAATAGCCATGTGTTACAACGAAAAGTAGTGAAAAAAGTGGAGATCATACACGAAATCCTCGGGTTATGATGTGAAATTTGGCTTCCTTATTGAGCAACGGCCTTGCGTGAAGTAATGGTGGAAGCCGTATGAATCTGAGCCAAAAGATCCCTTCAAATGTCAATGTTGCGGTGTATTTATAGGCGTAGAGGAGCTCTGGGGGGTCCGGTTCGGATATGCCACATGTCACGACCGGAGTTAATCTCGAAAAGTAGTGGAAGAAGTCCCTTTGTTCGGGTTTTTCCAAGTGGAGCCAGATCCATGAATGTAGGAGCGGTTACTCCTTGAGAATCGGTCAAAAGTTTCGTGCAGAAGCAGGTCGAGGGGGTTATTTCGGGTCCAAACCGAACCGAGGTGGAATTTCCGAACGGAAGACATAATGTGCACTTCTGTGCAGAGCAAGGCGGTTCGGGTTCTGATGGTCCGATCCGAACCGAAAGTGAGCTGGAGTTGAAGTTTGAGTGTCTTTGAAGTGAGGGATCAGAGCGGATCCGATCCGATCCAAGGCCTTGTCCAATGTCAGGCCTCTTTGTTATTTGCTTTTGTGTCATCCGAACTGACCAGGCAGAAGTGATCCGATCTGATCCGATGCGTGGTGAAGATAACTCCAAACTCCATGTTTCCGGTTCTGCATGCGTTCACGAAAACGAGCGTAACTTTCAAACCGTAAGTTCGTTTTAGCCAAACGAAAGCTTGATTCGAAGCTAATTCAGAGAGCTACAAGAGTTACGGAGCTATGCTCCGTAATCGTTGTTTTCGGGCCAAAAAAAGGTCATCTGATAGGAGTTTCGGACAATCTTCGTCTGTGATACGACTTCAAACAAATCGCTCCATGTCTTCTGACATGCTTCCAATACTCGAGCGTATTGTTGTTCAGAGATTCCATGTGTGACTGCTTTGACTAAAAAGCGGGTCAACATTTTTTCCTCTAGAACATATCTTGCTAGTTGAAGGAAGATGTGATCTGGATAATCCAAGAAATCCAAGGCCACGTTGGGCCTACCAGCTGCAAGTATAATCCATAACTGCGAAGAAAAGAGAGCAAAAAGGTGTGTCAAATCCTAACAAAACTGATTATACTTTTGAGCATAAACCATGCTTGGGCGTTTGTTTGAGCATAAACCACACTCAAGAGACGTTCGAATCATCCTGCCAAAACCTGACGAGGGACCTAACCTTCCTGGTATAATCCATACTAGGAAGTTCAAACTGAGCATATGCCATACTTGAGTTTTACTGAGTTCCTTTGTACAAGCCTGACAAGATCGTTCGTCGTTCCGGAGTATAATCCATACTTAAGCTTCCTAGTGAGTACATCCATACTCATGTCGGGATAGAGCTATGCTTGCCAAAACCTGACAAGACAGTCAGTCCCTAGGAATAATCCATGCCTAGTGGTCCGAGATAAGTATAATCCATACTTTAATTGAGATTGAGAATCCTGCCACAACCTGACAAGACACTTAAATCGCCAAACATAATCCATGCTCAGAAAGTCCTTCCTTATTCAATTCAAAGTACAAAACCAAAGCAAATCCTGATTGGTTTGTCATCGAGTGCAGAGCATGTGTTGGAGCTAAATCCTAACCCCGACCGTGTGTACTCCGATTTAGCCAATCGGAAAACCTAAAGAAAGCAAAGAGACATATCTTAAATCCTAAGAAATGCTGAAAATGCAAAGTGATCCAATCCAGAACAGTTGATAATGAGCCCACGGGAGCTCGATCCAGGATCATTCCCTCTCCGAGGAACAGGTGGCGGCAGTGCAGGTGCAGGCGCTGTAGGTTGTTTCACATACGCTGGTAGATCTCCATGTCTAACCCGTTCCTCAATCAAGTCTCGCAAGTGCCTATAGTCGTTTGTGTCATGACCGTCCATATCATGAAATATACAGTATTTTCCAGAATCGCGATCTCTTTGCGATGGCTCCCTCCTGGGTGGCTTTGGATAGGAGACGTCACCGTTTTTGTTTATGTAGATGTCAGTCAAGGTCGAATTGAGTTTGGTGTACTTTTTATATCTGGGCCCTCTCCGGGGCGGACTGTTGCAGTCATTCTTGATGGCAACTTTTCCTTTGCCTTTGCCAGAATCAGACGGTTCTCCGTCTTTGAGCATGTTAACATCGGGAATTTTCTTTTCAGACGTCGCGTCTTCTTCACGCAGAAACCTATCCGATTCAAGGTAGAATTCGCTGAGATTCCTTGGTGGGTCTCGGTATAAGTATTTTTTGAACTCCGAGTTGTCCAGAACGCCAGATACTGCCTCCATCAATACCATAGATGGCTCTGGTCGATCAACGGATGATGTTGCAACGTTGAACCATTCCAAAAATGAGCGCAGAGTTTCTCTGGGCCTCTGCTTGATTGTGGTGAGAGACATGACATTCTTAGGTCGAGCAATGTGGACCCGGAACTGTTCAATAAAGCGAGCGACCAACATGTTCCAACTGTTGATCGATTCAGATTCCAGCTGCTGAATCCACATAGCAGCTATATCGGTCAAAAAGAGAGGCAAGCACTTTGCCATGACGTTTTTCGATGCCGATTGAACTTCCATATGACATTTGTAGCACATTAGATGTACAGTAGGATCTGTCCTGCTGTTGTACGGCTCCAGTTGTGGAAGTTTGAAATCTGGGGGATTGCGAGAATTCCTGATTTCCTATGTGAATGGATTGTGATTGACATCATCCATGTCATTCTGATAGGTGCGGCCTCTCGACAGGCGTTCAATGAGGTTGGCGAGCCGATCGCCTTCAAAAAGGTGTTGCAGATTGCCCAGATTAGAGCTGGTGCCCCCAGTGTTGAATCCAGAAGAGTGTGGAAGTGTATAGGGAGCTTGGAAGGCTATCCGATTCGGTTCGGAGGTGCCCCCATATTGCAGGTCATGGAGGACGAACCGATTCGGTTCGTGGGGCCTGATCCGAACCGATGCTTGGTTGTCATTCTGAGCTATTTCGTGCTGCTGCACTCGCGTGGGTTCTATCCGAACCGGAGCTGACGTAGGTCATGCTCGACCCATGCCATGATTTCCAGAGGGGAAGCTGCTGCTCCCGAGCTCAGGTAATGTTGCGGTTCGGATCGGATCTGATCCGACCCGATGTGGATTGCCCCTTGTTCCCATCTGAACTGGGTTCTGATTTGCTGTGATTTGCTCGGGTTGGATAAGGACCGATCCGATCCTGTTCGCTTCAGCTTCTCGAGCCGTTTCCATGTTATTTCCAACGAGTTGTGTGTTGCCGCTCGGCCTGCCTTCCATCCGAGCAAAGAATTGGTCGATCATCTCCTGTTGTTTGCGGAGGAGATCATCTTACCTTACCATCTGGGATCTCAATTCAGCGAGAACGCCGTCCATTTCGACTTTGGTTAAGTATGCTGATAGATCACCATGAGAGGAAGCCTTTTGGCTTGCCTCATTCCTCGCGCCTTCTGTACCAGCGTCCTCAGTACGTGAGAAGGTTCCATCTTTCTTTCTTTTAACCATTTATCCAATAGCCAAGCGATCTGATTCCTTTAGAGCTAGAAACTGAAGCAGTATCATGTGCCCCTTTCCTGGCGCGCCAAAATGTTAGACCAAAAATTTGCAGTAACACCCAAATGCCGATCACAGATCACAGAATGCGGAAGAAAGCAGTAAAATAAGAGGAGATACACGAAATTTTTATTGTGGTTCGGCTCAAACCAAGCCTACATCCACTTTATAGTTTCTTAATTCCTAAGAAGCTATTACAATACTATTTGTGGTTTATACACAATAGCCTTGTGTTACAACAAAAAGTAGTGAAAAAAGTGGAGATCATACACGAAATCCTCGTGTTATGATGTGAAATTTGGCTTCCTTATTGAGCAACGGCCTTGCGTGAAGTAATGGTGGAAGCCGTATGAATCTGAGCCAAAAGATCCCTTCAAATGTCCATGTTGCAGTGTATTTATAGGCGTAAAGGAGCTCTGGGGGGTCCGGTTCGGATATGCCACGTGTCACGACCGGAGTTAATCTCGAAAAGTAGTGGAAGAAGTCCCTTTGTTCGGGTTTTGCCAAGTGGAGCCAGATCCATGAATGTAGGAGCGGTTGCTCCTTGAGAATCGGTCAAAAGTTTCGTGCAGAAGCAGGTCGAGGGGTTGGTTCGGGTCCAAACCGAACCGAGGTGGAATTTTCGAATGGAAGACATGATGTGCACTTCTGTGCAGAGCAAGGCGGTTCGGGTTTTGATGGTCCGATCCGAACCGAAAGTGAGCTGGAGTCGAAGTTTGAGTGTCTTTGAAGTGAGGGGTCGGAGCAGATCCGATCCGATCCGAGGCCTTGTCCAATGTCAAGCCTCTTTGTTATTTGCTTTTGTGTCATCCGAACCGACCCGACAGAAGTGATCCGATCTGAACCGATGCGTGGTGAAGGTAACTCCAAACTCCATGTTTCCGGTTCTGCATGCGTTCATGGAAACGAGCGTAACTTTCGAACCGTAAGTCCGTTTTAGCCAAACGAAAGCTTAATTCGAAGCTAATTCAGAGAGCTACAAGAGTTACCGAGCTTAGCTCCGTAATCGCTGTTTTCGGGCCCAAAAAAGGTCATCTGATAGGAGTTTCGGGACAATCTTCATCTGTGATACGACTTCAAACAAATTGCTCCATGTCTTCTGACGATGCTTCCAATACTCGAGCGTATTGTTGTTCAGAGATTCCATGTGTGACTGCTTTGACTAAAAATCGGGTCAACATGAATAAAGTATAATATATATAACTGCTTTGGGATACAAAATTTTCTATATACATACACATACCATCATCAGAACACAATACAATACAGTGGAAAATAATACCAGATAACTAATGCTGAAGCCTCCTGCTACAAGCTCCTCCAAATATATCTGTAAATACCTGAACTACTTGACTGCCCATAGAAATTTGGGAACCCAAGAGTTTAGGGTAAAAAAAATAAAAATAAACTCCGGGTCAGTCATGGGACTGGTGTGAGTAAACTCCAAACACTTGGTTTAACTTAAAAAAATCCTTTTTAATAGAAATGATAATCGTAAGACCGATCCACACATAAACACTGATGGTTTTTACCTTACGATAACCCAAAACATTCTTTAAAATTGATATTTTTCTGATATTATAATAGGGTATAAACAAGTAAATAACAAACTAGTGGTACGCTTGCATCTTACGCTCTACATATATAGTATACAATTAAAACCGCGGGCACTTATTGGAGAACGAATTCCAACTGGCAAAGTTTGGGACCACCTTTCGATAGTGTATCTCTAGAGAGGAAAACACTGGGTTCAACAAGAACATCTTGCAACCCAGTCTAAACATGTCTGGCCCCTCACTTCGCTTGAGAGTACCGAATGTATTGTCACCAACGGTTGGGATCATCAACCGTTCCCGAAAGGGACAACATCGATAGATTTAAGAACCAAAAGGAATTTCTCTAGAGCAGGTGACAATACACCCTACTTGGCAGCTAACCACTTAGCCATGCGACCTACCCGATTTTATACCATTTCCCGGTTGTGAGGCTAGAGGTTACGTCTTAACATTTCATTGATAGCACAATCACTTTGAATGCCACATTGTCAGATCCGTTAATCACTAATTGATTTGCCCAAAGATATTCTGGATATTATGCTACGAGAATAAATTCTCTGCCACCAAATGTATATTTGTACAGACCAACATATGTGATCACTGAAAATACTCTGTTAGACATTCGTCCATACACGTTCATTTTGGGATTGAACAAAACCGAAGGCATAATTTCCATTAATCCATCTTAGGCAATTTCTACCTAGGATTAACAGAAAAAGCCCTTGCACTTTACTCCATCTTTGATTGTCTTCATGTAATCTATTCACAACGCTATTGTCAATACGGAGTGGTTCTCGGATAATAATCCAACCGGTCTCTCCATATTGACAACGATATTGGAAAATACTTCGATAGTCGGTTATTTAACTATCGAAGAAAAACAACAACATTCATCCATAACATCAAATAATCACTGGGCCCCTTAATTATTATATCATTAATTGAATCACAACTCCATTTTCTTATCAATATTTGTTAGTCCAATATTTCAACAATCATCCTGGCCTCTTATGCTATTTAGAAAACATTTCCAAATATCACCTTCTTTTATTTTCTATACTTAGAAAATATTCTCTATTTATGATTGGAATTTATTCCAATTACTTCTCCCTTTCATGACCATTCATTACTATACTTTAGAAATATTTATTTATTATTTTTCCAAAATTTACTTGGTTAAAACGAATGTTGTGTAAAACATCGTTACAACAACCCAAAATATTACTTTCAACGCAATTTTATTTAAACATTGATCTTCGAGACTGGATCTTCCCATTTATCGGTTGATAGTGAATCAATCAAGTTGGGGTATAATTACCTCTCAGACCTTGACTGAAAACATCCTTAACTTCAAAACAGATCACACTGCTTATCTCGAATAATTAGCACCATAAAACCCAATTATTCATTTTTAAAATATGTATACATTTTTTCTTTCTATTTTTGCCATCTCTAATTATAGATTTCCTTTTTGTTTATCATATTCTGTTTTAAGTTTGTTTCCTTATCGAATTCTATATATATTGATATATTAATTTCTAATTATCAATTTTTCTTAAAAATATTCTAACTTCTTAAATTTTTGGAAAATTTCGCTAGTACCTCCTTTGTACCGGTCAATAGTTCATACCACAACTCGCTTCTCTAGGCCCTTTCCATTTAAAAAGAAAATCAAAAAGCCAAGCGGCTTGCCGATTTGGTGCATAAAATCTCATATGGAAATTAAACGTGTACCTTTTTGTCGGGCACTCGAATTATAATCTTCATACACTTCATTTCATACCTTTTTAACCCATATACGTCCATTTCTAATTTATTTCAACTCAATCCGAACATTTTAACTCAATTCGCTAATTTATTCTTTAATTAGCTGTTTTTCCTATTTAACTTTCTATTTGAACATATCACGTTCAATTATATTTTATATTGACTTATAAACCAATCGAACTTCATTTTCAACTTATATTCGATTTGAAATATGAATTTACAAACCCAATTTACTTATCCAAAGCCCAATTTCAATTTAAACTCCATTAATTAATTATTCTTCAAACTAGTTAATTCTATTTAATAATTAAAAATCTTATTTTTGTTTCAAAAATCAATCCATTTACTCCATTTGAGTTCAAATATATTTTATAATTCAAATCTGGATTATTCTAATGGAAATTCTAATTTTATTTGCTTAAAACCCTTTTTATTGAATTCAATAAATCGTTATGGTTTATTAATGATTATGGCATTGTTTTTCGGGAAATTTGATTTTGACATAACTCAAAATCGATAAAGCGAAATCCAGATTTTTCTCTTACATTAGAAAACTATTATCAAATCGGTTATGATGATTCTTGTTTCAAAGAATTCTGACTTAAATTGAGTTCTATATACTCAATTGAAGTTCGAAACGCCAAATTATGAATTACCGCGTTGCGGCGAGCTCGTATTAATTATATTTAAATATAAACGTTAAATTCCGTGAATTTAAATTTCAATCTCATTATAATATATATTTCAGTATATATTAAATCCATTTTTCAAATCCAACTTGATATTTCCGATTATCCTTAATCGTCGATTATTTCATAACTTCGTTATAATTTATTTATAATACAATCTTCTAAAATAAATCCCAATTCCTTTATAATTAAATTATTTATAAAATTTGATATAATCGTATTCTAATTATAAATTCTTTAAGCTTGTTTCAATTTAGTTTATATTTCGAATTCCGGAATAAAATCTACCAACCCCATTCTGAAACGATTTCCAATTCACAGTTAAATTCATATTTGAATTTAATTTTCTAAATCGTCAAATGTTAATTTATTTTACTAAATTTATAAGCACCGTTTATAAATTCAACTTCCTTGTTTTATATATATTAAAACAAGTTTCATTTGAAAATTTATTTGAAACTCAATTCGTTTTATATTCCAAGTTCCGCAATAAAAATTGTCGTTTCCTTTGCGAAATGATTTCAAAATTCTATTTTTAAATTCATACTTGAATTTTAAACCCCAAATTATCTAGTGATAATTTATTCACTACATTATAAATATCATTTATAATTTATTTCCCTTGTTTTATAAATTTAAACAAGCTTTCCCCTTCAAATATTCATTTGAAACAAATTTCTGCCTTAAACTATTTTATTATAACTTGTCTATATATAACATAGAATCTATTTTAATATTCAAATTTAAATATTAGTTTCTAATTAGTACAATTCCAATATTATTTCTGGATATAATTTATTTCATAAATTCAGCGTAATCTAATTTAGTTATCCAATTAAATTTACATTCTGAATATTGGAATAGGTTTCATCATTTTCTATTTAGAACGATTTCCAATTCTTATTTTTAAACTGGCATTTGAATTTAATCTCTTTAATTATCTAATGATAATTATCCATTTCATTTATAAATACTGTTTATAAATTCATTTCAATTCCCTATATTACCAAATGAAAATTTTTCCATTTAATTTATAAACGCCGTTTATAAATTCATTACTTGCTTTATTTATTCGAAACAAGTTAATTTTTCTAGTCCATTTGAAATTCAAATTCTATTTTTGAAAAATAGATTTTCCATTTTATATCTCAAGATATCCTTTTCACGGTATTTTTACAAATCAACATTTTTGGGCCTAGTTATATTTAAACACTCAAACCACCCAATTATCAATCAACACATCATATATGATAATATATATGAAAACAAACAAATAATAATATTTTTGAGGAATCCAGTCGGATCCAATCAACTTGTTTTCTTGCATCCACAGACTTTAACGAACATAAATACTACCCATCCTGCGTCGAGACAAGATATCGCGGTATAGAAGGTCATCCACTATCATATTTTGGGGGGTATAGGGTCATCCGCTAATGATACTGTGGGCATCCGCTAATGATATTGCGGGCATCCGCTCACCAATATATATATATATATATATATATATATAAGCCACAAACACCAAGCCTAAATAACTAATATATATATATATAACAACCACAATTTCTCAATAAATAGCAATGAAATCAGTCAACCAATAAACAATATATAAATAAATAAAAAATCGATTATAATAAATTATAATCGAAATAGAGACTGAGTTTACTAACTTGATTTTAAATTTGTCGAATATTCAGTTAATTTCTGTATCGACTATGAATCTCACTTGAAAGAATTCATTTTTCACCTATAATTATTTATTTATATTTATCGATTAATGATTATTAATTTAAAATAATTTTACAAATAAATTTGTGTATTTTAAATTTTGAAAAATAATCGCATACCTTATTCCTGAACCATGAAACTAACTCAATCAATCACTAATCCTCTTTCCGCTGCGGTACCAACTCCAATCTTGTTTATTTTTAGGATTTCAAGACCTTGTATCAGTTAATACAAAATTCATAAGGCACTGGTAAATTTGAATTAACAAAAAAATTATATTAACTAATTTAAATTATCTTACCTAATCCCCACTGCCGCATTACAGTAAAAATAAACAATGTCGTGACCAGCTCCTTCCTCACATCACCCTCCATCTCCCACTCTAGTGGATGAATCCTAAATCCATCACAAAGCGCTACAAGAAAATTGCGATGCTTGTATGCCTAAAAACTGCTAATTCTAATCGCGACTTTCACTGCTGTCGAGCCGACCACAGAACTTCTTCCTAGTGATCACGACTTCGAGCTCCGCCTGAGAACCCGTCTTCTGACATCGATCCATACCAAACTTCCGGTCGGCATCGCGAACCACCTAGATCGACATACTACTGCACCCCCAAATCTCCAAGTTCAACATCGATACCTTCAAACCACACTCCGCAACCGTTTACTGAGTTCGATTATCAATTGAACCCCCAAAACCCTTCATTGGCAAAATCACCAGGTCCGAACCCTTTCTAGATCATCGCGATGCTCTTGATGACATCAACTATAGCTAAAAGGAGGCGCTCGATTCTAGGATTGGTGAGAAGGAGGCCTGTACGTATTAGAGCTCGTGGAGATGAGCGTAGGATCGAGGTGAAGGATCTGTACTTCATATATTTTGGAAGAGGATGCGAGAATGTGATTTTCCAATCTAGGATGACAGAGGTTGAATGAATATGAGGAAAGGATATTGGGCTCGGTTTTATTAAATACAGATTGTGTTTTTCCATTTTTTCTCTTAATTTGATTTGTGTTTACATCTTCTCATGTTAGAACGATCCTGGACCTTTAAAAAGGAATAAAAAGAGGAACACGAATTTGTTTTAATAAGGGGAAATATACTTAGCGATGAAGGAATAGGTGCGTGTAGGTACAGGGTAGGGAAGGCTGAGGTGTTGCTAATTAATTCGATTTGATTTGGTGCTTATCCACTTAATTTTATAATAATACATTTAACAGTTCTGAACTCCTATTTGAGCCAAACAACAGGCCTTCCTAAGGTTAAACCACAATTCTGAACCCCACTGGGACAGGTTTCAAAGCCTTATTCGAATATATGGAGAAGATACTAATTTAAATCAATATAAATGAAATTCAAAACAATTAACTCTTCGATAATAAATTAATATTATTATTCTAATTCAAACTGAAGTTTGTATTGATCATCTGAACTATTTTCAATTTAGTTTTAAAATTTGGAATTCAGTTAAATTTATTTTCGTATTACGATGATTATATATATTCGAAATAAATCGTATTTCGATTATCAAATTGATAAATCAATATAAAAATTGATTTATATTATCAACTCAATATTTAAAAACATACTTAAATATTTAAAATAAATTGACTAAAAATCCGGGTCGTTACACATCGGCATTTCCCAAAACTCCAGTCATAACAACATCATCATCTTCCTCATGCCAATCATTGCCGCCATCATCTTTTAGGGCATCTATCACATTCTCGTCTTAGGGGGCTTCAGTGCTAGATGGCAAGGGAGCTTTCTCAGCAACATATTCCTTATCCTCGACCCTCTCCGTAGGTTTGGAGCTAGTGACTTCATCATGTTTCTCTTGGGCCTCTTTAGTAGACTTTGTATCAGTGATCTCTTCTCGTCGCTCATTGGCCTTTTCAACTAGCTGTGCACCTATAAAATGAGAAGTAACTGGTATTAGCTCAGGAGAAACAATAAGATCTTCGGTTGTCTATCCAATAATGTAGAGAAAGGTTGAAATGGCCTTAACAAATTGAGGTGAAAAGGTAGAGATACCTTCGGATGATTTCTCGATTGGGGTAGCAAAAGTCTCTAATATCGCTTCAAAGAATAGGTGAAAAAAAAGATGCCTTCCCGGATTCTCTGGATCGTATCCCTCCATTCTGCGTTCCCCGGGGGCAGCAGAAGAAGAACCAGTTTCAGGGACATTTTTCCCTTTAGCCTGACGTTTCTCTTCTTTCATAGCCGCAGCAATGAGTCTGCGCCGTTCAGCCAAGCGCGCTGGTTCTTCACGCCTTAGAAATTTCTCTATAAGTTTGTCTTCATCAATGGAGTCCACCGTGAGCTCTTTCATCTCCTATTCAATGTTTTGGTCCCACACATAGACCAAGGTTGTAGGATAATCTTCGATCCAAGTGATGTCCAGACGACGGATCACTTGGGCAAAGAATTCTATCATTAGCTTGCTATAACCATTCAATTCTTTTTGGGCCGCAGAAAGCTCTGTGGGCCTCTTCGGTAGATTTAATGGAAATGCTCGCATTCCCTTCGGCTAAGACCGCTCTAGATTCCACTTCCATTAGTTCAGCTTCCAATTCAGCAATCCGCTTTGCCAGCTAAGCATTTTTCTTCGCCAGCCCAACCTTCTTATGTTCAAGAGTAGTGCAAGCCAATTGTGCTTTAACACTCTTAGATTTAGCACCATCGGCTTACTTCTTCAGATCTAAGCGTTCTTGGCTATGAGATTCCAATAAACTATGGTAACACTTTTGTAGCTCCTCATGTTGTCTCTTGTAGTTGTCAGCATCTCGTCGAGTAAGGGCAAGCTGAGCCTGTGCATCTTCCAAATCTTTCTCTGAATTTTTCAAGATGGGTTCTTCATAATCAGCCATTTCCTTCATGTGACCAATATCAGTAATTAAGTCCCGAATAATTTAGAAAGATTGCACAAATATCTGTACATCTTTGTGTATTGCTTGTCTACTAAATCTATCTTGGCTTTGGCATCATCCGCCCACTTCGAAAGAATGGGCTCAAGTGTGGGAACAAACTGTATATGATCAAAGTAATGACCCGGAAATTGCTTTCTCAAATATGCTAGTTTTGTTTCGTTCTCGGAATCGAGCGACACAGGTTTGGATATGGATAACTCAACATTTCGTCGCTTGGCAGGTATAATGGATGTTCCACCTTTGCTTGACCTTTTCTCGGAAACTTTATGTTTATCCTACGAATCAACATGGTTTGACGGTGACTTATCTTTAGGATGCTTCTCTTTAGGAGGAGTCAGAGCTTTGGAATGTGGTTTGTCCCCTTCACGACGATCTTGGTAGCTCTTGTGCTTGTCCGGATCTGATTAATGGGGGAGAACGAGAGCGCGAAGAATAAGGATGAATTGAATCATAATGCCTCCTGTCATCCCTGCCACGGCTCTCATGTATATTATGTTCATTGTCGGAATCAAATCTAGGCATGCTGGCAAGGATTTTCCTGACATCATAATGGGGGCATGTCATTGTTCCTGCAAAATAATATGAGTAAATTTCAGAGCCAATATATACGTAAAGCATGGGTGCTGTAACGAGCAGTGCTAGTGTTTTGTGCATATCCTAAGTGATATCCCCCCAACCAACTAGAGCCCGGAGTTAGGCCAGTATGTGCAATTTCCCCAGTCTTCATAGGAGTAACTTCTTTGGAAGTGAAGGTAAGAGGATTCGTTCTAACATCTTCTGAATTGTAAAGGGTCTTGGGAAAGGGAAGATTTCCCAAACCCCGAAATAAAGAATTATCTAAAGTGGGATCATCTCCTTGGGGAATGACTGACGATAACTCTTTTGGGGAGATCAATTTTTCAGGAGTGGCCGCATCCTCATGAGTGTTGTATTTGTCTCTATTTTTTCCTACTATATTTGCTAATACGTCATCTTGAGTCGAAGTGGGAAAAGGAATCTTTTGGGGTATCATTGGATCCTTCGAACTCTCTCCATGCTCGGGTAAAATTTCAATTGGCCCCTCGATCGGAAGTATATACACATAAGGACCTTCTCCATGACCTATGCCATGAGTGATGGCAAATAAACGGTGACGGTGAAGATAATCGTCCATTAAGAAATCTTTGATGGTCAAGAATTTTTGATCGCCATTAAGTAGTTAGTTTAAACGACCAAAGTACGTTTGATGTTTTTCTTGTGGCAGACTGGGAACTGCAAGTTAAAACGAACAGACATTAATACCTCAACAATAGTTAAAGCGCACAAAATGAAAGAAAAGTTAGAGCTTTACTTGATTGAAGCCATCTTCTGGCATACCCAGGTCGTTGTTTAATATAAAACCATTCGGATTTGGGATCACCAACCTTGCTACTAAAAGGAACGCTAATGATTCTCAATACACAAATGATGGAGAATCGTGGATCCGACGCTTGAAATTGTTGAAGAAGTGATAATCTTCAAAGGCGGGTTCAATACCTAGGATTTCCTTATAAACAATATATAAGGTATGCAGATAAGAATAGGAGTTGGGCTGGAGTTGCATAGGAGCAATGCGCATTCTTCTTATAAAATCGATGACGAATGGTAAGAATGGAGGTATCGCCCAAACAAGACATATTAATCTACTGATGGCCATAAACCCTTATGGGTCCGATCTGTTTTAGAAGGCAAGTCGGTATCTCTTCGGAGGATCCCATGCTTCAAACATATTCATGCAAGTTTGTCATCGTCAACTATTGATGCTACAGAATCACTGGGTTTTTCTAGAATAACGACATTCTCAAACTCATCAGGAGCACGGTTATCTCTAACTCCTCCCTCTTTGTCTTCATACATAGAGACATCACCTCTAAATGATAATTCACTTTCATGAGTTTCCATCTCGTAATCCGGACCCTCACTGTCCCATTCCAGATCCAAAGTGGAGGGTAAGTCTTCAATAGCGGGATTCATGGATGTGCCTACAGCCTCTTTCCTCTCTGTTAATCTAGTTGAACGTCTCTCGATCATAGCTGCTATACTATTGAAGAAACAATAGTCGAAATTAGGGTGAAGTTGCTTGTGCCCCCCCTATGCATGTGTGTGAGCTAAAGTGTATAAGTGTGTATGCTATGATGCGAGATAATTATATAAAAGAATGCAATGCGGAGACGAGCAAAACAGTTACATATTCATAAACAATCCAAGAAGATCGGTTGAGAAGGCTCTATCCTAACTGTTGATAAAGTTTCAATCTATATTTAGTAGTGGCTCAACCCTTCCAGGGGGTTCGAATTTTTGACCACACCAAGGGGGTTCGAAATTTCGGCCCCTCCAGGGGGTGCGAAATTTTGTCCCCACCAGGTGGTATGAAATTTTGAACACTGTGGATGGGTTCGAAATAGAGGATGAGGCTGAAATCATACTGCAGAGGGAGTTGAAATTCGTAAATGTGAAGTGAAGGAATCCGAGTTTTCATAAGTCTGAACTAAAGGGATATGAGCTTCCGACATAGAGAAAATCGGATCAATCGCGCGGTGCCCACAGTTTCGATCAAACCAGCTAGGTGGATAACCGCCGGGACTGTAGGGCCCCGTACCCCCACCGGCGCTGCGCTCGGACCCGCTTGACGGCTCGCCTTCTGCTCGGAGCACGGCTCGACTAAGAGTTTAGTGGGCCCGACAGAGGCCACCCTATAGAGGCTTCGGGTCTCCTTGCATTTGCGACACGACTTCGACCCAATTACTTTGTACTTTTTGACGCTTGAGCGCGTCGCTCACCAAATACTTGATGTGTGACATCTTCGACAAAAAAGTGTATCAACAATGCCTAACGCTGGCTTTGACCTCCTCCACAAACACCTAGATGTGGAGACGAGGCCGCCAACGACGATGGCGTGGGGACAGGAGACACAGCGTCAAGCTTGATGTGACAGCGAACAAAATTACTCAAATTTGTTCTAAATTTCGGTTAGAATCGATTAAAACTGAGTTAATCAAAAATTGAAGCCCCACCTATGAGTTTGTTTCGAAAATTGGGAGAGTTTCTCCGCGATTTAAAGATTAAGGTTTTGGTAACAAGAAGAGCGGCGGTAGGAAATGAGGAATCAAAGAGGAATGTGCAAATGTATATGCGAAGTAAATGGGTATCCCTTCGTGTTCTAGTGGATTAGACGCACGCTGGTCCGATCAGCAAATGGTCCAGGCCAGCATAAAGCACTTAAGCCCATTGATGTGATGGTGATCGAAACACAGACCGGATCGGATAGACCTTATCTGAACTGGAGTATAATCACCAGAGTTAATTCAGCACATAAAGCAAACCCAAAGGTGAAAGTAACAAATCATAAGTTTAAAAGTTTACCTGGAAGAACTATTTGGATGATAAGTGAAACTCTCAAAGTTATTGAAAATAATGGGAGTAATTCTTACATCCCATAACGTATTTATATACAACAAGAGACGCGACTTGATGAAGTGTCACAACTTCACGAAAGAATGGAAGCAACTATTCAATGACTTTAATTCAGAAACCAATAAACGGACCATTTCAAAGCACACTCCATCTTCGATAAGAGCATACTCTGAGGGGGCAAAATGTTAGCCTACTTTATGGTTAGGCTACACAAAGTAAAGAATCAAGTGACAAGTCGTACTCAGAAGGAATAGAGGTGGAAGACATCAATTCAGATCGGACCGGAACTTCCAACCTAAACCCCCCGCATTCACAAGCAGACCAGAAAATGCCATTCCAAAGACACAATCGGATCGAATCGAAGTTCGCCGACCCGGACCCCCTACGTAGCCATCTGAACCGATATCCAAAAGCAGCAATGGTTATGTCTCACGATTCCACTAAACTCGGAGTGGTTATACATCCATTATCCCATGTTCACTCACGATAAAGATGTGTTGTCATGATCTCCAAGCTTCCAACTCCGAACCGAACGGGATGACCGCCATGTGGCACCGAACTGGATTAAATTTCTGCCTATAAATACACCATCAAGTATCACTTTGAGGGATCTTTTTGCAAAATCTTGACTAAAATCTCCCTACAACCGACTACCATTGCTCTACTCAGATCATCATCAATTTTTGGAGCATATTTCATAAAAGATTGAGTGAATTTATTCATTGTATTAGAGAGATTGAGTGATAATCATCATTGTATTTGTTTTTCAATCATCCATCAACAATGTATAAAGTGGACGTAGGCTCTTTAACACCGAACCACTATAAATCGTGTGTTCTCTTTGTTTTTTCTCTTTTAGTTTCTTCACATTATTATTAAATTGGGTGTTAGGACCACTTTTTAGTCTAACACACTAATTATCTCCTTAACCTTAATTATATTATTTATTCCGCAATTCTTCATTATTTCCTGAACCCAATCCCTAGATCCAAGGATCTCCACCGTGCCGCCACTACACAAGGCCGGGCCACCATCGCTCCCTTCCACGACATGCGATGCCACAACCTCCTTCACTGCCCAAGAGATTGGCCAACTCGGTGGGCCCTTAAATGTGATTTCAAGCTTGAACCGGCGGTCCTTGGGGCAAAAATTCTCCCTTAATACTACCCGATAATCGTTCATACCGGTCTAGATTTTTTGATCTCTCGTAGTCGAAGAACTTTGCTTTTATAAATTCCTAATTTCATTGTATGGATCACGAGAAAAAGGGGCGCAATTCTTTGATGAGTTCCGCCCTTGGTTTAACTAACCGTGGGTTTCATTTGAGAAATTAGGGTTTTACAATTTTTTAGGGGTATTTATATTATTTTTAATTATCATTTAATTCCAATAATACGTGTCTGTCAATCCGATCTCCAAATCAAACCCGACAACTGTCGTCCCTAGCTAAATACCCCCATTACGGACACAATGGGATATCTTTCATAAGCCAATATGACTATTTCGATCAGTTTTTATCAAAATTAAAATCTAAATCAATATATAATGAATTTAAACGTACATTTTAATTTACCGGGGCCACATATGGACTACAAAAATTATAGAAAAATAAATCTATCTATGTTTTGATGGTATGGTCTTTAAAAAAAATCGTCGAATTTTGAGGCAATTTGAAATATGGTCTTTTTTTCGTCGGTTGAATTTAAACTGAAATTACCAGACACGTTTAAATTTACCACGCTCACATATTAATTCCAAAAATTATGAAAATTGAAACCTGACTATAATTTGACATTCTGGATCCAACCAAAGTGGTATCGTCGAAAATGGAGGTCGTTTGCAAAATGTCTATTTTTAAGGGATATATATTATATTAATATGTATATAAATTCCATTGCGACTATTCTAAATTTTAAACTGGACATAACTTTCAACTTGTATTATGAAATCTCTGTTTTTCACATTCGTTAGAAAGATATTATTATACAGATTCAAATGTTTTTGATTTTAATGAAATCCGATTTATATTGAATTATGTATATTCATTTGAAATTAAAAATCGAATTTTCGAACTACCGCGCCATTTCAGCTCACTTTATAATTAAAATAAATTTATACGTTCTAACTTCGATTTAAATAAATTTTTAGTCATTATTATTTAAAATAAATCATTTTAAATATTCAAAACTCATTAAAATAGCTAAAATAAAAATTTTAAATTGGTTCAGAAATTCCGGGTTGTTACAATCTCCCCCACTTAAAATATGTTCGTCCTTGAAAAGGAACGAAGCTGAAAGTTGTTTAAATAACCAATTCAACTTTCATTCTGCCTTTCATTCTTCAACTTTTCAGTTTCAAAGAATTTTTCAATTTCACAAAAATTTTGCTAACACCCTAAATTTTCGAAAAATTTCGCCATTACCTCCTTTGTATAGCCCTATCGGTAAAACCACAACTTGCATCACGAGGCCCTCATCAATCCAAAAGAAAAAAAAAGCCAATCGGCTCATAAAATCATCAAACCCCAACGAATACAGTAAATATGTACCTATTTATCGGGCATACAATTTTATTCCTCTTCTTAGCTTCCATGTTATGACCTGTTCATTATATACACATGTACATATATGCAATTCCAATAAATTTTCAATTCAGTTCAATATTTGATTCAACTTGGCTAAAATTTACCTTTCATTCCCTTATTGGTTTTATTAATTATCACTCCAATAATTTTATTAGTTAGATTAATAATCATACAACACAACCAGCAATCAATTAGACAATTAACTTTTCAAATATATAAATTTTATATAATATTCAAAAATCATATTTTCAATGTCAAATCACAAATAGTAAATTCTAGCTAAGTTTTGGTTCTCACACCAGTCAAATGGAAATATATAGATATCTCACTTTCGAAACTCGAACACGAACACTAGTGATGTCATAATCATCATCCGAATCATCTCCTGGCGACTAGAGTGTAATTCTATATCTACCTAGTATATTCGAGACTTTATGTACATGTGGATCAGACGTATATGCAAAACCTCGTTGTACCTAATAGTCCAAAATCAATTTAAAATAAAACACTTAAATACGTATAATAAGATATAATTTTTAAAACTAAACTCATTTTTTATTATAAATAGCACTCTTCTAACTAATTCTAGTGTATTTCTAACCCTATCTCTAACTAGTTACTTTTATATGATGTTATTAATCCTATCTCTGATGAATTCTTTTGTTTGGTTCTAATGTGTCTTGTCCTCTAGCTTTGTAAACCAAAGCTCTGATACCAAAATGAAATGACCTAAACTTCCCCGATCCCCGAAGAGACGGAGGAGCCCGCATTGCTTTGAGAACACGACTCATCGGAACATAAACAATAGAACATTTCATTGCTATTACAACAATTACATCAGAGTACAAGATTATATCAAAGTACGAACAAATAAGTTACAACTGAAAAGTAAATATAAGAGATTAACAAATTACAATAGCAACGAAAAATAATATATAAGTATAATGGGCAGCAGAAAACATAACCTAGTATAACTAAATGAAGTACAGGAATACAAAGCTTTCCGAATTTAGCTTCAGCTGTAATCCAGGATCCCGTGTGGAAAATATGGGCACATAGAGTTTAGGTTAGAATAATAAACTCCGAGTCAGTAATGGGACTGGTGTGAGAAGTAAAACAGTTATTAAATTTCTACTTTAAAAGTTGAGAAATCATGGGACCACACCGTATAACATGGAATGGGTTTACTCCACATGAATCTCAGTTTAAAATAAAACAACGCAATGTTTGTTTGGAAAAATGAAGCTATTATAAGACTCAAGTCCCATCACACAATGCAACGCAAGCCGGAGGATAAATTTTTCCATTATAATAGCCAAACATTCTTAGTACGTTTAAACCAAATCATTTTTATTACTATAAGTGCATAGTGTCAAAATCAACTTCAAATATAAATGTATCAATCATAGATGGCATAGGTACCATGCCATACTAGTTTTACAATCAAAACTGCACAATGTCGTACTGGAAATTGGATATCCGTCATGAACCAAGGCAAGAGATCATCCTTACCGAATTCGAAATAATCTAGCCCATGTCTTATGACTCGTACTCAGTCGAGCCCTTAGGAGCGCCAGGGCCAGTCCATACATACTTTTGTGGATTTGTTATTCCTGAGCAATACGTTTCCCCGCCCTATGGGGCATAAATCTGGTCTATATGTCGACTGTATCAAGAGCCACTAGGGATACAAATCCGAGGTACCTCGCTTTCCATCATCCACATAAGTAAAATTTCTAGGCTCCATCCCATGACACACTCCTAGCTAGAAAGAAAAGCACGCCCTCCCTACTGTCCTTCATCCTGTTTTTGGTTCGTACCGGGGTGTAAAGAATTAACACTACACACAAAGATATACTAATTAAAGTTGTGCTTTGATCATCAACCACAAGACTTTGCTTTTCAACAAAAGCACTGATCCATGCAACTCAGCATGTCATAGTGTCAATCCATACCGTATCGCCAATTTCCACCAATAATAACCTCTAAACTTGTACGTCACAGAGAATGGTGTTAAACAAGAGAATAAATTCTCAGCCACTAAACGGATGTATATTTGGCAGATATCAACGAATACAGTATAAAGGAATACAATGTCAGACACACTATCCATTTGCAGGTCCGTTTTGGGTCCGAACGAAACCGGAGGCACCTTATTCCTCGTCCCATATGTCCAATACAGGAGAAGCCCTCGTGTATCCGGTCGATCTCCAAATACGTATGGACGATCACCACTTATTACCTTGTCTTTGGTGTACTACCAATCAAGGCATCAGTAATCATCCAAACGATGTGAAGATCTCCAGTCTTCTACCACCGTCTCCATCCCCGACTTTTAGTCGTCGTATCAGTTATTCAGAATGGGATAAACCCAGTCTTTTCGAATAACTCGCGTATCTATAATCAATAATCAAGTGCTATAAAAACACATCATACGCCTTGTTCCAATTAAGAATATTCTTTTATTCCAATATTCACATCTTATAGGAAACGTTCCCATAGGTTTTATCAAAGATAAGTTCAGTTAAACTATTTCTTTAATCCTCCTTTGGATATCCATTTAAAAAGATTTTATTTTATCTTTTCACCATTCTAAATCAAATTAAGGTTTATCAACTAGTCGGAATTATTGAACTTTACTGAAATAATCATATATTTATTAATCCTAATCCCAACCTATTCATCCTATGGAGCAAAACTTGTAGTACTCCATATCTTACACCCACAGTGTTATTGGTAAATTTAATTACCCTTTCACGTTCAAATCTATTTAAAGATTTAACTATCGCCTAGAGTAAAACTGGCAGTACTCCATCTCGAAACATTTCTTGAATTTGATAAATTTAATTACCCCATTCCCATTTCAATCTAATTAAAGATTCATCAAAACTCTAGTTTGGTTTTAATCTCCAAAAATCATTATTTAATGATTATTCAAATTTAGGAAATAAATCACATGATAAACCCAAAATCATCTTCCATCAAATAGGATCTACACAGAATTCATAACAATGTATAATCGACATAAATTTCTGTATCGTAATAATAATATAAATGGAATAGAGGAAAAGCCATTTAAATTCCATATATAGTAACAGTCTTCATTCGTTGATGCCCATATCGATTATTACCAAATCGAATTCCATTCAATTCCAAATTAATAAATGAAATTGGAAAGCTATACTTTGGAAAATTTCCATTAAATTTTAATAAAAAGATTCATAACTTCCAAATCATATTTTCATTGTTAGTTGGGTTAAAGAACAAATGTCTTTTAAAACACAGTTCTCGATAAACCCACAATCAACTTTCATTTCAATTCCAATTAAATAATAATTAATTGGTAAACATCTCTATATCTTAATTAAAAGATTTACTCTTTTCTCAACTGGGTTTAAGAATAGTGTTATTTAAGACACCGTTCACGACAAACCCAGAATCCAATTTGATATTAAATACAAGGCTCTGAATAGAAAGTAGTATCGGCTTATATTCAATATCAAATTCTACCACCAACAAATATTGTATTAGGAATAATGATGTATATATATCTTCCAAATTCCTCAACAATATCCGTATAATTACAAATCCAATATCGAAATATTCCAAAGATTTTTTCAAAATTGGGTCATTTAGAAATTGGATTATTTTCCAATATCTACAAGTCCAATTTATTTAATTAAAAAACATTGGATAATTTTTCTAGTTAATAACTAGTTCATTTAGATAAATGTATATATTGATCTTTTCAAAACTGGAATTTTTAATCCAAAATCTTTCCAAATCACTTATGATTTTACACAATTTTTCCATTTTTTAAATAATTTTATTAAGGCCCTTACAGTTGGTTTGCAATATCGGCCCCCAAACTGCATCCATAGTGACCTTTTCTGAAATTGATTTGGACATATTTCCAAATCTAACCATTCAAATTTAAATCTCTTATATTCGTTGGAAAGCCCTTTTCGATACGAACCTAACGGTTCCAGTTTTAGGAGAATCTGACGGTTGGATCTCCCGTTATGTCCATTTGAATTTAATGGTCGAAATTCACCAATAGTCGCTATGCGGCGCGTTCTATTCAGGCCATTATATATATATATATATATGTATATATATATCATCGATTTCCAATAAAAACGTATTTTATAAATCATTTATAAATTCGTTTTAAAACGATTCCAACTTCATTTTCAATTTTAAATCAAAATTGAATATTCTATATCATTATAATATTAAAAAGATAATATTTTCAAAATATCATATTTTGAAATCAATTCTTTTCAATATTCATTATAAAATAAATAAAATCGATCGATAAACCCATTCGAGTTAAAATGGCGAATATCTATTATTCGGGTTCACTCCAATATTTTTATATATTTTCGTGTATATCAAAAATCGGACACCAAAATCATATTTTGATTATTTACTGAATATTATTTTAAAATATTCGTTATTTTCGAATATTCTTTATTTCTGAATCAGAATGCGACTCAATCAATTACCATAAAATTTCAGATATATGGATTTCTTACATTACATGTATTCAACAATAATGATAAATAATCATCAAACAGTCAGTTCACATCCAGAGTTCAATTTATAATTGTATAAGCATTAAATAATTAAATAACACTTATCATAGTCTGTCATCCAATCGATTAACATACAACTAAATATTGGGATTAGTGTATGTCTAATATCATCCCAATACCCTTGTGTGGTTTTCAAACAACAACAGTCAATTCAAAATAATCACTTGTTAATAAATTTAACCAGTTCTAATTCAATTTGAATTATTTTTCTAATTAACTTGTTTTCATTATTTAAATTATAAATGAATATTTATAATTTAGTTTCAACTACCACAAAATAATATTAAATTATTTTTAATATTTTAAACATCTCAGCATCATAATCAACACATAATACATTCAATTAAATCGTCCATGGTCTGTGGACGAGGGAGGTGAGTTAACAAGCACCGTATACAATTTATGCTGATTAAAAACTGATAAAAATCTGCACTTGCAATTCTGTATATTTTTATACATGAATACGATAACATGATAAAAATCTGCACTGGCAATTCATTCATTAAAGCACCAACCTCTCACATTAGATCTACATTGTTGCGGTCAGTGGATGTGCCGGGCGGTTTCGGGCAATCTTACGCCGCAACTCAATCTAACCTCGGGATTTTGGGGCTTAATGCATGGACCACTCATATTAGATTTATATTGTTGCGGTAACTGGATGTGCCGGGCGGTCCGGGTAGTCTTACACCGCAACTCAATCTAACCTCGGGTTAGGCATGTTCATCTTTATCCAATTTTACATATTTGTCATATGTGTCCAAATCTATGTGTCAAATTTTCTACAAGTCTAGTAAATATAAGTTTATGCCACATTCCCAAGCTATGCCCAAAATTTACTAAATTAAATTAAACCCAACTTTCCCCGCGTTATAATCCACTTACAACAAGATTCAATCTAAGTTTCGAATGAACATAGTATCCACAAAAGCAAGTAAAAAAAAGAGAAAAATAGAGAAGGAGCATAAGAATTGTCATAAGGGAAAACAGGCATGTAAAGATGTACCAAATTCAAGAATCATGTTTCAATGTTGTACATTAACACTATGTGTAGACAAGCTAAGCAATTCACACCATAGGTATAAAGATTAGGTAGAATTAGACTTAAGAGAATTACTAATTTAATGTACAACATGATAAGTCCCATTTGATAAATCATAATAGTCTCATAGGCATAGGTTGCATAACTTGAAAAGTTCCATCCTATCAATCACAATAGTCTCACAGGCATGATAGGTTCATTTATGTCAGTCCAACAGTCTCATAGGCATGATAGGTTCTATTATGTCAGTCCAATAGTCTCATAGGCAAGATAGGTTCTGTTATGTCAGTCCAACAGTCTCATAGGCATGATAGGTGCCATTACATCAATCACAATAGTCACATAGGCGTAAGCAATTTAGATTAGACAAAAGGATGGGCACGAATCAAAATTAGGCATCGTTCTAGATCCGATTATTACAGTCATGATTTCTATCAGATGTTCAAATCTAAATAATAACTAAGCTTACAGAAAAAGGACGGATCTTGTATTCTGGGATCTGATTTCTGAATGTGAAAAGCCATCATTTAATATAGACGTTTGATTTGAAGTTCTTCTAATTGATTACTAGTTTGAGTTTATTTTTCTTGTTAGGAGAAGATGAAGGAGGCTAGGCTAGTTTGTAGACGAACAGCATGACGACACCATAGTCTTAGGGTTATGAGGTTAGGGTCTAGGTTTGGCTATGTATATATAGATGTCTAAGATTAATTCTAGCCTTTAGATTAGTCTAGGAGAAATTCAGAGCCATCAAACCAAAGAGATGTGTCATCCAGCCAACCATAGCACGACACATAAGCCCTAACACCTCAGAAATTAGTCATTGGCTAGTCAGAGAAGGCCACATCAGCTCAGAGCTACTAACATTTGTCACAGGAAGCAGATCTCAAAGGGGTTGACTCCCTACAGGGGGTCGACACCTATGTCGACTCCCACTGGGGGGAGGGGGGCGACACCCTGAGCGGGAATTCCCGCTCAGCCTGTTCTGTTTGAATTTTGAATTTTGAACTGGATTCATTATTTAATTATTATTTTCTGTTTATTCTTGAAATCTTCTGAACTCCATAACTTCTACATACGGAGTCCGATTCACGCAAAATCGGACTCTATCTCAAGCAGAATTCCGAGATGAACGCAATGGCGTAACCTGTTTCCCTTAATTCTTCTTCTAAAATTTAAGTGTTCTTAGATTTGTTAATTCTAATATTCACAGAAAATACGGGGTGTTACATTCTCGCCTCCTTAAAGGATTTCATCCCCGAAATCTCTAAGTTAAGAAGAATGTATCCTAACATCCAACATCCATCTACTCAGCCATCGATCACAAGCATCCATTGTCCTTAAAAGGTTTCTAATGCTTTCATGATCATATGCATAATGTGTGTATATGTCCTTATCTAATGCAATATCGGGCGGTCTACTGATTCAGTTGACCTCCTTGATGCGGATCATGTCAGAGCTATGAGTCCATCATGTATGCAATTATTCCTAATTGTATTTTGTATCTTCTACATGAGTGCACAATCATTCATACAAATGCAACGTCCATATGATAACACATCAAGTTTCAATCCATATATAAGTTCATATATTCATATGCGATATGAAAGTGACTTAGCCGATCTAGTACCTAGTGTGTGTGTATGCATCCATGAGCAACCACTAGCAACTACTTACAAATACTTGCAACTATCAATCATAACATGTTTCAAATACATGTTTGCATCCATTGATTTCTACCTAAGGATCAAGAATAGGACCGAGGAGACATACTTAAGAGATAGATACAAGCATGCATATACTTTTTGAAAAAGAGTTCAAGAATGTACCCTCAAAATGAAAAGGGTAGGCTGCGCGTATCTTGTCCTCAGTCTCCCATGTCGCGTCTTCCTCAGCATCACTCTGTTGTACTTTAATTAGCTTGACCTCACGATTACGTAGCTTTTTAATTTCTATACCCAAGATACGAGTTGGAACTCTTCTCACCATTGCTTCTCGTTCCACTTCTATTTCTTCTAGTATGCTTGGCTCCATAACTTCCGCAGACTCATGTAAGCACTTCCGTAGATGAGAGACATGAAAGACATTATGTACTCCAGCCAATCTTTTGGGCAACTTAACTTTATATGCCATCTTCCCAATCCTCTCAATGATAGGAAATGGCCCTACAAATTTTGGTGCCAATTTTCCTACGGACCCAAAGCGAACGACATTCTTCAAAGGAGATACTTTAAGAAAAACTCTGACTCCAACCTCAAACTCAAGGTCGGTCCTTCTTTTATCAGCGTAGGAATTCTATCTATCTGGTGTGGTCTTCATTCGTCTTTGTATTAAGTCCACCTTCTCTGAAGTTTCTCTGATCATGTCAGGCCCAAGTACGAGCTTGTTTGTAGACTCCCACCAACAAGTTGGTGATCGGCATGGTCTTCCATATAAAGCCTCAAAGGGTGTTATGCCTATGGTGGCTTGGTACCTATTGTTGTAAGCAAACTCCACCAAAGGAAGGTGATCCTACCATGTTCCCACAAAATCAAGAATGCATAATCTCAAGAGATCTTCTAATACTCTGTTCACCCTTTCCGTCTGACCATCGGTTTGAGGGTGATAAGCAGTGCTTAAGCATAGTTGTGTGCCTGCAGCCTCTTGCAAACTCTTCCAAAACTCGCTTGTAAAGATAAGGTCTCAATCACTTACTATGCTAGAGGGTATTCCATGTAGTCGAACTACCTCTTTAAGATAAATGATGCTAATGATGAGGCGGTCCTCCTGCTCTCAAAAGGTATAAAGTCAACGCTTTTAGTGAGTCAGTCCATTATTACCCAAATATTGGTATTGCCCCTTCTTGATCTAGGCAACCCGTCAATAAAGTCCATCGGAATGCTATCCCATTTCCAGTGTGGGACCTCCAGAGGATGAAGAAGACCACCAGGCTTCATCTGCTCTGCCTTGACTTGCTAGCTTATCAAGCATTTAGAGACAAACTCAGTTACATCCTTCTTTATGCCATCCCAAAAGAAAACCTTTTTATGTCTTTACACATCTTGTCCCAACCTGGGTGTATGGTCAACTAAGAATGGTGTGCCTCTTCAAGAATGGTCTTCACCATATCCCTTGCTTGTGGGACGCATAGTCTTCCATCCTGTCTAAATTAACCTTGTTGTCAATGGAGTATCTATTGAGGTGACTAGAAGTCTAACCTCTAATTAGCTTATCCATCACATCAACTAGCTGAGGGTCTTCGCGTTGCGCGGTTCCTATTGAGTCCAAAAGAGTAGGTCGCACCTCTAGCGATGCTAACAAACCAGGTACAAAATCGAAGGAGGGTCTGAAGTCAAAGTTTGCTATGTACTCTAAGCTTTTCCTTTCTACAAAGAGAGGACATAAGGTCAGCATTTTCCTACTTAAGGCGTCTGCTACCACATTGCCCTTGCCAGGGGTATAAGCAATCTTAAAATCATATGAGGCAAGAAATTCCATCCACCTTTGTTGCCTTAAGTTAAGATCTTTCTGTGAGAAAAGGTACTTTAACGATTTATGGTCAGTAAACAATTCAAACCTTACTCGTAGCAGGTAATGATGCCATGACTTAAGAGAGAAAACAAAGGCAGCTAGTTCTAAATCATGAGTTGGATAGTTTTTCTCATGTACCTTCAATTGCCTTCCTCCATAACAAACTACTCTGTCCTCTTGCATCAAGACAGTGCCCAATCATGTGCTGCATGCGTTTGTGTATACCGTAAACATCTTACTCCCATCGGGCAATGTCAGAACCGGGGTTGTTGTTAGAGCCCTTCTCAGTTGTTGGAAAGCAACATCGCAATCCAAATCCCAAGCAAAAGTTAGGTTCTTCTTTGTCAACCTAGTAAGTGGGGCTGAGATCTTCGCAATGCCCTTAATGAACTTTCTGTAAAAGCCTGCTAGCCCGAGAAAACTTCGTACTTCGGTTGCATTCCATGGGATCTTCCAATCTTTCACCGCAACTACCTTTGCGGGATCCACAGCTATCCCGTCTTTGGACACTACATGTCCAAGAAACCTTACTTCATCTCTCAAAAAATGGCATTTGGAGAATTTTGCATTCAGCTGATGTGCACGAAGTGTATCCATGACCTCCCTTAAATGCAAAGCATATTCTTCCTCACATTTTGAGAAAATCAAAATGTCGTCCACGAAGACCCCTACAAATTTATTAAGGAACTCTCTGAACACCTACCCATCAAGTATACGAAGTAGGAATGTGCGTTTGTCAAGCAGAAAGGCATGACAAACCATTCAAAGAAACCATCCGGGGTCCTGAACGCAGTCTTATCTATGTTATCCTCAGCCACTCTTAGCTGATGAAATCCGGTGGCCAGATCTAGCTGGGAGAAAACTGAGGCACCTACGAGCTGGTCGAACAAGTCATCTATTCTAGGAAGTGGGTGCCTATTCTTCTTGGTCAATTTGTTTAGCTCCCTATAGTCCATGAACAAGCAAAGTGAACCATCTTCTTTGGTTGCAAACACCACTAAAGCACCCCATTCAGAAATACTCCACCTTATGAACCCCTTTTCAAGCAACTCTTTAACTTTCTTGATGAGATCTTTACTTACCCTTGGAGCCATGTGTCTAACGGGTAAAGCAACAGGTTTTGCACTATCAACAAGGTATACGCGGAAGTCTATCTCTCGCTTCGGAGGTAAACCCTTCACCTCTTCAAAGACATTCGAGTATTCACAGACCACTCTAACAGATTGCAAGTTTTCAACAGACGCATCAAGAGATTCTAGGTAACTTAGCATAACAGAATTCATGGGATTACAAGAGATTTCGAGAGTGTTACCAAGGCGAGTCATAAGTCTAACCACTCTCTTTTCACAATCGAGGATGGCACCGTTACTGGATAACCAATCCATGCCTAGAATTAACCCATAGCCCGTGAAACACAAAACATAAGTATTACGTCTAAACCAAACGCTTAGTATATAAATTTCCAAATCCAAACAAATCATGGACAAATAAGCCGAGCCCCCAATTGGATTTGAAACAACCATGGGATCCTCTACTGTACTGGTATGTAGGTGCAGAGATTCAACTAAAGCAGTAGATATAAAAGAGTGCGATGCGCCAGAATCAAAAAGAGTACGAACTGGATAATCAGAAAGATAAACTAAACTCTCAACAGAAATATTTCTACCTCTTTCTTGCGGAGGTGCCATGAGAGCGTGAATTTGTCCTCCAGAAGTGGGTCCAGTCCTCTGCCCTTTCCCTTGTCTTTTTGGGCAATCCTTAGCTATATGCCATGTCTCGCCGCATAGAAAGCAACCACCCATCTCCCTTTTCTTCTTTCTGCAGTCCTTAATCAGATGTCCAGGTATGCCACAAAATTTACACTTCCTCTTGTCACAGGGTTTGTTATTCTTCCCGCCTTTCTTGGAATCCGTCTTCTTATTCTATGATCCCTCCACTTTCTTGTCTAGAGGTTCATTTTCCTTTGCCTCTTTCTTGCCACCCTTGTCTTCCGCTTGTAACAGTGCCATGTCCACCCGTCTCTCAAAAGTCGCACCCATAGGTATATGGGACATAGCTAGGCTGTGCAGTGGTTCATTCAACCCTTTCACGAAATGAAGAGCCTTTTTATGTGGAATGTTTACCAACTCCAGTCCGAATCTAGCCAGCTAGTTGAATTGGTTGACGTATTCCTTAACCGATAGGTTTCCCTGTTTGAGTGCTAAGAACTTCTCCATCTGTAGGCTTCGTTCGGCTTGCGAGAGGAAATTCATTTCAAATCTCCTTCTGAAATCCTCCCAAGTTTCAACTGTTCTCTCTGCATTAGTAACTTCCCACCAGTAAAAGGCTTGGTCCTTAAGTAACCATACATCCAATTGTATCTTCTGCCTATCGTCCACTTCGAAGATAACAAACAAATCTTATGTTTCCTTGAGCCAGTTTCTTGCTTCCACAAATGAATCAGTCACATTAAAGTTCTTTCCACCCATAGCTCGAAAGTCCCTACATATCTTCGATAAAGCATTCACCCGCGGAGGAGGTGGAGGAGGAATGGCTGCAGCTGGGGGAGGAGGAACGTCTACTGGGCATGCTCATTAGCCCTAGCCTCCAGAAGCCTTTTAAACCAGCTAGGTATCGGCAGGCCGTCGAAAAGATTAAGATCCCTAGACATGCTGAAACGAAAAAGAAAAGGTTCAAAACAAAGTAAAGAAAGATAATGCATATGGCTTTGGGGGTTATGCCTTTAAAATAAAACAACACTTTTCTTGAAAATGCTTCTTTAAATTTCTATTTGAAAAATAGTTTTCAAAAGCTTTTATCTGAACTAGTAAACCATCGCTCTGATACCAAGTGAAGCACCCCACCTCTATTAAGGTCACTCACAAAAGGAATGCATTAACTTTGGCGAAGAATTTTAGGTAAAAGACACAAATAATTTAGAAGACAGACATATAAACAACGGAAAACGGAAATCATTTCATAAATAGCGTGGTTCAGTCAAAACATTACAAGCATTGTCTCAAAACCCAACTTCTAAATTATTACAATGAAACATCTGTCTTGATTTAAAACTCCAAGTACATAAAGAAGCATAAAATTGTAGTAAAGCAGCATAAATCCCCAATGAAAGTGTAACCACATCCATAGCTCAAGAAGAGAGAATCCAAGCAATACATCTATTCTCTTCAAACTGGAAAAGGTCTGCACTAAGCTGAAGTGTTCCCTCCCTACGGACCTGGGAGAGGGGGGGGGGGAGGGGAACGGAAGAAAAGAAGGCGAAAGAAAATAGTTCAGACAAAAGTCTGGTAAGTCCAGTGATTATTCAGCACGTAAACAAGTAGAAGGATCATGACATGAATAAACTAAACATAGGACAATACCACAGAAATAAGATAACATAAGATAAGGCAAGATAATTTGAATATTCTTAACGCACTCATTTCCATTTCTTTGCACCTACTACGAATGTTCCAACTACCATCCTATGTTCATAACAAAGTGATCCTTTTCCCGATCGGCTTCTACTTGCATGCATTTCTTACTTGTGTCATTCGGCCCCACTCGATTGTAGATACCTGTGATGGTCCCACCATGGGGTGTATCAATTCCTATGGTGGCAACCCAACACAAATGCAAGATGCACGGTGTATACTACTGATGCCCAGTTCCTTCTTTTCTAATACGGAGTACGTGCACGCCCATACTCAGTAGGAACTACACTGCTGCACCCCCTGCCGCTATTTTGACCGCTTATAATCATCTCAGTAATCGTGCCCCACCCTGCCTAGTTCACGGTACTGTGATACATCTATTTGGGTTACTGCTGAAATGGGTCCCCGTTCTAGGGTTTCCTAATCAACATGTTATAATGGTTAAGTGTTCTCAAAATTTACCTAACCTCACCCATCTGTTTTGCTAACATGTTGTATTAGTTAAGTGTTGCTTTAATTAACTTAACCCTACCATTCTTAGCTTGTCTGTTCCTTAGCTTTAATCCATTCATTAAAGCACCAACCTCTCACATTAGATCTATATTGTTGTGGTCGCTGGATGTGCGAGGCGGTTTCGGGCAGTCTTACACCGCAACTCAATCTAACCTCGGGTTTTTGGGGCTTAATGCGCTAATCTCTCATATTAGATTTATATTGTTTGGTAGCTGGATGTGTCGGGCGGTTCCGGGCAGTCTTACACCGTAACTCAATCTAACCTCGGGTTAGGCATGTTCATCTTTAGCCAGTTTACATATTTTTCATACGTGTCCAAATCTATGTGTCAAATTTTCCACAAGTCTAGTAAATACAAGTTTATGCCACATTCCTAAGCTATGCCCAAAATTTACTAAATTAAATTATACCCAACTTTCCTTGCGTTGTAATCGCACGTACAATGAGATTCAATCTAAGTTCCGAATTAGTTTCCACAAAAGCGAGCAAAAAAAGGGGGAAAATAGAGAAGGAGCATAAGATTTGTCATAAGGAAAAATAGGCATGTAAAGATGTACCAAATTCAAGAATCATGTTTCAATGTTGTACATTAACACTATGTGTAGACAAGCTATCCATTTGATAAATCACAATAGTCTCATAGGCAAAGGTTGTACAACATGAAAAGTTCCTAACTATCAATCACAACAGTCTCACAGGCATGATAGGTTCATTTATGTCAGTCCAATAGTCTCATAGGCATGATAGGTTCTATTATGTCAGTCCAACAGTCTCATAGGCATGATAGGTGCCATTACATCAATCACAATAGTCTCATAGGCATAAGCAATTTAGATTAGACAAAAGGATAGGCACGAATCAGAATTAGGCATCGTTCTAGATCCGATTATTATAGTCATAATTTCTATTAGATATTTAAATCTAAATAATAACTAAACTTACAGAAAAAGGACGGATCTTGTATTTTGGGATCTGATTTCTGAATTTGAAAAGCTATCCTTTGACGTAGAATTTCGATTTGAAGTTCTTCTAATCGATTACTAGTTTGGGTTTATTTTTCTAGTTAGGAGAAGATGAAGGAGGCTAGGCTAGCTTGTAGACGAACAACATGACGACACCATAGTCTTAGGGTTATGAGGTTAGTGTCTAGGTTTGGCTATGTATATATAGATGTCTAGGATTAATTCTAGCCTTTAGATTAGTCTAGGAGAAATCAGAGCCATCAAACCTAAGAGATGTGTCATCTAGTCAACTATAGCATGACACATAAGCCCTAACACCTCAGAAATTAGTCATTGGCCAATCAGAGAACACCATATCAGCTCAGAGCTAATAAAATTCATCACATGAAGCAAATCTCAAAGGGGTCGACTCCCTACAGGGGGGATTGACACCTATGTTGACTCCCCTATAGGGGGGTCGACACCTATGTCGGCTCCCCTTGGAGGGTCGACACCCTGAGCGGGAATTTTCCTGCTCAACCTGTTCTGTTTGAGTTATGAATTTTGAACTGGATTTATTATTTAATTATTATTTTCTGTTTATTCTTGAAATCTTCTGAACTCCATAACTTCTACATACGGAGTCCAATTCACGCAAACTCGGACTCTATCTCAAGCAGAATTCCGAGTCGAATGCAATGGCGTAACCCATTTCCCTTAATTCTTCTTCTAAAATTTAAGTGTTCTTAGATTTGTTAATTTTAATGTTCACAGAAAACATGGGGTATTACATTATTGAACAGATTCAATTATTTTTGGTTTTACTGAAATCCAATTTATATTGAATACTGTATATTCATTTGAAATTAACAATCGAATTTTCAAACTACCGCGCCATTTCATCTCATTTTACAATTAAAATAAATTTATACGTCCTAACTTCGATTTAAATAAATTTTTAGTTGTTATTATTTAAAATAAATCATTTTAAATATTCAAAACCCATTAAAATAGGTTAAATAAAATTTTTAAATTGGTTCAAAAATTCCAGGTTGTTACAAACATGTGTGCAATTATTGCACAGGATGTTTCTGGACCAAAACTTGCATACATGTGTGCAACTATTTGAAATACTTGCACATATATATGTAAGTATTACATGAAGAAAATTTAACTGACATTTTACTTGTATATTTTTGCACACGTGTGTCCATATTTTATATTTTTATTGCATACATGTATGCAAATAAATATGAACTGATACGCATGCATGTGAATACTTGCACATTTTTATGCATGAATTATGCAATACTTGCATATGTGTATGCAAGAAAATCAAAACAGATGCATGACTAGAATACTTGCAAAGATGTATGCAAGAAAATTCAAATATATGCATACTATTATGCATTTAACTGCAATTTCGTTGTTGTTTTTTGTTTTTGACGTGCTTTTTGATCTATTTTTTTTAATGTCTTCGTGTTTTATTTAAATACGAATTTACGTGATTTTTTTATATTTTTTAATTTAAATATGAATTTACGTGTTTTATTTGAATATGAATTTACGTGTTTTATTTGAATATGAATTTACGTGTTTTATTTAAATATGAATTTACGTGATTTTTTATATATTTTTATTTAAATATGAGTTTACATGTTTTATTTAAATATGAATTTACATGTTTTATTTAAATAAGAATTTACATGATTTTTTTAAACCATGTCACTTGAAAGATTAAATAGTTTAGCAATATTGTCCGTAGATAAAGAAATTTTAGAAAATCTTGACTATAATGATTTAATCAATGATTTTGCATCCAAAAAAGTGAGAAAAATTAAATTTGATTAACTTTTTTATATAATAGAATCCGTTAACAATTAATTTTGAAAATAATAATAATAATTTTAGTATATATAAAAAAACATTTTAAAATCCGCATATGTATCATTCTACAATGTGATTGTAGTAACATGAAGCAACGATACATTGTTGGTCCCTAGCCTAGAAGAAGGATGAGGGTTTTCGATATAAAATTTAGTTAAAGAATCTTAGGTTAAATAAATATAAAGGGTCCATCAATATTTTTTGTCTTAGGGCCATGAATTATCTAGACACAGCTCTATATGTATGTATGTTTGTATTATTGATATTTTGTTTCTCTCAATTGCAGTTTGTTTAATCTGACTATTTATCCGGAGAGGAGCTTTTGCTTTTCTATGGCAATGAAGCTGTTTAGGAATCTAAGATAGTTGAATTTCCTACTAATCTGGTCATATTATGTGATTATAGATTTCTTATTAAGCACAAGACTTTACCCAAAGCTTGAATTCACATTATCAACATCCAAAAAATGAACTGATTAACTAATAAAAACAGTATATATTGGGAGTGCACCCAAAAACCAATTATCGAAAAGCTCCTTCTACTGAAAGACAATTCACTACTATGAATACAAAAGTGCAAGTGCAACCTGGCAGCAACTTTCAACATGCATGAGTCTATATGGCTTTTTGTTTTGCCATGTTCAATCAATCACAGAACTTAATTTTCGAACGTAAATATACATAACAATATTTGAGTGCATTTTTCTTTTACTTTTGCGGTAGTTTTTACATTTGTTGCTAACGTTTTTGTTAATGAACGTCAATATTACTTGTTATAAGCTACAAGTAATATCTTGAGTCTATTAGCCATTGCTTTATCATCTTTAAAATATTTGTACATGTACAAAAAATTAAATTCTTAAAATATTTCATTAATAACCATTACAATATCTCTAAAAATGCACATAATAGCTTGGACCATATTTAAATACAATTTGTTGGCCTTGTATTAACTTTTGTTTTCGTTATACCTTTCATTCATTAAGGAGTATATTTATGAAGAATTCATGAAGTACAACTTGACTTTTTTGTTATTAAACCGAATTTGTCAGTGCTTTGCAAATCCTATTTTCCTTCATGAAATTCAACCATGTGTTTCGCCATTTTTTTGCCGACCTTCCTCCTCGTTTCAGCATCCTTTTCTTCTCTGATTCCTATCAACCTTCATGAAATTCAACCATATGTTTTGCCATTGTTTTGCCGACCTTCCTCATTTCATCGACCTTTTCTTCTCTGATTTTATGTCGATGTTATATTTCTTCGTATACTTCATTTTTCTCGTGCATAACATATATCCCACTTCTTCTTAGCTAAAATCCACTTCTCCCCCTTCAAATCCACTTCGTCCTCTCAAACTTCGATCCAGCTAGCCTCTTACTCAAATCAACATCATGCTCCTCTGGTGATGCTAGCGCCATCCTCGGTCTCACCTGTCGCATCTAAAATTTGATTCAGGTAAGCTGAAATGATTTATAGAATAATATTTCTGTAGTAATTTCATGATGTATTTGCCAAACATATTAATTTTAATCCTAATCAAACATGCTTGAGATCTATCCTGTATTTGGTTTCTTTGTACTGGGATTTTTTGCATGTTTATCCAACCTCCAAAAGCTTGCGAAAAACGCATCGATCAATTTCAAAATCTAGCCATTGCATCACCATGGTGCACATCCCGTGCTTCATATCCTATACCTCGCATCCCATGATCGGCACCTTCCTATGCCTCGCATCCGCAACTCAGCGCCCCCCTATGCTTCGCATCATGTTCCTCGCATCCCCTGCTCGACACCCCCCTTTTCTTCGCCTCGCATCACCATGCTTGGCACACTCCGATGCTTCGCATCACCATGTTGGATAACCCCATGTTACGACTCCATTCCGCATCCCTCAATGGGATGCGAAATCACCTCCATTTCGCACCCCTACACAGGATGCGAAATTTCGCATCCCTTCTAGAATGTGAAATCGCCTCTATTTCACATCCTTCCCTAGGATGTGAAATTATGCATCCCATGTTTGGGATGCAAAATCCCACTCCTTTTTTTTTCCTTTTCCCTCTCCCTTTTTTCCTTGTCCCACTTTTTTTCCTACTCCCACCTACTCCACTTCCTATACCCCCTACCTTATTCATTAAAGGTTATTGGCATTTTCTTGGCATGAGACCTTGAGAGGACCTTGGACACCATTAATGACAGCATAGTCCTAGGGGAAGAAGAAGACCGAGGACCTCCAGCTTTCTCGGTACACCACGGACCTCCAAATTTCCTGGCACATCCAGAACCATGGAAACTCCTAAATCCGCCCGGACCCGGCAACCTCCCGACACTGCCCGGACCTCTGAACCTCCCGACACCACCCGAACCTCGGAACCTCTCGACACTGTAACACCCCAGATTTTTGAATAATCGAATTAACTAAAATAAAGAATAATTAATATCATACATGAGAATTAAGGGAATGGGGTTGCGACATCATGTTCGTCTCGGAATTCTGGTTGAAACAGAGTCCGAGTTTGCGGGAAACGGGTACCGGATGAAGGAGTTATAGACGAACGAAGTTTGGTGGCGAAAAAAAATACACTAGCGCACTTGGGAAGTGCGCCAGTAGAAAAATTGCACTGGCGCACTTCCCAAGTGCACCCAGGCCAAGGGAAAAATTTGCTCAGCTTTCTGGTTTAGTCCGATCTGTGTTGTGACTCATTGCTGAGTCCTTTCTGACTCCTTTCTGAGTCATTAGGGATGACTCATCACCCTATCTTGACTAAATGGCTATGAATAACCCTAAGATCATCCGACGGCTCAAATTAACTCAAAACTCTATAAAAAGATCCATAGACTCAAACCCTAAATCAGAATTAAAATTGAAACTATGGCCGTCATGCTGTCGTCTTGAACCCTTGAGTAGCCGCCACAAATTTAAGAGGAAGAACAGCAAATCAAATTAGACCTATTCAACCCTAACGACGAATCTTCTTAAAAGGAGAGCTAATACAACTCCAGAAATCAGAATTCAGAACTCAAGACTGCTTTTGAGTTGTGAGTTCGATCACTTTAACAAAATAATTGCTAAATCAATTATGATGTGAAATACGTTGGATTATATGTTGTGGTTGTGAATTTAATTCATATGTTTAATCATGTATGTTAACTTGATTCTTATTATATGATGTTATGCAGGTTTTATATATGATGTTATGCAAGTTTCATGTATGATGTTATGCAAGTTTCATGTATGTTGTTATGCAAGTTTCATGTATGATTATGCAAGTTTCACATATGATGTTATGCAAGTTAATATGATTATGCAAGTTCCATATATGATGTTATGCAAGTTAATATGATTATGCAAGTTGTACATAGGATGTTATGCAAGTTAATAAGATCACGTAAGTTGTATGTAAGTTATATGATCTTATGTAAGTTTGGATCTAAAATATATGCTAGTAGTTCATGATGTTAACTTGTGTCAATGAATCCCTTTTTTTATATAATCCAATCACCTAGGTTTATAACATCAGTTTTTATGTTGGAACATATGCTAGTTTGTATAAGTATTATGTTCATATGCAAGTTTAAGTGATAATTGGATTCACATATATACAAGTTCACACCTTTAAAGTTTAGATCTATATTCAAGTTGACATTTTTTATGTTGAAACAATGACATGCATAGTTATGCAAGTTAACACCTTTTATTTGATCCATAGTTATGCAAGATGACACCTTTATGTTTAGGTTGACGACATACATAGTTTATGTAAGTTTGTGATAATTACCTAGGCTAGTTGGGTGTAAAATTATGTTCATACATGCAAGTTCACACCTTTTAGATCTATGATTTTTGGATCCTTGATAATACAAAGACTATGCAAGTATGTTGTAATTCTTAATTGCAAGTTAGATGCAAATTAGATCTATTATTGTGTGTATGTGACTTTATGACGTTTATTTCTTTTTTTTTTAAGTATTAGACTATTTGCTAGTCTAATATGTATATGTCATGTTAAGCAAACGAATGACGGGGGTACAATGGGGATAATAGTGGATAACACATATTGTGAATTTGGCATGTAATGGCCTAAAAAGGCATGTTATTAATTTTAAAGGAATAAAATATAATTGTAGTGAAAATTGGTATGATTTTACATACCATAAATGGATGGACATAGTTGAGTCAATTATGGACATCGTTTAAATTTGGAATTGACTGATAATTTGAATAGGGAAAGTAATTCAAATTGGGGGAATGATTAATTAGGTGTAATTAATCGTCTAAGACATGAGGTTAGGCTCGTTTGTGGTGTAAGACTGCCCGGACCCACCCAACAAATCCAGCTGCCACAAATGCCAGTCTAATGTGAGAGGTCCTAGGCACAAATTAAATACGTAACAGTTGTAAAGACACGAGGTTAGGCTCGTTTGTAGTGTAAGACTGCCCGGACCCGCCCGGCAAATCCAGTTGCCACAAATGCCAGTCTAATGTCAGAGGTCTTTATGAGGTTACGGTCTTAATGAATTAAGAAACACTTAACCAGATAAACATTTAATGGGACATGAGGTGGTTAAGTAGGTGCCTTGGGTGGCATGTGGAATCTAGTGGGTGCCTTGGGTGGCATGAGGAAATACGATTAGTAACACTTAACCAAGGTAAAACATGTAAGTGGGACACAGGCGTTAAGTGGGTGCCTTGTGTGGCATGTGGAATTACTAACAGAAACCCTTAACCAAATTTAAGTTACGTAAGTGGACATGAAGTGGGTTAAGTGGGATATACTAGAGGGGACCAAGCTTAGGTGGATAGCTTGTGTCAAGTAATGGGGGCCCGTTTCAACCAGTAACCCATTCGTATCTTTGTGGGCTCGACCCAAGTCGAGGACGGGACACGCATATTGGTCTTGACTGTAAGAGGCCAAACCGGGTTAGAGGTGGCAACGCAAGTCCAACGGGTTCATATGCATGTGTTGACCCAGGCTGGTAGGTAAGACATTGTTGCATCGTGTAGGTATAAGTCGTGCATCATTGATGGTATCGGGTTGCCACTTTGGGGAGTGATACACCCCACTGTGGGGCCAACACGGGTATCTACGAGTTAGGGAGCAGATCGAATGGGGCAGGGTAGTGCGTACACCTAGTGGAGATAGGAGCAGACGACACCTATGTAGTCAGCTAGGGGTACATGAAGCTACCACTATTATTAAGGGGGTACACCTAGTGGAGATAGGAGCAGGCGGCACCTATAAAGTCGGCTAGGAGTAGATAGAATTACCATTATTACTTATTGAAGGGGTACATCTAGTGGGGATATGTACACGCTGGGTACCAATGATAGAAACTAGAGATATACAGTCAAACAGGGAGGATAGTGGGTACATCTAGTAGTACACGAACTATCATCGTTCTATTTAGCCAAGAGGGATCAAATTTCTAGAGTGACTAGTAGGGGTGTAGTTAGTGTTAGTATAGTACAATATGGTATAGTACGGTAGAGTATAGTAATTATCCCATATTGATTAAGAAGCGCCATTAACGTTATCTCTATTTCTCTTGATTTCCTTGCCATACCAATGTGGTTCTCACAGTCATTACCTTATTCTCCATCTTATATCTTATCATATTGCTTTAATAATTATGTTGTTAGAGTTATCGCACTCGCCAGAATTTATGTCTGACCCCCTTTGTTTCCACCTCCTTTCTTCCTTTTCCCCCCCAGGTTCTAAGGGTGGGACTAGTACTAGTGGAGCTTGATTAGGATCTCTTTGGGAGCACTTGGATTTGGGTTGCTGAAGTAAAGTTTAGCCTATCATTTTCTTTATGGCTATTTGTAACAGTTGGATTATGTACTTTGTTTTATTAAGATGGATATTATGTACTTGACTTTGGTTTATGGTTTTTGATGATGTAACCAAACATATTTACCTTCTGCTGCAATAAATAAAGTTTTAAATTTTCAAGTACTGCTTTATATCTGTCTTGTTGTGATTTTCTGTACTATATTCACTTAAAATGCTCCATGGAAGTTAATGCATTCCCTTTGCGAGTGACATTAATGGACATGGGGTGTTACACACATCCCAGATCTCGGAACCTTCCGACTCTGCCTGGACACCGGAACCTCCTAACTCCTCCTGGACCCCAGAACCTCCCGACTCCGTCTGGACCTTGAAACCTTCTAACTCCCCCCAGACATCGGAAATTCCCCACCATTCCCAAACAGTAGAGAATCTCGACAACAAGGATCAATAAAACTTCATTATCATTGTATTCCCTTGTAATGATGTCTACCACTGTACTCTTTTGATAATGATTAAAACCAACAAAGCCTTCAAAGTGGACATAGGTTCAATATGAATCAAACCACTATAAACAATTGTTTTCTTTGCTTTCCCGCACAATATTAATGCATTTCGAAAACTTTTCCGCTCTGGACATTTAGTTTCAAAAAATTGGAACCCTCAGGCATTGGCGGCTATTTTCGGGGTTAACAAGTTAATACCATATAAGCCTTAAACCATTAATACTTATATGGTTTTGTCAGTCAACATATTAGCCACAAAATGCAATCATAAATCATCGTAAGCAATCATCACAACCATGTCATTATCACTAAAATAGGGTTCCTATCAATTTCCAATAACTAATACTTTGTTAATTTTCATTCAACGATCATTTAAGGTACAATTAAATTCCAATGTCCACTTCATTAGTTCTAAGTGTCATATACTTAAGTAACACACGGGCTTCACTTAAAAATCGTATCTTTTTCATTCCAAACACTATCAAACCATATCATGAACTCATATAATCAAAAAAATACTATTATGTAACTCAATCGAGTTCACAAACAATAACCAATATTAACTATCCCTTATTATCGTTTAAAAGCTCTCACCTAGTGTTCCACTACTCCCAACTTCAATGAAAGGATGTGCTAGCAATCCTAAACAATTTCGGTAACCTTCGGGCGACACCGGAGATGTTTGAAAATCGAACGGGAAGGGGTTTGATGCTACGAGGCTTTATAATTCGATGGAAGAACAAATGGACTTATATTTGTTTCAAGGTGTGAATGGTTAAGGGCTTTAAGGCAAAAGGGCCTCAATTTGGAAGGGTGGGGCCAGGGGGATGTAGGGTGGTGGTGGAAGTGAGTTTTGGGGTGAAGGAGGCTAAAGGAGGTGGATTTATGGTAGAAAGGGGGGTTTTAGTGTGTTTTAGGGCTTTAGGTGTGTGGCGGGGCCATGGGGAGGTGATGGAGAGGGGGGTGCTGATGTGGACAACAAGGGGAGGGGCGGAGCAGGCTAGGGTGGGATGTGGGGTTCCAAGTTAGAGCTAAGGAGGAAGGAAGGGAAGAAAAGAAGTGTAGAATGAGAGGAAAGTGAAAAGAGGATGTAGTATTAATAGGAAATGGAAGTGGATTTGGATTGGTGAGGTGTTGGAAATCGTGGAAGAGGAGGGAGAATGCTTGACAACTCAAAGAAAGCTCAAGTTACTAGGGTAGTGACAACTCAATGAAGAAACACTTCCCACTCAACTATTTAAGCGTAAAAGCTTAACTTAGTTCACATAAAATCTACTAATGTGTTATCTACTCGTATGACCACATACTGATTCCATTTTCTACGAAATTTGGAATCTACTATATTTTTCAGATATTGTTCCAAAGGAACTGGTCTCGTTGAATTCCGAGACCGTTCGCTTAAAAGTGCTTGTTTGAGTTTAAATTATCGATCAATACACATTTTAATTTCGCATGGCCATGTACTAACTCTGCTTGATGTGAATTTGAAATCTTACCATAATTTAACATTCCAGATAAAACTGGTTTTGTCAAATTCCGAAATCATTTGCAAAATGTCTATTTTCTAGTTTTTAAGATAGCACTGAACTATCGATTTTCAAAATAATCCCTTTAATTATTATTTTAAAAATCCAACAACCTTATTTTAATTATTTTGTAAGACGTATGCAAATATTATCAGAAAATCTCAAAATTTACAATATCGGTTAATAGTGTCAAATTCTCTAAATTGTTGTAATGTCCCGTATTTTCCATGGTCAGGTATTTAATTTAATTTATTATATTAAATATTGATTTGGAATTATATATTGATTTATAATAAATAATTCATTATATAAACGAAGTTAAATCGTTTAATTTATATATAATTATAAAACAAGCTCATAACATCGAGGTAGTTCATAATATTGAGTTTTGAACTTCAATTGAATATACAGGATCCAATATAAGTCGAATTTCCTGTGAAACAAGAAACATTTGAATCTAGTTGATTATATTTTTCTACTGAAAGAGGAAAATGGATATTTTGTGTTATAGATTGTGAGTTATGTCCAATTCAAATTTTTAAATAGTCGCTATGGAAATCGTTATAAACGATAACGTTTTGTTTAATAAATTTAATTCATTTTAAGAATGAATTTGAGCATAACTCGAGATAACAATCGAATTATGCTATGAAACGTATTCCATTGGATTCTAAAAGAAAAAGGGTTGTAGTTGTTCTCTTTTAATCCTATTCAGATTGGAAGAAGAAGGAGCACTTGTTCTAGCTTAGGTTTTAGCAGAGTAACGACGCCAATGATTTGTATTAATATGAATTAGGATAGAGTATAGGCGTAATGAAATTGTGTGGAGAGAAAGTGAGGTTTGGGGGTGTTTAAATAGCTTAGGAGCAACGAATCTGGTCAGAACGTGCGTCTAAATACAGAAAAAAGAATCTGTTTATGGATCTGGAAATAGGGGGAGGTCGACCCCCAGGTCGACCCCATGGTCGACCTGTTCTACCCAGGTCGACCCCCTGGTCGACCTGGGTCCTGGGCGGGAAATTTCCCGCCCATGAGTTTTGAATTTTGAACTTTGAATTTTGAATTCGGGCAGGTTTTTATTCTAAATCCCTGAAACTTCTAAGTGCCATAACTTCTTCATACGGAGTCCGATTTACGCAAATTCGGACTCTATCTCAAGAAGAATTCCGAGATGAACATAATGGCCTAACCCATTTTCCTTAATTCTTTATTTAAAAATTAATTATACTTTGTTTTGTTACTTTTATGTTCATAAAAAATATGGGGTGTTACATTCTTCCCCCTTAGAGGATTTCGTCCTTGAAATCTTCAAGTTAAGAAGAATGTGTCCTACCATCCAATCATCCATCTAGTCAACCTTCATCCACAAGCATCCATTGTCCTTAAAAAACTTCTAATGTTGTATGAACATATGCAAAAGTGTGTGTATATGCCTCTTATATAATGCAAAAATCAGGCGGTCTACTGATTTAGTTGACCTCCTTAATGCGAATTATGTTAGTGCCACGAGTCCACTCATGTATGCAATAAATCCTATTTGATACACATCATTTCTATATGATTGCACAACAATTCATCCAAATGCAACATCCATGTGATGAGTCAATCATTTTGCATCCACAAAACTTGAAAAATGCACACACATCCATATGAAGTATGAGAGTGTTTTTGAGCCGATCTAATGCCTAGTGTGTGTATATGCATCCACGAGCAACCACTAGCAACCACTTACATCTACTTGCAACCTTAAAACATAACATGTCTCAAACACATGTTTACACCCATTAGTTTCTACCTAATGGTTGAAGAATCGATCGATAGGATACTGCCGAGTGATAGAAGCAAGTACAAAAGTTCTGTTCCCATTAGACATCGATTAAGAGAATAAATCCCTTAGTATCAACCCCAAAGACCGAAATCAACATCAGATTGACACTCAGAGAATTACTCCCATTAAACAATGTCAAAAATAGAAATCTACTTCATGCTTCGGGTAAAAACCCTTAAACTTATCAGAAGTATTCAAATACTTACAGACTACTGGTACAGATCAGCTTGTCAAATGATTCTTAGGAAACTAAGCATGATATATCCCACAAAAACCCAGAATGTGCGTCATAGTTAACTCAACGCCCAACACAAATGCCCTCAAACCCCAACCTATCACAAACAGATGAGTCATAATCCTTATGGGGTTTGAGATATAGCGGGATCAAAAACAAGACTAGTATTAAAGTGCAGAGATTCAACTACAGAATTAAAATGCCAGAATGATCAGATAAGGAAATTAAACTTTCTACAGAAAATTTTCCACCTTTATCCTGTCCACCAACTACGAAAGCATTCACCTACCTTTAAGAAGATTCTGCCCTTTGCCCTTGCCTTCTAGGGCAATCCTTGATCAGATGTCCTGTCTCACCGCACTGAAAACAACCAGTCTTCTTACATGTTAACAAGTCTTTCTCTAAAGCTGCCCTCATCGTGCAGAAAACCCTACGAAGCGCCATAGTCTCATCATGCCTATGGATGGAAGTTAGGCACTTCTTTTCCCTTCGACAAGCGCCATAGTCTCATCATCCCTATGGAACCATGTCGCGATGAGGTTACCTCCCAGAAAGCCAGGAGCCCCGGAGACTCAGAAAAGAAGGAAACAAGGATTAAACAGAAAATCAAAAGATAGATATATGGCTTTGGGGACTATGTTTCCCAAAATAAACTTTCCTTTTGAAAATAGTTCCTTTTTAAAACCTTTTTGAAAATAGTTTTCAAAACTTTTTATCAAATCTGGTAACCTTCAGCTCTGATACCAAGTGTAACACCCACTTTCGTTAAGGTCACACGCAAAGGGAATGCCTTAACTTCGATGGAACGTTATAAGTAAACAAAACAGAAATTTATAAGATAGATATGTAAAGTAGTACTTGAAAATTTTATAACTTTATTACAGAAAAAACGGAAATAAGTTTGGTTGCATCACAATACCAAAACGCAAGTACACAAATATCAGTCTTATACAAAATCCTTCAGAATGCATAACTTTAAAGCCATAATCCCCAACAGAGAATGCCATAAATAGGTTGAATCAAAGCCATGCAATATTTCAAGCACTTCTAGCACTTCAACCAGATGGAACCTGAATCAAGCTCCTGTGTTTCCACCCTGAGAACATGGGGGGGAAACGGAAGAAAAGAGGCGAAGCAAACCAGGTAAGACATAAGTCTAGTGAGTCCAGTGACTTTCAGCATATAGATAGATAATAGTATCATGACATGTAAATAAAACTGGATGAGAGAGAACCATAACAGGAGTAGCAGGTTAACAGAAGAGACAGAATGATATAGGCTAAACTAAGCTTCTTACTTCGTTTTCACTTCTCTGCACTAATACTAGTATAACAGAATTAGGTGCTGTCCTAATATCTAAACAGAAAACAGAACGATTTGTTCACAAAAACGATGCTAGTGATGGGCCTATACCACACTAACAGAGACATATGTACAGAAAAAGAATGCTAGTAATGGGCCTTTACCACTCGAACAGAGACAGACGGTATAGAAACAGAAGCAGAAACGAAATCAGAAACGGAAACAGAATATTTCCTACGGAAACAGAATGTTAGAATTGGGTGTACACTAGTGACGGGCCTTTACCACCCCAACAGACGGTACCACGCAGAAATAGACAGGTGTTTCCACCCTAACAGAAACAGACGGTACCCCAACAGAAACAGACAGAACTAGGTGTACCCTAAATTCTACCCTAAGCGATCGGCTCCCTAATACATAAATACCCTGTGCTGGCCCCACAGAATGGTGTATCATTCCCTAAAGTGGCAACCTATAGACACAGACCTATTTACAGATGTCATGGCATCTTACATCCTAAGAGCAGACCGGATACATGCATGCACATGACCTGGTTGGAATGCACCATCAACACCCCTCGCCATTATCAGAATAAACCTCTTACAATTAGTTCAGCAAGCGTGCCCGAACCCCTCTTAGTGTTGGGTCATAGTTTTGATACCAGAAAGGGTCACTGATTAATATGGGTCCCAAACAACAGATGACACAAGTAATTACCCCTCCTAACCTTGTGTCTCCAGACTAACAGATTTCAGATTAACTTGCTTATAGATTTCAGATGTACAAAGTCCAGATTACTAGTTCTCATATCAGACATATAGGTTAACAAGTTTTCAGACTAACAGATCAGATAAATAGATTAACAAGTTTTCAGACTAACGGATCAGATATACAGATTAACAGACTTACAGATTGTTTCACCTAACTTCCTATTGGGCCTACAAATTTTCAAATGGGTTTATTAGATTCATCAGTCCAGTTGATTTAACCCTATCCACCCAACACGTTTTAGGTATCACATTTATCTTAGATTTTCATTAATTAAATACTAATGCACAGACCTCTCACATTAGGTCAGTAGCTTATGGCCGCTGGATGTGCTGGGCGGTTCCGGGCAGACTTCTGCCATAAGCCAGACCAAACCTAGTGTCCAAGCATCTTTACGCCTACGACCTCTCACATTTGACTAACAGTTTGCGGTTGCTGGTTAAGACGGTTGGGTCCAGGCAAGCTTCTACCGCAAACAGAGTCTAACCTCGTGTCCCAGCATTCTTATTTTAGCTAAAGTATTCATTCATAGATTATGCCAATATCAGACTAATTATGTCAATTCAACAAATTAACTTCTTTACAAGTTATAACAGATTATCCAAAGTTCTATTAATATGTTTTGCTCAATTTTAGATCGAGCCTACAGATTTTCATACCTCATATTACCGTATTCAGTTTCAATAGATTTAGCAGATTAGACAATTTAATAGATTCAATCATCCCTTAAAATTCCATTGACATACCTCGCTTAATCAAAAAATCAAGCTTAATTTTACATGCCTAAATTATGGTCATAATTCACAATATAACATATGCCCCAAATTTTTAGTTAAATTTAGATAGTATAGAATATTCTCTAAAAACCCCAAATCATGATATACAATACGAATTATGCCTAATTATAGTCTTTTATTTCAACGTATGCCAAATATCCAAAATCCCCATTTAGGCGTGTTCACGTTTAATAGTTATCCTATTTTAATATAGATCTTTATGCCTAAGTCATATTCAAAATAATTCTCCTTCTTCCAAATCACAGACTATCGTATATAGTATGCCTAGATCTAGATCTTATATTACAGCATATGCTCTTTTCTCAAATTAGTCACAAATCAGTCATGTCCAGTTATGCATCATTCACTATTTTCCCCAAATTCAGCGTTCGTGAGTCAGTCTTTTATGAGATTTGGCTTAGGCTCATGGTAGCCTGGCTATAGAACAGAAGGGAGAAAGAGATACAGAATAGTTACAATAATATTAATAAGATAGATCTACACAGAAAAACAGATCTGATAAACAAGAATAAGATAGATCTACACAGAAAAACAGATCTGGTAAACAAGAATAAGATAGATCTACACAGAAAAACAGATCTGATAAACAAGAATATGCATAATCTCCAATTCAGATTTATAACCATGTCAAGATCATAATTAAATTTCATATCTGAAAATAGTCGTACTCACCTTGGTTGGATTCTAAAAGAAAAAGGGTTGTAGTTGTTCTCTTTTAATCCTATTCAGATTGGAAGAAGAAGGAGCACTTGTTCTAGCTTAGGTTTCAGCAGAGTAACAGTGCCATTGATTTATATTAATATGAATTAGGACAGAGTATAGGCGTAATGAAATTGTGTGTAGAGAAAGTGAGGTTTTGGGGTGTTTGAATAGCTTAGGAGCAACGAATCTGGTCAGAACGGGCGTCTAAATACAGAAAAACGAATCTGTCCATGGATCTTGAAATGGGGGGAGGTCGAACCCTAGGTCGACCTGTTCTACCCAGGTCGACCCCCAAGTCGACCCCCTGGTCGACCCCCTGGTCGACCTAGGTCCTGGGAAGGAAATTTCCCGCCTATCCCGAATGTGTGTTTCAAATTTTGAACTTTGAATTTTGAATTCGGGCTAGTTTTTATTCTAAATCCCTGAAACTTCTAAGCGCCATAACTTCTTCATAGGAGTCTGATTTACGCAAACTCAAACTCTATCTCAAGAAGAATTCCGAGACGAACGCAATGCGTAACCCATTTTCCTTAATTCTTCTTTTAAAAATTAATTATGCTTTGTTTTGTTACTTTTATATTCACAAAAAATACGGGGTGTTACACCTAGGTCAAACTACGCAACCTCTCTCTGATACCAAATGTGACGCCCACCCCACGCCATCAGATATTTTCCCTGAAATGCGTTGTGCTAATGTCCAACTAGCACAGGACAGTCATCAAAAGAAAGGAATTTGAGACTATGAATCATCAAGAACCAGTAGTATATCTCACAGCGCATGGAATAAAATATAATAATAACATAACTCGATATAAAACTGGCAAGATAGTGCATAAGCTGAAACTAAATCTTAACCGTCAGAGTAGCGGAATCCGAAATACAGCTTATGATCCAATCCATTATTACAACTTCAAAATGCTGCCTCTAATGAAAAATAGAAAACGTACACTACTAATGCCCAGAGTAGTGACCAACAACCACCTATGGAGAATATATGTAAATAGTACGTGGAAGCCTCCTACTTGTCTCCGCACCGCTACTCGTGCATAACCACATAACCTATCTCTAGTCGACTCGTTTAGGAGCACCCAGAGTAATAAGAAGTGTAAAATTACGTATTTTCTATAAACATTAAAGTAACGAATTAAAGACTAATTAATTTCAAATATGAGAATTAAGGCAAATGGGTTACACCATTGTGTTCGTCTCGGAATTCTGCTTGAGGTAGAGTCCGAGTTTGCATAAATCGGACTCCGTATAAAGGAGTTATGACCTTAAGAAGATTCAAGAATTTAAATAAACAACTCAGAATAAAGTTCAGAAAATTCAAAATTCAAAATCAAAAGCGGGCTGGACGGGAAATTTCCCACCCAAGGCCAGGTCAACCAGGATGTCGACCAGGGGGTCGATCTCGCCCCATACAGGTCGGCCAGGGGGTCGACTTGGGGTCGACCTCCCCCTCGGGTCAGATCTGAAATCTGACGTGTTTTCTCTTATGACGAATTGCTATGTCATTAGGGCTTGTGTGGCAAGTTCTAGTTGGTTCTCTTAGGTTTGAATGGCTTTGATTTGCCCTAGGTGATCTGACGGCTCTTGTTAAATCAAACTTCTATATAAGCAACCTAAATCTAAACCCTAAGCCACACAAAAATATTCCTAAGAACATCATGCTGTCAGAACTCAACCTCGAATAGCCGCCATTCTCCTTCAACTAGAAAGCAAGTTAGGAATTGCAAATCAAATATAATTCAACTAAGAGAATTCAACGTCTATAACAAAGGAGAGCTATTCAATTTCAGAATACAGATCCCAGAACACAAGACTAGTCTCCTTTTTGTAAGTCCAATTATCATTTAGACCTAAACGATATTAAAATTGTGACTAAATAACTGGATGTAGAACAACGCCTTATGTAAATTTATGCCTATCCTTTTTGTTAAACTGAATTGATTAAGACTATGACTCTTATCATGATTAAGTTTGTGGCCATGTTGTATGTGATTTGATGATAAATGTTAAATGCTTGGCAATGGATCCATATGTTGTATAATTTGGCAAAGACATATATGTTGTGTAATTTAGCGATGACATATTATGTTGTATACTTTGGCAATGACATATCATGTGGAATAAATTGGCGATGACATATTATTGTATAATTTGGCAATGGCATATCATTTTATGTAATTTGGCGATGACATACCATGTTGTATAATTTTGGCAATGACATATCATGATGACAACTATATGTTGTATGTCAATTTGGGAATTTTGCTATGTTTATGTCAGTTGTTAGGCTAAGGCATGTATTATGTTTAGATCTACATTTAGATCTATGTTTATTGAATCATGCAAGTTGTTAGGCTAAGACATGTATTATGTTTACATTCACATTTAGATCTATGAAAATTGGATTTAAAAATTAAAGCTCATATTTACATGCCTTGTTAAACTTGTGTAAAACCATATGCTTAAAATTCATGTTTATTGGATCCAAAATAAAAGTTCATATTTACATGCCTTGCTAAACCTGTGTAATTCCATATGTTTAAGATTCATGATTGTTGGATCCAAATTAAAGTTTACATTCACATGTTTAGTTGAACTTGTGCAATTCTATATGCTTAAGGTTTATGTTCATTGGACCCAAAATAAAAGTTTGCATATACACGCCTAGTTGGATTTGGGTAATTTCGTATGTTTAAGACCCATGTTAATTAGATCCAAAAATGCAAGTTCACCTTTATATGACTAATTGGAATTGTGTAGTTCTATGTAAACTCCCATCCATATGCATATGGTTCATTTTGATTAGGTTCAAAATTGCAAGTTTATAATTAAACATATATTTATTCTATGCCAAATTTATGTGACATACGTTGTATCCATATTATGCTTGTCTTGAATGCTACGTGTCTCTTCCTTTTCCCCTCTTGATTTTGAGTTAGGCTAAATTGCGAAGCCTAACATTCTATGAAATTTATGCGAATGTTTAGCGGGGGCAACATTGGGAAAAACATGAAGTTACATGTTATTGGCATATTTTAAATGATTAGTGGCATTGAAATGGTATAATTTATATACCTAAAATTATGAACATGGTTTAGAGAGAAATGTAGGAATGGTAGGGTTAAGTTAATTAAGGTAACACTTAACCAATATATACACAAGTTCATATGTGAATAATGTAGATACATATGCTAGTTTATATGCCTAACCTGAGGAATGGTAGGGTTAAGTTAATTAAGGTAACACTTAACCAATATAACAAGATGAATGACTAGGGTTAAGTTAATAGGAAACACTTAACCAACATAGCATGATGATTGGTTAAGGTTAAGTATAAGAAACACTTAACCAACATAACCTTATTTGTGGTAAGGTTAAGTTAAAACAAGAGGGCAACACTTAACCGATATAACTTGATTTGTAGTAAGGTTAAGTTAAAACAAGAGGGCAACACTTAACCAATATAACTTGATTTATGGTAGGGTTAAGTTAACACAAGAAAGCAACACTTAACCAAAGTAACATGATAAGTAGGTGGGTTAAGTTAACCTGAATTGATTGATGACACTTAACCAATACAACATGATGAACACGTGGGGTTGAGTTAACAAGGAACACTTGACCAGTATAACTTCATGGACGAACAAAGTTAAGTTAATAGGAAACAATTAACCAATTCAACATGATAAGCGAGGAGGGTTAAGTTAATAAGAAGCACTTAACCAACATGACATGATTAATGGGTGGGTTAAGTTAACATGAAGGGGCGACACTTAACCGTTAAATAAACATGCTTGAATAAATGGGAGGGTTAAGTACATATTGCGCTAGTAGGTAATATTAGTAAATATAGGCCCACAAACTTAACCGTTAAATAAACATGCTTGAATCGAAGAGAGGGTTAAGTACATCTCGTGTTGGTGGGTAATATTTGTAAATATAGGCCCACAAACTTAACCGTTAAATAAACATACTTGAATCGATAGGAGGGTTAAGTACATCTTGTGTAGGTGGGTAATATTAGTACATATAGGCCCACAACATTAATCGTTAAGAAAACATGCTAGAACTAGTGGGAGGGTTAAGTACATTTCGTGTAGGTGGGTAATATTTGTATATATAGGCCCACAAACTTAACCAACAGGAAACCCTAGTAACGAGGACCCATTTCAGCAGTAACCCACATAGATGTATCATGGTACCCTGAAACTAGGTAGGGTGGGGCATGATTACTGGGATGATTATAAGCGGTCAAAATAGTAGTAGGTGGTACGTTAGTGTAGGTTCCGACGGTTTACGGGCGTGCACGTACTCCGGAGTGGGAAGAAAGCAGGCACTGGGTACCAGTAGTTATACACCGTGCATCTTGAATCGTGTCGGCTCGCTATTATAAGGATTGATACACCTTATGTGTAACACCCCACCTCCGCTAGGGTCACTCACAAAGGGAATGCTCTAGGTTTGGTGAAGCATTATCGTGGTAAACATGCACAGAAATATTACAAGACAGAACATATATAAAACAGCGGAAGTAAAACAAACTTTCATATCATTAATAAATAAGGTCTAAAGCCTTTTACATAAGAATACATCAAAACCTGTCTTGCAATAATAAAGAAGCATAAAAACCTTTTCATAAATTATTCCCCAAAATAAAGCGGTGAAGCAGCCATAGCCAAGAGAAGACCAAGCTATACATCAAGCTATACATGATGACCTTCAAGCATAAGAGGTCCGAACTAAACAACATCATTTCCTCCTTGAAACCTGGGGGGGAAACGGAAGACAAAGAGGCGAAAGAAAACGGGGTCAGTCATAAAGACTGGTAAGTCCTATCTACTTCCAGCATAAAAACAGGTAAAGGTAACATGACATGCATAAACTGAAAGTAAACATAAGGATGACTACAAGATAGATAAACTAAACCAGGGTAACAGGCTGAACTACTGTAGCAAGGTAAACTAAGATATTATGATAAACTAAGGTGTCATGATAAATCAAGGTATCACATCGTCAGGTTTCTATCAAGTATACTATCCCAAGGCATCTACCCTGTACAACATCCCACGGTATCTATCATGCCTATTTTCCCGGGTTCTAACATGTATATTTGCTCTGCACCTCTCGTACTAGTATCCCAACCCGCGTCATGTGTTAACCATGAATGTCCCTTGCCCAATGTCATGTAATGGTCCATGTCAACCTAACATATAGCATATGTAGGTTTTCCCCACTCGTATGTTTCTTTCCATGTATAAGTTCAGTCCTTTGCCGTAGGCCATACGGGCTTTCCCAGGTAAACGTTTTATCCTTGAGGTTATTTTGGACTGCCTCCCTTGATCTAGTTATGTTTCCTTACCATGAACTATCGCGCGTCCACTTAGGATTTATGCCACCTAGGACCACTAGGGATTATGCTACCTAATGAACGTTTTCGTGTCTCGGTTTGGGTTCAGCCACCTAGGGCCACTAGGAATTATGCCACCCGTCAACCGCGCCCTTTATCCCACGTATGTATCGTGAATCGTTTTCCATGTCTAGACGCACATGTTCCTCAATGTGCCATCCGAGTTCCGTGCCAGGGCAAACCAAGAAATACGGAACTCGGTCGGGAGCTTTAAGTCGTCTGCTGATGCAGATATCAAGGTCTGTTTTTGTACCCGTGGCTATGGTCCCACGTGACCCCTCCCTCAACTACTGAAAGGCAACCCACGAAAAATCATGTATGAGAACTACACTAGGCCCATCGATGCCCATTTCCTGATAGCCAACCTCACCCATAACTTGATAGCTAGTATATGGTCTGTTGGGAGTTCCCTGCCTTTCCGTACGTACACGATTGACTAAAGATGGTAGGTAGTCGGCGACATGTTATCCCGAGGCGAAAACCAAGTATCGTCGACTCCACGCTAATCCATCCCAGTCTTTAGGTCGCTCGCATAGCAACCAAGGCATAATTTTGGCTCTTCTACCGCAGACCTTAACCCCTGTGAGGCCGGGTTTCATGGATCACTTGCCACCTCACAGAGGGATACCAAGAGTACCCTCACGTTCCCCGAAGCTTCCGCTTCGGCACCCAGTTCGCTGGAGCTTTTATCCAAGTCAGATAACTTGCTCCTCCTCGTATACTAAGCGATGACCTACCGTATCAGGTTACTCATCTCTTTATGAACTAGTCCCATGTATTTGGCTAAGAATTATTACTTAGTTCTTTAACTAAGGTTTACCACTTAGCTTCCTTTCCGTTATCCTTGATTAACCACAATTTTCTACCTAGTTCCTCTAACTAGGGTTTGTTTATTGGGTTAAGTGTTATCATTCAAATCCATGACTTAACCCTATCAAGTCAAATTGGTCAAGTACTAGTTTACCTTAACCCTATCGGATTATCTTGCTAGATTGATTAAGCATAGCTTATCTTAATCCCGTCGAATTATTGAGTCGGATTGGTTAAGGTTAGCCTAACCCATCCTCTAATCGTACTACAATGGTTAAGTATACTCTAAAAAGGTCTTGTGACTTAACCTTATCAGGTGCGCGCATTAGATTGGTTAAGTGTAGGTTACTTAACCTCATCAAATCATCATGTATAATTGGTTACGTTTAAGTTGCTTATCCCCATTAAACTATCACGTTAAGTTGATTAAGTATTGGTTACTTAACCTCATTGAATTACCAAGTTTAAGTTGGTTAAGTGTTTAACTTAACCCCATCGAATTACCGTGTTTAGATTAGTTAAGTGTGGATTACTTAACCCCATCTAGCTACCGTGGTTAGATTAGTTAAGTATCAATTACTTAACCCCATCTAATTACCGTGGTTAGATTAGTTAAGTCTGAATTACTTAACCCCATCTAATTACCGTGGTTAGATTAGTTAAGTCTTAATTACTTAACCCCATCCCCTAATCATCTTGCATGGTTAAGTGTCATTAAGAAATCAAGCCCGGTCCCACTTAACCTACCCATTCGTGTCATATCGGTTAAGTGTCATTAGTCAAATTTACTTAACCTTATCATGTGGCATTAATTTAATTAATGCACCCCAACCTCTCACATTAGACTTTGTTGTGGTTACTAGTTAAGCCGGGCGGGTCCGGGTAGATTTATACCACAACCTAGTCTAACCTCGGGTTTTGAGTGCTATGTGACCAACTACCCACATTGAGTCCTATTGTTTGTAGCCACTAGTTAAGCCGGGCGGGTCCGGGTAGATTTATGCTACAAACTCAACCCAACCTCGAGTTGGCCACTTTCGTATTTGGTCTAGTGTTATATTACACTTACAACCCATACGTGTCTAATTTCAAGGCCCAAGTTTACCCCACGTGTCATGCCCCCATTTTGGTTCGACTTACATGTCGTGTTCACATGTAAACTCAAGTCAAGTTTCCATGTCATATTCAAGTCAAGATTTCGCGTCATATTCATGTTTATCTAACTACCCCAAAATCGTGTTTCCACTTGAGTAAAAGTGAGTCAACATAGTAGGTATACTATGGCTACATGTAGACCCCAAAACATGCACGATGCCACAAAAGGGATTGGCTCCAAACATGCATGGTATCATAAGGGGGTTTGGCCTTAAAACATGAATGATAGTGTCATATAGGGATTGGCCATAAGCATGTATACTACCATATAGGGGTTGGCCACAAGCATGCACAATGTCATAAAGGATTTGGCCACAAACTTACATATTATCATAGGAAATTTAGCCACAAACTTGCATGTCGTCATAACGGGATTTGACCTTACATAAACATGATATCATAAGGGGTTGGTTTCATTTACATGCATAAGCCCCAAAGACCAATTTATGCTATTATTTCACTAGTCAAAGTAGCTCTAAGTGTTCATGCTATCATACTACAAGTAAAGGTCCAATCTTGCATGGCAAACTAAGTCCAATGCAACATGAATAGCATGGTTTAGTCGCTACAACATCACCCAAAGTCATGTGTTCATGTTAAAGGAGCAAACTAGGCTCGCATAGGTTGTAGCATTCATGTTTAACCACATTTTATTCCATGTCATGATTAAACTACCGTTAACATCTCGAAGTAGCTAGAACTTACCTAGAGAGGCTTAGGAAAGGTTTATGCATCGTTGTGACGAAGAAAGGTGGCTCCTTTGATGAAGAACCATCATGAAATCGCCATAGCAACATTGATCGAGCCTCGATTTAGCGTAGCAAGCTTGCACCTTTTGATTAGAACCCGATTTGAATGCATAGGCTCTTGGAGTTGGAGATGGAGGCCATGATCAATGGAAATTTTGGCAGCACTTAGTTGCTAGGTTTGATTTTTAGGGATTTAGGTTAGGTTTAGGGTGTTTTTATAGAGATTAGGGTAGTTTTAGGCCCTTAGATTAACCCTAGGATAGATCTGAACAATCAAACCATGTCGGAAGCTTCCAGAACAAGACCAGAGACCTTTGCAGGTGCACCAAGCCAAGATGGCTCGGCCACCTATGTCGACCCCCAAGTCGACAGGTCTGTCGACTTGGGTGAAGTCATGTCGACTCCCAAGTCGACAGGGCTGTCGACTTGGGGTGCCTGGCGGGAGTTTTTCCCGCCTAGCCTTCCAGCCCTAATTTTCGAAATTTAAACTCGATTTTGAACTTGAGTTTTCTGAAAACTTCGTCGGACCATAACTTGGTCATACGTACTCCGATTCTCGAAAACTCAGACTCTATTTCGCGTATTTTTCTGAGATGAACGCAATGGCATAGCCCGTTTTACTTGATTCAGAAGTTAAAATTAAATTCTGCCTTGATTCTCGTCTTAATCATGTTATCGAAATACGGGTTGTTACATTCTCCCCACCTTTTAGGATTTCGTCCCCAAAATCTCCAAGTTAGGAAGAACATATCCTACCATCCATCATCCATCTACTCAAAACATCATCCACAAGCGACCATTGTCCTTAGATGATTTCTAATGCTGTATGAACATATGCAAAACGTGTGTGTATATGCTCCTTAGCTAATGCTAATGATCAGGCCTGAATGATCTTTCTAATGCAAGATATGTTAAGTGCCATGAATCCAACATGTATGCAAATAGTCCTAGTCATATAAGTACTATATGCGTGCACAAACATTCATTCATATGCAAAATCCACATGACAACACATTCAATTTCATCCATAAAGAAGTATAAATGCTCGTGCATATGCAACATGAAACGTGATCGCGTCGATCTAGCATCTAACGTGTATTCACGCATCCACGAGCAACCACTTGCAACCATTTGCGACCATATCAATCATAACATGCCTCAAATACATGTTTACATCCATAGCGTTCTACCTAAGGTTCCCAAGATAAGATCGAGAAGATAGACAAGACAAACTCCTTACGGGGTTTGTAACAGAAACAGGACCGAGAGGATATCCACCAAGCGATAGCTTGCAAGTAAGCTTTATAGGTGAACCAAGGATCAAAGATATACTCTTAAAAAAAAGACGTGATACGCGCGTCCAAGCCGCATTTCCATGAGCTTAATTCCATCATGCCTTGACCGCCTTTGACTTCATGATTTCGTAGCTCCTTGATTCCTATTTCCAAGGTGTGAGTGGAACTCATTTCACTGTCGCCTCTCGTTTCACTTTTACTTATTCTTCCCCTAGTATGCTCGGCTCAAACATGTCTGCGTACTCATGCAAGCTCTCCAAAATTCACTAGTGAATTCTGGATCTCGTTTTCCAATCCATGTTGCCAAGAGTTTTTACTAGGGTGATTCCCATAACTCATGCATAATCGAAACGAACCATCCGCCTTAGCGGCGAATTCTATTCGAACGGATTACCAACAACTGCATCCCGGGATTCTAGGTAACTAACCATGACAGAACCCAAAAAGGTTACACGAGACTTCGAGGGTATCACCAAGATGAGTCGAGAGTCTAACTACCCTCTTTCCAAAAACCGAGAATGGCACCCCTTATTGGGTGACCACTTTATCCTTAGAACCCCTCCGTAGTTGAGACATGTCATTCTCAAATCCAACAAGTCATGAAGGAATGGACCAACTCTCCAACCAGATTTTTGGGACAAAACTGGGATCCTCTACCATGCTAGTACTAAGGTGCAGAGACTCACTATCCAAGCAGACTTAAATGATGCAATGATCAAAACAAAGTCTGGACGGGATGATAGAAAAGAACAATTAAACCTTTACCAGAAACGGTACCATTTCTTTTAGGTACCCTAGAAATGAGAGCGTACAATTTTCCTCTCTGATGATCTTGTCCTTGTTCTCCTTGATGGACTAAGCCATAACAACAGTTGCTTATCCTTAAGCTGGTATCCTTTACCCTTACTCTTATTATCCTTTCTTGTAACACGGCAATGGGTCTCTCAAGAACCACCTCCATCGTACGGGAAACACTTACGTGGCTAGACAAAGATTAGTCACAGTTAGAACTACTGTGACCACAGATGGAGGAAAGAAAGGAAATGAGATTCAATCAAGGAATCAAAGGATGGTGCTTATGGCTTTTGGGGAATAGCCTTTTTTTTCAAAACAAACTTTTCTTGAAAAATGCTTCTTTGTAAACGGTTTTTCAAATAGTTTTCAGAAGGTTTTAAAAACTTTTGCCCAGTCTGGTAACCTTCTGCTCTGATACCAAATGTAACACCCCACCTCCGCTAGGGTCACTCACAAAGGGAATGCTCTAGGTTTGGTGAAGCATTATCGTGGTAAACATGCACAGAAATATTACAAGACAGAACATATATAAAACAGCGGAAGTAAAACCAACTTTCATATCATTAATAAATAAGGTCTAAAGCCTTTTACATCAGAATACATCAAAACCTGTCTTGCAATAATAAAGAAGCATAAAAACCTTTTCATAAATTATTCCCCAAAATAAAGCGGTGAAGCAGCCATAGCCAAGAGAAGACCAAGCTATACATCAAGCTATACATGAAGACCTTCAAGCATAAGAGGTCCGAACTAAACAACATCATTTCCTCCCTGAAACCTGGGGGGGAAACGGAAGACAAAGAGGCGAAAGAAAATGGGGTCAGTCATAAAGACTGGTAAGTCCTATCTACTTCCAGCATAAAAACAGGTAAAGGTAACATGACATGCATAAACTGAAAGTAAACATAAGGATGACTACAAGATAGATAAACTAAACCAGGGTAACAGGCTGAACTACTGTAGCAAGGTAAACTAAGATATCATGATAAACTAAGGTGTCATGATAAATCAAGGTATCACATCGTCAGGTTTCTATCAAGTATACTATCCCAAGGCATCTACCCTGTACAACATCCCACGGTATCTATCATGCCTATTTTCCCGGGTTCTAACATGTATATTTGCTCTGCACCTCTCGTACTAGTATCCCAACCCGCGTCATGTGTTAACCATGAATGTCCCTTGCGCAATGTCATGTAATGGTCCATGTCAACCTAACATATAGCATATGTAGGTTTTCCCCACTCGTATGTTTCTTTCCATGTATAAGTTCAGTCCTTTGCCGTAGGCCATACGGGCTTTCCCAGATAAACGTTTTATCCTTGAGGTTATTTTGGACTGCCTCCCTTGATCTAGTTATGTTTCCTTACCATGAACTATCGCGCGTCCACTTAGGATTTATGCCACCTAGGACCACTAGGGATTATGCTACCTAATGAACGTTTTCGTGTCTCGGTTTGGGTTCAGCCACCTAGGGCCACTAGGAATTATGCCACCCGTCAACCGCGCCCTTTATTCCACGTATGTATCGTGAATCGTTTTCCATGTCTAGACGCACATGTTCCTCAATGTGCCATCCGAGTTCCGTGCCAGGGCAAACCAAGAAATACGGAACTCGGTCGGGAGCTTTAAGTCGTCTGCTGATGCAGATATCAAGGTCTGTTTTTGTACCCGTGGCTATGGTCCCACGTGACCCCTCCCTCAACTACTGAAAGGCAACCTACGAAAAATCATGTATGAGAACTACACTAGGCCCATCGATGCCCATTTCCAGATAGCCAACCTCACCCATAACTTGATAGCTAGTATATGGTCTGTTGGGAGTTCCCTGCCTTTCCGTACGTACACGATTGACTAAAGATGGTAGGTAGTCGGCGACATGCTATCCCGGGGCGAAAACCAAGTATCGTCGACTCCACGCTAATCCATCCCAGTCTTTAGGTCGCTCGCATAGCAACCAAGGCATACTCTTGGCTCTTCTACCGCAGACCTTAACCCCTGTGAGGCCGGGTTTCATGGATCACTTGCCACCTCACAGAGGGATACCAAGAGTACCCTCACGTTCCCCGAAGCTTCCGCTTCGGCACCCAGTTCGCTGGAGCTTTTATCCAAGTCAGATAACTTGCTCCTCCTCGTATACTAAGCGATGACCTACCGTATCAGGTTACTCATCTCTTTATGAACTAGTCCCATGTATTTGGCTAAGAATTATTACTTAGTTCTTTAACTAAGGTTAACCACTTAGCTTCCTTTCCGTTATCCTTGATTAACCACGATTTTCTACCTAGTTCCTCTAACTAGGGTTTGTTTATTGGGTTAAGTGTTATCATTCAAATCCATGACTTAACCCTATCAAGTCAAATTGGTCAAGTACTAGTTTACCTTAACCCTATCGGATTATCTTGCTGGATTGATTAAGCATAGCTTATCTTAATCCCGTCGAATTATTGAGTCGGATTGGTTAAGGTTAGCCTAACCCATCCTCTAATCGTACTACAATGGTTAAGTATACTCTAAAAAGGTCTTGCGACTTAACCTTATCAGGTCCGCGCATTAGATTGGTTAAGTGTAGGTTACTTAACCTCATCAAATCATCATGTATAATTGGTTACGTTTAAGTTGCTTATCCCCATTAAACTATCACGTTAAGTTGATTAAGTATTGGTTACTTAACCTCATTGAATTACCAAGTTTAAGTTGGTTAAGTGTTTAACTTAACCCCATCGAATTACCGTGTTTAGATTAGTTAAGTGTGGATTACTTAACCCCATCTAGCTACCGTGGTTAGATTAGTTAAGTATCAATTACTTAACCCCATCTAATTACCGTGGTTAGATTAGTTAAGTCTGAATTACTTAACCCCATCTAATTACCGTGGTTAGATTAGTTAAGTCTTAATTACTTAACCCCATCCCCTAATCATCTTGCATGGTTAAGTGTCATTAAGAAATCAAGCCCGGTCCCACTTAACCTACCCATTCGTGTCATATCGGTTAAGTGTCACTAGTCAAATTTACTTAACCTTATCATGTGGCATTAATTTAATTAATGCACCCCAACCTCTCACATTAGACTTTGTTGTGGTTACTAGTTAAGCCGGGCGGGTCCGGGTAGATTTATACCACAACCTAGTCTAACCTCGGGTTTTGAGTGCTATGTGACCAACCACCCACATTGAGTCCTATTGTTTGTAGCCACTAGTTAAGCCGGGCGGGTCCGGGTAGATTTATGCTACAAACTCAACCCAACCTCGAGTTGGCCACTTTCATATTTGGTCTAGTGTTATATTACACTTACAACCCATACGTGTCTAATTTCAAGGCCCAAGTTTACCCCACGTGTCATGCCCCCATTTTGGTTCGACTTACATGTCGTGTTCACATGTAAACTCAAGTCAAGTTTCCATGTCATATTCAAGTCAAGATTTCGCGTCATATTCATGTTTATCTAACTACCCCAAAATCGTGTTTCCACTTGAGTAAAAGTGAGTCAACATAGTAGGTATACTATGGCTACATGTAGACCCCAAAACATGCACGATGCCACAAAAGGGATTGGCCCCAAACATGCATGGTATCATAAGGGGGTTTGGCCTTAAAACATGAATGATAGTGTCATATAGGGATTGGCCATAAGCATGTATACTATCATATAGGGGTTGGCCACAAGCATGCACAATGTCATAAAGGATTTGGCCACAAACTTACATATTATCATAGGAAATTTAGCCACAAACTTGCATGTTGTCATAACGGGATTTGACCTTACATAAACATGATATCATAAGGGGTTGGTTTCATTTACATGCATAAGCCCCAAAGTCCAATTTATGCTATTATTTCACTAGTCAAAGTAGCTCTAAGTGTTCATGCTATCATACTACAAGTAAAGGTCCAATCTTGCATGGAAAACTAAGTCCAATGCAACATGAATAGCATGGTTTAGTCGCTACAACATCACCCAAAGTCATGTGTTCATGTTAAAGGAGCAAACTAGGCTCGCATAGGTTGTAGCATTCATGTTTAACCACATTTTATTCCATGTCATGATTAAACTACCGTTAACATCTCGAAGTAGCTAGAACTTACCTAGAGAGGCTTAGGAAAGGTTTATGCATCGTTGTGACGAAGAAAGGTGGCTCCTTTGATGAAGAACCATCATGAAATCGCCATAGCAACATTGATCGAGCCTCGATTTAGCGTAGCAAGCTTGCACCTTTTGATTAGAACCCGATTTGAATGCATAGGCTCTTGAAGTTGGAGATGGAGGCCATGATCAATGGAAATTTTGGCAGCACTTAGTTGCTAGGTTTGATTTTTAGGGATTTAGGTTAGGTTTAGGGTGTTTTTATAGAGATTAGGGTAGTTTTAGGCCCTTAGATTAACCCTAGGATAGATCTGAACCATCAAACCACGTCGGAAGCTTCCAGAACAAGACCAGAGACAAGTGCAGGTGCACCAAGCCAAGATGGCTCGGCCACCTATGTCGACCCCTAAGTCGACAGGTCTGTCGACTTGGGTGAAGTCATGTCGACTCCCAAGTCGACAGGGCTGTCGACTTGGGGTGCCTGGCGGGAGTTTTTCCCGCCTAGCCTTCCAGCCCTAATTTTCGAAATTTAAACTCGATTTTGAACTTGAGTTTTCTGAAAACTTCGTCGGACCATAACTTGGTCATACGTACTCCGATTCTCGAAAACTCAGACTCTATTTCGCGTATTTTTCCGAGATGAACGCAATGGCATAGCCCGTTTTACTTGATTCAGAAGTTAAAATTAAATTCTGCCTTGATTCTCGTCTTAATCATGTTATCGAAATACGGGTTGTTACATTATGTAACACCCCATGATTTTAAATATTAAAAATTAACAAATTTAATAATATTTAATTTCAAATGTGAGAATTAAGGGAAACGGATTGCGCCTTTGTGTTCGTCTCGGAATTTTTCTTGAGATAGAGTCCGAGTTTGTGTGAATTGGACTTCGTATGAAGAAGTTATGGCCTTCCAAAATTTCAGAATTCAAATAAGTTAAAAACAACACAGGTTCAGAAAATTTCAAATTCAAATAGGGAAGCGGGCTGAGCGGGAAAATTCCCGCCCAAAGCCAGGCCGACCAGGTGGTCGATTAGGGGGTTGACCTCCCTATATAGGTCGACCTGCCCCCCTCCCTTGGGGCAGATCTGAAAGGTGACAATGTTTTGACTTAGTGCTGAATCATTAGGGCTGAGGTGTTATTCTATCCTGACTAAATGGTCTTGATTGCTTCTAGGGTTAATCTGACGGCTCTAAATTAATTAAAATTCTATATAAGCAACCTAACTGCCAACCTAAAATCACACAAATTCACACCAAGAGCCGCCATGCCGTCAATGGAGAACCTAGAGTGGCCGCCGTTCTCTTTCAACTCAAAAACAAGATAGAGTCAAGAATCAAAATCAAATCTAATCTAAATTAGGATAACAATTAGTCTACATCAAAGGCAAGCAATTCAGTTTCAGAATACAGATCCCAGAAAAACAAGACTATTCTTTTGTTTGTGAGTATAATTTCTTTCACAAAATAATTAATTAATTTAATTGTGATAAGTTATAATTGGGATTATGAGAATATGACTTTAAATCATGTGATGTTATCATTGACAGTTTTGTTATTGTGGATCTATTTCATATGTTGAATTGTACATGTTTAACTTGATTCATCTTATGCAAGTTTGGGATGTTATCTATATGAATCTTATGCAAGTTTGGGATGTTAAATCGTATGCTAGTTTATGAATCATATGCAAGTCTGTAGGTGGATTATACATAAGTTCATATGTGAATAATGTAGATACATATGCTAGTTTATATGCAAGCATGTGACATTAATTTACATGTTTAGATCCATAGACAATTTCACGTCTTTAAGTTTAGATCTCTATTTAGATCCATGGCAGTACATAGTTATGCAAATTTATGTTTTATATGCCCATTGCCTATGCTAGTTTTGTATGTGAATCATATGCTAGTTTGAATGAAATTCATATGCAAGTTATAGGAAAACCATATCCATATATGCAAATTCACATCTTTATGTTTAGATCTATATTTAGATCCATGATAGTTTATACAAATTTATGTATACCCATTGCCTATGCAAGTTATTGGCTATGCAAACTTATGTCATGATTCTTAGATCTATTTTATGTGTTATGCAAGATGTGATGTTTCTTTTCTTTTTATAAGTTAGACTATTTGCGAGTCTAACCTATGTCATATTAAAACGTATGAATAGCATGGGGACAATGGGAAAATATTAAATATACATAGTTGTGAATTGGAATAAAATGGCCTTAAAGGCGTATAATTAATTTGAGACATTAATTGGTATAAATTTATATACCTGAAATTATGGACATAATTTAGGTGACAATTATGGATATAAATTAATTTGGAATTTATTGACAAATTTGAATAGGGATAGTAATCCAAGTTGGGGATAAATAATTATGTGTAATAATTAACCGCCTAAGACACGAGGTTAGACTCATAAGACTGCCCGGACCCACCCGACAAATCCAGCAACCACAAACGGTAGTCTAATGCGAGAGGCCAAAGGCACAAATTAAATGCATAACAATTGTAAAGACACGAGGTTAGGCTCGTTTGCAGTATAAGACTACCCGGACCCGCCCGACAAATCCAGCAACCGCAAATGGTAGTCTAATGTGGGAGGTCTTTATTATGTTACGGGTCTAATGAATTAAGTAACACTTAACCAGATAAACATGTGGTGGGACATGGGGGTTAAGTGGGTGGCCTGGGTGGCATGTGAAATACGATTAGAAACACTTAACCAAGTTGAAAACATGTAAGAAGACAGGAATAAGAAGGGGTTAAGTGGGAAGTTCTAGTGGGGACCAAGCATAGGTGGAAAGCTTGTGTCAAACGTGGGGACCCTTTTCAAACCAGTAACCCATTAAGTATCTTTATGAGCTCGAGTTAGATTGAGGACAGGACACGCTTACTGGGTTTAATAGTAAGAGGTCAAAACAGGTTAGCGGTGGCAACGCAAGTCCAACGGGGTAATGTGCATGTGTGGGCCCGGGCTGGTAGGTAAGACGTTGTTGCATCGTGTAGACATAAGTCGTGCATCTTTAGTGGTATCAGTTCGCCACTTTGGGAAGTGACACACCCCACTGTGGGACCAACACGGGTATCTACGAGTTAGGGAGCCGATCGCATAGGAGTAGTGGGTACAACTAGTGAAGATAGGGGCAGTCGGCACCTATGAAGGCAACTAGGGGTACACGAAACAACCCTTATCATTGTTATTTCTGTAGGCGGGATCAACTTTTAGGGTGACTAGTAATGGTGCGGTGTAATTAGCATTGGTGCAGTATAGTAATTATCCTATAGTGATTAGGAATGAGATTAACGCTAGAATATTCCTCTTATTTGCTTTGTCATGCCCACTTGTTTCAAAGTCATACCTTGTTTTACCAGTTTATGCCTTATCCTAATTTCTTTAATAATTATATTTTTAAAGTTATTATACTCGCCAGACTTTATGTCTGATCCCCCTATTTTCACCTCTTTTCTTCCTCCCCCCCAGGTTCTCAGGGTGGGACTAGTACTAGTGGAGATTCATCTTGGATCTCTTTCTCTCTCTTTTTGAAGTGCTTGGATTGCTGAAAGTAAAGTTCAGCTCATCTCTTTTATGGCTACTTGTGTTGGGGTTATCCTTTTTTACTTTATGAACTTATAAAACAATTTGTCAAGATTGATATTAAGTGTAATTGGTTTTACTATTGGTTTATGAAGTTGTTGTAATCAAACTATTTCTCCACTGCAATAAAAGTTGTTTTAAATTTTTCAAGTACCAATATATGTATCTGTCTGGTTATATTCTGTTCTATACACTAATAATGCTCCATAAAAGTTAATGTATTCCCTTTGAGAGTGACTTTAATGGACATGGGGTGTTACACGTGGTATCAGAGCACCAAAATAGATATGAATCTTGAAAAACTATTTTTCAAAAACATTTTATAAAGAAATACTTTCAAAAATATGTTTTAAGGAAAGTATTTTCAAGAGAAAAGTTTGTTTTAAAAACATAACCCCCAAAAGCCGTATATCTTTCCTTCGATTCTCCGTTTTGAATTTCTTCCTTTTTTCTTTTTCAGCAAGTCTAGGGAACCTGGGATACCCGAGGGCATACTGATATCAGGCTAGTTTAAAAGGTATCTGGAGGCTAGGGCCACTGCCGCAGGCCCAGCAAATGTCCCTCCTCCCCCAGCTGTAGTCGCTCCTCCTCCCCCGTCTCGCGTTGATACTTTTTCGAAGATATACAAAGATTTTCGGGCAATGGGCGGTAAACCTTTTCACGGATCAGATACGTTTGTAGAGGCTCGAAATTGGCTTAAGGAGGTGGAAGATTTATTTGGCATTTTCGAGGTAGAAGATGGAAGGAAGGTCCAATTGGTTGCTTGGTTATTGAAGGACGAAACCTCGTTTTGGTGGGAGGTTACGAATGGAGAGCGTCCAGTGGAGACATGGATGGATTTCAAGTGAGGTTCGAGATGAAATTTCTCTCACGAGTAGAAGAAAATTTATATATGGAGAGATTTTTAGCGTTGAAGCAAGGAAATTTGTCGGTAAAGGAGTACGTCAACAAGTTCAATCAGTTGGTGAGATTTGGTTTAGACTTGGTGAACACACCTGAGAAGATGGCCCTAAGGTTCGTTAAAGGTTTGATTGAGCCGCTACATGGGTTGGCTATGACCCACATTCCAATGGGGGCTACCTTTGAGAGATTGGTTGACATGGCGCTTATGCATGAAGAGGAGAAGGGTGCTAATGCTAATAAGGCACCGGAGAAGAAATGGGATCAAAAGAAAACACAACAGCAAAACAATAAACCTGGTAAGGATAACAATAGCAAGGGAAAGAAAAGGTGCTTTAATTGTGGGACACCAGGCCATCTGAGCAAGGACTGTAGGAAAAAGAAGAAGACTGGTTGTTTCCACTGTGGAGAGGCAGGACATCTAATTAAAGATTGCCCGAGGAAACAGGGGTAAGGGCAAAGGACAGGGTCCACTTCTGGAGGGCAAATTCAGGCTCTCATGGCACCAGGACAGGAAAGAGGGCAGGTTCATGCTCTCATGGCAACAGGACAGGAGAGAGGTAGAAGCATTTCCATTGAAAGTTTAGTTTTTCTGTTTGATCATCCTATTCGTACATTGTTTGACTCTGGTGCTTCACACTAGCTTGTATCTGCTTCATTAGTTGAAACACTGCACCTAAATACTAGTCTAGTTACGGATGCCATAGTAGTCTCAAATCCTATTGGTGGTTCGGCTCATCTTTCAATGATTTGTCGGCATTTTAGAGTGTCTATCTTGGCCGTTGGGTTTGAATGCAACGCCTTCGTTCTTGGCTTCATGGGCTACGGCTTGATTCTAGGCATGGATTGGCTAGCTAGATACAGTGCCATCCTAGAATGTGAAAGAAGGGTAGTTAAATTGTTGACTCATTATGGAAAGACCCTCGATATTTTTTGTGACCCTAGAGGTCCGGTAATGCTTAGCTACCTAGAATACCTTGATGCATCCAATGATGATTTGGAATCTGTTCATGTGGCCCGTGAATATAGTGACATTTTCGATGAGGTTCGATGTTTACCCCCGAGGCGCGAGATAGACTTTCAAATATGCCTAGTAGATAATGCAAAGCCAGTTGCATTAACAGTGCGCTACATGGCTCCGAGAGAGAGAAGAGAACTCAGTAAGCAAGTGAAAGAGTTTCTTGAGAAGGGGTTCATAAGAAGAAGTATTTCGGAGTGGGATGCTCCAGTTGTTTTTGCTACGAAAACTGATGGTTCACTTAGATTGTGTGTGGACTATAGAGATCTGAATAAGATAACAAAGAAGAAAAAACACCCATTGCCGAGGATAGATGATTATTCATTCAGTTGGTAGGTGCTTCGGTTTTCTCATAACTAGATTTCGCTACAGGGTTTCATCAGCTAAGGGTGGCTGAAGACGGTATAGATAAGACTGTATTTAGAACTCCTGATGGTTTCTTCGAGTGGCTCGTCATGCCTTTTGGTTTGACGAATGCACTCGCATACTTTGTGGACTTAACGAGTAGAGTGTTTAGGGAGTTTCTAAACAAGTTTGCGGTAGTCTTTGTGGACGATGTCCTAATTTTCCCTAAAAGTGAAGAAGAGCATGCCCTACATCTTAGGGAAGTCTTAGAGACCCTACGTGCGCATCAACTTAAAGCTAAGTTCTCCAAGTGCCATTTTTGGAGAAAAGAAGTGAGGTTCTTAGGACACGTGGTCTCTAAGGAAGTGATAGTTGTAGATCTCGCAAAGGTGGTGGCAATCCAAGATTGGAAAATCCTAAGAAATCAACGGAAGTAAGAAGCTTTTTAGGGCTGGCTGGTTATTATAGGAAGTTCATTAAGGACTTCGCGAAGATATCAGCCCCACTCACTCGGTTAACGAAGAAGAACTTGACTTTTGCTTGCGATGTTGACTGTGACGATGCTTTCCAACGTCTAAAGAGGGCTTTGACGACAGCTCCAGTTTTTGTTTTGCTAGACGGGAGTAAGCTGTTCATAGTATATACCAATGCTTGCGGGACAGGGCTTGGCGTAGTTTTAGTGCAAGAGGGAAGGGTGGTATGCTATGGTGGAAGGCAGTTGAAAGCCCACGAGAAAAATTACCCTACCCACGACTTAGAGTTAGCTGCCCTAGTTTTTGCGCTTAAGTCATGGCGTCATTATTTTCTTGGCGAGAGGTTTGAGTTGTATACAGACCATAAGTCGCTAAAGTACTTGTTCTCTCAGAAAGATCTAAAATTAAGGCAACAGAGGTGGATGAAGTTTTTGGCATCCTACGATTTTGAGATCGCATATACCCCTGGCAAGGGTAACGTTGTAGCCGACGCCTTAAGTAGAAAGAAGTTGACTTTAAGTCCGTTGTTCGTAGAGTGGTGGAGTTTGGAGTATATATCTACCTTTGACTTCAGACCCTCTGTCGATTATGTAACCGGATTGTTGGCATCATTAGAGGTGCAACCTACACTTTTGGGTCGAGTTGGGAGGCACAGCAAGATGACCCACAATTGGTTGAGATAGTAGGCAAGCTTATAGGAGGGGAGTCTTCAAGTCATCTTAATAGATATGCTATAGATGAGAGAGGCTGGCTTGTAGAGATGGGAGACTTTGCGTACCATAAGACGAGAGTTTGAAGAACGCAATTCTTGAAGACTCGCATCGCTTTAAGATGACCACACATCCCGGTGGTGACAAGATGTATAGGGATATGTAGCGAGTTTTCTTTTTGGCCGAAATGAAGAAGGACGTGGCTGAGTTCGTTTCTAGATGTTTAGTGTGCCAGCAGCTCAAGGCGAAGCAAAAGAAGCCTGGAGGTTTGCTCCACCCTTTAGAGATTCCGCTGTGGAAATGGGAAAGTGTTTCCATGGATTTTGTAGATGGGTTGCCAAGATCAAGGAAGGGTAATACGGGGATTTGGGTAATTATAGACCGACTTACAAAAAGTGCCCATTTTATTCCCGTTAAAAGTAGGAGGACCGCCGCATGGTTAGCATCTGTTTACCTTCGAGAGATAGTTCGTCTGCATGGCATACCCTCTAGCATTGTGAGCAATAGAGATCCTATTTTCACAAGCGAATTTTGAAAAAGCTTACAAGAGGCAGTTGGAAAACAATTATGCTTAAGTACCGCTTATCACCCTTAGATGGACGGCCAGACTGAGAGAGTATATCAGTTTCTAGAAGATCTTCTGAGGCTATGCATCTTAGACATTGGAGGAACGTGGGAAGAACATCTTCCATTAGTGGAGTTTGCCTATAATAATAGCTTTCAGGCTAGCATTGGCATGGCTCCTTTTGAGGCTCTTTATGGACGACTGTGCCGATCACCTACTTGGTGGGAATCCACGGACAAGGTTTTGCTTGGACCCGACATGATTAGGGAGACTTCAGAGAAAATAGGCCTGATTCGATGTCGAATGAAGACAGCACAGGACCGACAGAAGTCATATGATGATAAGAGACGAACCGATCTTGAGTTCGATGTTGGGGACATGTTTTTATTAAGGTGTCACCATTGAGAAACGTAGTCCGTTTTGGATCAGTAGGAAAGTTGGTACCGATATTCATAGGACCCTTTCCAATTAAAGAGAGGATTGGTCAGATGGCGTATAGAGTAGAGTTGCCAGAGAAGCTCAGTGGTGTTCATGACGTGTTTCACGTTTCACATTTGCGCAAGTGTTTACATGATATGGTGGAAGTGGTGGTGCCGAGCACACTGAAAGAAGTGGGAATAGAGCGCAATGCCATGGTTAGACGAGCTCCTAAACGCATTCTCGGATCGGAGGTCAAAAAGCTACGCAACAAAGAGGTCAAGTTGGTCAAAGTGCAATGGGGAGATGATCAAAGAGACGCGACTTGGGAGACGGAAGAGAAGATACGTACATTGTACCCATTCCTTTTTGAGAGTATGTTTTAACTTCTCCTTTTTCTACCACTTTTTTTATATTTTTCCTATCATTTAGTATTATCTTTGCGATGACATCTTCGATCTTTAGTTAGGAAGAATCCTACGGTTGCAAACATGTGTTCGAGACATGTTATGTTTGATGGACGCAAATGGATGCAAGTGGTTGCTCGTGGATGCATGTACACACACATTAGACACTAGATCGGCTCAATCACCTTCATATTGCATATAAATGCGTGTGCATATCTAAATTTATAGATGTATAATGGTTGTGTTATCATATGGATGCTGCATTTTGATGAATGGTTGTGGACGCATGTAGAAATAACATGTATCATTAGGATTCTTCTGCATACATAATGGACGCATGGCACTATCATGATTTGCATTAAGGAGGTCAACTGAATCAGTAGACCGCCTGATTTTGCATTAGATAAGAAACATATACACACACTTTTTGCATATGTTCATATGGCATTAGTAACCTTGTAAGGACAATGGATGCCAGTGTTTGATGGTTGAGTAGATGGATGATTGGATGTTAGGATGTACAGACTCCTTAACTTGGAGATTTCTGGGGCGAAATCCATTAAGGAGGGGAGAATGTAACACCCCATGATTTTAAATATTAAAAATTAACAAATTTAAGAAAACTTGATTTCAAATGTGAGATTTAAGGGAAATGGGTTGCGCCATTGCATTTGTCTTGGAATTATGCTTGAGATATAGTCCGAGTTTGTGTGAATTGGACTTCGTATGAAGAAGTTATGGCCATCCGAAGTTTCAGAATTCAAATAAATTAAAAACAGCCTAGGTTCAGAAAATTTCAAATTCAAATAGGGAAGCGGGTTGGGCGGGAAAATTTCCGCCCAAAGCCAGGTCGACCAGGGGGTTGACCTCCCTATACAGGTCGACCAGGGGGTATACCTGGGGTCGACCTGCCCTCCCCCCCTCGGGCAGATATGAAAGGTGATAATGTTTTGACCCAGTGCTGAGTCATTAGGGCTAAGGTGTTATTCTATCTTGACTGGATGGTCTTGACTGCTTCTAGGGTTAATCTGACGGCTCTAAATTAATTAAAATTCTATATAAGCAACCTAACTCTCAACCTAAAATCACACAAATTCTTACCAAGAGGCGTTATTCCGTCAATGGAGAACCTAGAGTAGCCGTCGTTCTCTTTCAACTCAAAAACAAGATAGAAGCAAGAATCAAAATCAAATCTAATCTAAATTATGATAACAATTAGTCAACATCAAAGGCGAGCAATTCAGTTTCAGAACACATATCCCAGGAAAACAAGACTATTCTTTTGTTTGTGAGTATAATTTCTTTCACAAAATAATTAATTAATTTAATCGTGATAAGTTATAATTGGGATTATGAGAATATGACTTTGAATCATGTGATGTTATCATTGATAGTTTTGTTATTGTGGATCCATTTCATATGTTGAATTGTACATGTTTAACTTGATTCATCTTATGCAAGTTTGGGATGCTATGTATATGAATCTTACGCAAGTTTGGGATGTTAAATCATATGCTAGTTTATGAATCATATGCAAGTCTGTAGGTGGATTATACACAAGTTCATATGTGAATCATGTAGATACATATGCTAGTTTATATGCAAGCATGTGACATTAATTTACATGTTTACATCCATAGGCAAGTTCACATCTTTATGTTTAGATCTATATTTAGATCCATGGCAGTACATAGTTATGCAAATTTATGTTTTATATGCCCATTGCCTATGCTAGTTTTGTATGTGAATCATATGCTAGTTTGAATGAAATTCATATGCAAGTTATAGGAAAACCATATCCATATATGCAAATTCACATCTTTATGTTTAGATCTATATTTAGATCCATGATAGTTTATACAAATTTATGTATACCCATTGCCTATGCAAGTTATTGGCTATGCAAACTTATGTCATGATTCTTAGATCTATTTTATGTGTTATGCAAGTTGTGATGTTTCTTTTCTTTTTATAAGTTAGACTATTTGCGAGTCTAACCTATGTCATATTAAAACGTATGAATAGCATGGGGACAATGGGAAAATATTAAATATACATAGTTGTGAATTGGAATAAAATGGCCTTAAAGGCGTATAATTAATTTGAGACTTTAATTGGTATAAATTTATATACCTGAAATTATGGACATAATTTAGGTGATAATTATGGATATAAATTAATTTGGAATTTATTGAAAAATTTGAAAAGGGATATTAATCCAAGTTGGGGTTAAATAATTATTTGTAATAATTAACCGCCTAAGACACGAGGTTAGACTCATAAGACTGCCCGGACCCGCCCGACAAATCCAGCAACCACAAACGGTAGTCTAATGTGAGAGGCCAAAGGCACAAATTAAATGCGTAACAATTGTAAAGACACGAGGTTAGGCTCGTTTGCGGTATAAGACTACCCGGACCCGCCCGACAAATCCAGCAACCGCAAACGGTAGTCTAATGTGGGAGGTCTTTATAAGGTTACGAGTCTAATGAATTAAGTAACACTTAACCAGATAAACATGTGGTGGGACATGGGGGTTAAGTGGGTGGCCTGTGTGGCATGTGAAATACGATTAGAAACACTTAACCAAGTTGAAAACATGTAAGAAGACAGGAATAAGAAGGGGTTAAGTGGGAAGTTCTAGTGGGGACCAAGCATAGGTGGAAAGCTTGTGTCAAACGTGGGGACACTTTTCAAACCAGTAACCCATTAAGTATCTTTGTGAGCTCGAGTTAGATCGAGGAAGGGACACGAAACGGGTTAGCGGTGGCAACGCAAGTCCAACGGGGTCACGTGCATGCGTGGGCCCAGGCTGGTAGGTAAGAAGTTGTTGCATAGCGTAGATATAAGCCATGCATCTTTAGTGGTATCCGTTCGCCACTTTGGGGAGTGATACACCCCACTGTGGGACCAGCACAGGTATCTACGAGTTAGGGAGCCGATCGCATGGGAGTAGTGGGTACAACGAGTGGAGATAGGGGCAGGCGGCACCTATGAAGGCAACTAGGGGTACACGAAACTACCATTATCATCGTTATTTCTGTAGGCGGGACCAATTAAATTTATTTCTTTATTATTTTCCTGCGTCCAGTTTATTCATGTCATGGTTCTCTTACCAGTTTATATGCTGAATAATCACTGGACTTACCAGACTTATGTTTGACCTAGTTTTGTTTCGCCTCTTTTGTTCCGTCCCCCCCTAAGGTTCACAGGGAGGAAATGTTACCACTTAGCTAAGCTTTCTTTTCAAGCTCGAAGATGGTCGATGTTATGCTTTAGACTCTCTCATCCACTGCTATGACTGGTTTATGTTTTATTGGGGAATATCATTGTTATTTTTGTGCTTCTTTTACACTTGGAAGTTATTAAATCAAGACAGAAGTTCTACGTATTACTTTTAAGTGAGATTTGAGAAAATTGTTGTAAAAGCTTGACTGAATTAAGTTGTTTATAAAATGACTTAATTTTCCGTTGCTTTATTTGTCTGTCTTGTAATTTATTTGCGTCTTTTACCTATAATTCTCCACCGAAGTTAAGGCATTCCCTTTGTGAGTGACCTTAACGGAGGCCGAGTGTTTCACCTGGTATCAAAGCTAAAGGTTACCGGATCAGATAAAAGTTTTGAAAAATTATTTTCAAAACGGTTTTAAAAGAAGCATTTTCAAAAGAAAAGTTTTGTTTTAAAGGCATATTCCCCAAAGCCATATGCACTATCTTTTAATCCTCTGTTTGAATCCTTGTTCCCTTCTTTCCTGAGTCTCCGAGGCTCCTGGCTTTCTGGGAGGTAACCTCATCGCGGCATGGTTCCGTAGGCTCGACGAGACTATGACACTTTTCAAAGGGAAAATAAGTGCCCAACTTCCATCTATAGCCGTAGTAGTTTTCACCTGCGGCTAATTTTCTTTCGAGCTATGTAGGATTTTCCATGGGATGGAGGCAGCTTTCGAGAGACTTGCCAACATGTTACACAAGGATGGTAAAGATGAGAATGAGGGAGTTTGGGTAAGGAGCACAACCCAAGGATAAGAAACTCATGGATATGGACTTGGTTTGCAAAGGAGGAAAGAATAGTAAAACCTAAGACAAGAGGAAGTGTCTTTATTATAGTATAACGGGTCATATAATTAAGGACAAGGGCAAGAAAAGAACAGGATTTTCATGAAGGCAAGTGCATGCTTTCACCGCCAGCGTACCTGAGAGAAAGATAGTAAAGTTTAGTTTTTCTTTTTGATCATCCTGTTAGTACTCTTTTTGATTTTAGTGCTTCACATTCGGCTCATTTATCTTTAGTTTGTAAGGATTTGAGAATATCTATATTAAGGATTGAGTTTAATTATAATGCTTATGTTTTTGGTTCCATAGGCCATGGGTTGATTCTAGGCATGGGTTGGTTAGCTAGTAATTGTGAAAGGAGGGTATTTAGACTTTTGACTTGCTTCGGGAATACCCTCGAGACTTCATGCGATCTTAAGGGATCAGTTAGGCTTAGCTACCTAGAATCACTTGATGCATCTATCGACGATTTGCAATCCGTTAGAGTAGTCCATGAGTACGCAGATGTTTTTTGATTAAGTTAGGGATTTTCCTCCTAAAACTCGAGATAGACTTTGTAAAGACCCGCAACTCCCCCGTAAAGGAAAGCGTCGGATAGTTCGAGAACAAGCCACAACAGAACGCATACAAAGAACATTTCATTGTATATTACAACAATGCATCAGATTACAAGAATATACAGAGTTTAAAAGAATATTACACAGAATTATCAGAGATTTAAATTACATTTAAATACAACGCAGCGGAAAATAATACAATAAACAACTAGAAGAAGATATACGGATACAAAGCTTTCCGGATATCGTTCCAGCTGTAAACCAGGATCCTGTGAATATAAATCTGCAAAACCAAACTACTAGCTGCCCGTGTCGAAAATAGGGGCACCCAGAGTTTAGGTTAAAACAATAAACTCCAGGTCAGTCATGTGACTGGTGTGAGAACTAAAACAGTTATTAATCTTTATTTTAAAGTTAGGTAAATCAAGGGACCACGCCGTATAACACGGAACGGGTTTCCTCCCAAGAATACCAGTGCATAAAACAAACAGCGCAATGCTAAATAAAGAAAAATGAAGCTGTTATAAGACCCAGGTCCCATCACACAATGCAACGCAGTCGAGGATAGGGTTTTCCCTTATAACAGCCAAAGAATGCTTGATACGTTTAAAACAAATCATTTGATACTATAATAAGTGCATAGTGTATAAAACAACTTCAAATCATAAGTATCAATCATAGGCGGCATAAGCGCCCCATCCCACTATGTCGCCATATATAGGATATACAATCAAAACCGCAAAGTCTCGTATTTGGAAATTGGATTTCCATCTATGAACCGAGGCAAAAGATAGTCCTCAACCGATTCGAGACTGCCTAGCCCCAGCCTCAGGATCAGAGCTCGAGTGACCCTAGGAGCGACAGGGCCGGTCCACCGATGTGGATTAAAATGCCTGAACACTACGTTTCCCCGCCCTTTGGGGCGTAAATGAGCCACTAAATGACTCCATCGGTTCGAGAACGACCGATCAATCCGAGGCGCCTCGCAACAGCAACAACCACATAAGTCAAACTCGTCAGGGCGTGTAAAACCACTGACGCCACTTCTAACTAGGAAGAAACGCAGGCCCTCCCTGAGGTCCTTTCTCCCGTTTTTGGTTCATACCGGGTGTGAAACTCGCGAAGTAAACGTTACACAAAGCTACGCCACAAAGGCCGTGCTTTGATCATCACCACAAGACTTTGCTTTTCAACAGAAGCCTTGATCATTTGCATCTTAGCATGCCACACAGGCAAACCACTCTATGCAACCGATATCAGTCACACAGAATGAAATCCAATGTCAGACACACAGTCCATTTACAAGTCCGTTCTGGGGCTGAACGAAACCGGAGGCACCTAGTACCCCGCATATCCATCGATCTCCAAGTACGTCTGGACGATCACCAACTGTTTCCATCTTCTTGGGTGTACAGCCCAATCAAGATCATCAGTTATCACCCAAACGACGTGAAGACCTCCGGTCTTCGACCATCGTCTTCATCTTCGACTTATCGTCGTATCAGTTATTCAGAATGGGATAAACCCGGTCTTCCCGAATAACTCGCGTATATTTTATAAAAGTGTTACACAAACACAACATACGCCTCATTCCAATTCATCAGTCACTAACCGTAAATTAATCAAGAGAATAATTCCCCAAATATTAACCCCGAAGGCCGAAACCAACATCAGATCAATATCCAGAAAACCATTCTGCTTGGCTAACCGACAGTTAGTTTCTAAATTTCACGTTCAAATCTAATTAAAGATTTAACTATCGCCTGGAGCAAAACTGGTGATACTCCATTCTCGATCTTTTCAATCTAATTAAAGATTCATTAAAACTCCACTTAGTTTTAATCTGTGACTGGGTTAAAGAATCAGTGTCATTTAAAACACGGTTCACGATAAACCCAAAGTCACATCCCATTAATTATCGGGTTAAAGAACAAGTGTTATTTAAAACACTGTTCACGATAAACCCAAAAATCAATATCATTTCAATTCCAATTAAATATTATTTAATTGGTGAACTTCATTAAATCTAAATCAAAAGATTTAATCTTTTCTCAACTGGGTTCAAGAACAGTGTTAGTGAAGACACCATTCACGACAAACCCAAATCACATTCATTAATTATCGGGTTAAAGAACAAGTGTTATTTAAAACACTGTTCACGATAAACCCAAAAATCAATACCCATTTCAATTCCAATTAAATATCATTTAACTGGTACACTTCATTAAATCTAAATAAAAAGATTTAATCTTTTCTCAACTGGGTTTAAGAACAGTGTTAGTGAAGACACCATTCACGACAAACCCAAATCACATTCGATATTCAATACAAGGCTCTGAATAGAAAATATATCGGCTTATATTCAATATCGAATTCTACGACTAACAAATGTCGTATTGGAAATAACGATACAAATATATCTTTCAAATTTCCATAACAACACCTGTAATATCACGAATTCCAACATCGAAATATTCCGAAGACAATTTCGATTCAACTCCACTCCAATGCAATCATTGGAAATTTTGGTTATTTTCAAAACCATTTCAAATTCAATTTATTTATTTAAAAATAAATAGAATTATAATTCTAGTTCAAATCTAGTTCATTTCGATAAAAATCTATTTTTATCTTTTCAAATATGGAGTTTTTCATCCCAAACTTTCACAAATCACTTCTTATGATTTTACACAAATTATTACTATTTTTAATAATTTTATCAAGGCCCGTACAGTCGATTTCCATTAACGGCCATCGAACTGCACTTACAGCGACCTTTTTCGAATTTGATTTGGACGTAATTCCAAATCCAACCGTTAGATTTCAAATTTCTAATATTCGTTAGAAAGCTCTTTTCGATACGAACCCAACGGTTCCGGTTTTAGGAGAATCCGACGGTCGGATCTCCCGCAATGTCCGTTTGAAATAAATGGTCGAAATTCACGAACTGCCGCGGCGCGGCGCGTTCTATTCAGGCCATTATATTATATATATAATATATATAATATATACTTCGCCGATTTTTATTTAAAACGAATTATATAAACAGTTTTAAATTCATTTCAAAATTTATTTCGACTTCCATTTCAATTCAAAGCAAAATTGAATTCTTCTTTATAAATTCGTTTCAAAATTCATTTCTGTTCAATTCAAATTTCAATTCAATTTGAATTCATATTCAATTCAATTCATTTCGAAATCGTTTTCAATTCAATTCATTTCGAATTCGTTTTCAATTCAATTTATTTCGAAATCGTTTTCAATTCAATTCATTTCGAATTCGTTTTCAATTCAATTCATTTCGAATTCGTTTTCAATTCAATTCATTTCGAAATCGTTTTCAATTCAATTCATTTCGAAATCGTTTTCAATTCAATTCATTTCGAAATCGTTTTCAATTCAATTCATTTCGAAATCGTTTTCAATTCAATTCATTTCGAAATCGTTTTCAATTCAATTCATTTCGAAATCGTTTTCAATTCAATTCATTTCGAAATCGTTTTCAATTCAATTCATTTCGAATTCGTTTTCAATTGATATAAATATCGTTCACGTCAAAATGGCGTCAATCTAATCAACACGGCTTCATATATTCCTTTATTTTCAAATATTCTATTTCAAATATTTCTTTTTCAAATATTTCTTTTTCAAAACTGGAATGAGGCCCAATCAATTACCATATAATGTTAATTATATGGATTTTCTACAACACATGCATATATCAACAACGATGAATAATCAACCATCATCCAAAGTGCATTCTACACTGTATAAGCATCAAATATAAATATTCAACGCTTATAACAGTCTGTCAATCAATCGATCGACACACAACTAAACAATCGGGATTAGTGTACGTCAAATATCATCCCAACACCCGTGTAGGGTTTCAAACAATCAAACACAGATTTTATTTGTGCAGTTGGGCGATGTGTAAAATTTATCGACCCAATCAATGTCCTTCAAATAAGTGTACATAAACAAACCATCTGGTTTGCAAATGAATATTTTATTTATTCACATTCACGTTAAAATTTATATTTTTAACGACAAAACATTTTATTTCAACATATGAATTTCTCTTCGGTTCATTCTTTAAAAAAAATGATATTTTTATTTTTCTAACATATTTTAGAAAATTTCGGCAGCATAACGGCACGATACTAGAAACGGGACGAGGCCTAGCCTTATCCCCGGTCTAGTGAAGGCCCACGCCATTCACTCATCAATCAAATCAATTTCATTTTGCAAACCACAAAATTTGGAGTAAGGGTCTAACCTAGCCTTACTCCTTCGCCTTATAACGGCGCACGTCTAATCCTAACCAATTTATCGATTCGATTTTTCACACCACAAACCACATTCAAACCAATATCACAATCAATCACCAAACAATCAAACAAACAAGTCCATGGTCTGTGGACGATTGTGTCGGGTGCTACTAAGCACCGTCTGCATCCTAGTATATATATATAACTAGAAATAAAATAGAAAGGTGAGAAATTCTCACTTATAGCTATCCAGCTCCACGGCTCTTCCTTTGCAGAAGTCTTCGTCGTTTCGCCTTTTTGTCACCTTCGTTGCTGCTTTCACTACATACGTAAAAATCACATTTTTACTTCGCTATTCAATATATAAAAATCGAATTTTTAGTTCGCTATTTAATATATAAAAATCGAATTTTTAGTTCAAAGTTCAATATATAAAAATCGAATTTTTATTTCAAAAAGTTCAAATCCTTTCCTTTTTAAAATCTAAACCTTTCACTTTTAAAGTTTAAATCTTTTCACCTTTAAAGTTTAAAATAACTTTTTCAAATCAAAGTTTTTAAAATTCCTAAAATCAGTTTTATTCTTTTATTTTAAAATCAGTTTTAACCTTTTATTTTCAGCTTTATACTTTATAAAAATTTCAGTTTTACTTTAAATAAAATTTCAGTTTTACTTTAAATAAAATTTCAGTTTTTAACTTCCTAAAAATTCAGTTTTTTAAAATCTACAAAATTTTACAGTTTAAATGAAAATAAGTAAATAAAAAAAAAACCAAAACTTACAGGGGCTCGTCGAGTGGTCGGGGGGGCTTCATCGAGGCTTGCAGATCGGAGGGGGGGCTCGACTTCATCGGCGGCGCTAGGGTTCGGGGGGGGCGCTCGCTGTCCTCGCGTGGAGGAGGGAGGAGGAAAGAGTCGCGAGGGGGAGGAGGCCGAAGAGGGGACAGGGGCTTCAACTGAGTGGCGGGCGATTGGAGGAGGAGGCCGACGCGGGGGTGGCGGCTCCGACGAGGGAAAGGGGCGATTTCGATTTCGTTTCCCTTTTTTTTTTTTTTTTCTTTTTTAGTTTTCTGTAAAAGGAAATCGGGGGGGGGGCCTGGGTAGTAAAGGGGGAGATAATATTCTTTTTTTTTTTTTTTTATTTAATTAATAAATTTTATCCTAAAGAGTTGACTTTCACATTCGACCTCGAAACGAGGCCCACCGCCTGTCGTCCATAGCGTTTTACCCCCATTCCGAACACAATGGGATATATATCGCAAGCTGATTTGATTGTTACAATCAGTTTCCGTTAAATTTACATTTAAATCATTATATTGAATTTTAAACGTACATTTCAAGTTACCGGGGTCACATACTAACCCTAAAAATTCCCGAAAAATATTTTCTAGCTTCGTATTGACGATACGGTCCTAACAAAACTAGTTTCGTCGAATTCTGAGACCGTTAGAAAAATGGCCAATTTCCAGTCGATTAAAATCAACTGAAATGGTCAAAACACGTTTTCCTTTGCCACGCTCACATATTGATTCGAAAAATTATGAAATTTGAAACCTAGCAATAACTCGACATCACGGACCCAACAAAAGTGGTTTCGTCGAAATCCGAGGTCATTTGCAAAATGTCCATTTTTAAGGGCCTGAATTCCATAGCGACTATTCAGAATTTTCAACTGGACATATCTCATCATTTATAAAGTGAAATCTCAGTTTCTCAACTTCGTTGGAAAGATATCATCAATTAGATCCTAATGTTTTTGGTTTCACAAAAATCCGGATTGTTTTGCACCCGGTACATTCAATTGAAGTTTGAAATCGAATTTTCGAACTACCGCGCCATTTTCAATTCCTTTTATAATTATATATAATTATTTATATTCTAACGACGACGTATATAATATATACGTTCGAATTATATTCAAAATAAATTTCTCGTCAATATTATTTAAAATAATTCATTTTAAATAATCAAAATTCGCTAAAATTGCCAAAATAAAAATTTTAAACTGGCCCAGATTTTACGGGTTGTTACAGACTTCCACATATATCTACATGACAATGCAAAGCCAGTAATGCGATCAACGATAGTTTTGGAGCAAGATTGGCGAGGATAGCCAGATTCGGTTAAATGCTCAATTGTTTGGTTGTTTAAAAGTATTATCTCACATAAATCGTCCAAATTCGGAGGAGGTATTCCTTGGGTGCTTGTATGATATTGGTTACGGCCTTTGGGGCTTGTACTTAAGGGATGTCAAGTTCGACTAGGATGGTTTTCGTCAGAGATATCGACCCTCAGATTTGTGACATGATGGATAAGCTAAGTAAAGAGAGACCTCTAATCATCTTAGTATATACACTTGGTATCATGGTTAACACCTATTTATCTTGGAAATGTAGTTTGACTACATTGGATACCCTTTAGCACAGTAAGTGATCGAGGTCCTATCTTTACTAGTGAGTTTTGGAAATGGAGGTCAAGAAGCTTCGAAGCTATGAAGTTAAATTAGTTAAGTGGAGTGAAGATCAAGAAGACGTGACGTGGGAGACAGAAGATATGACAGACGCATCATACCCTTTTTTCCTGAGGGTATATCCTTGATCTCTTTTTCTAGGAATTCTATGCATGTTTGTTTCTATCTTTTTAGGTATATCCTCTAGGTCATATCTTCCATCCTTAGGAAGAAGCCAATGGATGTAAACATATGTTTGAAACATGTTATGATTGATGGTTGCAAGTGGTGTGTTATCATATGGATATTGCATTTGTATGAATGATGAAGCATTCATGTAAAAATTATAAAGTACGATTAGGAATAATTACATACATGATGGACTCATGGCACACACATAATCCACATTAAGGAGATCAACTGAATCAGTAGACTGCCTGATTTTGAATTAGATAAGAACATGTACACACATTATTCATATGATCATGAAGCATTAGAAGTCTTTTTAAGAACAATGGATGCCTGTGTTTGATGGCTGAGTAGATGGACGATTGGATGGTACATATACGTTCTTCTTGACTTGAAGATTTCGGGGAAGAAATCCTTTAAGGAGGGGAGAATGTAACACCCCGTATTTTATAAAAACGTTAAAGTAATGAATTAAAGAATAATTAATTTCAAATATGAGAATTAAGGGAAACGGGTTATGCCATTGCGTTCATCTCGGAATTCTGCTTGAGATAGAGTCCGAGTTTGTGTAAATCGGACTCCGTATGAAGGAGTTATGACCTTTAGAAGATTCAAGAATTCAAATAAACAGCTCAGAATAAAGTTCAGAAAATTCAAAATTCAAAATCAGAAGCAGAAGCGGGCTGGCGGGAAATTTCCCGCCCAAGGCCAGGCCAACCAGGAGGTCGACCAAGGGGTCGACCATCCCCCATACAGGTCGACCAGGGGGTCGACCTCCCCCTCGGGTCAGATCTGAAATCTGACGTGTTTTCTCCTTTGACGAATTGTTGTGTCATTAGGGCTTGTGTTGCAAGTTCTGGTTGGTTCTCTTAGGTTTGAATGGCTTTGATTTGCCCTAGGTTGATCTAATGGCTCTTATTAAATCAAATTTCTATATAAACAACCTAAATCTAAAACCTAAGCAACACAAAAATATTCCTAAGAACGTCATGCTGTCAGAACTCAACCTAGAATAGCCGCCATTCTCCTTCAACTTTAAGTTAGGAATTGCAAACCAAATCTAATTCAACTAAGAGAATTCAATGTCTATAGAAAAGGAGAGCTATTCAATTTCAGAATACAGATCCCAGAACATAAGACTAGTCTCCTTTTTGTAAGTCCAGTTATCATTTAGACCTAAATGATATTAGAATTGTGACTAAATAATTGGATGTAAAATAACGCCCTATGTAAATTTATGCCTATCTTTTTTGTTAAATTGAATTGATTAAGACTATGACTCTTAATATGATTAAGTTTGTTTCCATGTTGTATATGATTTGATGATAAATGTTAAATGCTTGGCAATGGATCCATATGTTGTATAATTGGGCAAAGGCATATATGTTGTGTAATTTAGCGATGACATATTATGTTGTATACTTTGGCGATGACATATCATGTTGAATAAACTGGCGATGACATATTGTTATATAATTTGGCAATGGCATATCATGTTGTGTAATTTGGCGATGACATACCATGTTGTATAATTTTGGCAATGACATATCATGATGACACCTATATGTTGTATGTCAATTTGGGAATTTTGCTATGTTTATGCAAGTTGTTAGGCTAAGGCATGTATTATGTTTAGATATACATTTAGATCTATGTTTATTGAATCATGCAAGTCATTAGGCTAAGACATGTATTATGTTTAGATTCACATTTAGATCTATGAAAATTGGATTTAAAAATTAAAGCTTATATTTAAATGCCTTGTTAAACTTGTGTAAAACCATATGCTTAAGATTTATGTTTGTTGGATCCAAAATAAAAGTTCATATTTACATGCCGTGCTAAACTTGTGTAATTCCATATGTTTAAGATTCATGATTGTTGGATCCAAATTAAAGTTTACATTCACATGTCTAGTTGAACCTGTGTAATTCTATATGCTTAAGGTTTATGTTCATTGGACCGAAAATAAAAGTTTGCATATACATGCCTAGTTGGATTTGGGTAATTTCGTATATTTAAGACCCATGTTAATTAGATCCAAAAATGCAAGATCACCTTTATATGACTAATTAGAATTGTGTAGTTCTATGTAAACTCCCATTCATATGCGTATGGTTCATGTTGATTAGGTTCAAAATTGCAAGTTCATAATTAAACATATATTTATTCTATGCCAAATTTATGTGACATATGTTGGATCCATATTATGCTTGTCTTGAATGCTACGTGTCTCGTCCTTTTCCCCTCTTGATTTTGAGTTAGGCTAAATTGCGAAGCCTAACATTATGAAATTTATGCGAACGTTTAGCGGGTGTAACGTTGGAAAAAACATGAAGTTACATGTTATTGGCATATTTTAAATGATTAGTGGCATTGAAATGGTATAATTTATATACCTAAAATTATGAACATGGTTTAGAGAGAAATTGGGCATGACTTGATTGACAATAATTTGCATATAAATATAGAAGCTAAATATGTAAATTTAGAAAAGACAAATATGCCTAACTAAAGGTTAGATTGAGTTACGGTGTAAGACTGCCCGGAACCGCTCGGCACATCCAGCAACCGTATCAGTATATAACTAATGTGAGAGGTTAGTGCATCAACCCCAAAAGAACCCGAGGTTAGACTGAGTTGCAGTGTAAAACTACCCGAAACCGCCCGGCACATCCAGTAACCGCAACAATACCTGTCTAATGTGAGTGGTTGGTGCTTTAATGCATGGATTAAAGCTAAGACAGGAATGGTAGGGTTAAGTTAATTAAGGTAACACTTAAACCAATATAACAAGATGAATGACTAGGGTTATGTTAATTGGAAACACTTAACCAGTATAGCGTGATGAATGGGTAAGGTTAAGTAATAAGAAACACTTAACCAATATAACTTGATTTGTGGTAAGGTTAATTTAAAACAAGAGGGCAACAATTAACCGACATAACTTGATTTTTGGTAAGGTTAAGTTAAAACAAGAGGGCAACACTTAACCAATATAACTTGATTTGTGGTAGGGTTAAGTTAACATAAGAAGGCAACACTTAACCAAAGTAATATGGCAAGTAGGTGGGTTAAGTTAACTTGAATTGATTGATGACACTTAACCAATACAACATGATGAACACATAGGGTTGAGTTAACAAGGAACACTTGACCAATATAACTTGATGGACGAACGGGGTCAAGTTAATAGGAAACACTTAACCAATTCAACATGATAAGTGAGGAGGGTTAAGTTAATAAGAAACACTTAACCAACATGACATGATTAATAGGTGGGTTAAGTTAACATGAACGGGCGATACTTAACCATTTAACATGCTTGAATCAATGGGAGGGTTAAGTACATATCGGGTTGGTGGGTAATATTAGTAAATATAGGCCTACAAACTTAACCGTTAAATTAACAAGCTTAAATCGATGGGAGGGTTAAGTACATCTCATGTTGGTGGGTAATATTTGTAAATATAGGCCCACAAACTTTACTGTTAAATAAACATACTTGAATCGATGGGAGGGTTAAGTACATCTAGTGTAGGTGGGTAATATTAGTACATATAGGCCCACAAACTTAACCGTTAAGTTAACATTCTAGAACCGGTGGGAGGTTAAGTACATTTCGTGTAGGAGGGTAATATTTGTATATATTGGCCCACAAACTTAACCACAGGAAACCCTAGTAACGAGGACCCATTTCAGCAGTAACCCACATAGATGTATCATGGTACCCTAAAACTAGGAAGGGTGGGCACGATTACTGGGCTGATTATAAGCGGTCAAAACAGCGGAAGAGGGTACGTCAGTGTAGGTTTCGACGGTATATGGGCGTGCACATACTCCGGAGTGGGAAAACAGTAGGCACTGGGTACTAGTAGTTATACACTGTGAATCTTGAATCCTATCGGGTCATTATCATAAGGATTGATACACCTTATGGTGGGACCAGCATAGGGTATCTACACGCAAGAGAGGGCCGATTGACACAGACACTTAGAACATGAATACAAGTAAGGGAGCCAATCGATAGGGTAGTAAGGGTACATCTAACATGTTCATGGCAATTAGGATGATTGAGGTGGAATCCTCATAATAGATGTACACCTAAAGGCTACCACCATTTGCGAGGATTGTGATCACGTTATCATTTTATACAGATTACTAGTTGGAACACTAGTTAGGTGGTGCAGAGATAGATACAGAAATCAGAACAACAAAGTAGTAGCGAAGCAAAGAAAGAGTAGAAGTGCATTTAGTTTATCTTGCCTTATAAGAATTCGACGGCAAGAAACAAGAGGAAAGCTTGTCTATATCTGAATACAATTCTAAAGCACTTTGATGTCATAAACACCATCATAAACTGCGAAAAACGAGCTGTCATCTTCCAGAATTTTTCAGACGAGGATGTTTATTTGGTTTCTGGACGGAGAGACAAGACTGATATTGTGCAGAATGAGGCGTTGGTCAAGCAAGTTGTTGAGGTAAATTTCATTGACGGACTGTTGGTGGATAATGTTGGGTGTGTCGAGGATTACTGGCGTGTGGACCCTTTATTAGATGATCCTGCAGTCATATACTGTATGGAGGAGTCCTCGTCTTCGACTATCAAGGGGAAGAGGGTAAATGAAATGATGGATGGAGACGATGGATGTAATTACAATGTGGTAGTTGAGGATGGGGGTCTTTTACATGACACAGCGGTTGCAGAGGAGGATATTTGGAAAGTTGCTGATGACATTGATATATTGAATAATTTTGAACTACTTGAAAACCTTGAGGCCGAGACTGTTAGTGCTTCCACTAAGTTGAATCCTAAGATCTCTCGAGCCTTCAGCAAAGGTTATAGAGTTGGAAGGGTTAAGGTAGGGAGAAAAGTCACTCAAAACGTTATGCGAGGGGATCAAATGGAGAATTTGGTTGCAGCAAATGATAAAATATTGAGCATGCGAGGTGTTGTTCCTATTGATTCTTTTGATAAATACACATTGACTAGAAGTGGTTTGTCTGGTGGTTTGGTTGGTATGGATAAAGTAAGTGTGTTTGATGGTACGGCTAAGTTTGTAGATGAAGTTCGGTCAGGTTCTGTTTGCATGGTGGGCATTCCTGTGTTGAGTTCAGGCGTGAGTGGACTGTCATTTTTGAGAGGGAGTGATTATTCTTCACTACTTATAAGCAAACAGGGAACAAAATTATTCAGTTTGATATGGAGGCCGTGTCTTGACAGAGTATCACTAGAGTTTGTTTTACCTAGCTCAGAATTTGGTCAGGTGGTCGATTCTCGTTCAGCAATCAGTAATAGTTCAACAGTTGTAAGTATTGATCAGTTTCAGTGTAGTAGTGAGGCTTCATCTATTCAGTCTAGGAGGAGGAGATGCAGGAGAGAGTATTCCGCTTCAGGCTTGGTTAGACGTAGTGCGAGGCTCAGATATAGTTCATCTTCCCCTCATGGTAAGTCCCCGAATTCAAATGCTAAAAGTAGCAGGTTGGATTCGGGCTCAGGTATGACTCAGATACTGGGTAGTGATTACACTCCTTTTGCATTGGGTAGTCTTACTACTAGTCAGTTATTTCAATTGGCCAATGATACTGCATTTATTTTTTCTGACATTGAGGTTGATGCCGAGTACATTAGGAGTAGGGAACTAGAGCGTGTTTCTTCTTTGGGTAGATGAGGATAGTTAGTTGGAACATTAGGGGTTTAAATGAACCTAAAAAACGTGCCAAAGTTAGATCTTTTTTTAGAGATAACCACATTGATATCATTTTATTACAAGAGACAAAAATTGAGCGTCCTGACTTTAGTTTTTATCTTAGTCTAGGTGGGACCACTATCCGTAATTGGGTGTGTCTACCGGCAATTGGTACTGCTGGTGGACTTATGATTGGTTGGAAAGATAACCAATATAGACTAGTGCAGGAGTCTATAAAGACACATTCCTTAAATGTTATTTTTGCTTCCCGATCCGATGATTCTGTCTTGTGTATATCCAATGTGTATGGACCTCATACCAAGATGGAGAGGAGAATTTTATGGGATGAAGTCTCTAATTTCAGGAATCGCTCCCCCAACCTCTGGATTGTAGGGGGGATTTCAATGTTACTAGATTTCTAGGGGAGAGATCACCCCGAGAAGGTGATTTCTCCGATATGGAGGAATTCAATGATTTTATTTTAGATAATAATTTGATAGAGATTCATATGGATAATAGATTATTCACTTGGTCGAATGTTCGTGATATCCCTTCTTATGCATTATTAGACCGATTTTTTATTAACTCTGAGGTAGAAGATAAATTCTCGATTTGTAGAGTCAAGGGACTACCTTTTTTACACTCTGATCATTGTCCAATTATACTTACTTGTGAATCGAACTTAACTATTAGTAACAGTTTTAAATTTGAGAAGATGCGGTTACTTGACTCTAGTTTCATAAATCTAGTCTCGGTTAAATGGAAATCTTTATTCTATTTTAATAATTTATATAGAGGTAATAGTGCTAAGATTTTTGTCGCTAAGTTAGGAAAATTGAGATTCTTTTTAAAGCGTTGGAATAAATATGTATTTGGTAATGTGAGAATTAAGAAGAATAAGATTATGTGTGGATTGTTGGATTTGGATAAAATTAGTGAGTCAAGGATTCTTAATTTAGCTGAAAAGGATAAATACTGTTATCTTAAACAAGACCTCAAACTGATTTTAGAAAAAGAAGAAGTCATGTGGAGGCAACGATCTCGCATACAGTGGATTAAGGAAGGGGACAATAACACAAAAAAATTTCATAGCATAGCAAATAAAAGGAGACATGATAATATGATTAGCTCTATTATTGTAAATGATGTAGAATTGTCTTTACAGAAGGATCTAAACGAAGCTTTCACTAGATATTACAATCAGATTTTCGGTTCTAAGATTAAGAGAAGAACTAATGTTAGATGGAATGACTTATATCCTTCCGATACTAGGGTAAGTCTTGTAGATTTGGATAAACCGTTTTCGGAGCAGGAGATTTGGAAGGCAATTAGCGATATGCCTAGTGACAAAGCTCCTGGACCTAACGGTTTCTCTGTTAATTTTTACAAACAATTTTGGGAAGTTTTGAAGTTTGACATTATTGAATTATTTAACGAATTTTATAATGGTGATTTGCGTTTAGGTAGTTTTAACTTTGCCAATGTCATACTTATTCATAAGAGAGAGGGGGCTAATACACTTAAGGATTTTAGACCTATCTCTCTTATTAATGTTTCTGTCAAAATCATATCTAAAGTTTTAGCGAATAGGTTGAGTAGCAAGATGAATGACCTTATTGATGAATCTCAAACAGCTTTTATTAAAGGTAGGAATATAGTAGATGGTGTAGCAGCGGTACAGGAATATATTAACGTCTGTTGTAAGAACAATTTAACATGTGCCATCTTAAAGCTAGACTTTGAGAAGGCATTTGATTCAATAGATTGGGACTTTGTATGTGAATTATGTCTTGCTAGGGGCTTTAGTGTTAGATGGACTAACTGGATCATGCTGTTACTTAGATCTGGTTGTTCCAACATTGTCGTTAATGGGGTAATGGGTAAGAAGATACAATCCAAGAGAGGACTTAGACAAGGCAACCCTCTATCGCCTTTTCTATTTAATTTAGCAGTTGATGTCTTCTCTAAAATTATTAAGAGAGCCGGGAGATTAGGTATTCTAGGTAGTGTTGGGAATGAGGAATTCAACAACGAATTATCTATTCTTCAATTTGCGGATGATACTTTGTTATTTTCTTCTCATCTGCCGGAGCATATTATTGCTCTTAAATTTATACTTTACTGTTTTGAGATGTTATCTGGTTTAAGAATCAATTTTGATAAGAGCGCAGTGATGGTCATTAATGATTTTAACAATATTGAGACTTTAGTGGCTAGCACTTTGAACTGTTCGATTATGAAATTTCCTTTCGATTATTTAGGTTTTAAGATAAGACCGTCAAAGCTTAAAAAGGAAGACTGGATAGTCATCATAGATAAGATTAGTAATAGACTATCCAACTGGAATAATAAATTCCTATCCAGAGCAGGTAGATTAGTTCTAGTTAACTCGGTTCTATCAGCTATTCCCTCTTATTGGATGGCTGTTCATCGATTTCCCAAATGGGTCATCGAGAAAATTGATAGGATTAGACGTAATTTTCTTTGGAATGGTGATTCTAGTTGTAGTAGTTATAAATGTCTAGTTAACTGGGAAATGTGTTGTAAATCTAAGATAGAGGGGGGTTTGGGAATCATTAATCTTCATAATTTTAACTCTGCTTTACTTGCTAAATGGTTATGGAAATATAGATGTCCAGAAGTGAAGTCTTCTTGGAAGTCTATTGTTTCCAAATCTTATTATTCAAGAAGGGAGTTTTTTATTAGTAATGGTGGTAGTTGGGATAATAGATTATCTCATTTTTGGAAATCCGTACTGAATTGTTTTGACTTTTTTAATATAGGATGCAAAGTTTTAGTTCATTCAGGAAACCTTACTTATTTTTGGCATGATGCTTGGATATCAAAAGTGCCACTGAAAATTGAATTTAGTAAGCTCTTTAATATTAGTAGATTTAAGAATGCTTTAATTAAGGATGTTTACGTAGCTGAATTAGATCCTCCATGGGAATTCTCATTTGATAATATTTTGGAGGTAGATTTATTAAGACAGTTGGCCTTACTTAAAGCCAAATTAGCAATGTACCATGTGGACTTAAATAGCGATTCTAATAGCTGGGGCATGGATAAGAGTTCAGTTTACACAGTTAATTCTATGTATAGATTTATTAATATCTCGGGTATATCATTATACCCCTTTAAATTCCTATGGAGGACAAATTCTACTCCTAAATCAAAGTTTCTAATGTGGTTGATCGTCCACAAGAAGCTTAATACGATAGAGTTGTTAAAAAGGAAAAATGTTATTTTTGATACAAATTGTTGTTTTTGTAATTCAGGGGAGGAGGACGTAGATCATTTATTTTTTTCTTGCTACTTTACCTTTTCTATTTTCAATATGATTATTATGATTTTTACTTTTGATAGTTTTAATTCCCTTAGTAATTGTATTGACTATTGGAATTGTTATAGATTAAGATACAATTCCAGAAAGAAATACATATTGGATTCTTTAGTATTATTTATTAGTTGGTTCATTTGGGTTGAGAGGAACCAGAGAATCTTCCATTCAACCTCTGTATCTAAGGATAAGTTAATCATTAACATAGTAAATTTCTGTTTGTCATGGATGTCCAATTCGCACTATAAACTATTTGGTAAATTGCAATTCGGGCGTCTATTGTTAAAAGTAAGATCTAACCTGAGTTTATTCATTCGTATCAATAGCTATTTTAGATGTAATAGACCTCGTCTGGGATGCTGATTTCTGTTTTTGATGGTTATTTTCCTCTCGCTTGTTTGTTCTTATATCTTTCTCTTTATACATGTATATATGGTTAGATGTTTATATATATATATATAGACATATAATTATATTTATGTGTAAGTTACTGATAATTTTGCTTTAGTTTTTTAAGTTTACAGGTGGTAGATGTAACTGTGGAGTTATTGGAGTAGCTGTTTTGGATTGACTGTTTTAGTTATGCTTTGTTTTTGTTATATCAGTAGTTGTGGAGAAGGGGTGTTTGTATTTTGTAGTGTTTTGCTTCACCTCTTGTTATACAAATAGATTGTTAAATGTATGGGAATAGATATACTTCTTATCGGGTGGTGGCCTTGCCGGAATTCGATAATGAAGTATGATGGGTGGTGGCCTTGCCGGAACTCATCTATCTATTATCCCCTACATTACTATGTGAGACCATCGTTATGAGTCTGTATTGGATATCTTGTATTACATCTTTTTTATATATATATGTGTGCTCTCTTCCTATTGGAAGATCACACATCTTTTGCTCAAAAAAAATAAAAATACCTTATGCTTATCCTATTTTACCTTATTTCTTTGTTATTGTCCCGAGTCCGGTTTATTCATGTCATGGTTCTCTTACTAGTTTATATGCTGAATAATCACTGGACTTACCATACTTATGTCTGACCTAGTTTTGTTTCGCCTCTTTTCTTCCGTTCCCCCCCTCAGGTTCACAGGGAAGAAATGTTACCACTTAGCACAGTTTTCTTTTCAAGCTCGAAGATGGTCGATGTTTTGCTTTGGACTCTCTCTTCCACTACTATGGCTGGTTCATGCTTTATTTGGGAATATCATTGTTATTTTTGTTCTTCTTTTACACTTGGAAGTTATTAAATCAAGATAGAAGTTCTATGTATTACTTTTAAGTGTGATTTGAGAAAATTGTTGTAAAATCTTGACTGAATTAAGTTGTTTATAAAATGACTTTATTTTCCGCTGCTTTATTTGTCTGTCTTTTAATTTATCTGCATCTTTTACCTATAATGCTCCTTCAAAGTTAAGGCATTCCCTTTTTGAGTGACCTTAACGGAGATGGGGTGTTTCAAGAAGAGACATAAAACTCTGTGTTAGACAAAAGTCTAGTATGAGCGATAGTAGCAAGATAAAACAATGATAGGCATAAACAATCATACATGAACCTGGACCTACAACCAAAGAGTTAGCACAACAAGATGTAAAATACTCTAAGGTAACACTAACATATAGTGTAAAAATGGTAGTGGGGGTCGGCTCGCAGGGGTACTCCACGATCGGGGCGATCCAGTCCATTTCCTGCACTTCTTACAGCAAGCTATTTACGCCTCACAACGGCGATTTCGACATTCTAACTTTCCTATGCAATCATAAAACATTCCAAACTACAGTAAAAACATATAGGTTAAATCAAAAAGATCAACACATCACTTACATAGGCTATTTTAGGTCAAACATACCCAAATTCATGATTTCCCCTTAAACATCTTTAACTATATCTAACAATAGGATTAGCAAACTTAATCCAAATTAACCCAAATTTTTACCAGTGAAATGAAATATTATTTTAGAATTTATGCATACTTTTCCAGATCTATCTGATGTATAATTTCTCTAATTACCACAAATCACCCCTAATTAGCCATAATTAGTGAATAAAAGTGCAAATCACTCACCTTAGCCATAAATAAATTTTAGATCTGAAAATCCCACTGATTTGGATGGATTCCTATGTATAGTAGCAACTCTATCTCTGATTTGATGCTAATTTGACTTGATTTCATGTAGTTTTGCTTAATTAGTGATAAAAAGGGGATTAGGGAGTGATTTAGAAGATAGAGGTCATTGTTGGGGTAAGAGGAATGTTTGTGGTGGCTAGAAAAATGAAAAGGAACCATTCTCTAACTTCTTTCAGCTCTCTCATAACCTTAATCGCGAAATGGGTTATGGGCCTAGCAGCTAATCAACCTATTAAGCCCGATTAGACTGTTTTTTTCATCTTCCAAACCTTATTTCGGCTATATCTTCCAAATGGTAAGTCTGTTTGATTAATGTGACCACTCTACAGAATGAAAAACCATCATCCGAATCCATTGAAGTGGTTTCAGGTCAAAACTCCGTACCAATAAAAAGTTATAGGCGAAACAAGATCCGCCAAGGGAAAAACGGTCATTTAAAATTCATCAAAAATCGTAAATGTGGGAAATGGCCCCAATAATCATTTCCCAAAGCTGCACGACCATATGACTTTGTATGTAGATAAAATAAATATTGTAGATCCTCCGATGCATAGAATGCAGGTTGTTACAAATATATATATATATATAATGGAATTTCCAAAGTAAAGTAAATGAAAGGATTTGAAAATATACATATATGTATATATAAGTATATCTCCAATATAAAGGAAATAAAAGAATTAAGAACACACACACACACACACACACACACATATATATATATATATATATATATATTGAAATTTCTAGAGTAACAGAAATGAAAAGGAGTTTGTGTAAAAACATAACGTTATATTTCAAAGTAAGGAAATGTGAATTAGAATGGTTTTATTCTAAAATATTAGTGTAGGCTATTGTTTTCAAGTGATGAAACATAAATGGATTTTCACAATTATTATTTTATGAATAATAAGTTGAATTGGTTTTCTTGTTATAAATAATGAAAAATGTTATGTTAAATGTGTTGCAAATAGTTTATAAATGGAATATTGGATATAGTTATAGTATATTAATCTAAGTATCAAAATGAAATGGTTTTGTGAATATTAGTATATTGAAGTACGAATTGTAATGTTGTTTTTCAAATATTGGAATATTTAGATTAACCATTTATTTAATTATTTCTAATTAAATAAGCCAAATGATGTTGAGTACTAAACCAGTAAATCCATTTTTATTTTTGAATGGTTGTTTTATTTGATAATTAGATAACCGACTATCAAATCTGGCTCATACGATTATTGGTAAGGAAAGACCGGGACCGACTTTATAAAACCATTCCGACTAGCAAATACGAAAATGTGGAAGACATCAGATGCTGATTGAGATGAAGAAATCGAAGACTGCTGATCTTAATAAATATACGAGCCACTTAAAATCTCTAAGTCGACGCGGAGATGTATTGGGGTTCTATCATGGTTGAAATTTATGGATTTGCAAGGGCTACTCGCTACTGATCTATAGGGTGATACCTAGGATATAGTGGGAGGCTACCTTCGGTTTATCTTGTTCCTGGATGACTTGTATGGATGGATGTCTAATGGAGTATTTCTAAAGGAATTACGTACATTGATTTCTTTAAACGTTCCATAGTTGGTGGTGAAGAGGGGCACTTCTCTTAGCTTAAAAACTTGAGTATTTTTGTGAATGTTAATTAGTGATATCTGGTGGATCTGACAATGTGGTACCCAAAGCGAATGGCGATGTGATGTTCTAAAGGTAATGTTAAACCTTAAGCCTCATCAACTGAGAAATGAAAAAAATCGGGCGGGTCGCATGGCTATGTGGGTTGCTCCCATTAGGGTGTATTGTCACCATCTAGAGAATATTCATATTTGTTCTTCTTTTCACTTCTATATCTTCTGGGAACAGTTATGTTAGTACTAACTGTAGGTGACAATATATTCGGTACTCTCAAGCGAAATGAGGGACCAGTCATGTTTAGCCTGAGTTGCAAGATGTTCTTGTTGAACTCGGTGTATTACTCTCTAGAGATAAACTGGCGGAAATGTGGTTACCTATAGCTTGCCATGGAAATCCATTCTACAATAAGAGCCCGCGGTTTTGATTGTATACAATGTATGTAGAGCATGAGATGCAAGCGTTTTACTAGATTGTTTTTTTTTGTATTTAGACATTATTATAATATTAGAAAAGATATGATTTCAAAAAACATTGGGTTATCATAAGGTAAAAACTGTCTGTATTTATGCGTGGATTTGGTCTTACGATTATCCTTTCTTTCGAAAAGATTTTGACTTTAAAAATCAAGTTGTATGATATTTAAACATAGCGAATTTTCTCACTTTGGTTCACTGATCTGACGTTTGTAATGCTCGGGTTAAACCAGGTTTTACAGGTTCAGGTTAACGGATGCATTGAAGTCCAAAGGGTAGCTGAAAGTGTTCAAATGTATGATATCTAGTGTTTATTCCATTGTGTGCTATGTATGAGGATAGATTATTATAACTGTCCAGATGTATTGATGTACTCTGATGATTGCAAGTTTTAATTAAAAGCTCTCAACAAAGTTTTATTTCTATATTATATTTTGTTCCGCTAACATGTGAGACTCTGTGCTGTGTTGGCTCTTCTTCTTCTTTTACTCTAATATTTAATTCTTTCTTATCTCACCCTCTAAATTTATCTAACAACTATCTGATTTTTCAAATGCTTGAATAGTCAACATGGTGTTTTATGTCGATTTTCAGGGTCGAAAATCCTTAGGTTGTTACAATTGTTTGAGCTAGTAAGTCGATAAAACAGATTTTATTAACTAATCTAATCATTATACTTTTTGAAATCATATTTAAAAACGATTGTAGTATCTAGAACCATGCACGGTTATTTCAAATTTTTAAAAACTCAAATTTCAAAATATCAGAAATTCTGAGTCGTTACAGTATAAATTTAATTTAATTAAAAATGAACTTGCAGCATCGTAATAATTTGTAGTTTAATGTTTTGAACTTCAAATGGATGTATAGGGTCCAATATAAGTTGGAATTCTTTGAAAAGGGGATCGTCCAGATCTATTGGATTATAGTTTTCTAATGAAAGAGAAAAATCGAGATTTCATATTGCAGATTTTGAGTTATGCCCAAACCAAATTTTCATAAAGTCACTATGGAAATGTTTATAAAACCGTACCAATTTATTAAAAAAAATAAAAGGGATTTTCATTAAATTAAATATCGTTTGAACTTGAAGTTTAAATATCGAGTTTTAAATCCGAATAGGTTTATTTCACTACGTCATAGATTGCATACTGCAATACCAGAGAAGTGATGCAGTAAATGCCAAAAAGTGATCTGCGACAACTCTTTTTCAGTGTCGCATTTTGCCACGTTGTCATAGAGTCAAAGGCAACACTTTTACGATCCTATGGAAAAATCGGTACAGTTGTTGCCACATACTAAATTTACTAAAAGTGGACGCCACAATCTAGGCCCCAACATGGGGGTGCCACATTGTGGGACCCACTAAAATTTGTAGCCTGGGTTCACCGAATCCTGTTGTGGGGCCCACATTCATTAACCTATGGCAACGCTTTTACCATCTGATGGCAATGCTTTGCTAGTTTATTACAACATTTAACATCACATACTGCAACATTATATGATAGCTATGCAATACCTTTTGCAATTTAAATTGGCCATGTATTCAAACACAGTATTTTATTCAAATAAATATTTTATTCAACATTTCAAATTGTACAAAATTTTTGACTCCACTATTGTACATTCACTTGTATATTACACATTAATTCATATGTACATGCATTCTTCACTATATTGTCACTCGATTCACTCATATACAGACTCACACATACAATCATAAGCAAGAAAAAATACACGAAAATGATTATATAAACTACTACCTTTATTTTTTTTCCCTTTTGATGATTCGCTCACAAAGTATGCGCAACTTCTCTAGTTCATTCATGAGTGGCCTCTGGTACATCGGCATTCATTCATCATTGATCGCCTTGAATTTATCTACATCACATATATTTATGATATTAATAGTAGTGATTTTACAAAAAACAGATACAATCAACAATCATTTTAGTTCAATCGTTGTAACAACCCTGAATTTTGGGGCCAATTTAAAATTTTTATTTTAGAAATTTTAATGGAATTAGAATATTTAGAAATAAATTCTTGGATGTGTTAGCAGGAAAATATCATTTTGTTTGATCATGTTGTATTAACATGAAATGTCACCTTGCTTGATCATGTGGTATTAATATAAAAAAATGCCATTATCATATGAAATGTCATATTAGTGTAAATGCCATTATAGTTAGAAAGGTATGTTAGTATAAAAATGCCATTTTAATTAGATAATGTTATATCAAAATAAAAATAACATAAATAGGAATTTTTTTATAAATTTCATTTATGTGGCATTAACATTCATAGGAAATTTATTACAAATAAATAGCCATTTATTTGTCATTTGAATTTGGTTAGGGTGATTTTCTGAATGATATCGTTGTATGATAGAAATAAAGGGTGTAATTCAATACTGGAAATAAACTACAATAGATTGTAATTAAAGTCCATTAAAGTGAATTAATAAGGTAACGGTAGAAGATTGATTACAATAGAATAATTGATTTACTTATGCAACCATTTGCTTTTGTCCATATACATTAAACATATAACCATATTTGGATTGCTAATTTATTTTATTTTATTTTTTTATCATGTAACTCATTGACATAATTAAGTCAAACCAAATTTAGGGGAATAATATATATATACTTAATGAAATTTAATTACAATTGAAACCAAACACTATAAACCGGTGTAATAACTAACTTGAATTTTGGTATGTGAATTTGTTTTGAAAATATCGTTAATTATTTAAGCAATCAAAACGATATATATGTAGAATGTAGCATTTCGAAATAAACTTATATGGTTAAGATGATGACTGTGAATTATGAATGTAGCATGTGTAAATAAATACTAATTGGTCATATGGTAATTATGATGTTATATATTTTGAAATTTTAAATTCACAAACTTTGTCACAATTAACATTAAACTAGCATTAATTCTTTTCATTTTATCCTCTCTCTCTCTTTCATTGTTATCTATTTTTGAAATTTGAAAAATGTGTCATTATAGCTTGTCATAAAAGGGAATGTCAGGAAACATAAATGGGAAGTAAATAAGCCAGCCTTAGTCAGCAATTCATTTTTCATTGTCACATATAACATACAAAATGTGAATGGGCCTTGAGGAATAAAAGAACAAATAGCAATGATATATACATACCTTAAAATTTTACAAAGCCAAAATCCTAATAGTAATATGACCAGGCGCCACCAATTCATTAAATGGCCATTGTATTCTCTCCTTCCTCCCTCACTCTAATACGATTCTTTCATCAATTCTAAGAATTTCCAAATAGGAAAAATCTTTAGCTAAGAGAGTTCTACAGTTTCAACGGTCACGATCTCCTCAGGCTCATGTTGGTGGCGTAAGTGGAGGAGGCTGGCAGCGACTTGGTGGTGCGTTCAAATCTGGCGCCGGTCGATTCTGGTGATGTGCGTTTGAAGAAGGAGCGGTTTACAGAAAGGATTAAGGGTAACAATTTAATTAGGATAATATAATTCAAATATGTAATTAAAGTATTGAATGATTAAAAGGCCATATCTTATCCAAATCAGAACAGAATTGAGCGATTTTCAAAGCGTTGAAATTGTGAAGAAAAGATCTACGAGATGGAGTTGAATAGATCTAAAACAGAGCATTTTGGAAATTCAGGAAATTTCAAATCTGAATTATTCGATGAGAAATTCTATTCTTTCATTTTATAATTAAAATTTGTTAATGATAATTGTTGTATTCTTCATATGCCGTAATACTCTGCTGTTTTCTATACGTGATTTGATCTGTGTATCATTAGAATGTTGAAATTAACGTTTATGTTAATTAGGGAATTAAATCAAACAAAATTATCATTGTGTTATTAGAATGCTGAAATTAATGTTTATGTTAATTAGATAATTGAATCAAACAAAATTAACATTTTGTTATTAGAATGTCGAAATGAATGTTTATGATAATTAGAGAATTGAGTTGCGACAAAATTACCATCTTTGTCAAATATAAGAGTTGCGACAAAAAAAATTATCATCTTTGTCAAATATAAGAGTTGCGAAAAATTATCATCTTTATCAAATGTAAGAGTTGCGAAAAAATAGAATGAGAAGTTTGGCATGAGACCTGACACCCCAATTATACATTAATATCCTATGTATTGACATGAAAACTTACACCAAAACAAAATGATTACATGTATTATTATGAGGAATGGACATCATAATTGACACTAAAATATTAGTTGTTTCCATATATAGGAATTGTTATGGAAACATTGACACCAAAATATTAGTTGATATCATATGTAGAAATATGAAGGTGATATGAAATTGACATAAAATAAACATATTTTTAGTATCGTTAAGTTTTATATAAAATAAACATATTTTTAGCGTCGTTAAGATTCGTGAAAATGAGCATAATTTTAATGTCATTAAGTTTCACCAAAAATGAAACATTATTTTTAGGGTCAAGTTGTGTCATTAAAAATGAAACATAAATTTAGTGTTCTGTAGAATCATTAAAAATGAATATTTTTAGTGTCATGTTGAAACATTGAAAATGAACATATTTTTAGTGTCATGGTTATTCAACTAAAAATAATATATTCTTAGTGTCATTATGTTGCAATTTGAAATAACATATTTTTGTTGTCATTTATATTACAATAAAAAGATTTCATGTTTAATGTAATATGGTTCATTAGAAGGATTAAACAAAAAGAAAAAAAATGTTTAATTAGAATAGACATGCCATTTTTATTAGGAACATGTTATGTAAGATAAATTTGTCATTTATGTAAAAATTGAATTTGTTATTTATGTAAAAAATTGAATTTGTCATTTATGTAAAAATTAATTTGTCAGTTATGTGAAATTTAATTTGTCATTTATATGAAGATTGGAATTGGCATTTATGTTAAGATAAATTTTCCCTTCATGTTTAAATATTATAATGTCATTTATTGAAAATGTCATTAAAATTTGAATTTCATTGAAACTAGAATATCATTAGATTAAAATGTCGTTAAATTATAAAGTCATTAAAACTAGAAGGACATTAGATGAAAAAAGGTCATTAGAATTCATAGAAAATATGTTTCCATATAAAATATTCTCTTTATATGACATTAGAATTCATCACTTTTATTTAAGAATGGCACGTGAATTAAAAACATCAATTTTGTTAAGAAGTGTCATGTAAAATAATATTTTTAGTAGAACAATTATAATGATTAATTAAAATTGTACTTGGACACGAGGTTAGGTCACATTTGTGGTGGAAGTCTGTCCGGACCCGACAGGTATATCCAGCAGCCAAAAATGTTGGGCCTAAGGTGAGAGGTCCAAGTGCGCAAATACAAATTGGGGCAAGACACGAGGTTAAGCCCGACTTGTGGGATAAGTCTCCCCGGAACCGACCGGCCCATCCAGCATTCACAAGTTGCAGGCCTAATGTGAGAGGTCTGGCCCTAATTAAAATATAAATGGTTAAATAGAAAATGGACATTATTTACACCGTCATGAGTTAAATTAGAAAGTTACATTATTTTCACCGTCATGTTTAAAGAAGAGAAAATTACATTTTTATGTAATTAGATTAAAAGAAGAAATTTATATTTTTATGTAATTAAGATGAAGAGAAAGAAAGAAAATTACATCTTTATGTAATTAAAACCAAAAGCAAGAAATTTACATTTTTATGAAATTAAGATTAAAGGTAAAAGTTACATTTTTAATGTAAATTAGATTAAAAGGGAAAAATTACATTTTTCATGCATGTAGATTAAAAGTGAAAAATTACATTTTTATGTAATTGGGTTTTAATTAAAAAGAATAAGGATATGAAATTACATTTTTATGTAATAAAAATAAAAATAAGGATATGAAATTTATATTTTAATGAATTAGGTTTTCATTAAAAAGATTAAAGATATGAAAATTATATTTTCACGTATATAGATTAACACAAAATTATCGTTTTGTTTGTAATATAAAATTATTATTTTTGTTTTGCATTGAAAAGATAATAAAATTATCAATTTTGTTACATTGAAATAAACAAAAAAATACTCATTCTTGTAGAAGTAAAGGTGAATGAACAAAAAATATTCATTTGTTGAAATTAAAATGAAACACAAAAATGCTCATTTTTGTTGGAATTGGTATGATAAACAAAATATACATTTTGTGTAATTCGAAAGATGAAACAATAAAATGTACATTGTTGTGTATAAGATGTGTATGTGTATGAAAATAAATGGTGTGTACATTGTACGTTAATATTGTATATACGAATAGGGATATTTTTCGTTAGCAAAATGTAATGAAATAAAATACATTTCATTACACATTATAAACACTTCGATAGGTTGTGAAACAAAACATTCACTACTTGTTATATAATTACGTTAATGACATGGAATTTAATTATTTATATATATATATATAAAGATAAATTGTTATAAATTACTAATAACGATATGATTTGATTTCCAACTTATATATATGAGAATTATTTGGAAAGCCCGATCTATCTCATTCCAAATAATTTAAGCGACGTTTAAAATTCAAGTTTTGAAGACAACGATAGAAGACCGACGATCTTCATATCGAATGGACAACGACTACTGATGCCCGTGATTGGAGTAGCTACCTTGAAGGGGTTACAGTGGAGGCCGTCCGGACGTAGTGTTGATTTGTACGGATTTGGCTTTCACTCAGACCCAGAGCATAAGTTTATAAATGGATGTGTGTCTGACGTTGAATTTTGTTCTATGTAAATTGATTTCTATTAATATATGACCGTTGGTGGCGGAGAATTTATTCTCTTTCTTAACACCCCTAAAGGTTGTGTATTAATAGTTATCAATCGCATGGCGTGAATTGTCAACGTGGCATGCTAAGTTAAAGATGACCAAGGCTTTGTTGAAAAGCAGGCCTTGTGGTTATAATGTTACTTCGTGAGCCTCACAACCTGGTTGAGTCTAAAACGGGAGAAGGGAACGCAGGGAAAGCAGCACATTTCTTTCTAGCTAGAAGTGGTGTCGGTGCTTAAACTGGCTGATATTTACTTATGTGGATGATGGAATGTGGCATGCCTCGGATGATAGGTCCTATAGGATCGGGAAACGTGTGTTCAGGAATAACTAATCCACGAAGCTGTATGTGTGGACCAGCCCTGCAGCTATCCAAGGGTTATCTACGGGGAATCCTGAGGCATTAGCTAGAGTATCTCAAATCGGTAAGGAGCTCCTCTCTAGCCTTGACTCATGATGGAAACCCAATTGCCAATACGACCTCATGCGGTTTTGATTGTAGAACTAGTATGGAGACATAGTAGGATGGGGTACTATGCCGTCTATGATTGATACATTATGATTGAATTGTTTTTATTAAAACATATACAGACTAATATCAAATCCGTTTTTATCGTATCAAGCATTTTTGACCATTATAAGGTTAAACTCTATCCTCCGGTTTGCGTTGCATAGTGTGATGGGACTTGAGTCTTGTAATGGTTTCATTTTTCCAAAAAGCATTGCGTTGTTTTACGATTTACTTTTAATTACGGACGGCAATCCATTGGGATAAACCCGTTCCGTGATAGCGGCGTGGTCCTTGGATTTGCCTTATTACTATTAATAATATTAGTTAAGAATTCTCACACCAGTCCCATGACTGACTCGTAGTTTGTTTCACTTTGCAAACTCGGGTGCCCTCTTTTCCACATGGGCAGTCAAGTAGCTATTTGCAGATATTTATCTTTTGAGCAGGATTCTGGATCGAAGCCTAAAGTTGTATCCAGAGCATAGAAGTCTTCCGCTGTTTATTGTATTTAATTTATTGTAATTTATCTTCCACTGTAATTTTTTTCAATGTACTCTGATATTATGTATTCTGATGTAACATTTTTGTGATGTTATAAAAGTCTGTTGTTATTGTTCTGATGTTGTTGTATTGCCAAAGTTAACATGTTCGGGTTTTGAACGGTCTTGGTCGATTTTGCGATCGATCGGGTCGGGCGAAACCCAGGCCGTTACAGTCGTCCAAGTCTCTTAAGCTATACTACAAGTCCTGTTAACTGGCCTTTTGGTCCGGTCAACAAAAGTACTCAAGACACGCTCTACTCAGCCCATCGCGTGAAGCCGGGGCCAAAGGCAAAACTCAGGAAGTGCAGAGGCAAGGTCCGAAGAAAGATCCCGCCGGCAAGAACCTCGCACCTTCGCCACCACAACGCCGTGCCAACGCAGTTAACTAGCCTTAACAAATCCTCTCACCAAAATCTGCTTCGCACCCAGCCGGGTGCGAAATTTCGCACCTATCAGGTGCGAAATTTCGCACCTCGCCCAGATGCGAATTTCCCAAGGCCAATTGCAGAAGGCGCGAATTTCTGGAAGATGGTCCCCATTTCTATCTACTTCTACCTAACCAATTCCTATAAATACCCCATGGCCTCACACTTCAATGAGAGAGAATTCTAGAGCTTAGAGACCTCCATAAAGCTTCATTAATGGCATCTCCTCTTTGAGAAAGAAGGAGGACAAGATTGTCTTTTTCCTTATTGTTCAATATATGATAATTATGACATCATATATCATGAAGCATGAATGTAATGAGATATCGTGAGATAGTCTCAACCTTGTAATTTCTTCCAAGTGATTAATAATATTCCAACGACTCTTCGAAGTGGACGTAGGCCCTTACTAAGGCCGAACCACTATAAATCTCTTGTGTTATTTACTGCTTATGTTTGAAATATGTTATTGTCTGTGCGACCATATTTGTAATTCCTATTAATTGGGAATCTTTGGTGTTTGCGACATTTTTTGTCGTCAACATTTGGTGCTTTCACTGAGAAAACTTGGATATTGTGTCTTTCTTGCACATTACCATATCGACTTCGTCAAGCTTAAGGTTCCCTACTTAACCTGCTATCAAGTCCGCGTACGATGGTAAAGAAGTCAAAGAACGCAATAATCGGCTCTTCAGCCGCAGCCGAGGCCGGTACATCTCGACGACCTCAACCGACAGACATCCCGACCACTAATGAAACTGAACCTCCTATTGTGGACCCTGAAGCGCCCGCAGCAAGTGTGCAAATCCGTATGCTTAGTGAAAAATATGAGAGTACAGCCATCGAGCTCAATCAAGCGCTAAGGAATAACATCGACCTTATGCGCCAACTTAACGAAAGTCAGCGCGTCGTCGCTCAACTACCACTAGCTCGGAACAATGCTCGACCTCGGCCACCAACATTGGAAACTTTCCTCTTCCGAGTCAAGGGGCCCATACCGGAGAAGAAGGTTTAGTCCCATCAACAACGTCGTCGTCCGAACAAATGCCCTCGACAATGGAAATGGATACGCCAATGGCAACGGCGACCGGACCACGGTTACCTATGGCAAGGACGCCCAACCTCGGGATCGTTCTCGCCTAATCATCAATGAAGGACCTGCTCCTACTAACCAACCTCCTCCTCGACAAGACCCAGCGACCGCCCGCCGAGACAATGAACCCACCATTCAGGGGGCCCATGCTTTTCTAGAACCGGATCCGCGTGACCCCGCCCCACATCATCACGCACACCAGGCTCCCGTTATAGATGTCGAGGACATGGAAGAAGACGATGAATACATCCACCCTAGAAGACGCCCTCGTGCCAGAACTCTGGAACCTCGCCAAAACCCATGGGTCCCGATGGCGGACCCTCATCCGACCTACCTTCCCGACATGGTCCAAAGGATCATGAGGGAGATGCGAGGAAATGTGCATGTTCATGGGAAGCGCGCATTAGACGCAACCCTTTCAATCGAAGAGTTAATGAAGCTGAATGGTCACGACGCTTTAGCATGCCTCAGATGCCGCTCTACAACGACACCACTGACCCTTGTCCTTTCTTAAACCATTATGAGTGGAAAATGGACTCAAGCAGAGGCGACGATCCAGCCAAATGCAAATGCTTTCCGGTCTTCTTGTCAGGGACCGCTTTATTATGGTTCTCTCGTCTCCCGCTTGATTCCATCAACAACTTGGGCCAATTAGCGACACAACTAGTCAAGAAGTTCAGAATGCACATTCCAACTCCGAAGAACCCCCTTACCCTTTCCAACTTATGCCAAGACCTACGAAATCACTTAAAAGCTACCTTTCCCGGTTCAACATCGCCCTCGCCGAAGTCAAGGATCCGGATCCGCGCACCATCCTCTTCCAGCTAGCTAAAGGAGTCCTTCCTACTTCCGAATTCAGGGCATGGATTGACCAAAAGCAACCGAAGAGCCTTGATGCTTTCTATGAGAAAGCGGGTCATTTCTTATGCCAATAAGAAGCAAGGCGGAACCGCGTCTTCGACACCAGCCGCCCCACCGACCCTCGGACTGACACCGCAAATAACCGCCCTCGGGTTCCAGAAGCAGGAAGACCCCCAATCCGAACACGGGGGCAGGACCCCCCAGACAGAGACCAAGCAACGGGGGACAAGGCGGCTGGGGCAACAATCAGGTCCAGACAGAGCCAAGGAAGCCCGACCCCTACCGTGCTTACGAGACATATACCTGTTATATGAAAATCCGGAGACCATCTACTTGGAAACATGCAACACCCTGCCATATCCAAAACCCCTCACAAGGGAGTCGACCGACTCCGAGAAGAACTCTGGGAGATACTGCCGATATCACAACATGTATGGACATAACACTTACAAATGTCGACAGCTTCGAGATGCGATTGAAAAACTCATCCGCGAGAAGCGGCTCGAACGATATGTTCAAGAGCCTTTTCCACCCGGAGCCAATCCAAAACCTTCAACGCCAACTCCTCAAACGGCCGCCAAGACGGCCCCTGGGCCGTCTAATGCAAGGCGAGGGATCGTAATCAATACTATATACGGTGGACCGAGCCTCACGCATGACAGCTTTCGAAAGATGGAGTAATACGTGGGTTCCATTAAACATGCAACCTACGAGTCTTGCTCTGCTCTCGATGAATACACCCCGGCTAAGATCCGGAAAACCATGTGGGACAACATCATTTTCCATGAAAGGGAGTCCACGGGAATTGAAACCCCGACCACCGATCCTTTAGACATAACGACTCAAATTGGCGCTGCAACCGTCTGAAAGATATTGGTCAATTCGGGAAGCTCGGCCAACATCATCTTCAAAGCAGCCTACGATCAGATGAAGTTAGAAGTAAAAAAACCTCAAACCATGCCACTCAACGATTCACGGCTTTAATGGGGTATCCAGCTGTCTAGTGGGAGTCATCGACCTACCCGTTGAACTTGGCACGGGGGATCGAAGCCGAGTCTGAATCCTCACCTTCGTGGTTATTGACATTGCCTCATCATACAACGTCTTCCTCGGACGCCCCTTCCTCACAGAATTCTGCGTTTGCTTATCGCCATGGTCTCTCCTAATGAAATTTCCAACAGAACACGAGATCACAACAGTCAGAGGCGACAAGTCAGTCCTAGGGAATGTTACGCAATAGAATGGAAAAATACGCGCAATAGGGATAAGGGTAAAGCAGTACCTGCCCCCTTTTGCGCCAAGACCGCCTCAGCATAGCAATCAGCGGCATATGGGCCCTGGCCCAGGCGCCACTCCTGTCTTTCAGACGACCTTGACCTAAGGAAAGACGAAGAGCCCGAGTACGAGAGACCAACTCCAGTCGAGCCCACGATGGATGTACCGGTTACCCCCGATGACCCATCACGAGTACTGAAGATAGGATCGCACCTGCACCAAGCCATCAAAGATGACCTCATGGATTTCTTGAAAGGCAACTTGGAAGTATTAGCATGGACTCAATCCGATATGAAGGGCATAGACCCACAATTGCTTGCCACTCTTTGGGCGTACATCTTAAAATCCATCCAGTCAAGCAGAAGCACCGCTTCCTGGGGCCTGAGAGGTCCAAGGCACTCGAGGAAGAGGTTGATCGCCTGCTAAACAACAACTTCATCTGCGAAGCCTACTACCCCGAGTGGGTCTCCAATCCGGTTCTGGTCAACAAGGCCAAATGGCGGACGTGCATCGATTTCTCCGATTTGAACAAAGCTTGCCCAAAGGACAGCTTCCCTCTCCCCAAGATCAACTAGCTAGTCGACACAACCGCCGGATACCAACTACTATCTTTCATGGACGCCTACTCCGGTTACAACCAGATCTTGATGGATCTCCGCGACTAGGATCATACCTCCTTCATAACCGACTGCGGACTTTACTGCTATCGTCGTGCCTTTCGGCCTTAAGAATGTCGGTGCTACATATCAACGGATGGTTAATCGACTTTTCAAAAATCAAATCGGGAAATCCATGGAGGTGTATGTGGACGACATGCTAGTTAAATCGAGACTGTCTAGCAGTCACGTCCATGACCTCTCCGCAATGTTCGATGTCCTACGCCAGCACGACATGAAACTCAATCCTTTATAATGTTCCTTTGGCATCGCCTCAACAATGTTTCTAGGTTTCATCTTCAACGGCCCGGGCATCGAAGCTAACCCAGAGAAAATCCAGGCCATTCGGGATAGCTGAATCCCCGAGAACATCAAGGATGTTCAAAATTTGAACGGGAAGGTCACCGCATTAAGTCGATTCATCTCTAAGGCCACCAACAAGTGCATTCCTTTCTTTGATTTACTTTGAAAAGGGAAACGCAATTTCAAGTGGACCCCCGAATGCGTTTCCACATTCAAGGAACTCCTGAATCACTTAGAGCGACCACCCATCTTATCTAAGCCTATAGACCACGAGGACTTATACATTTACTTGGCTGTTTCTCCATGGCCAATCAACTCGGCATTGATACGACTCAAGGATCGCATGCAACGACCCATCTACTGCATTAGCAAACGACTGACGGGGGCAGAGAAGAACTGCCCGAAGCTCGAAAAACTGGCATTCTGCTTACTAATCTCCTCCCGGAAGCTCCGGCCATATTTCCAGGCTCATCCCATAAAAGTCTACACTGACCAACCGCTGCATCCGGTCCTGCAACGACCTGAGGCATCCGGCCGATTGCTGAAGTGGAGTATGGAACTAAGTTAGTTCGAGATAACATTCATTCCCCGCCGAGCCATCCTTAGGCTATCCCTTGTCGACTTCATAGTAAAATTCACGGCTCCCGAGGGAACCTCTGCAGAAGACGCCGAAACACTCGACAACATGTGGAAGTTGTTCGTAGACGGATCCTCCAACATCAAGTGCTCAGGAGCCAGTATCGTACTCATCCACCTGAGGGATGCTCAATACACTATGCATTAAAGATGAATTTCTCTGCTAACAATAACGATGCGGAATATGAGGCAATGTTAGCCGGTTGAGAATCGCGATCGGGCTCAAGCTGAGAACTATCCAAATCTTCTCTGACTCGCAACTCGTCGTACGCCAAGTGATAGACGAGTACCAAACGAAAGCTGAAAGGCTCGCTTTGTACCTAACTCATATTCAGAAGCTGCTCACCCACTTTGACCACTTCACTATCACTCACTTTCCGCGAGAGCAAAACGAAAAAGCCGATTCATTGGCCAGACTGGCGAGTTCTGAAGACCCGCAGCTTTTGGGATTCGCCCTCGTCGAAGTACTCAACTCCCCCAGTATCAAGCAAATTCAAACTAGCATGGCCATGACTTCCAAACCAGAACTGGAATCATGGATGACGCCAATCGGGAGCTACCTAGGACATGGGACCCTCCCAGAAGGCCACAAAGAACGGCGAGTGCTCACCCGCCAGTCAGCCCGCTACCTTCTCGTAGACGGGATATTATATCGAAGAGGCTTCTTCGTCCCCTTACTTAGGTATGTGGCCCATGACGATGTCCAAAGAATTCTCACTAGCGTGCATGAAGGCGAATGCGACGACCATACAGGGGGCAAACACTAGCCAGGAAGATACTCCGACACGGTTACTACTGGCCCATGCTCGACCAAGACGCCACACACTATGCTCGCAAGTGCAACAAATGCCAACACTTCTCTAAGATCCCAAGAGCCCCGCCAACGGAACTGACACAGATGACCAGCCCCTGGACATTCGCCATGTGGGGAATGGACATCATTGGAACTCTTCCCATAGCCAGAGGCGGGGCACGATACGTCGTCGTCACAGTAGATTATTTTACCAAATGGGCAGAAGCTGAAGCCCTCACCACTATCACCACCAAGAAGACGATCAACTTTGTGGTGCGCAACATCATTACTCAATACGGGGTCCCTCAAGCCCTCATCTCAGACAATGGCACTCAATTCGAGAGCGTCGAATTCAAGTCCTTCTGTCAGCGGTACGGCATCGAAAAAAGGTTCCCTGCCGTAGCTCACCCCCAGGCTAACGGACAGGTCGAAGCGTTCAACAAATTCATCAAATCCATCTTCAAGAAGCGCCTCGAGAAGGCCGGGGGCACGTGGGCAGATGAACTTCCTCTAGCCCGGTGGGCCTACCGAACAACTCACAAGACAGCAACCGGGCACATGCCCTTTGCCCTTTCTTACGGGTCCGAAGCCATCATCGACATCGAGCTCGAGCTTCAGTCTCATCGTGTCACCTACTTCGATCCAAATACGAATCAGGACATGCTTCTGGGATCACTCGACTTGCTAGAAGAAAAAAGAAACGAAGCCGATCTACGTGTTGTTGCACAACGACAACGAGTCGCTCGGTATTACAACTCTCGAGTCCGCCACAAGTACCTCAACATCGGCAACCTCGTCCTAAAACAGGTCTTCCCTCCACCAATAGGACTCGCTCCTCGCTGGGAAGGGCCATACTCCATTCTGACCCAGCAAAGGAACTTTCAAGCTGGCCACCGTGGACAAAGCTAAACTACCAAGGGCTTGGAACAGTGAACATCTCCGCCGTTATTTCACATAACTTAACATATGGTTGTTTATGTTTTCCAACGATGTTTTGTTTTGTAATGATTCAAGGCATTGTAAAGGCTATTCATGCCAAAAGTTATTAATGGAAACGATGTTCATTGTTCTGCCTCCCCACTCTGTGTTCACTCCTCACGCGACATAATTATCTAACCCTAATAGCTAGTTTCTATACACCGCCGTACCAACCCCCAACATGGGGGTCGGCATCGCCATATCAACCGCGGGTCAATCCCACGGGCTAACCACATTGGAAACAACCAGCATCTCAAACACGGGACCTGGCCACGCTACTCGAGTCGCCAGCCCGCATTTCGACCGAGTATAAAAAACCTCTGACTCGAACCTTGACCCAAAATCAAGGCCGAGGATAAATCGTTCAACCATCCAATAGCTTGACGGGGCAACACGAACTCCCCCTGAGCTACGGGTGTCGGTCGGAATTTGGCGCAGCACCAATACCGACCCTTAAATTGTCACATCCCCAAAGCTCTCAAGGCTGAGGGGTAGACCACGGCCACGATCGGACCTTACGAGCTGATGATCCGGGCTTCTCTTTCCAGGCGAACGACGACGCGTTTAGGCTCGCCCTAACCTGATGAACGACGGGAGGGCCTACAAAGGACAGACCGCATAATGCGACGTCATGCGCCTCTGCTACTCTTGAGTTTAATCCCGGGCAACCCAAGAAAAAACAGTAGGCGCTCTAGCCGGGCTTTGGAAACTACGGGTCTCTTGAGCTGGGGGAGACTTACTAGAAGCCTGCGCACTGTCTTACGCCCCTCTAGAACTACAACCCAGTGCACGACACTCAATCACACCCCCGGGAATCACCAACCTGAGGCACAACATTCACAATCGCTTTTTTGTCAAATGTAACGATAAGTATGCCTATGCAAGTACGGGACGCCCGAATACATGGGGGGAACATCCGAACAGTTAACACAAAATGCGATCTTTACTAATTCACTTTTCATTACAACACACACACATTACAACCCACTACACTACTAATATCTTTTCCTTCTAATGGCATGGTGTACATGAGAACCACACCATGCCTTGAAAAACCAAAAGCGAGGGCTGAACTCTCGTAAACTATCAGCCTAGACTACCAAAATGAGCCCTAAAGTCATACTTAAGTAACGAATGCTAATCGTGCTTCCTCCTCTTGTCTTTTTGCTTCTTATTTGCAGATTCTGCACTCGAAGGTTCGTCCGTGGAGCCGGGTTTACTCTTGCTAGACCCTCCTTTCCCACTTCGGCTCCCTTGGGAATTGGTCGACCTATGAGAAGTTGAGAGACGCCTCTCGCCCGCCTTGTCGCCACTAGGGATCTCAGTAACATCAGCAGGGGCAACTGGTGGCACAATAAGGGGGGCACCTCCAGCAGGAAGACCGATCCCGGCTGCGCTTGCCTTCAGAGTCTTTTTCTTATCCCGCTTGGCTTTCTCCTTGGCCTCTTTAGCGGCCTGACGATCGACGAGCTTCTGGGACTCACACGTAGAATCGCCAGCCCCGATTTTCTCACGGGCTTCAATGGCCCTTCGTTGGGCATCCTCATCCCTCCGTTTCTTCTAAGCCTCACGAGCTAGCCTTTTCCTCTCAGCCTCCTCATCACTCTGCCCTTGGCAACAGCCCCAGCAGCCCTCTCCGCAGTATCCTCCGTGACCTTTGCTATGATCTCCTGTGCAGAAGCATCATCCTGCCTCACCCTTGCCTCCATCGGACCTCGGGCAATCCCACTTTACCCATCTACCTCCTCTCCCTCATCATCAAGAAGGCCCTCGTAAACACTGGAAGTTATTCTGATCCCCGAGAAGGTATCCAGCTGATCTCCACTTTCTCCAAGTCGAGTCCCCCCAAGTCCTGTCCCAGATTTAGTTGTTTGGTGATTCACGGGGGCAGGATCCAATGCTAAAGTTACTCCAGAAGGGGCTACACAATAAAAGCACAATCGGTTAACCCTCAAATTCGGTGATCACATCATCCTCTGGGATGCATTGCAAAGAGAGTTTACCTCCAACCAAGGGTGGCGTGGAAAGAGCCGAAGGAACCTCCGGCATGACAGGCAGCAGGAGCTCAGTACCGCCTGGGTCAGAATGCTCAATATCATGCTCGGTTGGAACTTGGGTCGAAGCAGCCGGGTCGATCGCAGTGACCGACCCAGGAACTGAGGGTCGAGAAGAGCTTCCCTCCGTAAGATCCACCGCTACCACAACACTTCCCGACACAACAAACTTTCCCTTTTTGGCGGCGAGCCTCTCTAGCCTTTCTTTTTCCGCGTCCTCGAGCAGCAACTTCCTACCTCCTCCAATTTTTTTTACGCTCCTCCATAGTCAAGAGGTCAGTCATAAGTTGTCGCTCGTCCAAGGTCCCAACTTCCAGTCCACACAAGAAGGCCTCGTACGGGACCAGCCTTTCCCAGGTCCGAGCCAGCTCACGGGAATAGTCATTCATCCTGGAGATTCCACGGAACTTTAAGGCTTTTACTAGCATGTTCTTGATATCCTCTCCACAGTCGAATACGCCCGGAACTCTGCATCCTCTAGCTCGCTCTTTAGTTGCTCCACTTCTCTCAGGCGCTCAGCTTCTGACCCCTCAACGGTGCCCAGCACATCTCGATTGCTGGCTTTCGCATCCTCTTTCGCCTTCCTCTCCGCCTCAAGCTCCCTCCTTAGGCGATCATTCTCAGCTTGCAAAGTCTTATTATCTTCCTGAAGCTGGAAGATTCTTGCGTTCTCCGTCTCCAACTCGACGCGAAATTGATCCACATCATCCTTCTCCTTCTTCAGAGTCATGTTCTGGGTAGTCAAGTCAGCTATGGTCTCTGTAAACATGGAGCGAGAATTATCCGCCTCCTGTTTGAGTGTCTCATACCCCTGCTTTAACTCGGCTGAAAATCCACTAACTCCATGAGTCAGTATTCAAAGGTACGGGAGCAAACAACCCCAGACAAACATAAAAAAGGAAAGAGGAAAACCCACCAATTTCAGTATTCAGATTGGCGACGGAAGTCTTCTCGGTATCAATGATTATTTGCTGATCCCGATGCAATTTCTTCACCCTGACCAGATCTAATAAATAATGAGAGTATTGGGTGAGCTCGTTGACCTGGTGATATGCGGCTTTCACATGATTCCATATCTCTCCAGAGTCCCTATTGGGAGGTGGACGAAGATCGGGGAGAGATGGCAGCTCGTCAAAGTAGAGTCAAGGGAAATGATGCATCAAAAACGCTTTCTTCTCCTCTGGGGAAAGCACTTGAACTTGGGATACGGTCAAATCTTCCGTTTCTACCCTACTCGGCCTCGGAGGGTCGAACGATGCCCCTCTTCCCTTGGTTGTCTGAACAGGAGCCGGTGGGACAGTGACGGACGGAGTCGCTAATGGCATACAACTCAACCTTCCTAGATGAAGCCTCAAACCCCCACTGGACACTCGGATCGAAGGAAGAGGGGGAGGAAGGGTCATAGAAGATAAGGACCTATCTTGGCGACGGCTCTCGCTACCATGACCTCACGGTAGTGGGACATCGCCATACATGCTAGCTCCCCTCCTGAAGGAGCCAATAAAAGCACTCTCGGGATGGTTGTAGTCTCCACGACCTCGTACCCCGCTTCCTCTAGCCATATGACCTGAAAGGAACAACACAAAGTCAGTCGAGCAGCACGTTCAAGCGCTCTTTTATGCAGTTTAGTGTGTACAAGTGTGTGTCCTAAGTGCTTTCTCAACAGACCAGATTGTCCCTCAGTTGAAGGAGTTAGTCCTTCCGCGGCACGAGCTATATCCTCCATACTAGCTATGCTCGGCCACAAAGACAAGTCCACGGGAACCGCATCCAGACCAGCGAACTGATCTACTCTCTCAAGGGAGGCAGTAGCTTCTAGAGAGGTTGCAGGAGAGTGAGGATTGACCAACGCTTCTTCCCCCGCCCCTCCTATCGGGAGCGGGGTAGAAGCATCAATAAGTCCCTCGTCCCGAGCAACCGCCTCTGCGATACCATCCTTGTCACCACTAATGCCCTCCTGAAACTTAACGACTTTCTTAGGCACGAGCTTGCCAGGAGCCATCTTTCTCTTCAAAGTGGGGGCAGCAGGGTCTTCTGCTTCTTTCCCTTTAGGTACGCTACTCGCCATTGCAGGCCTAATTATGGCCCGGTCGGCCGGAACCAATCCAGCACGCCGGAGGCGATCCTGATCTAACACAGAATCCATCATACAGGACCCCTCAGGTATAGCTCGCAAAGCATCGAGACGTTGCCGATACTCATCGCCAGTAGGTGCCTTGGAAGTCCCTGCCACAATAAAAAACTATAGTCACAAAGCTCGGAAACTTTTGGAAAAAGGAGGCGAAGATTAAAGATGCTCACTTCCTTCTATCCATCTCCTCGCAAATCCGAGAGGGCAACGAACAAAGAACCAATCTTTCTTAATCAACGACGGTCTGGGCCACTTTCCGACAAAAATCTTAGTAGCTGGAGATGCCTCCGAGGACCATTGCGAAGAAGATGCGCCAATCGACCGTCTGAAATGGAAAAGGTACCAAATATCATCTCCAGTAGGATCCCGATGCAGAAACTCTTGAAGGAGAACACAAGTGCCCAAGAGCGAAGAATAAGAGTTCGGATGCAGTTGTGAGGGTGCAAGGCGGAAATAGAATAGCATTTCCCGTATAAAATCATTGGCCGGGGGCACGCACCCCGCAATGCAAGCATGTCGATTCCAAGCAGTAAAGCCTTCTGGCGGCGCGTGAGCCCTTTCTCCCGATCCAGGGGCATGAGCCTCCCCCTCAGGGATATTAAACCGCAGAGACGTCTTTCTAACAGTCGCGACATCCAGCGCGATGGCACTGAATCCAGAGGATTGTCCAAAATGATCGCATCAGGGAACATGTCAGGAGCCACTAGGGCAGGCGGCTCACCACCCTCCATAATATCTACGTCTTCCATCTCGGAGTATACAATTGAAGAATGTAACCTCTCAGTATGACCCCCATGCTCCGACACCTCAGGCGAACTCCCTGCCTGAGAAGGAGTCGACCCTTCATTAGTCTCAGGCTCGCTGCCTCCGGAGCTAGTGTTATCCATAGAGTCAGAAGTAGAAGCAGAAGAATTAGACGATGGCGGGGAAGCCTCGGCTTCCAGAAGTTTCCCAGTCTGTGATCTTGTTTGCATGGCTCGCTATACTTTAATGTACCAGTGTTAGACATCATAGTAAAATAACCTGTACCCCTCGTGTTGATAAAGAATAACAAGTGTGTGCAGTGTCATGCAAAGAATGAGAGCGCGCATAGTAAGTCAAAGATCTTATAGTTCAGCCACAGTCAAGATGTATGCTCTATCCTATGTGAAGGTTCTAAGTTCCCATCCGTGTCGTTATCAATGACAACAATGATACATTCATACAATCAAACAAACAGTGTATAAATCCGAGGACAGGCAGTCAGGAAATCAAAGTTCGAAGTGGCGAAAGCCAACATTCAGGCCAAAGCACAGCACTCAACCAGGCCTCGAGGCACGAAGTTTCCGAAAACACCCGGGCCCGGGCACCTCGAAGGTTCAAACCCCTTGGGGTCGAAAATTCGAACCGCAGTGGCTCGAAATTCCTAACCCCTCGGGTTCGAAAATTAGAGCCCTGGTGGTTCGAAGATTCAAACCCCAGGGGGGTGGAAGCCTTGAACCCGTCAGGGGTTGGAGATTCGATCCCAAGGGCTCGGAATCTGTAACCCTACGGGGTTCGAAGATTCGAGCCCCCACATGTTCGAATTTCCGAAGCTCCCTTCGGGCACGAGACCTCGAGCCTCCTCCGTCGCACCTCGAACCTCCCTTCCCCTTCCCTCGGCTCGACCAAGTCTATTACCTCAGAAATTTTCAAGTCAAAGCGATCGAGAATTGAAGTTTTCAGAACAATGGCAGTCGGCGCGAAAATAGAAGAAGGAAGGAAAATGAGGGGAGGGGCCCATATATAATGAAAAGAAGAAAACCTTTCATATTCCAAGTCTAGGCTCGAAATTCGAACCCGAGGGGTCGAAATTTCAATCCTCCAGGGTTCAAAATTTCGAACCTATGTCTCGAATTCTCGAGCCACTATGGTTCGATGATTCGGGCCTATTGGGTTCGAAATTTCGAACCACTCCATTTCGAAATTTCGTACCCTCCAAAAAAAATCTCTCTTCTGCGTACGCTCGTTTCCCGCCAAGGTCCCGTCGCCCAAAACTCGCGATGATGGCACCATGCGAGGACTCTGCTACGCGAGCACGATACCAATCCAACAGCGGCTCGCTCACAATTCCATAACGAACGAGCCCGCCAGCTGATACATTTTCTCCAATAACTTGCAGGATAAATCCGCAATACAACTACCATCTCGACTTTCATTCCAAAGCACATCATGTCAAGACAAGGAGTCAAGACAAGACGTACTTTGAGGGGCAAATGTTAACCGGGCTTTTGGTCCGGTCACCAAAAGTGCTCAATACATGCTCTACTCAACCCATCGCGTGAAGCCGGGGCCAAGGGCAAAACTCAGGAAGTACAGAGGCAAGGACCGAAGAAAGATCCCGCCGGCAAGAACCTCACACCTTCGCCGCCACAACGCCGCGCCAACGCAGTCAACTAGCCTTAACAAGTCCTCTTACCAAAATCCACTTTGCACCCAGCCGGGTGCGAAATTTCGCACCTATCAGATGCGAAATATCGCACCTCGCCCAGGTGCGAAATTTCGAAGGTCAATTGCAGAAGGCGCGAATTTCTGAAAGATGGTCCCCATTTCTACCTACTTCTACCTAACCCTCACCTAACCACTTCCTATAAATACCCCATAGCCTCACACTTCAAAGAGAGATATTTCTAAAGCTTAGAGACCTCCATAAAGCATCATTAATGGCATCTCCTCTTTGAGAAAGAAGGAGAAAAAGATTGTCTTTTTCCTTATTGTTCAATATATGATAATTATGACATCATATATCATGAAGCATGAATGTAATGAGATATCCTGAGATAGTCTCAACCTTGTAATTTCTTCCAAGTGATTAATAATATTCCAACGACTCTTCAAAGTGGACATAGGCCCTTACTAAGGCCGAACCACTATAAATCTCTTGTGTTATTTACTGCTTATGTTTGAAATATGTTCTTGTCTCTGCGACCATATTTGTAATTCCTAGTAATTGGGATCTTTGGTGTTTGCGACATTTTTTGCCATCAACAAGTCCCAACTTAGACATTACTACAGTGTCAACAATCGACAGTTTTTACCTTGCTTAACCACCTCTCTAGGATTAGAATTGATAAGGAGTTGCCTGCCGTCCAAGTGAGTTACACAAACCAGAAACTGCAAAGGGGTCTCAGTGAGAGAAAGGGTATGTTTATAAAGTAAATCATCTCCTTTCCTTTGGAATTTGGTATGTTCTTTCTACTGTAGTACAAACACAATGCCCCTTCTAACTGTATCTGTTTGCACACAAGAAAAGATAGGTTGATCCAGTTGTTCAACAATTGGAGGAGCGCTTACCGATAAGCCGAAACCAAACCTAAAAGTTGCATCAAGCAATGGACTTCTCTTCTTCCTTATGGTCTGAAACAGTTGTAAATTTGCAAAAATGTCACCACATGAAATATTTTTATGAAAATACAGTATTAAATATATGTGATATAACAAAAAGTAGTTGAAAACTATTAACTTATGGTGGCCAGGTATATAACATTTTAAAATTTCTAATGTTATGTGGTAAAATAGGATGAGGTACGCAAACAAATGAGTCATAATATTTGCTTGTTGTCAGCCTCATGAGATTCAGCCTGTACAGATAACTTACAAATAACAGAAGACAAATGGAACATAAATCAATTATTTATCATTGTTTTTTAAATAAGATATAGGATGTTATGTCATATAAGAGCACTTTTAGCGTATAATAACATTATCATTCCACGTTCCAGTAGTAACACAAATGGCTAAACTGTAAATTTGATAGAAAAGTGATTTTGACCATAATAGATCTTAATTATATAATATAAACAGTATTTATCACAGGCTATTGTATTAGGATTTACAAAATAAAGAAACTATGGTATATTGATATTTACATAATCGTATTTATAACACTGTTTATCAAGTTTTTGATTCACATTGATTGAAGTGAATACAAGTTAGCAATATTAAAATTTTTGAAGGTGTAGTGTATTCTCCTCTTTGACACTCAAGAGAGATGACAATAACAACATCAAAAATGTTTAAATCATTGAACATATTGACATCATAATTAACAGAATTAAAATTTTACCTCTCCGATCACAGAATCGAGTGAGTGAGAACATCATAATTGAGAAGTGGGAAATGGACAGTGAAAATTGGTGCAACCTCAGCACTGTATATATAAATAAAATGCATATCAATAATAATTCTTTAAAATGGACAGTGAAACTGATATTTTATTTCGATAACACTCGTCGTGATTATAAGTACCAAAGCTCACCACAGATGTAGTGTAAAACTAATCCCATATTAGATTGCTTGTTCCAATATGTGCCTTAACATCACTGACTGCATATTAGAAGACCAGTAAACAGTCTGATATGCATATTGTGAGTGGCCGAGCCAGTCAATTGTGTTAATCCTCACAATTCCCTTGAATTGCACTGATTTAATAGTTTCGATCCATGCTTGTTCGTCGGATTGGTATTTACCAAAAAGCGGCTCAGGTGGTGCAAATGAAAGATAGCTAGAGTATCTTGATGAGGTGGAGATATTTGAAGTACAAGTCTCTAACGGAGCATTGAACATATAAGGGTCTGATATTATTGGGTAGCGCAATCCTCAAATTGACGTTTCTATTTACTGCATCCTCAAGAGCTTTGAAAACACTTCTCCCTTCATCCGCCCCCAAACTACACCATATCATCATCTGAATATCCAAAATCTCTAGATTTCGGGTTTTGGCTCTTAGACTCCAACTGCCAGTACCGAGCTATTATCAGGTCAAACTATATTATTCAAAAATTAGATAAACTCATTCAAAGCTAGGTTCAAAATGGATAAAGGCAATACCAAGTGCTTATAAGTATATAGCCTTGTGTCCGCAGCAGTATCCCAGCGGTTAAGGACGTTGCGCCATGGTAATAGTGGCGTGGGTTCGAAACCCGGAATGGCATGCTAAGAGTTTACCATGTGCATATGCTAAGGTCAACCACTTATGTGGTGCTCGCGGACCGGGCTAGGTCCACTAGGGAGGGTTTTATGACTCCGGTTGTTTCCCTCCTGAACAAATTCAAAAAAAAAGTATGTAGTCATGTTGGGTCTACTGAGTTAGATCATCTTTTATGGCTTATATAATTTTTTTCCCTATATAGTTATTATCTTAAAAAAAACTAGTTTAAAGTCCAAAAATTATCAGAAATCCTTACCGAATTAATAAGTTACAGGGGTATCCCATAATCTCAACAGATGTCATATTTTGTTCGGGGTCCATCTATTTCCATCCCTGTAATCGCTCTTCACACCCCAGTTAATAATTTAAAATTTCAATACCAACTATGCCCTTTAATAAAATTTTTAAAAACTTGTATACTTATTTACAATATATGTAGTATAATCAAACTTATTTGGGTAATATACTTATTTGCAGTATAATCATTTGCAATATATACCCAAAATTTAAATTGTTTTTAGGTTATCAAACTCATCTTAGGTTCAGGAATAAATAAGATTATTTTGTATGAAACTAAGATGATTGATATGTACTCTATGTTTATGTGCATGTATAATTACCAAAATTTAAAACGTTTTTTTTCTTTGTTATGCTCGCGTTTTTTTCTTGAAATTTAGGGATTTGGAAACTAAAGTAGGAGAGCGTACGATGTATTGATGAAAAAAGAAAGGAGTAATTTGCGTATAAATGGGGGTGAGAAGAGTAAAAAATAAGGTGAGATTCTTTTAAGAAAATTACTACGGTGGGAAGAGCAAATATCGGGGTGCGAGTAGACAGACCCTTTTGTTCGAATAGATTTCGTCGTTTGCTTTTCCCAGGCAGGCCCGACCCAGGGGCAAGCCCACTAAGCTCATGTGATGGGGTAGCCCACTGGGCTGGGGGGGAAATCGATAAAGAAAATGGATCAGAAATTAACGTTATTACATGAAAAGCTGAAAGTTTCTTCTCCCTTTCTTCCCCCGCTTCTCAAATCAGGTATTCTTCTCATCGATCCTCTTTCTGAAATTTAAATACAATCGATCCTCTCTCTAAAAACAAATAGGGCAAACATCAATCGATTGATGACCTTCTATAGATAGCGATAGCGGCATATTTCTTCTTTTGTTGTCTTTGGTCTTGCGAATTCTTCTGAGTTCAGGCTGAGGCTACAGAGTTTTAACTTCAAAATAGTGTCATCTCATTACGTTGCTTTTTTGCTCGATGCTTGCCTAGCGCAGAAGGGTAGAATAGAAGTCAGAACAATAGAAAGGTATTTTTTAATTTGATAATCTGATGATGCTTTGCTGATTTTGAAATTTGAAGACAATTTTTACTCATTATTCTTGAATAGTAGATCTGTAAATGTAGTCATGTAGATCTGTAAATGTAGTCATGTTGAGCCTCAAATCTAACGGTGGCTCTTTATTTACAATACCAGCTTCAAACGTAAATGGTATTTCTCTTCATTCATTGCTCACTTTTTGCAACTTTTGTGCTTACCAACATAACCTCGACTATCGTAGTATTGACTTGTATGCTGTAAGATTGACTTGTATGCTTACCAACATAACCTCAACTATCATAGTATTGCATTTCATTGTTCTACTGCAGTAAGATTGACTTGTATGCAAAGAATTTATATAAAAAAAATTATGGTATATTTATGTGGGCAAAAAAATTTGTTTTGGCTTAAACAACCAATCCGTTGGACTGGCCCTGTTCCCAGGCGATTTGCTTCAATTTCTCACAACCATTTCGATTTCCTATGAGTTTTGCAAATCATATGTTGGTGGACGCTGCCTGTTCCGTTTGTCTAAGTTATGTTCCATTTAATCCTCTTTTATTATTTTAATCTCCCGATTCACGGTTATGAAACTTATACTCCAACAACGAAGAACGACGTCTATTAATACAAACTGCACAGTGCATAAATCATTCTCTTTATATTGTGTGTCCTATGTTCATACCATTTGTGGGTAGGAAAATGATTTGTCAATTTCGTGAAAACCCTAGGCTTCACAACTGTTTCATGTTTTGTGTTTAATTTTTTCTGATGTTACCGAGTTTCTTCTAGCATAGTGTTGTTTTATCAGTTTAATTTTATGTGTCTTCAAATGATCTGCACCTTAGAATTTAAATTGTTTTATTCAAAGACTCTTGGCTGAGATTGGGTTGTAGGCACAGTCAACCCTGTTTTATAAATACCCTATCTGCATACGGAAATTTTCCGTACATTTGGCGAAAATCCTCAGTTCCATAATGGCATATTGAAACATGTACAAATTTGTCTGATGTTACTTAGTTTCATATACCATAGTGATGTTTTATCATTTTAATTTTGTATTTCTTCTACAATTCGCAAGAGCAATTCGATTTCCTACGATGTTTGCAAATCAGATTTTGGTGCATGCTACTGCTTCCGTTGATTTATAGTGTGCTCCATTTTTTCCCATTTTATTACTTTCTTCTAATTTATGGTTCCCATTCTTCTACTCATCAGGTGAAGTAATACGTCTATTTATATAAACGTGACAGTGTAGAAATCATTTCCATGATGTTGTTTGTCCTGTGTTCATATTGTCTCATGATAGCAAATTGTTTTGTCAATTTGTTGAAAATTCTCATTTGAAAAATCGTTCCATGCTTTGTGTATAACGTCATGTGTTGTTACATTGTTTCATATACACATAGTGGTGTTTTAACTTTTTAATTTTAGGCGTTTTTACATGATTTTCAACTCCGATTTTAACTGTCTTTTTTTATATCTTTTCATAGATTGGTTTGTACCCAGATTCAATCCTGTTTTATAAATCTACCAGCATGTACTAATGTTTATACACTTATTCAATGAACAGTTATGATAACCGTTTGCAAACTGATGTAGTTATTGTCACAAGAGGCGTTGGTAAACCGTGCATTCACAGTCTGCTTTAATTGTTTATCATTTCGTACATAATGTTGAATAGTCGCATTAATCTGTATGAAGTTGATAATTAAATAAGAGAAACAATTCATATGATTGTCCTGAGGGAACATATGAGTTAATGGTGTACATGCCCGGTAACGAGACCGTTGAATAAGCCTGGTTATGACATTGATATCAAGTTTCAAGATTGTTTAAGATAGAAATGAGATAATGTGATTATTGGCAATTGATTTTATGCTTTATGGATTAGGCATTTGAAGAAAATATAGTTGATTACCTGGTTTCCAAATCTTATGCAGTAATCAGATATTGATTTTTTTGAACTTTCAATGTGCATCCAGTTTCATTTTACTTTTGTTTATTGTTTTTCATGCTTTAGCATGTAAAAAAGTGATCTAAAATACCTGACTATATATGCAGACTAAACATATCTATACTATTGTGTTATTATTACTCAATTTTAGTTCAAAGGCGTAGAAGACTTCTCAGCATTTTGTGAAATCAGGAGTCGTGACTTTTGTTTCTTTTATTCGTGTGTATCTCTCCACGTAATTTCCATTCCCTTCTTTCACAACTAGGAACTAAATCAATTTTATTTTAACCACCTGAATTGTCGTTTCTCTTCATTTATTCATTCTTCTATCCTCAGCCAAAATAAAATCAAAAAAATTCCAAGTCTTTCCTCTCCCCAGTTGCATCTCAAGGTTGATTCCATAGCATGTGGAGTTGAAATGGTTATTGGTTGTCGCGTCATGTGACTTAAATCTACGGCAATTGGTTTCTAGCTTAAAACAAACTGCCTAGTGATATTTCCATTGCAATCCAAAATATCTTGAATGACATGATAGAAATTAGCAATTAAGTCAACGCCATCATAAATCTCGTGATTTTGAATCACCATTTTAACTATGCAGGCCTGTGATTAGCTTATTAGCGATTTGTGTAGTTATCGCTTCCTCTTTGGAAGAATTCTCATATCTAGGATGCTTCATATCTAAATAGTTAACATTTGATACATATGTTTATTCAGAATATCAAACTATTTTTGCAATGACATTTTACATACTAAACAAATGATAAGTTAGTTGTTTCTTATTATTATCCTGTTGTTTGGATAAAGGATGGGGACCTTCGTGCAATATTTTGATGCTCCTTTGATAGTGATCCTTCAATATCACTAAATAACTAGAAATAGGAAATGAACAGTGGTATTACGATGTCTGGTATTTTCTGCAAGTATCGATTTTTTATAGGTCCATTCGCATTTTATACTTCAGTTTTATTGTTATAAATGAAACATTTTACTTAAAGCTAATGTATTTATCATGCATTTATTATTTACCTGTATTGTGGTATTTTATTTCTCTTTTAAGGAAAGGTTCTCTTCTGCTCATGATCCCTTGATAATTTTATTATCAGAGTGAACTCAAGGTGGAAGGTAATTGACTTGATGTTGAAGCTAAGCTACATTAAAAAATTAATTACAAAAATTTTATTTTATTAGTGATTCAATATTATTATTTTACTTGTTTTATGTGTGTTTATTAAAATTCAGAAGAATATAGGAGAAAGAGGTTGCGATAGAGACTAAAGAGAACTGGACGTATTGGCAGTTTCCTAAAGCAACAATTTTGTTTAAAGTTCATAGATGATACTACCAGCTTGGATGAGGTAAAGATTGAGTCATAAAATAAGTTTTACATTTTCTTAATGATTTCAAATGCATTTTATTGTTTCAACCATTTGTGTTAAGAAATATCCAAATTCATTTCTCAGCTAAATTTTTTCCATGGGCATGGTTTAAACTATGTTCCTTTAGCTTAGACGGTACATCATTATATGACATAGTATTCTATAAAAGGCATGAACTTTCAATACACACCAAATAGTGATTGCTTTTAGGCCTACTTTTTATTCGACTTTTGTCGTTTCGAGATGAATTTGCTGCCATATTATATAGCTTCGTTTGCAAGACATTTAAGTTTAGGACACTATTAAGATGTCCTATAATTATTCAATTGTCATTGTTAAAAATAAATATGAAATATAATAAAACAATGTCCATTGAATAAAACCATGTCCATAACCATGTACAAATGAACGTGGATTTAAATCATTGCCTCCATATAGATATGGATACCATTTTCATTGTTGTCATGTTATTACACGCTAAAAAAGAATTTGCAACTATATTTGATAAAGAAAATTTTACTTAATGTGAAGGCTTGGAGTTATCTTCAGGTATGGTATATATATATATACGTTTACAAGTCTAAAGACATCAAATTTATGTTTATAGATTAAGCTCTAAGGTTGTTATGATACTTGAGCTATATAATGGATAACTTTTATATGTTTGGACCTATTTATAGTTTTTTTGGGATATAGACTTTCATGAATGATGAAAACATGTTGTTTCTATGTGCAACTTCAATAAAATGGCGTCTTAAGAGCAGAAATTCTAGCAAAATAGTGTTGAAAGTGGTTGTATGGACGTCAAGGTTTGCAACAGTAATTAATATAAACTTAATTTTCGCTCTTATTTATGAAGTAAGAACAATGGAAATTATAGTTCTTATTGTATGAAAAATGCGAAATTAGTATACATAATTTCCATGTAAAAAGAATTCTATACTTATTTTCTTATAACTTTGTCCAAGCTAATGGTTGTTTGCAAGAAACATAATATTAGGCTTATATCATGATTACTTATTATATAGTTATTTTGTATCCATTCAATTTGGCATAATCTAAGTTTATATTTTTTTCCTGATTTATGATAATGAAACTTCGTATTTATTACCCATTATTTCCTTCCAATTTTACATCTTCTTGCTTAGTACACTATCACCATAATTTGACTAGAAATGGTTGGTTTAATGTAGACGGAATATGAAATAAAGATATGTGCGAGTGAGAAAATTAGCATTTGTGCATTAGCTTAGGGAAAAATATTTAATTAAATAATGTATTTTTATATTTTGATCATATTATCATCCATCGTTATGATTTGGTTGTTTTGATTTTTTTTTTTGGGTTTCATTACTTATTTACGAACTATTTATTGAGATGAATGTGATATGTTGTTTACTCATTTAAAATCGATTTGCTATTACAATTTATTGAAACTGTAACAGCCCGCAATTTACGTATTGGAAGATCGTAAAATATTTTTATTAATTTCCGTGAGGGTATGATCATTCTCATCTTTTAATATGTTTCTTATGGGGATGTGAGACATGTCCATAATTTTTACTGATTTTGTTTGTGACCATTTTCCCCTGTCAGTCTTGTACAGGGCATAACTTTTGACTCAGGTCGAATCAGAGAGTGAGACCTTTGCCATTGGAAAAGAATTGATGTTTGCCTTTCCATAGAGTGGTTACATTAAAGATTAGCTCAGCGGTTTGGGAGAAATCCCTATTTTAAGGTTTGTAGTTGGCTGTCCAGGTTTGGTAAGCCAAAATTGTTTGAATTGGAAAGGCCCATTCGGGGGTTGGTGGAAACTATAAATAGGGGGTAAGGGATATGAGAAAGGGTGTGAATTTTCCGTTCTCTCGTTGGGAGGTCTTGAGCTTCTCACCTTTCCACCAATAAAGAAATCAAAATCCAAGAAAGGAAATTATAGATCTACACAATTGGAGGCTAGATCTACATCAGGTTAGGCAAGAGTTCATCGGATCAAGAGGTTTGGTGCAAGGTGCTTGCTGTCCGAATTCAAATTTCTATCATTTTAGCTTGTTTTGGAGAAATGGTGAGTGATTTACATCTCTCACATGGATTCAATGAAGTGTACGAGTAGTTGGTCAGGTTTTTCATCAAATTCAAGTGTTTTCTCAATGGATCTATGCATTGGTGAGTCCATTTTCATATGAATCACATAGGATCTAAATTAGCAAGTTTAACAGGTAATTCTTATGCTATTTTCATGTGATTATGCAAGTTAGATTTACAATTTTGTTCATATGATCAACTAACATAATTTTGGAGTGATTTGCATAATTTTGCGTGAGAATCGTTGTATTCATGTTAATAATGATTTCATACCATGTTTGTGGTCATATTTGAAGTAACATCCCGTATTTTTTACTACACTACATCTTTGTGTTCGTCTCGAAATTCTGGTCAAGATAGACACCTGTTTTGCGTAAAACGGATAACGTATGAAGAAATTACGAACGGTAGAAGTTTGACGATCAAAACAGGGATAACTGGCACACTTGACAAGTGCGCCAAGGCAATTTTACACTGGCGCACATGTAAAATGCGCCCATAATGGTTTTTGGGTATCCGGGTCTTTTTCAAGTGGGTGGCGACCCATGACCTGATTCACCCTAGGGCTGAGGTGGCATTCAAATTCTGGAGCCTGGTAGCTATAAATATACCTCAAGTCTCTTGTTTTCTCATACTAAAAACAATGGAGGCCAGATGCCGTCAGTGCCTGAACTAAATCTAATCCTTTCTTCTTCTGCAAATCAAGCGCCTCAAGTATAGGTATGAGATTCAAATTTCAGTTTTCTCCTTCTATTCTCATAGATCTGATCCTTGTGAGTATAGTTACTTTTAGGTTTAAATGATTAAAAGTAATCATGTTATAACTATGATTTGGATATACACCTGTGATTAATTCATCTTGGATTATCATATTTTATGAATCTAAAATATTATATGGCTTGGATCTCAATATTTATCATATTAGATCATTGTTAAATTTGAATCTATGACATCCTTGGATCTTAATTTGTACTATGCTAGATCTACTTCTATAGATCTAATTCACTTGTGATTTCATATTTGGGATCTTAACTTGTAACTATGCTAGATCTACTTCTATAGATCTAATTCACTTGTGACCTCATATTTGGGATCTTAACTTGTACTATGTTAGATTTATTTTCTTTAGATCTAATCCTTTTGTGTTTAATTCATCAAGTCACATATGCGGATCTTACCTTTTCTCTAAATTTTTGGTTAATTTGGGATTATCATTTTCTGGACAGTTAAACCTTTGTTCAGATCTAGATCATCATATTGTCATTAATTGAGATCTGTTATTATTGGATATATGAATGCTTATTTGGATCCGTTCATCCTCAGTAAATTGGATCTAGTTTTATCATTACCCCTTTTACTAGATCTGTTTTTATGTCCATCTTATTATGCCTATTACCTGTTTATGCCAGTATATATGCCTATGTCACTTTTAGAACGATCACTGTTGTCATTTATCCCATAACCTTTTCTTTTTTTATTCATGACTAGGCTATTTTCTAGCCTAGATGCCACCAAATATATGCAAATATGTTAGTTAGGGAACGGGGGAAAAATGTTAGAATTGACATAATTTAAATAATGTTTATATGAATTGGACATATAATTCAAAAGGGGGAAGTGGGGACATAATCACCTATAAAAACATAGGTAAGAATTGGATAAAAATGGAATGTTTAATAGTTACAATTAGAAATTGTAACTGCACTTATGACACGAGGTTAGGTTGCATTAGTGGTGGAAGTCTGCCCAGACCTGACCGGCATATCTGACAGCCATTAATGTTGAACCTAATGTGAGAGGTCTAAGTGCACAAATACGAATCGATAAAGACATGAGGTTAGGCCCAACTTATTGAATAAGACTGCCCGGACCCGACCGGCATATCTAGCATCCACAAATTGTAGGCCTAATGTGGGAGGTCTAGCCCATTATAAACCATAAATGGACATGGTAATAAATTGGACTACTTGAACTAATCTAATCCATAAGGTATTGTATGAATTTGAACTAAAAATAGGGTTAAGTAAAATTGATTAGACAGTGGATGAGTTAAGCAAATCTGGAGGGGGTGGGTAATATTTACATATATGCCCACAAACTTAACCCGATAAGGTTATGTAATTAAAGACACGTAGTGGTATACATGACAAGTAGGAGTAACAAAGTTATGTAATTAAAGACACATTTTAGGGTAAATCTAACTAGTGGAAATGATAGAGTTATGTAATTAAAGACAGCTAATGGTATACATAGCTAATGAAAACCTAGCGAGGGATACAAGACAAAGGGGAGAGCTTGTATCATATTGTGTGGGACCCATTTCATCCAGTAACCCGGAGTAGGTATAAAACATTTACTCCGTACTAGGTCGGAGAAGAGGCACGCTTACTGGACTGATTGTAAGAGATCCAAACATGGAGGACGGTGTGAGCGGCGCAAACCGACCGGGCCATGTGTGTGCATGAGCCAGGCAGAGGGGGATAAGATGACTGTGACACCTGTAGATATGGGGTTGTGCATATCAGCGAAGGGTTGCCACATTTGGACATGGTACATCCTACGGTGGAGCCGGCACAGAGTATCTACGCGGATTAGGAAGCCGATCGATTAAGGTAGTAGTTAGGGTACACTTGGACGTACGGCTAAGTCTACCACCTTATAGTGGAAGGGATCATCTCTTTCTGGATGTACAAGTAATAGTGTAGAGTAATCATTAGAGGCATATACACCTTATCATGTCTATTATATAGTAATCTCTCATATCCACTTTATATGCCTGTAATGCTACTTTTATTTATTTACTTGCTAAAAGTAACTAGGCTCGTTAGTTATGTCTGACCCTTTTTGTTTCTCCTTCTTTCTTCCGTTCCTTCCCACCAGGTTCTCAGGGAGGAAACACTTAGGCTTGACCGTGATTCTTCTTACTTTTGCTAGAGTTGCTGATATGTATGGCTCAAGCTCTTATCCTTGTTGCTATGGCTATATTCTGTTTTTGGGGAATTTTATTTCTTATATTTACTCTAATATTTTTGAAGTACAAGACAACGACTTTTATGTTGTAATGGGATTTTATGTTTCAGACATGTAATGTTTTTTTGGACCACGGTATCTTATGATAGATAAAGTTTTTATTCCGCTGTTATTATATATGTTTGTCTTGTAATATTTCCGTTTTGTTTGCTATAAATCTTCACAGAACTTAATGTATTCCCTTTTTGAGTGAATTTAACGGACGTGGGGTGTCACATTTGGTATCAGAGCTGAAGGTTACCAGATTAGATAAAAGTTTTTGAAAACTATTTTCAAAAAAAAAATTAAGAGAAAGCATTTTCAAAGAGAAAAGTCCATTTTGAAAAACATTCCCCAAAAAGCCATAAGTAGTATTTTTCGATCGCTTGTCTGAATCTCTTTCGTTTTTCTTTCCAGTATGTCTGTGGAACCCAACATTCCAGAGGGTGTTACGATACCAGGATGGTTCCGTAGGTATCTAGAGGCCACGGCGCCTGCCAAAGGCCAAGGAAACGTTCCTCCCCCAGTTGCATACATTGTTCCTCCTCCTCCTCCGCGTGTAGACGACATTTCAAAGATCTGCAAAGATTTCCGTGCTATGGGAAGGAAGCTGTTTCATGGAACCGAGACATTTTCGAAGCTAGGAACTGGCTCAAGGAGACCGAGGACTTGTTTGTAATCTTTGAAGTAGAGGATCGAAGAAAGATTCAGTTAGCTGCTTGGCTATTGAAGGACGAAGCTTCATTTTGGTGGGAGTTAACCTAGCAGGCTATCCAGTGGAAACTTGGGATGACTTTAAACAGAGGTTTCAAATGAAATTCCTTTCCCAAGATGAGAAGTGCATGCAGATGGAGAGGTTCTTAGCACTCAAGAAAGGGAACTTGACAGGTTAAAGAGCATGTGAACAAGTTTAACCAGCTAGCAAGATTTGGACTGGAACTGGTAGACATGCCGCATAAGAAGGCTTTGCGGTTTGCTAAAGGGATGAATGAACCCCTTCATGGGTTAGCCATGTCCCACATCCCAATGGGAGCCACATTTGAAAGACTTGTTGATATGGCCTTGATGTATGAGGAAGGGAAAGGGGAAAAGAAGGAGGTTAATGCTGAGGAAACAACACAAAACAAGAAGACATGGCCCAAGAAGGGACAACAACAACAACCACAGCAACAGAAGAAAGGAGGAGAGAATGACAAGGGTAAGGAGAAAAGGAAGTGCCACAGTTGTGGGAAAGAGGGTCACTTGATCAAAGATTGTAATAGAAGGAAGAACACCTGCTTTAATTGTGGAGAAGTCGGACACTTTGTTAGAGAGTGCCCGAAGAAATGGGGATTGCAGGGACAAGGACAAAGGGTAGGAACTTTGGAGGGCAGGTGCATGCTCTCACAATCAGTGCTCCTGATGGAGGTAAAAAAAATTGTGGAAGGTTTTAATTTCTCTTTCAAACCATCCTATTAGAAAACTTTTTGATTTTGGCGCTTCATATTTATTTATATCTAGTTTTGTGGTTGAATCTCTACACTTAATTACTAGTATGGAAGTGGATCCCGTAGTTGTTTCAAACCTCATTGGTGGTTCGGCTCATTTATCTATGATTTTTCGGGGTTTGAAAATATCTGTGTTAGGCATCGAGTTTGAATGCGATGCATATGTGCTCGGGTTTATGGGCTCTGGGTTGATTCTAGGAATGGATTGGCTTACCATGTGTGGTTCCATTCTGGATTGCAAGAGGAGCGTCGTTAGGATTCTGACTTGTCATGGCAAGACGCTCGAGATTTCTTGTGACCCTCAAGGATCTATTATGCTTAGCTTCCTAGAGTCTCTTGATGCATCTATAGATGATTTGCAATCTGTTCCGATAGTTTGAGATTATTCTGATGTTTTTGAGGAGGTTCGGGGCTTACCTCCGAGGCACGAGATCGACTTCCGTATATATCTGGTGAACAATGCAAAGCCAGTTGCATTGCCAGTGCACCATACGACTCCAAGGGAAAGGAGGGAGCTGAGTAAGCAAGTAACAGAGCTACTTAAGAAAGGATTTATTAGACGAAGCATATCTGAATGGGGTGCTCCAGTTGTATTCGCAACTAAGGCAGATGGTTCGCTTCGTTTGTGTGTGGACTATAGAGAATTGAACAAACTCACAAAGAAGAATAGGCACCCACTTTCGAGGATAGACAACTTGTTTGACCATCTTGTCGGGTCCTCGGTATTTTCTCATTTAGACTTAGCCACGGGGTTTCATCAGTTGAGGGTGTCTGAGGACAGTATAAACAAGACTGCTTTTAGGACTCCGTTTGGTTTCTTTGAATGGCTAGTTATTCCTTTTGGGCTGACGAATGCACACACCTATTTTGTCGATCTGATGAGTAGGGTGTTTCGGAAGTTCCTAAACAAATTTTTTGTAGTCTTTGTTGATGATATTTTGATCTTCTCCAAGAGTGAAGATAACACGACCTAAACTTCCCTATAAAGGAAAGCCCGGATTGAGTTGAGAACAGGACAAATCAGAAAGACAGACAGAAGAACATTTCATTGCTTATTACAACAATTTACATCAGAGTACAAAAATATACAGAGTATGAATAAATATTATACAGTTGATAAATATCAGAGATTTACAAGTTACAATGCAGTGGAAAATAATACAAAAACACAACTGGAAGAGATAAACGGATTCAGAGCTTTCCGAATATCGTTCCAGCTATATACTAGGATCCTGTGAATATAAATATGCAAAACCAAAACTACTAGCTACCCTTGTGGAAAATAGGGGCACCCAGAATTTAGGTTAAAACAACAAACTCCAGGTCAGTCATGTGACTGGTGTGAGAACTAAAACAGTTATTAATTTGATTTTAAAGTTAGGTAAATCAAGGGACCACGCCGTATAACACGGAATGAGTTTCCTTCCAAGAATAACAGTGCATAAAACAAACAGCGCAATGCTTTTTGGAAAATGAAGCTATTATAAGACTCATGTCCCATCACACAATGCAACGCAAGCCGGAGGATAGTTTTACCTTATAATAGCCAAACATGCTTGTTACGTTTAAAACAAATCATTTTGATACTATTATAGTGTAAATTGTATGAAAACAACTTCAAATATAAATGTATCAATCATAGACGGCATGGTGCCCCATCCCACTATGTCGCCATACTAGGCTCAACAATCAAAACCGAAGTGTCACGTATTGGAAATTAGATTTCCCTCATGAGTCGAGGCAAGGGATGTTCTCCTCGCCATCTTCGAGACACTCTAGCAAATGCCTTAGGATCCCCCGCAGAAGACCCTTGGATCCTCCAAGGCCGGTCCACACTTATGTTATTGGATTGGCAATTTCTGAACACACGTTTCCCGGTCCTATAGGACCTATATCCATCGGCTCCATGGAAACCGATATATCTGAGGCGCCTTGCATTCCAACAACCACAAAGGTAAAAATATAAAAATGCCAGTGATTGCAAAACACCAACACCACCCATAGCTAGAAAGAAACATCATGTCCTCCTTGGGTCCCTTATCTCGTTTTTGACTCATACCGAGGTGTGAGGCTCGTGAATTAACGCTATACACACAGCTATGCTATGTTAAAGACGTGCTTTAATCATCAACCACAAGATTCTGCTTTTCAAAAAAATCCTTGATCATCTGCATCTCAGCATGCCACATAGGCAATTCACGCCATGCGACTGATGTCTATCGATATATAACCTATGAACTCGTACGTCTTAGAGAAGGGCGTTAAGCAAGAGAATAAATTCTCCACCGCCAAACAGATATATATTTAATAGAAATCAATCAACATAGAATAAAATCCAATGTCATACACACATCCATTTACAAGTTCGTTCTGGGTCTGAACGAAACCGGAGGCACCTTATTCCTTGTCCCATATGTCCAACACAAGAGAGAGGTCCTAGCATATCCTGTCGATCTCCAAGTACATCTGGACGATCACCACTTATTACCTCGTCTTGGGTGTACAGCCCAATCAAGACAACAGTAATCATCCAAATGATGTGAAGACCTCTAGTCTTCAACCACCATCTTCATCGTTGACTTATCGTCGAATCAGTTATTCAGAATGGGTATAAACCCGGCCTTTCCGAATAACCCGCGTATATAATAAACAAGTGTTTTGAAAACACAACATACGCCTCATTCCAATACAGAATATTCTTTTATTCAAATATTTACATCTTTTAGGGATATGTTCCCATTAAATTTATCAAAGATAAATTCCTTAGAATTTATTCGTTAATTTTCCTTTAGATATCATTCAAACCATATTAAGGTTTTCCAAACTAGTCGGGATTAACGCACCTTACCGAAGTAATCATTTATTTGATTTCCCAATCCCAACCTATTCATCCCATGGGGCAAAACTGGTCATACTCCATATCTAACACCACGGTGTTATCGGTAAATTTAATTACCATCTCACGTTCAAATCAATTAAAGATTTAACTATCGCTAGGCGCAAAACTGGTGATACTCCATTCTCGATCATTTCCCAAATTTGATAATTTAAATTATCAGTTCACATTTCAATCTAATTAAAGATTCATTAAAACTCCTCTTAGTTTTAATCTTCCCAAAAATCAATATTAATGATTATTTAACTTTGGAAACACTAATATGTCGCGTCGATAATGTACACCGTACTATTGATTTCTGCCGATATATAACCTCTAAGCTCGTACGTTTTAGAGAAAGGTGTTAAGCAAGAGAATAAATTCTCCGCCACCAAACAGATATATATTTAGCAGAGATCAACCATACAGTTCGAAATACAATGTTAGACATGTAATCCACTTTTACTAAGTTAAAGAACTAATGTCATTTAAAACATAGTTCACAATAAATCCAAATCACATTCCATTAATTATGGAATCTTCACGGAAAACATATCGATATATATATATATATATATAATCAATATCAATTTTCGTATCTGACTAGTAATATAAATGAAATAACGACAAACCCATTTCATTGTAAATCGGGTTAAAGAACGAATGTCGTTAAAAACACTTCTCACGATAAACCCAATTCATAATCCATTTTATTCCAATTAAATCTTAATAAAAAGATTTATTCTTTTTACATGGGGTTTAAGAACGGTGTTAATAAAGACACCATTCATGACAAACCCAATTCCAATTCAATATTAAATACAAGGCTCTGAATAGAAATTATATCGGCTTATATTAAATAACAAAATCTGAAATCAACAAATATTGTATTGAGAATAACGATATATATATCTTCCAAATTCCTCCACAATATCTGTATAATCACGGAATCCAATATTGAAATATTCTGAACATAATTTTGATTCAAATCCATTCCAATTCATATATTGGAAATTCTAGTTATTTTTAAAACCATTTCAAATCCAATTTATTTATTTAAAAATATTGGAATAATAATTCTAGTTCACATCTAGTTCATTTTGCTAAAAATATATTTTTATCTTCACAAATGTCGAATTTTTCCTCCTAATTCTTTCCAAATCATTTATTATGATTTTACATGACTTATCGATATTTTTAATAATTTTATCAAGGCCTGTACAATCGATTTCCATAAACGTCATCGAACTGCACTTACACCGATCTTTTCCAAATTTGATTTGGACATAATTCCGATTTCAAATTAGTTATATTCATTGGAAAGCTCTTTTCGACGCAAATCCAATGGTTCCGGTTTTAGGAGAATCCGACGGTGGGATCTCCCGTAATGTCCGTTCGAAGTCAATCGCGAACTGCCATGGCTCGGCGCGTTCTATTCAGGCCATTAAATATATATAATATATATATTATATATATTTCATCGATATGTATTTTATAAATCGTTTTAAATTCATTTTCTAAACGATTTCAACTTCATATTCAATTTCAAATCAAAATTGAATATTCCATATCACTAATATATAATTGATAATATTTTCAAAACAATACATTTTGAAATCATTTCTTTTTCGATATTCGTTATAAAAATGAATAAAATCGATATAAATATCGTTTATGTCAAAATGGCATTAATCTAATCAACACGGCTTCATATATTTAAATATTTTCGTGTCCATCCCAAACCAGACATCAAAATCATATTTTGATCCATTACTGAATATTGTTTTAAAATATTCGTTATTTTAAAATATTCAATCTTTCTGAAATGGAATCAGACACATTCAATTACCATATAATTCTATTTATATGGATTTCATACACACATGTACACAACAATAATCAAACACAATCAACCATCATCCAGAGTGCATTACACAACTGCATAAGCGTTAAACATAAATAATTAACGCTTACAACAGTTTGTCAACCTATCGATTGACATACAACTAAATATTGGAATTAGTATATGTCCAATATCATCCTAATACCCGTGTGGGGTTTTTAAACAATTAACACTAACTATTATTTGTGTCGTTGGGCGATGTGTAAAATTTATAGTCCTAATCCATATCAGTCAAATGTGTGTACAAATACAAATCATCCGATTTGTAAATGAATACATATTTTATTCATATACTCCTTGAAAATTATATTTTTAACTATAAAATATTTATTTCAACTTATGAATATTTTATTTTCCATCACACATTAAAAATGATATTTTTAATGATTATATTTTTTATTCAACCCATGAATTTTTATTTATAATATTCCACATCACAATCAATTTTCACAACACAATCAATTTTCACAACCCAATCAAATCAAATAAGTCGTCCATGCTTTGTGGACAATGGGTGTTGGGTGCTGCTAAGAACTGTCTGCATCCTAGTATATATTTTAACTGGAAAATAAAATTAAAGTGATAAGTTCTCACCTTTGGTTTCCACTCTTCGATTCTTTGTTATCGCTCAGATTCACTGTTTTTGAATCCGACGCAATCTATTTCATGAATTTATATTAAAAATCATATTTTTATTATGCTACATATATTAAAAACCATATTTTCATAATGCCACTACATATATAAAAATCATATTTTTATTTCTACTTCATATATATATATATATATATATAAATCGAGTTTTTATCGCTACTTCATATATATATATATATATATATATATATATATAAATCGAATTTTTATCGCTACTTCATATATATAAAAATCGAACTTTTATCGCTACTTCATATATATAAAAATCGAATTTTTATCGCTACTTCATATATATAAAGATCGAATTTTTATCGCTACTTCATATATATAAAATCGAATTTTTCATATAAATAAAAATCAAATCTTTTTCATTTAAAATAAAATTTATTCTTTTCCATTTTAAAGATGTATTCTTTTCCATTTTAAAGATGTATTCTTTTCCATTTTAACGATCTATTTTTTTCCATTTTAAAGATCTATTCTTTTCCATTTATTATGTAAATAAATAAAAAGTAAAACTTTACACAAATAAAAATTAAATCAGATTTTATATAAGTAAATGAGGATTAAATAAGAAGAACTCTCTATTTTTCTTTCAGAGGAGGTTTCACGTTGGTTTGGGATCAGGGGAGGGATAGCGCGTCACCATCTGAGGTCGGAGGGGGGGAAGGAGAGTGGCGACGCTCTTTTGGTGGTCGGAGTCGGCAATTTCATTTCGGTTTGGGTGGAGGGGGTTTTAGGGGTGGTTTTCTCGTTGGAGAGGGAATGACGGAGGAGGTGGTGTCTTGGGAAGGTCAGGGTGGCGCATCATCGCGGCGGCGTGGGAGGGGGGACTCCGGCGAAGGGGGCTCGTTGGTCAATGGCCGTGGGGTAGCAGCCTCGTGGAAGTTTTTTTTATCTAATTCGTTTTCTATTTGAATGAGGGTTGAACTCGAAAGGGAAAAGAAGGAAAGGGGGGTTTAGTGTAAAATTATATTATTATTTATTTATTATTTTATTTAATTCTCCAACAAGTTGAGTTTACATTGGAACTCTAAACAAAACACACCGGCTATCACCCCTAGTTACTTACCTCCATTCCAAACAACATGGGATATGTTTCGCCAGCCAATTCCGCTGTTTCAATCAGTTTCCGCTAAATTTAAAATGTAAATCATTATATTTTAAATTCAGACGCACATTTTATTTTACCAGGATCACATATGGACTCCAAAAATTCAAAAAAATAAATATGGCTATGTTTTGACGATACGGTCCTAGCAAAACTAATTTCGTCGAATTTGGAGACCGCTTGAAAAATGGTCATTTTCCAGTCGATTAATTTCGAACTGAAAATGCCAAACACGTTTAAATACATCACACTCACATATTGATTCCAAAAATTATGAAAATTGGAATTCAACAATAATTTGACATTCCGTGTCCAACGAAAGTGGTCACGTCAAAAACGGCGGTCGTTTGGAAAATCGCTATTTTTAGGGGCTACATTTCCGTAGCGACTATTCTGAATTTTCAACTGGACATAACTTTTTATTCCCACTATGAAATTTCAATTTTTTAGGTTCTTGGAAAGATATTTTCAAGCAGATTCAAATATTTCTGGTTTCACTAAAATCCAGTTTATTTTGAATCCTGTACATTCATTTGAAATTTGAAATCGAAATTACAAACTACCGCGCCATTTCCAATTCCTTCTATAATTTAAATAAATTTTTATATTCTAATTTAGATTTAAATAAATATATACATTCTAATTCTATTCAAAATAAATTTCTATCCATTATTATTTAAAATAAATCATTTTAAATATTCAAAATTCATTAAATTTGCCAAAACAAAAAATTAAATTGGTTCTGTTTTTCCGGGTTGTTACAATCTCCCTCACTTAAAATCTTTTCGTCCTCGAAAAGGAACGGAGCTTAAAGTTGCTTAACTAATCAACTCAACTTTCAAATGGTAAGTCTGTTTGATTAATGTGACCACTCTACAGAATGAAAAACCCTCATCCGAATCCATTGAAGTGGTTTCAGGTCAAAACTCCGTACCAATCAAAAGTTATAGGCGAAACAAGATCCGCCAAGGGAAAAACGGTCATTTAAAATTCATCAAAAATCGTAAATGTGGGAAATGGTCCCAATAATCATTTCCCAAAGCTGCACGACCATATGACTTTGTATGTAGATAAAATAAATATTGTAGATCCTCCGATGCATAGAATGCAAGTTGTTACAAATATATATATATATATATAATGGAATTTCAAAAGTAAAGTAAATGAAAGGATTTGAAAATATACATATATGTATATATAAGTATATCTCCAATATAAAGGAAATAAAAGAATTAAGAATACACACACACACACACACACACACACACACACACACACATATATATATATATATATATATATATATATATATATATTGAAATTTCTAGAGTAACAGAAATGAAAAGGAGTTTGTGTAAAAACATAACGTTATATTTCAAAGTAAGGAAATGTGAATTAGAATGGTTTTATTCTAAAATATTAGTGTAGGCTATTGTTTTCAAGTGATGAAACATAAATGGATTTTCACAATTATTATTTTATGAATAATAAGTTGAATTGGTTTTCTTGTTATAAATAATGAAAAATGTTATGTTAAATGTGTTGCAAATAGTTTATAAATGGAATATTGGATATAGTTATAGTATATTTTTCTAAGTATCAAAATGAAATGGTTTTGTGAATATTAGTATATTGAAGTACGAATTGTAATGTTGTTTTTCAAATATTGGAATATTTAGATTAACCATTTATTTAATTATTTCTAATTAAATAAGCCAAATGATGTTGAGTACTAAACCAGTAAATCCATTTTTATTTTTGAATGGTTGTTTTATTTGATAATTAGATAACCGACTATCAAATCTGGCTCATACGATTATTGGTAAGGAAAGACCGGAATCGACTTTATAAAACCATTCCGACTAGCAAATACGAAAATGTGGAAGACATCAGATGCTGATTGAGATGAAGAAATCGAAGACTGCTGATCTTAATAAATATACGAGCCACTTAAAATCTCTAAGTCGATGCGGAGATGTATTGGGGTTCTATCATGGTTGAAATTTATGGATTTGCAAGGGCTACTCGCTACTGATCTATAGGGTGATACCTAGGATATAGTGGGAGGCTACCTTCGGTTTATCTTGTTCCTGGATGACTTGTATGGATGGATGTCTAATGGAGTATTTCTAAAGGAATTACGTACATTGATTTCTTTAAACGTTCCATAGTTGGTGGTGAAGAGGGGCACTTCTCTTAGCTTAAAAACTTGAGTATTTTTGTGAATGTTAATTAGTGATATCTGGTGGATCTGACAATGTGGTACCCAAAGCGAATGGCGATGTGATGTTCTAAAGGTAATGTTAAACCTTAAGCCTCATCAACTGAGAAATGAAAAAAATCGGGCGGGTCGCATGGCTATGTGGGTTGCTCCCATTAGGGTGTATTGTCACCATCTAGAGAATATTCATATTTGTTCTTCTTTTCACTTCTGTATCTTCTGGGAACAGTTATGTTAGTACTAACTGTAGGTGACAATATATTCGGTACTCTCAAGCGAAATGAGGGACCAGTCATGTTTAGCCTGAGTTGCAAGATGTTCTTGTTGAACTCGGTGTATTACTCTCTAGAGATAAACTGGCGGAAATGTGGTTGCCTATAGCTTGCCATGGAAATCCATTCTACAATAAGAGCCCGCGGTTTTGATTGTATACAATGTATGTAGAGCATGAGATGCAAGCGTTTTGCTAGATTGTTTTTTTTTTGTATTTAGACATTATTATAATATTAGAAAAGATATGATTTCAAAAAACATTGGGTTATCATAAGGTAAAAACTGTCTGTATTTATGCGTGGATTTGGTCTTACGATTATCCTTTCTTTCGAAAAGATTTTGACTTTAAAAATCAAGTTGTATGATATTTAAAAATAGCGAATTTTCTCACTTTGGTTCACTGATCTGACGTTTGTAATGCTCGGGTTAAACCAGGTTTTACAGGTTCAGGTTAACGGATGCATTGAAGTCCAAAGGGTAGCTGAAAGTGTTCAGATGTATGATATCTAGTTTTATTCCATTGTATGCTATGTATGAGGACAAATTATTATAACTGTCCAGATGTATTGATGTACTCTGATGATTGCAAGTTTTAATTAAAAGCTCTCAACAAAGTTTTATTTCTATATTATATTTTGTTCCGCTGACATGTGAGACTCTGTGCTGTGTTGGCTCTTCTTCTTCTTTTACTCTAATATTTCTTTCTTTCTTATCTCACCCTCTAAATTTATCTAACAACTATCTGGTTTTTCAAATGCTTGAATAGACAACATGGTGTTTTATGTCGATTTTCGGGGTCGAAAATCCTTAGGTTGTTACAATTGTTTGAGCTAGTAAGTCGATAAAACAGATTTTATTAACTAATCTAATCATTATACTTTTTGAAATCATATTTAAAAACGATTGTAGTATCCAGAACCATGCACGGTTATTTCAAATTTTTAAAAACTCAAATTTCAAAATATCAGAAATTCTGAGTCGTTACAGTATAAATTTAATTTAATTAAAAATGAGCTTGCAACATCGTAATAATCTGTAGTTTAATGTTTTGAACTTCAAATGGATGTATAGGGTCTAATATAAGTTGGAATTCTTTGAAAAGGGGATCGTCCAGATCTATTGGATTATAGTTTTCTAATGAAAGAGAAAAATCGAGATTTCATATTGCAGATTTTGAGTTATGCCCAAACCAAATTTTCATAAAGTCACTATGGAAATGTTTATGAAACCGTACCAATTTATTAAAAAAATAAAAGGGATTTTCATTAAATTAAATATCGTTTGAACTTGAAGTTTAAATATCGAGTTTTAAATCCGAATAGGTTTATTTCACTACGTCATAGATTGCATACTGCAATACCAGAGAAGTGATGCAGTAAATGCCAAAAAGTGATCTGCGACAACTCTTTTTCAGTATCGCATTTTGCCACGTTGTCATAGAGTCAAAGGCAACACTTTTACGATCCTATGGAAAAATCGGTACAGTTGTTGCCACATACTAAATTTACTAAAAGTGGACGCCACAATCTAGGCCCCAACATAGGGGTGCCACATTGTGGGACCTACTAAAATTTGTAGCCTGGGTTCACCGAATCCTGTTGTGGGGCCCACATTCATTAACCTATGGCAACGCTTTTACCATCCGATGGCAATGCTTTGCTAGTTTATTACAACATTTAACATCACATACTGCAACATTATATGATAGCTATGCAATACCTTTTGCAATTTAAATTGGCCATGTATTCAAACACAGTATTTTATTCAAATAAATATTTTATTCAACATTTCAAATTGTACAAATTTTTTGACTCCACTATTGTACATTCACTTGTATATTACACATTAATTCATATGTACATGCATTCTTCACTACATTGTCACTCGATTCACTCATATACAGACTCACACATACAATCATAAGCAAGAAAAAATACACGAAAATGATTATATAAACTACTACCTTTATTTTATTTTCCCTTCTGATGATTCGCTCACAAAGTATGCGCAACTTCTCTAGTTCATTCATGATTGGCCTCTGGTACATCGGCATTCATTCATCATTGATCGCCTTGAATTTATCTGCATCACATATATTTATGATATTAATAGTAGTGATTTTACAAAAAACAGAAACAATCAACAATCATTTTAGTTCAATCGTTGTAACAACCCTGAATTTTGGGGCCAATTTAAAATTTTTATTTTAGAAATTTTAATGGAATTAGAATATTTAGAAATAAATTCTTGGATGTGTTAGCAGGAAAATATCATTTTGTTTGATCATGTTGTATTAACATGAAATGTCACCTTGCTTGATCATGTGGTATTAATATAAAAAAATGCCATTATCATATGAAATGTCATATTAGTGTAAATGCCATTATAGTTAGAAAGGTATGTTAGTATAAAAATGCCATTTTAATTAGATAATGTTATATCAAAATAAAAATAACATAAATAGGAATTTTTTTATAAATTTCATTTATGTGGCATTAACATTCATAGGAAATTTATTACAAATAAATAGCCATTTATTTGTCATTTGAATTTGGTTAGGGTGATTTGCTGAATGATATCGTTGTATGATAGAAATAAAGGGTGTAATTTAATACTGGAAATAAACTACAATAGATTGTAATTAAAGTCCATTAAAGTGAATTAATAAGGTAACGGTAGAAGATTGATTACAATAGAATAATTGATTTACTTATGCAACCATTTGCTTTTGTCCATATACATTAAACATATAACCATATTTGGATTGCTAATTTATTTTATTTTTTTATCGTGTAACTCATTGACATAATTAAGTCAAACCAAATTTAGGGGAATAATATATATATACTTAATGAAATTTAATTACAATTGAAACCAAAACTATAAACCGGTGTAATAACTAACTTGAATTTTGGTATGTGAATTTGTTTTGAAAATATCGTAAATTATTTAAGCAATCAAAACGATATATATGTAAAATGTAGCATTTCGAAATAAACTTATATGGTTAAGATGATGACTGCGAATTATGAATGTAGCATGTGTAAATAAATACTAATTGGTCATATGGTAATTATGATGTTATATATTTTGAAATTTTAAATTCACAAACTTTGTCACAATTAGCATTAAACTAGCATTAATTCTTTTCATTTTATCCTATCTCTCTTTCATTGTTATCTATTTTTGAAATTTGAAAAATGTGTCATTATAGCTTGTCATAAAAGGGAATGTCAGGAAACATAAATGGGAAGTAAATAAGCCAGCCTTAGTCAGCAATTCATTTTTCTTTGTCACATATAACATACAAAATGTGAATGGGCCTTGAGGAATAAAAGAACAAATAGCAATGATATATACATACCTTAAAATTTTACAAAGCCAAAATCCTAATAGTAATATGACCAGGCGCCACCAATTCATTAAACGGCCATTGTATTCTCTCCTTCCTCCCTCACTCTAATACGATTCTTTCATCAATTCTAAGAATTTCCAAATAGGAAAAATCTTTAGCTAAGAGAGTTCTACAGTTTCAACGGTCACGATCTCCTCAGGCTCATGTTGGTGGCGTAAGTGGAGGAGGCTGGCAGCGACTTGGTGGTGCGTTCAAATCTGGCGCCGGTCGATTCTGGTGATGTGCGTTTGAAGAAGGAGCGGTTTACAGAAAGGATTAAGGGTAACAATTTAATTAGGATAATATAATTCAAATATGTAATTAAAGTATTGAATGATTAAAAGGCCATATCTTATCCAAATCAGAACAGAATTGAGCGATTTTCAAAGCGTTGAAATTGTGAAGAAAAGATCTACGAGATGGAGTTGAATAGATCTAAAACATAGCATTTTGGAAATTCAGGAAATTTCAAATCTGAATTATTCGATGAGAAATTCTATTATTTCATTTTATAATTAAAATTTGTTAATGATAATTGTAGTATTCTTCATATGCCGTAATACTCTGCTGTTTTCTATACGTGATTTAATCTGTGTATCATTAGAATGTTGAAATTAATGTTTATGTTAATTAGGGAATTGAATCAAACAAAATTATCATTGTGTTATTAGAATGCTGAAATTAATGTTTATGTTAATTAGATAATTGAATCAAACAAAATTAACATTTTGTTATTAGAATGTCGAAATGAATGTTTATGATAATTAGAGAATTGAGTTGCGACAAAATTATCATCTTTGTCAAATATAAGAGTTGCGACAAAAAAAATTATCATCTTTGTCAAATATAAGAGTTGCGAAAAATTATCATCTTTATCAAATGCAAGAGTTGCGAAAAAATAGAATGAGAAGTTTGGCATGAGACCTGACACCCCAATTATACATTAATATCCTATGTATTGACATGAAAACTTACACCAAAACAAAATGATTACATGTATTATTATGAGGAATGGACATCATAATTGACACTAAAATATTAGTTGTTTCCATATATAGGAATTGTTATGGAAACATTGACACCAAAATATTAGTTGATATCATATGTAGAAATATGAAGGTGATATGAAATTAACATAAAATAAACATATTTTTAGTGTCATTAAGTTTTATATAAAATAAACATATTTTTAGCGTCGTTAAGATTCGTGAAAATGAGCATAATTTTAATGTCATTAAGTTTCACCAAAAATGAAACATTATTTTTAGGGTCAAGTTGTTTCATTAAAAATGAAACATAAATTTAGTGTTCTGTAGAATCATTAAAAATGAATATTTTTAGTGTCATGTTGAAACATTGAAAATGAACATATTTTTAGTGTCATGGTTATTCAACTAAAAATAATATATTCTTAGTGTCATTATGTTGCAATTTGAAATAACATATTTTTGTTGTCATTTATATTACAATAAAAAGATTTCATGTTTAATGTAATATGGTTCATTAGAAGGATTAAACAAAAAGAAAAAAAATGTTTAATTAGAATAGACATGCCATTTTTATTAGGAACATGTTATGTAAGATAAATTTGTCATTTATGTAAAAATTGAATTTGTTATTTATGTAAAAAATTGAATTTGTCATTTATGTAAAAAATAATTTGTTAGTTATGTGAAATTTAATTTGTCATTTATATGAAGATTGGAATTGGCATTTATGTTAAGATAAATTTGCCCTTCATGTTTAAATATTATAATGTCATTTATTGAAAATGTCATTAAAATTTGAATGTCATTGAAACTAGAATATCATTAAATTAAAATGACATTAAATTATAAAGTCATTAAAACTAGAAGGACATTAGATGAAAAAAGGTCATTAGAATTCATAGAAAATATGTTTCCATATAAAATATTCTCTTTATATGACATTAGAATTCATCACTTTTATTTAAGAATGGCACGTGAATTAAAAACATCAATTTTGTTAAGAAGTGTCATGTAAAATAATATTTTTAGTAGAACAATTATAATGATTAATTAAAATTGTACTTGGACACGAGGTTAGGTCACATTTGTGGTGGAAGTCTGCCCGGACCCGACAGGTATATCCAGCAGCCAAAAATGTTGGGCCTAATGTGAGAGGTCCAAGTGCGCAAATACAAATTGGGGCAAGACACGAGGTTAAGCCTGACTTGTGGGATAAGTCTCCCCGGAACCGACCGGCCCATCCAGCATTCACAAGTTGCAGGCCTAATGTGAGAGGTCTGGCCCTAATTAAAATATAAATGGTTAAATAGAAAATGGACATTATTTACACCGTCATGAGTTAAATTAGAAAGTTACATTATTTTCACCGTCATGTTTAAAGAAGAGAAAATTACATTTTTATGTAATTAGATTAAAAGAAGAAATTTATATTTTTATGTAATTAAGATGAAGAGAAAGAAAGAAAATTACATCTTTATGTAATTAAAACCAAAAGCAAGAAATTTACATTTTTATGAAATTAAGATTAAAGGTAAAAGTTACATTTTTAATGTAAATTAGATTAAAAGGGAAAAATTACATTTTTCATGCATGTAGATTAAAAGTGAAAAATTACATTTTTATGTAATTGGGTTTTAATTAAAAAGAATAAGGATATGAAATTACATTTTTATGTAATAAAAATAAAAATAAGGATATGAAATTTATATTTTAATGAATTAGGTTTTCATTAAAAAGATTAAAGATATGAAAATTATATTTTCACGTATATAGATTAACACAAAATTATCGTTTTGTTTGTAATATAAAATTATTATTTTTGTTTTGCATTGAAAAGATAATAAAATTATCAATTTTGTTACATTGAAATAAACAAAAAAATACTCATTCTTGTAGAAGTAAAGGTGAATGAACAAAAAATATTCATTTGTTGAAATTAAAATGAAACACAAAAATGCTCATTTTTGTTGGAATTGGTATGATAAACAAAATATACATTTTGTGTAATTCGAAAGATGAAACAATAAAATGTACATTGTTGTGTATAAGATGTGTATGTGTATGAAAATAAATGGTGTGTACATTGTACGTTAATATTGTATATACGAATAGGGATATTTTTCGTTAGCAAAATGTAATGAAATAAAATACATTTCATTACACATTATAAACACTTCGATAGGTTGTGAAACAAAACATTCACTACTTGTTATATAATTACGTTAACGAAATGGAATTTAATTATTTATATATATATATAAATAAAGATAAATTGTTATAAATTACTAATAACGATATGATTTGATTTCCAACTTATATATATGAGAATTATTTGGAAAGTCCGATCTATCTCATTCCAAATAATTTAAGCGACGTTTAAAATTCAAGTTTTGAAGACAACGATAGAAGACCGACGATCTTCATATCGAATGGACAACGACTGCTGATGCCCGTGATTGGAGTAGCTACCTTGAAGGGGTTACAGTGGAGGCCGTCCGGACGTAGTGTTGATTTGTACGGATTTGGCTTTCACTCAGACCCAGAGCATAAGTTTATAAATGGATGTGTGTCTGACGTTGAATTTTGTTCTATGTAAATTGATTTCTATTAATATATGACCGTTGGTGGCGGAGAATTTATTCTCTTGCTTAACACCCCTAAAGGTTGTGTATTAATAGTTATCAATCGCATGGCGTGAATTGTCAACGTGGCATGCTAAGTTAAAGATGACCAAGGCTTTGTTGAAAAGCAGGCCTTGTGGTTATAACGTTACTTCGTGAGCCTCACAACCCGGTTGAGTCTAAAACGGGAGAAGGGAACGCAGGGAAAGCAGCACATTTCTTTCTAGCTAGAAGTGGTGTCGGTGCTTAAACTGGCTGATATTTACTTATGTGGATGATGGAATGTGGCATGCCTCAGATGATAGGTCCTATAGGATCGGGAAACGTGTGTTCAGGAATAACTAATCCACGAAGCTGTATGTGTGGACCAGCCCTGCAGCTATCCAAGGGTTATCTACGGGGAATCCTGAGGCATTAGCTAGAGTGTCTCAAATCGGTAAGGAGCTCCTCCCTAGCCTTGACTCATGATGTAAACCCAATTGCCAATACGACCTCATGCGGTTTTGATTGTAGAACTAGTATGGCGACATAGTAGGATGGGGTACTATGCCGTCTATGATTGATACATTATGATTGAATTGTTTTTATTAAAACATATACAGACTAATATCAAATCCGTTTTTATCGTATCAAGCATTTTTGACCATTATAAGGTTAAACTCTATCCTCCGGTTTGCGTTGCATTGTGTGATGGGACTTGAGTCTTGTAATGGTTTCATTTTTCCAAAAAGCATTGCGTTGTTTTACGATTTACTTTTAATTATGCACGGCAATCCATTGGGATAAACCCCTTCCGTTATAGCGGCGTGGTCCTTGGATTTGCCTTATTACTATTAATAATATTAGTTAAGAATTCTCACACCAGTCCCATGACTGACTCGTAGTTTGTTTCACTTTGCAAACTCGGGTGCCCTCTTTTCCACACAGGCAGTCAAGTAGCTATTTGCAGATATTTATCTTTTGAGCAGGATTCTGGATCGAAGCTTAAAGTTGTATCCAGAGCATAGAAGTCTTCCGCTGTTTATTGTATTTAATTTATTGTAATTTATCTTCCACTGTAATTTTTTCAATGTACTCTGATATTCTGTATTCTGATGTAACATTTTTGTGATGTTATAAAAGTCTGTTGTTATTGTTCTGATGTTGTTGTATTGCCAAAGTTAATGTGTTCGGGTTTTGAACGGTCTTGGTCGATTTTGCGATCGATCGGGTCGGCGAAACCCAGGCCGTTACAGTCGTCCAAGTCTCTTAAGCTATACTACAAGTCCTGTTAACTGGCCTTTTGGTCCAGTCAACAAAAGTACTCAAGACACGCTCTACTCAGCCCATCGCGTGAAGCCGGGGCCAAAGGCAAAACTCAGGAAGTGCAGAGGCAAGGTCCGAAGAAAGATCCCGCCGGCAAGAACCTCGCACCTTCGCCACCACAACGCCGTGCCAACGCAGTTAACTAGCCTTAACAAATCCTCTCACCAAAATCTGCTTCGCACCCAGCCGGGTGCGAAATTTCGCACCTATCAGGTGCGAAATTTCGCACCTCGCCCAGGTGTGAATTTCCCAAGGCCAATTGCAGGAGGCGCGAATTTCTGGAAGATGGTCCCCATTTCTATCTACTTCTACCTAACCCCCACCTAACCACTTCCTATAAATACCCCATGGCCTCACACTTCAATGAGAGAGAATTTTAGAGCTTAGAGACCTCCATAAAGCTTCATTAAAGGCATCTCCTCTTTGAGAAAGAAGGAGGACAAGATTGTCTTTTTCCTTATTGTTCAATATATGATAATTATGATATCATATATCATGAAGCATGAATGTAATGAGATATCGTGAGATAGTCTCAACCTTGTAATTTCTTCCAAGTGATTAATAATATTCCAACGACTCTTCGAAGTGGACGTAGGCCCTTACTGAGGCCGAACCACTATAAATCTCTTGTGTTATTTACTGCTTATGTTTGAAATATGTTATTGTCTGTGCGACCATATTTGTAATTCCTATTAATTGGGAATCTTTGGTGTTTGCGACATTTTTTGTCGTCAACATTTGGTGCTTTCACTGAGAAAACTTGGATATTGCGTCTTTCTTGCACATTACCATATCGAATTCGTCAAGCTTAAGGTTCCCTACTTAACCTGCTATCAAGTCCGCGTACGATGGTAAAGAAGTCAAAGAACGCAATAATCGGCTCTTCAGCCGCAGCCGAGGCCGGTACATCTCGACGACCTCAACCGACAGACATCCCGACCACTAATGAAATTGAACCTCCTATTGTGGACCCTGAAGCGCCCGCAGCAAGAGTGCAAATCCGTATGCTTAGTGAAAAATATGACAGTACAGCCATCGAGCTCAATCAAGCGCTAAGGAATAACATCGACCTTATGCGCCAACTTAACGAAAGTCAGCGCGTCGTCGCTCAACTACCACTAGCTCGGAACAATGCTCGACCTCGGCCACCAACATTGGAAACTTTCCTCTTCCAAGTCAAGGGGCCCATACCGGAGAAGAAGGTTTAGTCCCATCAACAACGTCGTCGTCCGAACTAATGCCCTCGACAATGACAATGGATACGCCAATGGCAACGGCGACCGGACCACGGTTACCTATGGCAAGGACGCCCAACCTCGGGATCGTTCTCGCCTAATCATCAATGAAGGACCTGCTCCTACTAACCAACCTCCTCCTCGACAAGACCCAGCGACCGCCCGCGGAGACAATGAACCCACCATTCAGGGGGCCCATGCTTTTCTAGAACCGGATCCGCGTGACCCCGCCCCACATCATCACGCACACCAGGCTCCCGTTATAGATGTCGAGGACATGGAAGAAGACGATGAATACATCCACCCTAGAAGAAGCCCTCGTGCCAGAACTCTGGAACCTCGCCAAAACCCATGGGTCCCGATGGCGAACCCTCATCCGACCTACCTTCCCGACATGATCCAAAGGATCATGAGGGAGATGCGAGGAAATGTGCATGTTCATGGGAAGCGCGCATTAGACGCAACCCTTTCAATCGAAGAGTTAATGAAGCTGAATGGTCACGACGCTTTAGCATGCCTCAGATGCCGCTCTACAACGACACCACTGACCCTTGTCCTTTCTTAAACCGTTATGAGTGGAAAATGGACTCAAGCAGAGGCGACGATCCAGCCAAATGCAAATGATTTCCGGTCTTCTGGTCGGGGACCGCTTTATTATGGTTCTCTCGTCTCCCGCTTGATTCCATCAACAACTTGGGCCAATTAGCGACACAACTAGTCAAGAAGTTCAGAATGCACATTCCAACTCCGAAGAACCCCCTTACCCTTTCCAACTTATGCCAAGACCTACGAAATCACTTAAAAGCTACCTTTCCCGGTTCAACATCGCCCTCGCCGAAGTCAAGGATCCGGATCCGCGCACCATCCTCTTCCAGCTAGCTAAAGGAGTCCTTCCTACTTCCGAATTCAGGGCATGGATTGACCAAAAGCAACCGAAGAGCCTTGATTCTTTCTATGAGAAAGCGGGTCATTTCTTATGCCAATAAGAAGCAAGGCGGAACCGCGTCTCCGACACCAGCCGCCCCACCGACCCTCGGACTGACACCGCAAATAACCGCCCTCGGGTTCCAGAAGCAGGAAGACCCCCAATCCGAACACGGGGGCAGGACCCCCTAGACAGAGACCAAGCAACGAGGGACAAGGCGGCTGGGGCAACAATCAGGTCCAGACAGAGCCAAGGAAGCCCGGCCCCTACCGTGCTTACGAGACATATACCTGTTATATGAAAATCCGGAGACCATCTACTTGGAAACATGCAACACCCTGCCATATCCAAAACCCCTCACAAGGGAGTCGACTGACTCCGAGAAGAACACGGGGAGATACTGCCGATATCACAACATGTATGGACATAACACTTACGAATGTCGACAGCTTCGAGATGCGATTGAAAAACTCATCCGCGAGAAGCGGCTCGAACGATGTGTTCAAGAGCCTTTTCCACCCGGAGCCAATCCAAAACCTTCAGCGCCAACTCCTCAAACGGCCGCCAAGACGGCCCCTGGGCCGTCTAATGCAAGGCTAGTGATCGTGATCAATACTATATACGGTGGACCGAGCCTCACGTATGACAGCTTTCGAAAGATGGAGTAATACGTGGGTTCCATTAAACATGCAACCTACGAGTCTTGCTCTGCTCTCGATGAATACACCCCTGCTAAGCTCCGGAAAACCATGTGGGACAACATCATTTTCCATGAAAGGGAGTCCACGGGAATTGAAATCCCGACCACCGATCCTTTAGTCATAACGGCTCAAATTGGCGCTGCAACCGTCCGAAAGATATTGGTCAATTCGGGAAGCTCGGCCAACATCATCTTCAAAGCAGCCTACGATCAGATGAAGTTAGAAGTAAAAAAACCTCAAACCATGCCACTCAACGATTCACGGCTTTAATGGGGTATCCAGCTGTCTAGTGGGAGTCATCGACCTACCCGTTGAACTTGGCACGGGGGATCGAAGCCGAGTCTGAATCCTCACCTTCATGGTTATTGACATTGCCTCATCATACAACGTCTTCCTCGGACGCCCCTTCCTCACAGAATTCTGCGTTTGCTTATCGCCATGGTCTCTCCTAATGAAATTTCCAATAGAACACGGGATCACAACAGTCAGAGGCGACAAGTCAGTCCTAGGGAATGTTACGCAATAGAATGGAAAAATACGCGCAATAGGGATAAGGGTAAAGCAGTACCTGCCCCCTTTTGCGCCAAGACCGCCTCAGCATAGCAATCAGCGGCATATGGGCCCTGGCCCAGGCGCCACTCCTGTCTTTCAGACGACCTTGACCCAAGGAAAGACGAAGAGCCCGAGTACGAGAGACCAACTCCAGTCGATCCCACGATGGATGTACCGGTTACCCCCGATGACCCATCACGGGTACTGAAGATAGGATCGCACCTGCACCAAGCCATCAAAGATGACCTCATGGATTTCTTGAAAGGCAACTTGGAAGTATTTGCATGGACTCAATCCGATATGAAGGGCATAGACCCACAATTGCTTGCCAGTCTTTGGGCATACATCTTAAAATCCATCCAGTCAAGCAGAAGCACCGCTTCCTGGGGCCTGAGAGGTCCAAGGCACTCGAGGAAGAGGTTGATCGCCTGCTAAACAACAACTTCATCTGCGAAGCCTACTACCCCGAGTGGGTCTCCAATCCGGTTCTGGTCAAGAAGGCCAGATGGCGGACGTGCATCGATTTCTCTGATTTGAACAAAGCTTGCCCGAAGGACAGCTTCCCTCTCCCCAAGATCAACTAGCTAGTCGACTCAACCGCCGGATACCAACTACTATCTTTCATGGACGCCTACTACGGTTACAACCAGATCTCGATGGATCTCCGCGACCAGGATCATACCTCCTTCATAACCGACTGCGGACTTTACTGCTATCGTCATGCCTTTCGGCCTTAAGAATGTCGGTGCTACATATCAACGGATGGTTAATCGACTTTTCAAAAATCAAATCGGGAAATCCATGGAGGTGTATGTGGACGACATGCTAGTTAAATCGAGACTGTCTAGCAGTCACGTCCACGACCTCTCCGCAATGTTCAATGTCCTACGCCAGCATGACATGAAACTCAATCCTTTATAATGTTCCTTTGGCATCGCCTCAACAATGTTTCTAGGTTTCATCGTCAACGGCCCGGGCATCGAAGCTAACCCAGAGAAAATCCAGGCCATTCGGGATATCTGAATCCCCGAGAACATCAAGGATGTTCAAAATTTGAACGGGAAGGTCACCGCATTAAGTCGATTCATCTCTAAGGCCACCAACAAGTGCATTCCTTTCTTTGATTTACTTTGAAAAGGGAAACGCAATTTCAAGTGGACCCCCGAATGCGTTTCCACATTCAAGGAACTCCTGAATCACTTAGAGCGACCACCCATCTTATCTAAGCCTATAGACCACGAGGACTTATACATTTACTTGGTTGTTTCTCCACGGGCAATCAACTCGGCGTTGATACGACTCAAGGATCGCATGCAATGACCCATCTACTGCATTAGCAAACGACTGACGGGGGCAGAGAAGAACTGCCCGAAGCTCGAAAAACTGGCATTCTGCTTACTAATCTCCTCCCGGAAGCTCCGGCCATATTTCCAGGCTCATCCCATAAAAGTCTACACTGACCAACCGCTGCGTCCGGTCCTGCAACGACCTGAGGCATCCGGCCGACTGCTGAAGTGGAGTATGGAACTAAGTTAGTTCGAGATAACATTCATTCCCCGCCGAGCCATCCTTAGGCAATCCCTTGTCGACTTCATAGTAAAATTCACGGCTCCCGAGGGAACCTCTGCAGAAGATGCCGAAACACTCGACAACATGTGGAAGTTGTTCGTAGACGGATCCTCCAACATCAAGTGCTCGGGAGCCAGTATCGTACTCATCCACCTGAGGGATGCTCAATACACTATGCATTAAAGATGAATTTCTCTGCTACCAATAACGATGCGGAATATGAGGCAATGTTAGCCGGTTGAGAATCGCGATCGGGCTCAAGCTGAGAACTATCCAAATCTTCTCTGACTCGCAACTCGTCGTACGCCAAGTGATAGACGAGTACCAAACGAAAGCTGAAAGGCTCGCTTTGTACCTAACTCATATTCAGAAGCTGCTCACCCACTTTGACCACTTCACTATCACTCACTTTCCGCGAGAGCAAAACGAAAAAGCCGATTCATTGGCCAGACTGGCGAGTTCTGAAGACCCGCAGCTTTTGGGATTCGCCCTCGTCGAAGTACTCAACTCCCCCGGTATCAAGCCAATTCAAACTAGCATGGCCATGACTTCCAAACCAGAACTGGAATCATGGATGACGCCAATCGGGAGCTACCTAGGACATGGGACCCTCCCAGAAGGCCACAAAGAACGGCGAGTGCTCACCCGCCAGTCAGCCCGTTACCTTCTCGTAGACGGGATATTATATCGAAGAGGCTTCTTCGTCCCCTTACTTAGGTATGTGGCCCATGAAGATGTCCAAAGAATTCTCACTAGCGTGCATGAAGGCGAATGCGACGACCATACAGGGGGGCAAACACTAGCCAGGAAGATACTCCGACACGGTTACTACTGGCCCATGCTCGACCTAGACGCCACACACTATGCTCGCAAGTGCAACAAATGCCAACACTTCTCTAAGATCCCAAGAGCCCCGCCGACGGAACTGACACAGATGACCAGCCCCTGGACATTCGCCATGTGGGGAATGGACATCATTGGAACTCTTCCCATGGCCAGAGGCGGGGCACGATACGCCGTCGTCACAGTAGATTATTTTACCAAATGGGCAGAAGCTGAAGCCCTCACCACTATCACCACCAAGAAGATGATCAACTTTGTGGTGCGCAACATCATTACTCAATACGGGGTCCCTCAAGCCCTCATCTCAGACAATGGCACTCAATTCGAGAGCGTCGAATTCAAGTCCTTCTGTCAGCGGCACGACATCGAAAAAAGGTTCGCTGTCGTAGCTCACCCCCAGGCTAACGGACAGGTCGAAGCGTTCAACAAATTCATCAAATCCATCTTCAAGAAGCGCCTCGAGAAGGCCGGGGGCACGTGGGCAGATGAACTTCCTCTAGCCCGGTGGGCCTACCGAACAACTCACAAGACAGCAACCGGGCACATGCCCTTTGCCCTTTCTTACGGGTCCGAAGCCATCATCGACATCGAGCTCGAGCTTCAGTCTCATCGTGTCACCTACTTCGATCCAAATACGAATCAGGACATGCTTCTAGGATCACTCGACTTGCTAGAAGAAAAAAGAAACGAAGCCGATCTACGTGCTGTTGCACAACGACAACGAGTCGCTCGGTATTACAACTCTCGAGTCCGCCACAAGTACCTCAACATCGGCAACCTCGTCCTAAAACAGGTCTTCCCTCCACCAATATGACTCGCTCCTCGCTGGGAAGGGCCATACTCCATTCTGACCCAGCAAAGGAACTTTCAAGCTTGCCACCGTGGACAAAGCTAAACTACCAAGGGCTTGGAACAGTGAACATCTCCGCCGTTATTTCACATAACTTAACATATGGTTGTTTATGTTTTCCAACGATGTTTTGTTTTGTAATGATTCAAGGCATTGTAAAGGCTATTCATGCCAAAAGTTATTAATGGAAATGATGTTCATTGTTCTGCCTCCCCACTCTGTGTTCACTCCTCACGCGACATAATTATCTAACCCTAATAGCTAGTTTCTATACACCGTCGTACCAACCCCCAACATGGGGGTCGGCATCGCCATATCAACCGCGGGTCAATCCCACGGGCTAACCACATTGGAAACAACCAGCATCTCAAACACGGGACCCGGCCACGCTACTCGAGTCGCCAGCCCGCATTTCGATCGAGTATAAAAAACCTCTGACTCGAACCTTGACCCAAAATCAAGGCCGAGGATAAATCGTTCAACCATCCAATAGCTTGACGGGGCAACACGAACTCCCCCTGAGCTATGGGTGTCGGTCGGAATTTGGCGCAGCACCAATACCGACCCTTAAATTGTCACATCCCCAAAGCTCTCAAGGCTGAGGGGTAGGCCACGGCCACGATCGGACCTTACGAGCTGATGATCCGGGCTTCTCTTTCCAGGCGAACGACTACGCGTTTAGGCTCGCCCTAACCTTATGAATGACGGGAGGGCCTACAAAGGACAAACCGCATAATGCGACGTCATGCGCCTCTGCTACTCTTGAGTTTAATCCCGGGCAACCCAAGAAAAAACAGTAGGCGCTCTAGCCGGGCTTCGGAAACTACGGGTCTCTTGAGCTGGGGGAGACTTACTAGAAGCCTGCGCACTGTCTTACGCCCCTCTAGAACTACAACCCAGTGCACGACACTCAATCACACCCCCGGGAATCACCAACCTGAGGCACAACATTCACAATCGATTTTTTGTCGAATGTAACGATAAGTATGCCTATGCAAGTACGGGACGCCCGAATACATGGGGGGAACATCCGAACAGTTAACACAAAATGCGATATTTACTAATTCACTTTTCATTACAACACACACACATTACAACCCACTACACTACTAATATCTTTTCCTTCTAATGGCATGGTGTACATGAGAACCACACCATGCCTTGAAAAACCAAAAGCGAGGGCTGAACTCTCGTAAACTATCAGCCTAGACTACCAAAATGAGCCCTAAAGTCATACTTAAGTAACTAATGCTAATTGTGCTTCCTCCTCTTGTCTTTTTGCTTCTTATTTGCAGATTCTGCACTCGAAGGTTCGTCCGTGGAGCCGAGTTTACTCTTGCTAGACCCTCCTTTCCCACTTCGGCTCCCTTTGGAATTGGTCGACCCGTGAGAAGTTGAGAGACGCCTCTCGCCCGCCTTGTCGCCACTAGGGATCTCAGTAACATCAGCAGGGGCAACTGGTGGCACAATAAGGGGGGCACCTCCAGCAGGAAGACCGATCATGGCTGCGCTTGCCTTCAGAGTCTTTTTCTTATCCCGCTTGGCTTTCTCCTTGGCCTCTTTAGCGGCCTGACGATCGACGAGCTTCTGGGACTCACGCGTAGAATCGCCAGCCCCGATTTTCTCACGGGCTTCAATGGCCCTTCGTTGGGCATCCTCATCCCTCCGTTTCTTCTAAGCCTCACGAGCTAGCCTTTTCCTCTTAGCCTCCTCATCAGTCTGCCCTTGGCAACAGCCCCAGCAGCACTCTCCGCAGTATCCTCCGTGACCTTTGCTATGATCTCCTGTGCAGAAGCATCATCCTGCCTCACCCTTGCCTCCATCGGACCTCGGGCAATCCCACTTTACCCATCTACCTCCTCTCCCTCATCATCAAGAAGGCCCTCATAAACACTGGAAGTTATTCTGATCCCCGAGAAGGTATCCAGCTGATCTCCACTTTCTCCAAGTCGAGTCCCCCCAAGTCCTGTCCCAGATTTAGTTGTTTGGTGATTCACGGGGGCAGGATCCAATGCTAAAGTTACTCCAGAAGGGGCTACACAATAAAAGCACAATCGGTTAACCCTCAAATTCGGTGATCACATCATCCTCTGGGATGCATTGCAAAGAGAGTTTACCTCCAACCAAGGGTGGCGTGGAAAGAGCCGAAGAAACCTCCGGCATGACAGGCAGCAGGAGCTCAGTACCGCCTGGGTCAGAATGCTCAATATCATGCTCGGTTGGAACTTGGGTCGAAGCAGCCGGGTCGATCGCAGTGACCGACCCAGGAACTGAGGGTCGAGAAGAGCTTCCCTCCGTAAGATCCACCGCTACCACAACACTTCCCGGCACAACAAACTTTCCCTTTTTGGCGGCGAGCCTCTCTAGCCTTTCTTTCTCCGCGTCCTCGAGCAGCAACTTCCTACCTCCTCCAATTTTATTTACGCTCCTCCACAGTCAAGAGGTCAGTCATAAGTTGTCGCTCGTCCAAGGTCCCAACTTCCAGTCCACACAAGAAGGCCTCGTACGGGACCAGCCTTTCCCAGGTCCGAGCCAGCTCACGGGAATAGTCATTCATCCAGGAGATTCCACGGAACTTTAAGGCTTTTACTAGCATGTTCTTGATATCCTCTCCACAGTCGAATACGCCCGGAACTCTGCATCCGCTAGCTCGCTCTTTAGTTGCTCCACTTCTCTCAGGCGCTCAGCTTCTGACCCCTCAACGGTGCCCAGCACATTTCGATTGCTGGCTTTCGCATCCTCTTTCGCCTTCCTCTCCGCCTCAAGCTCCCTCCTTAGGCGATCATTCTCAGCTTGCAAAGTCTTATTATCTTCCTGAAGCTGGAAGATTCTTGCGTTCTCCGTCTCCAACTCGACGCGAAATTGATCCACATCATCCTTCTCCTTCTTCAGAGTCATGTTCTGGGTAGTCAAGTCAGCTATGGTCTCTGTAAACATGGAGCGAGAATTATCCGCCTCATGTTTGAGTGTCTCATACCCCTGCTTTAACTCGGCTGAAAATCCACTAACTCCATGAGTCAGTATTCAAAGGTACGGGAGAAAACAACCCCAGACAAACATAAAAAAGGAAAGAGGAAAACCCACCAATTTCAGTATTCAGATTGGCGACGGAAGTCTTCTCGGTATCAATGATTATTTGCTGATCCAGATGCAAGTTCTTCACCCTGACCAGATCTAATAAATAATGAGAGTATTGGGTGAGCTCGTTGACCTGGTGATATGCGGCTTTCACATGATTCCATATCTCTCCAGAGTCCCTATTGGGAGGTGGACGAAGATCGGGGAGAGATGGCAGCTCGTCAAAGTAGAGTCAAGGGAAATGATGCATCAAAAACGCTTTCTTCTCCTCTGGGGAAAGCACTTGAACTTGGGATACGGTCAAATCTTCCGTTTCTACCCTACTCGGCCTCGGAGGGTCGAACGATGCCACTCTTCCCTTGGTTGTCTGAACAAGAGCCGGTGGGACAGTGACGGACGGAGTCGCTAATGGCATACAACTCAACCTTCCTAGATGAAGCCTCGAACCCCCACTGGGTACTCGGATCGAAGGAAGAGGGGGAGGAAGGGTCATAGAAGATAAGGACCTATCTTGGCGACGGCTCTCGCTACCATGACCTCACGGTAGTGGGACATCGCCATACATGCTAGCTCCCCTCCTGAAGGAGCCAATAAAAGCACTCTCGGGATGGTTGTAGTCTCCACGACCTCACACCCCGCTTCCTCTAGCCATATGACCTGAAAGGAACAACACAAAGTCAGTCGAGCAGCACGTTCAAGCGCTCTTTTATGCAGTTTAGTGTGTACAAGTGTGTGTCCTAAGTCTCTCTCAACAGACCAGATTGTCCCTCAGTTGAAGGAGTTAGTCCTTCCGCGGCACGAGCTATATCCTCCATACTAGCTACGCTCGGCCACAAAGACAAGTCCACGGGAACCGCATCCAGACCAGCGAACTGATTGTAACAACCCGGAATTTTAGGGCCAATTTAAAAATTTTATTTTGGAAATTTCAAAAGGAGAAATAGAGTAAATAAATAAACTCTCTTTAAAACAGAACGGGGATGACCCACAAAAAGGTAACTCCTTTTAACTCGGTTTCCGACGAAACCACTTTTGTTGGATCCGGAATGCCGGTTATTTGTTAAGTTTAATTTTCTGGAATTTTTCGACTTAATATGTGAGCCTGGCAAAATAAACCGTGTTCTGTTATTTTCAGTTGTAATTTTTATCGACTGAAAAATAGCCATTTTTCAAACGGTCTCAGAATTCGACGAAATTTATTTTGTTGGGACCGTATCGTCAAAACAAAGACAAATATATTTTTTCTGGATTTTTCCGGGTCCGTATGTGGCCCCGGTGAATTTTTAAAGACGGTAGAATTTTAAAATAAAAGAATTATATTTAAATTTGAAAAACGGAGGTCGAGACGAACCCTTGGGCTGACGGGACCTAGCCCATTGGGTCCGGAATAGGGTCTATTTGCTAAGGTGGGCTTCAGTTGGACTGAAATTGGCGCGGTTTGAAACGTTTGGATTTAAACGTAAAATTCACTTAAACTATTATAAAAAGGAAATTGAAAACCCTAAGCTACTGTTCATCTTCAAAATCGTCCGCCGCCACCCAATACATCAGTCGATTCTTTCTCCTCCAATTGCTCCCTCCTCCTCTCGAATTAGCACCTACCACACACCCCACGTCGAAGACCTTTCTTCCCTCTTCCCGACCATACTCGCCACCGTCCATCTCGTCGCCTGTAGCGACCGAACAACCGACCCAAACCCTCGGGTTTTGCACCGCCGCCACGGCCAGAGGGGCCCACCGAGTTGCCCCCCTTCGCCAGCGCACGTGCGCCTCAGCCAGCCCTTCAACGTCCGCCCATCAGCTCGCCCCCTCGTCGTCTGTGTCGGCCGAAATCACGAACCCTAGGTTCGAACCCAAGAACGAAGTCGCGGCCGAACTTCAGAATTGAGAAGAGAAGGGTATTCCTATTTTAATTAATTTAATTAATTAAATAAGATTTTTCTCTAACTTAAACCATTCATAACTTTGTCGTCCTAGCTCGGAATCCGGTGATTTCAGAAGCTGTGCACTCGTAAGACTGAGATCTACAACTCTAGACAGGAACGGAGTGATTCTGGGCAGTTTGAGATTTGGCCAAATTCGGAAAATTGTGAGAAATTCTAATTTATTAAAATAATTATAAATCGATGATGATCGTGAAATTATAGTTTGCGTGTTTTACCCTGATCTGTGACTGGGACTCTATGTTATGATGACATCCGTATTCCGCTGCTATGTTGATGTTGTTATTTTATAGTTTCTTATATTTATGCTGATACCTGTGTTATGTGTTGCTATATTTATGTTGTATTCCAAAGATCATCTCAGCTTTCGTTCTACGGAAGTTTGGGGTTATCACAGTTGGTATCAGAGCTTTGGTTTAACCCAAGCCTTGGGATATAACATATTTATAGCAATACGCCTCATTAGAGATAGGACTAAAAGTCCTAGAGTGAGCATAACATAATAGCGCATATTTATCAGTCGTTACATCATCTTCATCTTTTAGCCTTTCCTTTGAAAATTTTCATTTCTATTGGTCTGACTCTCCTCTTGATGTTACAGACTGATTGAAAATGAGTACTCGTGCAAGAACGAGAGCTGCAGCCCGAGGAAGAGGTGGAGGCAGAGGGCCTGCTAGAGAAGAGACTATTCGTGTACAGCCCGATCCCGTTGTCATACCACCACCTCTACCACCACAGCCATTTGACTTAGAGAGGATGTCGAAGAAATTTAAAAACTTGGGCGGAGTTCATTTCACTGGTAGAGAGTCTGCAGTTGAAGCAGAGTCATGGCTCAAAAATTGTGAAAAGATCTTAGAAGGAATGGAACTAGAGGATCAGAGGAAGCGTTTTCTGGCAGCTTGGCAGCTCAAAGATCAAGCCGAGCATTGGTGGGACACCGTTAAGATTGGGAACGATGTGGCCAATATGTCCTGGGCAAAATTCAAAGAACTTTTCAATGAGAAATACATTCCTCCACAAGCAAGTGAACGCCTCCGTGAACAATTTGTCAATCTGAAACAAGGAAATATGACTGTTGCTGAGTATGCGATGAAATTTGATGAGCTTTCCCGATATGCCCCTAACCTAATCCAAGACCCAACTGAGAAGAACAAGAAATTCATCAAGGGCCTCGCTCCAAAGTATCTGAATAGGGTTACAGCTCATATCGACCTTCCTTTCCATGAAGTTATCACCTTTGCCAGCCGTTATGAAGAAAATGATGAGTCTGCCCAAAAAGAGAGAGCAAAGAATCAGAACAATAGCCAGAAGGAGCAGACTAGCAAGAAACCAGAGACAGGGAATTCTTCTGCTTCAAAGCCGCAAGCAAAGAAAAGGGACAGGAGCAAGCTGACATGTTATAACTGTGGCAGGACTGGGCACTTTGATTTTGAGTGCAAAGCCCCTAAGAAGGTCAAGAGAAATGATTCAGGCCCCAGTCAGGACCGTGGTCAAAGCTCTCAGAATCGGGGTCAGAGTTCTCAGAGTAGTGGTCAGAATCCTCACCACAACCTCGAATGCTACAACTGCCATCAGAAGGGGCACATCAAGCCGAATTGCCCATTGCTAAAGAATGCAGAAGTGGCACATATCTATGAAGGTACGACTACTCCAGCTCCTACCGAGGGCCCAGGTACACCTGATGTTTTAAGTGGTACTCTTAGCATTAAAAACATCCCTGTTACTGCTTTATTTGACACCGGTGCAGCACGTAGTTTTATTTCGAGTAACACAATCAAAAAGCTGAAATTGAAACCTCGAAAACTTAAGGTACTGATTAGAGCTCATAGTCCTATTGGGGGTTCCCTCACTCTCGATCTGTATTGTAGAGTTCCCATTTCTTACTCTTATTTCTCATTCCCTTTTAACCTGATCGTCATGAATTTCTCTGGATATGATATTATACTGGGGATGGATTGGCTAACCAAATATGAAACTGAGTTAGTGTGCGCTGAAAGGATTGTTAAAATTAAAACTCATTTGGGCAAGACTATTTCTATACCATGCCACGGTTCAGCCACAGATAGAACAACATTCTGGTCTTCTCTAGAAGTCACCCCTGCTTCTATTGAAGAAATTCCCATTGTTAGAGATTATGCTGATGTGTTCAAAGAAGTTGAAGGCTTACCTCCGCGTAGAGAAATCAACTTCAGAATTGACTTGGCTCTGAATGCAAGGCCCGTCGTACATCCTATTCGGAGGATGTCGCCAAAAGAAAAAGAGGAGCTGAGGAACCAAACCAAGCAGCTTTTGTTTAAGGGTCTGATCCAGCCCAGCTTCTCAGAATGGGGAGCAGCGGTGGTGTTCGTCCCTAAATCAGACGGTACCCTCAGGCTATGTGTGGACTACCGTGATCTCAACAAACAAACTCTGAAGAACAAATACCCACTACCTCGTATCGATGACTTGCTAGACCGCTTGCATGGAGCGCGAGTATTTTCTAGGATGGATCTAGCTACAGGCTTCCATCAACTTCGCATCGCCGAAGAATGTGTGCCTCTAACTGCTTTCAGAGGACCTGATATCTTTTATGAATGGCTAGTAATGCCTTTTGGTTTATGTAATGCTCCAGCATATTTTGTTGACCTGATGAATAGGGTTTTCAGAGAGGTTCTAAATAAATTTGTGCTCATGTTCATAGATGACATCCTCATCTTTTCTAAGTCTACTGCTGAACATGAAAGACATCTGAAGGAAGTCTTAGAGATTTTGCGTAGAAATGTGCTGAAAGCAAAGTTCTCTAAATGCATATTTTGGCAAGAAGAGGTGAAATTCCTCGGTCATGTCGTATCAAAAGAAGGTATTTCAGTTGATCTAGGAAAAATCTCAGCCATCCAAGATTGGAAGCAACCTCGAACTCCTACAGAAGTCAGAAGCTTTTTAGGTCTGGCTGGCTATTATCGGAAATTTGTCAAAGATTTTTCGAAGATAGCTTGTCCATTGACAAACTTGACCAAGAAGCATACCAAATTTGTTTGGACTCCCGAATGCGAGAAAGCGTTCCAAGATCTAAAAATGAGGTTGACCACTGCTCCAGTGTTGACCATAATTGATGGCAATGAAGGTTTGGAGGTCTGGGTAGATGCTTCTAGGGAAGGTCATTCTTCTAGTCTAAATTAGCATGTCTGAGATAACATTTTCCTTTTAATGTCAAATCTCATTTTAATGCGTTTATCCTTTTCTATTTAAGGTATTGGTGCGGTGCTGATGCAAAGAGGCAAAGTAGTCGCATATGCCAGCCGCCAATTAAAGGAGCATGAGAAGAAATATGCCGTTCATGATCTTGAGTTGATGGCCATCGTGTTTGCTATGAAAATATGGAGGCACTATCTCTTGGGCGAGAAGTTCAAGCTTTATACTGATCACAAATCTTTGAAGCATCTATTTTCCCAAAAAGACTTGAACATGAGGCAGCTACGTTGGGTTGAATTTCTTGCACCCTATGACTTGGATATTTTATACACTCCAGGGAAAGCCAACGTTGTGGCCGATGCGCTGAGTAGAAAGAATGCTGACAGTGTCAATCTCATCCTTGCCAATCTCATTATCACTCCTACTCTGATTGATAAGATTTCTGCACTTCAAAGGGAGGATAAGTTTATTCAGAAGATTAGCCAAAGAATTCGAGATGGAGAAGCCTTGAGTTTTCAAATTGATGACAAAGGGGTTCTAAGGCTACAAGGTCGGATTTGTGTCCCACACATTCCTGAGCTAAGAAGGGAAGTTATGGATGAATGTCATAAATCTAAGCTAAGTATTCATCCAGGGGTGAGTAAAATGTACAACGACCTCAAACGCACATTTTGGTGGAAATCTATGAAGAGGGACATTTCTATGTATGTTGCTAGATGCCCCACCTGTCAGCTAGTAAAAGCCGACCAACAGAAGCCGGCAGGATTGTTGAAACCGCTGGATGTTCCAAGTTGGAAGTGGGAGGAAATCTCTATGGACTTCATTGACGGCTTACCCCGTAGCAGAAAAGGGAATGATAGCATATGGGTGATTGTAGACCACTTGACAAAGACAGCCCATTTCATCCCTGTCAAGTCCAACAGAACAGCTCGTAGTTTGGCACAGCTTTATTTAAAGGAGATAGTCAGACTGCATGGAGTGCCCAAATACATTGTCAGTGATCGGGATCCATTATTCACTAGCAAATTCTGGGAGGCTTTTCAAGAAGAGCTTGGGACCAAATTAAATCTGAGCACAGCTTATCACCCTGAGACAAATGGTCAGACTGAGAGGGTGAACCGCATTTTGGAAGATTTGCTGCGTGCATGCATACTAGATTATGGCGGTTCATGGGAGGATCATTTGCACTTGGTGGAGTTTTCTTATAATAATAGCTACCAAGCTAGCCTGGGGATGTCGCCATTTGAAGCTCTTTATGACAGGCCATGCAGATCTCCAGCGTGTTGGGTGGAGCAAGGAAATCGATTAATCCTAGGCCCTGATATGATTAAGGAAGCATCGGATAAGGTGGATATGATTAAGAAGCGCCTATTGACTGCTCAGAGCCGACAGAAAAGCTATGCAGACAAGGGAAGAAGGCAGGTAGAATTCTCTGTGGGTGATCGAGTATATTTGAAGGTTTCTCCATTAAGAGGCGTGATTCGGTTTGGTAAGACGGGGAAATTGGCGCCAAGGTTCATTGGTCCATTTCCTATCCTCGAAAGGATTGGTACGCTTGCTTATCGAGTGCAGTTGCCCGATTGGTTGCCTGGGGTGCATGATGTCTTTCATGTGTCTCAACTTCGCAAGCATGTGCATGACCCTGATTTGATTGAGGATGAATTGAATCAACAAGTCTTGGATATCGCCCCAAATCTGACAGTGAGAAAGGAGCCGATGAAGGTTATTGGCAAAGAAATCCGGGTGCTGAGAAACAAGAAGATTCCCCTAGTCAAGGTGCAGTGGAGCAGTGATCCCAGGGACTGCACTTGGGAGACAGAGGATAGCTTCAGAAGGGCTTACCCTCATTGCAGAGAGGATATCTCCGGATGATTTTTGTGTTAAGGTACATTTACCACAATTTACATTTCCGTTTGTTCCCTACTTTACTTTGTTTCCTTTTCGAGGACGAAAAGTTTTTAAGTGGGGGAGACTGTAACAACCCGGAATTTTAGGGCCAATTTAAAAATTTTATTTTGGAAATTTCAAAAGGAGAAATAGAGTAAATAAATAAACTCTCTTTAAAACAGAACGGGGATGACCCACAAAAAGGTAACTCCTTTTAACTCGGTTTCCGACGAAACCACTTTTGTTGGATCCGGAATGCCGGTTATTTGTTAAGTTTAATTTTCTGGAATTTTTCGACTTAATATGTGAGCCTGGCAAAATAAACCGTGTTCTGTTATTTTCAGTTGTAATTTTTATCGACTGAAAAATAGCCATTTTTCAAACGGTCGCAGAATTCGACGAAATTTATTTTGTTGGGACCGTATCGTCAAAACAAAGACAAATATATTTTTTCTGGATTTTTCCGGGTCCGTATGTGGCCCCGGTGAATTTTTAAAGACGGTAGAATTTTAAAATAAAAGAATTATATTTAAATTTGAAAAACGGAGGTCGAGACGAACCCTTGGGCTGACGGGACCTAGCCCATTGGGTCCGGAATAGGGTCTATTTGCTAAGGTGGGCTTCAGTTGGACTGAAATTGGCGCGGTTTGAAACGTTTGGATTTAAACGTAAAATTCACTTAAACTATTATAAAAAGGAAATTGAAAACCCTAAGCTACTGTTCATCTTCAAAATCGTCCGCCGCCACCCAATACATCAGTCGATTCTTTCTCCTCCAATTGCTCCCTCCTCCTCTCGAATTAGCACCCACCACACACCCCACGTCGAAGACCTTTCTTCCCTCTTCCCGACCATACTCGCCACCGTCCATCTCGTCGCCTGTAGCGACCGAACAACCGACCCAAACCCTCGGGTTTTGCACCGCCGCCACGGCCAGAGGGGACCACCGAGTTGCCCCCCTTCGCCAGCGCACGTGCGCCTCAGCCAGCCCTTCAACGTCCGCCCATCAGCTCGCCCCCTCGTCGTCTGTGTCGGCCGAAATCACGAACCCTAGGTTCGAACCCAAGAACGAAGTCGCGGCCGAACTTCAGAATTGAGAAGAGAAGGGTATTCCTATTTTAATTAATTTAATTAATTAAATAAGATTTTTCTCTAACTTAAACCATTCATAACTTTGTCGTCCTAGCTCGGAATCCGGTGATTTCAGAAGCTGTGCACTCGTAAGACTGAGATCTACAACTCTAGACAGGAACGGAGTGATTCTGGGCAGTTTGAGATTTGGCCAAATTCGGAAAATTGTGAGAAATTCTAATTTATTAAAATAATTATAAATCGATGATGATCGTGAAATTATAGTTTGCGTGTTTTACCCTGATCTGTGACTGGGACTCTATGTTATGATGACATCCGTATTCCGCTGCTATGTTGATGTTGTTATTTTATAGTTTCTTATATTTATGCTGTTACCTGTGTTATGTGTTGCTATATTTATGTTGTATTCCAAAGATCATCTCAGCTTTCGTTCTACGGAAGTTTGGGGTTATCACACTGATCTACTCTCTCAAGGGAGGCAGTAGCTTCTAGAGAGGTTGCAGGAGAGTGAGGATTGACCAACGCTTCTTCCCCCGCCCCTCCTATCGGGAGCGGGGCAGAAGCATCAATAAGTCCCTCGTCCCGAGCAACCGCCTCTGCGCTACCATCCTTGTCACCACTAATGCCCTCCTGAAACTTAACGACTTTCTTAGGCACGAGCTCGCCAGGAGCCATCTTTCTCTTCAAAGTGGGGGCAGCAGGGTCTTCTGCTTCTTTCCCTTTAGGTACGCTACTCACCATTGCAGGCCTAATTATGGCCCGGTCGGCCGGAACCAATCCAGCACGCCGGAGGCGATCCTGATCTAACACAGAATCCGTCATACAGGACCCCTCAGGTATAGCTCGCAAAGCATCGAGACGTTGCCGATACTCGTCGCCAGTAGGTGCCTTGGGAGTCCCTGCCACAATCAAAAACTATAGTCACAAAGCTCGGAAACTTCTGGAAAAAGGAGGCGAAGATTAAAGATGCTCACTTCCTTCTATCCATCTCCTCGCAAATCCGAGAGGGCAATGAACAAAGAACCAATCTTTCTTAATCAACGACGGTCTGGGCCACTTTCCGACAAAAAATTTAGTAGCTGGAGATGCCTCCAAGAACCATTGCGAAGAAGATGCGCCAATCGACCGTCTGAAATGGAAAAGGTACCAAAAATCATCTCCAGTAGGATCCCGATGCAGAAACTCTTGAAGGAGAACACAAGTGCCCAAGAGCGAAGAATAAGAGTTCGGATGCAGTTGTGAGGGTGCAAGGCGGAAATAGAATAGCATTTCCCGTATAAAATCATTGGCCGGGGGCACGCACCCCGCAACGCAAGCATGTCAATTCCAAGCAGTAAAGCCTTCTGGCGGCGCGTGAGCCCTTTCTCCCGATCCAGGGGCATGAGCCTCCCCCTCAGGGATATTAAACCGCAGAGACGTCTTCCTAACAGTCGCGACATCCAGCGTGATGGCACTGAATCCAGAGGATTGTCCAAAATGATCGCATCAGGGAACATGTCAGGAGCCACTAGGGCAGGCGGCTCACCACCCTCCATAATATCTACGTCTTCCATCTCGGAGTATACAATTGAAGAATGTAACCTCTCAGTATGACCCCCATGCTCCGACACCTCAGGCGAACTCCCTGCCTGAGAAGGAGTCGACCCTTCATTAGTCTCAGGCTCGCTGCCTCCGGAGCTAGTGTTATCCATAGAGTCAGAAGTAGAAGCAGAAGAATTAGACGATGGCGGGGAAGCCTCGGCTTCCAGAAGTTTCCCAGTCTGTGATCTTGTTTGCATGGCTCGCTATGCTTTAATGTACCAGTGTTAGACATCATAGTAAAATAACCTGTACCCCTCGTGTTGATAAAGAATAACAAGTGTGTGCAGTGTCATGCAAAGAATGAGAGCGCGCATAGTAAGTCAAAGATCTTATAGTTCAGCCACAGTCTAGATGTATGCTCTATCCTATGTGAAGGTTCTAAGTTCCCATCCGTGCTGTTATCAATGACAACATTGATACATTCATACAATCAAACAAACAGTGTATAAATCCGAGGATAGGCAGTCGGGAAATCAAAGTTCGAAGTGGCGAAAGCCAACATTCTGGCCAAAGCACAGCACTCAACCAGGCCTCGAGGCACGAAGTTTACGAAAACATCCGGGCCCGGGCACCTCGAAGGTTCAAACCCCTTGGGGTCGAAAATTCGAACCGCAGTGGCTCGAAATTCCAAACCCCTCGGGTTCGAAAATTAGAGCCCTGGTGGTTCGAAGATTCAAACCCCAGGGGGTGGAAGCCTTGAACCCGTCAGGGCTTGGAGATTCGAGCCCGAGGGCTCGGAACCTGTAACCCTACGGGGTTCGAAGATTCGAGCCCCCACATGTTCGAATTTCCGAACCTCCCTTCGGGCACGAGACCTCGAGCCTCCTCCGTCGCACCTCGAACCTCCCTTCCCCTCCCCTCGGCTCGACCAAGTCTTTTACCTCAGAAATTTTCAAGTCAAAGCGATCGAGAATCGAAGTTTTCAGAACAGTGGCAGTCGGCGCGAAAATAGAAGAAGGAAGGAAAATGAGGGGAGGGGCCCATATATAATGAAAAGAAGAAAACCTTTCATATTCCAAGTCTAGGCTCGAAATTCGAACCCGAGGGGTTGAAATTTCAATCCTCCAGGGTTCGAAATTTCGAACCTATGTCTCGAATTCTCGAGCCACTATGGTTCGATGATTCGGGCCTATTGTGTTCGAAATTTCGAACCACTCCATTTCGAAATTTCGTACCCTCCAAAAAAAATCTCTCTTCTGCGTACGCTCGTTTCCCGCTAAGGTCCCGTCTCCCAAAACTCACGATGATGGCACCATGCGAGGACTCTGCTACGCGAGCACGATACCAATCCAACAGCGGCTCGCTCACAATTCCATAACGAACGAGCCCGCCAGCTGATACATTTTCTCCAATAACTTGCAGAATAAATCCGCAATACAACTACCATCTCGACTTTCATTCCAAAGCACATCATGTCAAGACAAGGAGTCAAGACAAGACGTACTTTGAGGGGCAAATGTTAACCAGGCTTTTGGTCCGGTCACCAAAAGTGCTCAATACATGCTCTACTCAACCCATCGCGTGAAGCCGGGGCCAAGGGCAAAACTCAAGAAGTACAGAGGCAAGGACCGGAGAAAGATCCCGCCGGCAAGAACCTCACACCTTCGCCGCCACAACGCCGCGCCAACACAGTCAACTAGCCTTAACAAGTCCTCTTACCAAAATCCGCTTTGCACCCAGCCGGGTGCGAAATTTCGCACCTATCAGATGCGAAATATCGCACCTCGCCCAGGTGCGAAATTTCGAAGGTCAATTGCAGAAGGCGCGAATTTCTGAAAGATGGTCCCCATTTCTACCTACTTCTACCTAACCCTCACCTAACCACTTCCTATAAATACCCCATAGCCTCACACTTCAAAGAGAGATAATTCTAAAGCTTAGAGACCTCCATAAAGCTTCATTAATGGCATCTCCTCTTTGAGAAAGAAGGAGAAAAAGATTGTCTTTTTCCTTATTGTTCAATATATGATAATTATGACATCATATATCATGAAGCATGAATGTAATGAGATATCCAGAGATAGTCTCAACCTTGTAATTTCTTCCAAGTGATTAATAATATTCCAACGACTCTTCGAAGTGGACGTAGGCCCTTACTGAGGCCGAACCACTATAAATCTCTTGTGTTATTTACTGCTTATGTTTGAAATATGTTCTTGTCTCTACGACCATATTTGTAATTCCTAGTAATTGGGATCTTTGGTGTTTGCGACATTTTTTGCCATCAACAAGTCCCAACTTAGACATTACTACAGTGTCAACAATCGACAGTTTTTACCTTGCTTAACCACCTCTCTAGGATTAGAATTGATAAGGAGTTGCCTGCCGTCCAAGTGAGTTACACAAACCAGAAACCGCAAAGGGGTCTCAGTGAGAGAAAGGGTATGTTTATAAAGTAAATCATCTCCTTTCCTTTGGAATTTGGTATGTTCTTTCTACTGTAGTACAAACACAATGCCCCTTGTAACTGTATCTGTTTGCACACAAGAAAAGATAGGTTGATCCAGTTGTTCAACAATTGGAGGAGCGCTTACCGATAAGCCGAAACCAAACCTAAAAGTTGCATCAAGCAATGGACTTCTCTTCTTCCTTATGGTCTGAAACAGTTGTAAATTTGCAAAAATGTCACCACATGAAATATTTTTATGAAAATACAGTATTAAATATACGTGATATAACAAAAAGTAGTTGAAAACTATTAACTTATGGTGGCCAGGTATATAACATTTTAAAATTTCTAATGGTATGTGGTAAAATAGGATGAGGTACGCAAACAAATGAGTCATAATATTTGCTTGTTGTCAGCCTCATGAGATTCAGCCTGTACAGATAACTTACAAGTAACAGAAGACAAATGGAACATAAATCAATTATTTATCATTGTTTTTTAAATAAGATATAGGATGTTATGTCATATAAGAGCACTTTTAGCGTATAATAACATTATCATTCCACGTTCCAGTAGTAACACAAATGGCTAAACTGTAAATTTGATAGAAAAGTGATTTTGACCATAATAGATCTTAATTATATAATATAAACAGTATTTATCACAGGCTATTGTATTAGGATTTACAAAATAAAGAAACTATGGTATATTGATATTTACATAATCGTATTTGTAACACTGTTTATCAAGTTTTTGATTCACATTGATTGAAGTGAATACAAGTTAGCAATATTAAAATTTTTGAAGGTGCAGTGTATTCTCCTCTTTGACACTCAAGAGAGATGACAATAACAACATCAAAAATGTTTAAATCATTGAACATATTGACATCATAATTGACAGAATTAAAATTTTACCTCTCCGATCACAGAATTGAGTGAGTGAGAACATCATAATTGAGAAGTGGGAAATGGACAGTGAAAATTGGTGCAACCTCAGCACTGTATATATAAATAAAATGCATATCAATAATAATTCTTTAAAATGGACAGTGAAACTGATATTTTATTTCGATAACCCTCGTCGTGATTATAAGTACCAAAGCTCACCACAGATGTAGTGTAAAACTAATCCCATATTAGATTGCTTGTTCCAATATGTGCCTTAACATCACTGACTGCATATTAGAAGACCAGTAAACAGTCTGATATGCATATTGTGAGTGGCCGAGCCATTCAATTGTGTTAATCCTCACAATTCCCTTGAATTGCACTGATTTAATAGTTTCGATCCATGCTTGTTCGTCGGATTGGTATTTACCAAAAAGCGGCTCAGGTGGTGCAAATGAAAGATAGCTAGAGTATCTTGATGAGGTGGAGATATTTGAAGTACAAGTCTCTAACGGAGCATTGAACATATAAGGGTCTGATATTATTGGGTAGCGCAATCCTCAAATTGACGTTTCTATTTACTGCATCCTCAAGAGCTTTGAAAACACTTCTCCCTTCATCCGCCCCCAAACTACACCATATCATCATCTGAATATCCAAAATCTCTAGATTTCGGGTTTTGGCTCTTAGACTCCAACTGCCAGTACCGAGCTATTATCAGGTCAAACTATATTATTCAAAAATTAGATATACTCATTCAAAGCTAGGTTCAAAATGGATAAAGGCAATACCAAGTGCTTATAAGTATATAGCCTTGTGTCCGCAGTAGTATCCCAGCGGTTAAGGACGTTGCGCCATAGTAATAGTGGCGTGGGTTCGAAACCCGGAATGGCATGCTAATAGTTTACCATGTGCATATGCTAAGGTCAACCACTTATGTGGTGCTCGCGGACCGGGCTAGGTCCACTAGGGAGGGTTTTATGACTCCGGTTGTTTCCCTCCTGAACAAATTCAAAAAAAAAGTATATAGTCATGTTGGGTCTACTGAGTTAGATCATCTTTTATGGCTTATATAATTTTTTCCCTATATAGTTATTATCTTAAAAAAACTAGTTTAAAGTCCAAAAATTATCAGAAATCCTTACCGAATTAATAAGTTACAGGGGTATCCCATAATCTCAACAGATGTCATATTTTGTTCGGGGTCCATCTATTTCCATCCCTGTAATCGCTCTTCACACCCCAGTTAATAATTTAAAATTTCAATACCAACTATGCCCTTTAATAAAAATTTTAAAAACTTGTATACTTATTTACAATATATGTAGTATAATCAAACTTATTTAGGTAATATACTTATTTGCAGTATAATCATTTGCAATATATACCCAAAATTTAAATTGTTTTTAGGTTATCAAACTCATCTTAGGTTCAGGAATAAATAAGATTATTTTGTATGAAACTAAGATGATTGATATGTACTCTATGTTTATGTGCATGTATAATTACCAAAATTTAAAACGTTTTTTTTTCTTTGTTATGCTCGCGTTTTTTTCTTGAAATTTAGGGATTTGGAAACTAAAGTAGGAGAGCGTACGATGTATTGATGAAAAAAGAAAGGAGTAATTTGGGTATAAATGGGGGTGAGAAGAGTAAAAAATAAGGTGAGATTATTTTAAGAAAATTACTACGGTGGGAAGAGCAAATATCGGGGTGCGAGTAGACGGACCCTTTTGTTCGAATACGATTTCGTCGTTTTCTTTTCCCAGGCAGGCCCGACCCAGTGGCAAGCCCACTAAGCCCATGTGATGGGGTAGCCCACTGGGCTGGGGGAAAAAATCGATAAAGAAAATGGATCAGAAATTAACGTTATTACATGAAAAGCTGAAAGTTTCTTCTCCCCTTCTTCCCCCGCTTCTCAAATCAGGTATTCTTCTCATCGATCCTCTTTCTGAAATTCAAATACAATCGATCCTCTCTCGAAAAACAAATAGGGCAAACATCAATCGATTGATGACCTTCTATAGATAGCGATAGCGGCATATTTCTTCTTTTGTTGTCTTTGGTCTTGCGAATTCTTCTGAGTTCAGGCTGAGGCTACAGAGTTTTAACTTCAGAATAGTGTCATCTCATTACGTTGCTTTTTTGCTCGATGCTTGCCTAGCGCAGAAGGGTAGAATAGAAGTCAGAACAATAGAAAGGTATTTTTTTAATTTGATAATCTGATGATGCTTTGCTGATTTTGAAATTTGAAGACAATTTTTACTCATTATTCTTGAATAGTAGATCTGTAAATGTAGTCATGTAGATCTGTAAATGTAGTCATGTTGAGCCTCAAATCTAACGGTGGCTCTTTATTTACAATACCAGCTTCAAACGTAAATGGTATTTCTCTTCATTCATTGCTCACTTTTTGCAACTTTTGTGCTTACCAACATAACCTCAACTATCATAGTATTGACTTGTAAGCTGTAAGATTGACTTGTATGCTTACCAACATAACCTCAACTACCATAGTATTGCATTTCATTGTTCTACTGCAGTAAGATTGACTTGTATGCAAAGAATTCATATAAAAAAATTATGGTATATTTATGTGGGCAAAAAAATTTGTTTTGGCTTAAACAACCAATCCGTTGGACTGGCCCTGTTCCCAGGCGATTTGCTTCAATTTCTCACAAACATTTCGATTTCCTATGAGTTTTGCAAATCATCTGTTGGTGGACGCTGCCTGTTCCGTTTGTCTAAGTTATGTTCCATTTAATCCTCTTTTATTATTTTAATCTCCTGATTCACGGTTATGAAACTTATACTCCAACAACGAAGAACGACGTCTATTAATACAAACTGCACAGTGCATAAATCATTCTATTTATATTGTGTGTCCTATGTTCATACCATTCGTGGGTAGGAAAATGATTTGTCAATTTCGTGAAAACCCTAGGCTTCACAACTGTTTCATGCTTTATGTATAATTTTTTCTGATGTTACCGAGTTTCTTCTAGCATAGTGTTGTTTTATCAGTTTAATTTTATGTGTCTTCAAATGATCTGCACCTTAGAATTTAAATTGTTTTATTCAAAGACTCTTGGCTGAGATTGGGTTGTAGGCACAGTCAACCCTGTTTTATAAATACCCTATCTACATACGAAAATTTTCCGTACATTTGGCGAAAATCCTCAGTTCCATAATGGAATATTGAAACATGTACAAATTTGTCTGATGTTACTTAGTTTCATATACCATAGTGATGTTTTATCATTTTAATTTTGTATTTCTTCTACAATTCGCAAGAGCAATTCGATTTCCTACGATGTTTGCAAATCAGATTTTGGTGCATGCTACTGCTTCCGTTGATTTATAGTGTGCTCCATTTTTTCCCATTTTATTACTTTCTTCTAATTTATGGTTCCCATTCTTCTACTCATCAGGTGAAGTAATACGTCTATTTATATAAACGTGACAGTGTAGAAATCATTTCCATGATGTTGTTTGTCCTGTGTTCATATTGTCTCATGATAGCAAATTGTTTTGTCAATTTGTTGAAAATTCTCATTTGAAAAATCGTTCCATGCTTTGTGTATAACGTCATGTGTTGTTACATTGTTTCATATACACATAGTGGTGTTTTAACTTTTTAATTTTAGGCGTTTTCACATGATTTTCAACTCCGATTTTAACTGTCTTTTTTTATATCTTTTCGTAGATTGGTTTGTACCCAGATTCAATCCTGTTTTATAAATCTACCAGCATGTACTAATGTTTATACACTTATTCAATGAACAGTTATGATAACCGTTTGCAAACTGATGTAGTTATTATCACAAGAGGCATTGCTAAACCGTGCATTCACGGTCTGCTTTAATTGTTTATCATTTCGTACATAATGTTGAATAGTCGCATCAATCTGTATGAAGTTGATAATTAAATAAGAGAAACAATTCATATGATTGTCCTGAGGGAACATATGAGTTAATGGTGTACATGCCCGGTAACGAGACCGTTGAATAAGCCTGGTTATGACTTTGATATCAAGTTTCAAGATTGTTTAAGATAGAAATGAGATAATGTGATTATTGGCAATTGATTTTATGCTTTCTGGATTAGGCATTTGAAGAAAATATAGTTGATTACCTGGTTTCCAAATCTTATGCAGTAATCAGATATTGATTTTTTTTGAACTTTCAATGTGCATCCAGTTTCATTTTACTTTTGTTTATTGTTTTTCATGCTTTAGCATGTAAAAAAGTGATCTAAAATACCTGACTATATATGCAGACTAAACATATCTATACTATTGTGTTATTATTACTCAATTTTAGTTCAAAGGCGTAGAAGACTTCTCAGCATTTTGTGAAATCAGGAGTCGTGACTTTTGTTTCTTTTATTCGTGTGTATCTCTCCACGTAATTTCCATTCCCTTCTTTCACAACTAGGAACTAAATCAATTTTATTTTAACCACCTGAATTGTCGTTTCTCTTCATTTATTCATTCTTCTATCCTCAGCCAAAATAAAATCAACAAAAATTCCCAGTCTTTCCTCTCCCCAGTTGCATCTCAAGGTTGATTCCATAGCATGTGGAGTTGAAATGGTTATTGGTTGTCGCGTCATGTGACTTAAATCTACGGCAATTGGTTTCTAGCTTAAAACAAACTGCCTAGTGATATTTCCATTGCAATCCAAAATATCTTGAATGACATGATAGAAATTAGCAATTAAGTCAACGCCATCATAAATCTCGTGATTTTGAATCACCATTTTAACTATGCAGGCCTGTGATTAGCTTATCAGCGATTTGTGTAGTTATCGCTTCCTCTTTGGAAGAATTCTCATATCTAGGATGCTTCATATCTAAATAGTTAACATTTGATACATATGTTTATTCAGAATATCAAACTATTTTTGCAATGACATTTTACATACTAAACAAATAATAAGTTAGTTGTTTCTTATTATTATCCTGTTGTTTGGATAAAGGATGGGGACCTTTGTGCAATATTTTGATGCTCCTTTGATAGTGATCCTTCAATATCACTAAATAACTAGAAATAGGAAATGAACAGTGGTATTACGATGTCTGGTATTTTCTGCAAGTATCGATTTTTTATAGGTCCATTCGCATTTTATACTTCAGTTTTATTGTTATAAATGAAACATTTTACTTAAAGCTAATGTATTTATCATGCATTTATTATTTACCTGTATTATGGTATTTTATTTCTCTTTTAAGGAAAGGTTCTCTTCTGCTCATGATCCCTTGATAATTTTATTATCAGAGTGAACTCAAGGTGGAAGGTAATTGACTTGATGTTGAAGCTAAGCTATATTAAAAAATTAATTACAAAAATTTGATTTTATTAGTGATTCAATATTAGTATTTTACTTGTTTTATGTGTGTTTATTAAAATTCAGAAGAATATAGGACAAAGAGGTTGCGATAGAGACTAAAGAGAACTGGACGTATTGGCAGTTTCCTAAAGCAACAATTTTGTTTAAAGTTCATAGATGATACTACCAACTTGGATGAGGTAAAGATTGAGTCATAAAATAAGTTTTACATTTTCTTAATGATTTCAAATGCATTTTATTGTTTCAACCATTTGTGTTAAGAAATATCCAAATTCTTTTCTCAGCTAAATTTTTTCCATGGGCATGGTTTAAACTATGTTCCTTTAGCTTAGACGGTACATCATTATATGACATAGTATTCTATAAAAGGCATGAACTTTCAATACACACCAAATAGTGATTGCTTTTAGGCCTACTTTTTATTCGACTTTTGTCGTTTCGAGATGAATTTGCTGCCATATTATATAGCTTCGTTTGCAAGACATTTAAGTTTAGGACACTATTAAGATGTCCTATAATTATTCAATTGTCATTGTTAAAAATAAATATGAAATATAATAAAACAATGTCCATTGAATAAAACCATGTCCATAACCATGTACAAATGAACGTGGATTTAAATCATTGCCTCCATATAGATATGGATACCATTTTCATTGTTGTCATGTTATTACACGCTAAAAAAGAATTTGCAACTATATTTGATAAAGAAAATTTTACTTAATGTGAAGGCTTGGAGTTATCTTCAGGTATGGTATATATATATATACGTTTACAAGTCTAAAGACATCAAATTTATGTTTATAGATTAAGCTCTAAGGTTGTTATAATACTTGAGCTATATAATGGATAACTTTTATATGTTTGGACCTATTTATAGTTTTTTTGGGATATAGACTTTCATGAATGATGAAAACATGTTGTTTCTATGTGCAACTTCAATAAAATGGCGTCTTAAGAGCAGAAATTCTAGCAAAATAGTGTTGAAAGTTGTTGTATGGACGTCAAGGTTTGCAACAGTAATTAATATAAACTTAATTTTCGCTCTTATTTATGAAGTAAGAACAATGGAAATTATAGTTCTTATTGTATGAAAAATGCGAAATTAGTATACATAATTTCCATGTAAAAAGAATTCTATACTTATTTTCTTATAACTTTGTCCAAGCTAATGGTTGTTTGCAAGAAACATAATATTAGGCTTATATCATGATTACTTATTATATAGTTATTTTGTATCCATTCAATTTGGCATAATCTAAGTTTATATTTTTTTCCTGATTTATGATAATGAAACTTCGTATTTATTACCCATTATTTCCTTCCAATTTTACATCTTCTTGCTTAGTACACTATCACCGTAATTTGACTAGAAATGGTTGGTTTAATGTAGACGGAATATGAAATAAAGATATGTGCGAGTGAGAAAATTAGCATTTGTGCATTAGCTTAGGGAAAAATATTTAATTAAATAATGTATTTTTATATTTTGATCATATTATCATCCATCGTTATGATTTGGTTGTTTTGATTTTTTTTTTTGGGTTTCATTACTTATTTACGAACTATTTATTGAGATGAATGTGATATGTTGTTTACTCATTTAAAATCGATTTGCTATTACAATTTATTGAAACTGTAACAGCCCGCAATTTACGTATTGGAAGATCGTAAAATATTTTTATTATTTTCCGTGAGGGTATGATCATTCTCATCTTTTAATATGTTTCTTATGGGGATGTGAGACATGTCCATAATTTTTACTGATTTTGTTTGTGACCATTTTTCCCTGTCAGTCTTGTACAGGGCATAACTTTTGACTCAGGTCGAATCAGAGAGTGAGACCTTTACCATTGGAAAAGAATTGATGTTTGCCTTTCCATAGAGTGGTTACATTAAAGATTGGCTTAGCGGTTTGGGAGAAATCCCTATTTTAAGGTTTGTAGTTGGCTGTCCAGGTTTGGTAAGCCAAAATTGTTTGAATTGGAAAGGCCCATTCGGGGGTTGGTGGAAACTATAAATAGGGGGTAAGGGATATGAGAAAGGGTGTGAATTTTCCATTCTCTCGTTGGGAGGTCTTGAGCTTCTCACCTTTCCACCAATAAAGAAATCAAAATCCAAGAAAGGAAATTATAGATCTACACAATTGGAGGCTAGATCTACATCAGGTTAGGCAAGAGTTCATCGGATCAAGAGGTTTGGTGCAAGGTGCTTGCTGTCCGAATTCAAATTTCTATCATTTTAGCTTGTTTTGGAGAAATGGTGAGTGATTTACATCTCTCACATGGATTCAATGAAGTGTACGAGTAGTTGGTCATGTTTTTCATCAAATTCAAGTGTTTTCTCAATGGATCTATGCATTGGTGAGTCCATTTTCATATGAATCACATAGGATCTAAATTAGCAAGTTTAACTGGTAATTCTTAAGCTATTTTCATGTGATTATGCAAGTTAGATTTATAATTTTGTTCATATGATCAACTAACATAATTTTGGAGTGATTTGCATAATTTTGCGTGAGAATCGTTGTATTCATGTTAATAATGATTTCATACCATGTTTGTGGTCATATTTGAAGTAACATCCCATATTTTTTACTACACTAAAATGATAAATTAAAGAATAATTAATTTAATATTAATAATTAAGGGAAACGGACTACATCAAATTCTGGTCAAGATAGACACCTGTTTTGCGTAAAACGGATAACGTATGAAGAAATTACGAACGGTAGAAGTTTGACGATCAAAACAAGGATAACTGGCACACTTGACAAGTGCGCCAAGGCAATTTTACACTGGCACACATGTAAAATGCGCCCATAATGGTTTTTGGGTATCCGGGTCCTTTTCAAGTGGGTGGCGACCCATGACCTGATTCACCCTAGGGCTGAGGTGGCATTCAAATTCTGGAGCCTGGTAGCTATAAATATACCTCAAGTCTCTTGTTTTCTCATACTAAAAACAATGGAGGCCAAATGCCGTCAGTGCCTGAACTAAATCTAATCCTTTCTTCTTCTGCAAATCACGCGCCTCAAGTATAGGTATGAGATTCAAATTTCAGTTTTCTCCTTCTATTCTCATAGATCTGATCCTTGTGAGTATAGTTACTTTTAGGTTTAAATGATTAAAAGTAATCATGTTATGACTATGATTTGGATATACACCTGTGATTAATTCATCTTGGATTATCATATTTTATGAATCTAAAATATTATATGGCTTGGATCTCAATATTTATCATATTAGATCATTGTTAAATTTGAATCTATGACATCCTTGGATCTTAATTTGTACTATGCTAGATCTACTTCTATAGATCTAATTCACTTGTGATTTCATATTTGGGTTCTTAACTTGTAACTATGCTAGATCTACTTCTATAGATCTAATTCACTTGTGACCTCATATTTGGGATCTTAACTTGTACTATGTTAGATTTATTTTCTTTAGATCTAATCCTTTTGTGTTTAATTCATCAAGTCACATATGCGGATCTTACCTTTTCTCTAAATTTTTGGTTAATTTGGGATTATCATTTTCTGGACAGTTAAACCTTTGTTCAGATCTAGATCATCATATTGTCATTAATTGAGATCTGTTATTATTGGATATATGAATGCTTATTTGGATCCGTTCATCCTCAGTAAATTGGATCTAGTTTTATCATTACCCATTTTACTAGATCTGTTTTTATGTCCATCTTATTATGCCTATTACCTGTTTATGCCGGTATATATGCTTATGTCACTTTTAGAATGATCACTGTTGTCATTTATCCCATAACCTTTTCTTTTTTTATTCATGACTAGGCTATTTTCTAGCCTAGATGCCACCAAATATATGCAAATATGTTAGTTAGGGAATGGGGGAAAAATGTTAGAATTGACATAATTTAAATAATGTTTATATGAATTGGACATATAATTCAAAAGGGGGAAGTGGGGACATAATCACCTATAAAAACATAGGTAAGAATTGGATAAAAATGGAATGTTTAATAGTTACAATTAGAAATTGTAACTGCACTTATGACACGAGGTTAGGTTGCATTAGTGGTGGAAGTCTGCCCGGACCTGACCGGCATATCTTACAGCCATTAATGTTGAACCTAATGTGAGAGGTCTAAGTGCACAAATACGAATCGATAAAGACATGAGGTTAGGCCCAACTTATTGAATAAGACTGCCCGGACCCGACCGGCATATCCAGCATCCACAAATTGTAGGCCTAATGTGGGAGGTCTAGCCCATTATAAACCATAAATGGACTTGGTAATAAATTGGACTACTTGAACTAATCTAATCCATAAGGTATTGTATGAATTTGAACTAAAAATAGGGTTAAGTAAAATTGATTAGACAGTGGATGAGTTAAGCAAATCTGGAGGGGGTGGGTAATATTTACATATATGCCCACAAACTTAACCCGATAAGGTTATGTAATTAAAGACACGTAATGGTATACATGACAAGTAGGAGTAACAAAGTTATGTAATTAAAGACACATTTTAGGGTAAATCTAACTAGTGGAAATGATAGAGTTATGTAATTAAAGACAGCTAATGGTATACATAGCTAATGAAAACCTAGCGAGGGATACAAGACAAAGGGGAGAGCTTGTATCATATTGTGTGGGACCCATTTCATCCAGTAACCCGGAGTAGGTATAAAACATTTACTCCGTACTAGGTCGGAGAAGAGGCACGCTTACTGGACTGATTGTAAGAGATCCAAACATGGAGGACGGTGTGAGCGGCGCAAACCGACCGGGCCATGTGTGTGCATGAGCCAGGCAGAGGGGGATAAGATGACTGTGACACCTGTAGATATGGGGTTGTGCATATCAGCGAAGGGTTGCCACATTTGGACATGATACATCCTACGGTGGAGCCGGCACAGAGTATCTACGCGGATTAGGAAGCCGATCGATTAAGGTAGTAGTTAGGGTACACTTGGACGTACGGCTAAGTCTACCACCTTATAGTGGAAGGGATCATCTCTTTCTGGATGTACTAGTAATAGTGTAGAGTAATCATTAGAGGCATATACACCTTATCATGTCTATTATATAGTAATCTCTCATATCCACTTTATATGCCTGTAATGCTACTTTTATTTATTTACTTGCTAAAAGTAACTAGGCTCGTTAGTTATGTCTGACCCTTTTTGTTTCTCCTTCTTTCTTCCGTTCCTTCCCACCAGGTTCTCAGGGAGGAAACACTTAGGCTTGACCGTGATTCTTCTTACTTTTGCTAGAGTTGCTGATATGTATGGCTCAAGCTCTTATCCTTGTTGCTATGGCTATATTCTGTTTTTGGGGAATTTTATTTCTTATATGTACTCTAATATTTTTGAAGTACAAGACAACGACTTTTATGTTGTAATGGGATTTTATGTTTCAGACATGTAATGTTTTTTTGGACCACGGTATCTTATGACAGATAAAGTTTTTATTCCGCTGTTATTATATAAGTTTGTCTTGTAATATTTCCGTTTTGTTTGCTATAAAGCTTCACAGAACTTAATGTATTCCCTTTTTGAGTGAATTTAACGGACGTGGGGTGTCACACTTGGTATCAGAGCTGAAGGTTACCAGATTAGATAAAAGTTTTTGAAAACTATTTTCAAAAAAAAAATTAGGAGAAAGCATTTTCAAAGAGAAAAGTCCATTTTGAAAAACATTCCCCAAAAAGCCATAAGTAGTATTTTTCGATCGCTTGTCTGAATCTCTTTCGTTTTTCTTTCCAGTATGTCTGTGGAACCCAACATTCCAGAGGGTGTTACGATACCAGGATGGTTCCGTAGGTATCTAGAGGCCACGGCGCCTGCCAAAGGCCAAGGAAACGTTCCTCCCCCAGTTTCATACATTGTTCCTCCTCCTCCTCCACGTGCAGACGACATTTCAAAGATCTGCAAAGATTTCCGTGCTATGGGAAGGAAGCTGTTTCATGGAACCGAGACATTTGTCGAAGCTAGGAACTGGCTCAAGGAGACCGAGGACTTGTTTGTAATCTTTGAAGTAGAGGATCGAAGAAAGATTCAGTTAGCTGCTTGGCTATTGAAGGACGAAGCTTCATTTTGGTGGGAGTTAACCTAGCAGGCTGTCCAGTGGAAACTTGGGATGACTTTAAACAGAGGTTTCAAATGAAATTCCTTTCCCAAGATGAGAAGTGCATGCAGATGGAGAGGTTCTTAGCACTCAAGAAAGGGAACTTGACAGGTTAAAGAGCATGTGAACAAGTTTAACCAGCTAGCAAGATTTGGACTGGAACTGGTAGACATGCCGCATAAGAAGGCTTTGCGGTTTGCTAAAGGGATGAATGAACCACTTCATGGGTTAGCCATGTCCCACATCCCAATGGGAGCCACATTTGAAAGACTTGTTGATATGGCCTTGATGTATGAGGAAGGGAAAGGGGAAAAGAAGGAGGTTAATGCCGAGGAAACAACACAAAACAAGAAGACATGGCCCAAGAAGGGACAACAACAACAACCACATCAACAGAAGAAAGGAGGAAAGAATGACAAGGGTAAGGAGAAAAGGAAGTGCCACAGTTGTGGGAAAGAGGGTCACTTGATCAAAGATTGTAATAGAAGGAAGAACACCTGCTTTAATTGTGGAGAAGTCGGACACTTTGCTAGAGAGTGCCCGAAGAAATGGGGATTGCAGGGACAAGGACAAAGGGTAGGAACTTCGGAGGGCAGGTGCATGCTCTCACAATCAGTGCTCCTGATGGAGGTAAAAAAAATTGTGGAAGGTTTTAATTTCTCTTTCAAACCATCCTATTAGAAAACTTTTTGATTTTGGCGCTTCATATTTATTTATATCTAGTTTTGTGGTTGAATCTCTACACTTAATTACTAGTATGGAAGTGGATCCCGTAGTTGTTTCAAACCTCATTGGTGGTTCGGCTCATTTATCTATGATTTTTCGGGGTTTGAAAATATCTGTGTTAGGCATCGAGTTTGAATGCGATGCATATGTGCTCGGGTTTATGGGCTCTGGGTTGATTCTAGGAATGGATTGGCTTACCATGTGTGGTTCCATTCTGGATTGCAAGAGGAGCGTCGTTAGGCTTCTGACTTGTCATGGCAAGACGCTCGAGATTTCTTGTGACCCTCAAGGATCTATTATGCTTAGCTTCCTAGAGTCTCTTGATGCATCTATAGATGATTTGCAATCTATTCCGATAGTTTGAGATTATTCTGATGTTTTTGAGGAGGTTCGGGGCTTACCTCCGAGGCACGAGATCGACTTCCGTATATATCTGGTGAACAATGCAAAGCCAGTTGCATTGCCAGTGCACCATACGACTCCAAGGGAAAGGAGGGAGCTGAGTAAGCAAGTAACAGAGCTACTTAAGAAAGGATTTATTAGACGAAGCATATCTGAATGGGGTGCTCCAGTTGTATTCGCAACTAAGGCAGATGGTTCGCTTCGTTTGTGTGTGGACTATAGAGAATTGAACAAACTCACAAAGAAGAATAGGCCCCCACTTTCGAGGATAGACAACTTGTTTGACCATCTTGTCGGGTCCTCGGTATTTTCTCATTTAGACTTAGCCACGGGGTTTCATCAGTTGAGGGTGTCTGAGGACAGTATAAACAAGACTGCTTTTAGGACTCCGTTTGGTTTCTTTGAATGGCTAGTTATTCCTTTTGGGCTGACGAATGCACCCACCTATTTTGTCGATCTGATGAGTAGGGTGTTTCGGAAGTTCCTAAACAAATTTTTTGTAGTCTTTGTTGATGATATTTTGATCTTCTCCAAGAGTGAAGATAACACGACCTAAACTTCCCTATAAAGGAAAGCCCGGATTGAGTTGAGAACAGGACAAATCAGAAAGACAGACAGAAGAACATTTCATTGCTTATTACAACAATTTACATCAGAGTACAAAAATATACAGAGTATGAATAAATATTATACAGTTGATAAATATCAGAGATTTACAAGTTACAATGCAGTGGAAAATAATACAAAAACACAACTGGAAGAGATAAACGGATTCAGAGCTTTCCGAATATCGTTCCAGCTATATACTAGGATCCTGTGAATATAAATATGCAAAACCAAAACTACTAGCTACCCTTGTGGAAAATAGGGGCACCCAGAATTTAGGTTAAAACAACAAACTCCAGGTCAGTCATGTGACTGGTGTGAGAACTAAAACAGTTATTAATTTGATTTTAAAGTTAGGTAAATCAAGGGACCACGCCGTATAACACGGAATGAGTTTCCTTCCAAGAATAACAGTGCATAAAACAAACAGCGCAATGCTTTTTGGAAAATGAAGCTATTATAAGACTCATGTCCCATCACACAATGCAACGCAAGCCGGAGGATAGTTTTACCTTATAATAGCCAAACATGCTTGGTACGTTTAAAACAAATCATTTTGATACTATTATAGTGTAAATTGTATGAAAACAACTTCAAATATAAATGTATCAATCATAGACGGCATGGTGCCCCATCCCACTATGTCTCCATACTAGGCCCAACAATCAAAACCGAAGTGTCACGTATTGGAAATTGGATTTCCCTCATGAGTCGAGGCAAGGGATGTTCTCCTCGCCATCTTCGAGACACTCTAGCAAATGCCTTAGGATCTCCCGCAGAAGACCCTTGGATCCTCCAAGGCCGGTCCACACTTATGTTAGTGGATTGGCAATTTCTGAACACACGTTTCCCGGTCCTATAGGACCTATATCCATTGGCTCCATGGAAACCGATATATCTGAGGCGCCTTGCATTCCAACAACCACAAAGGTAAAAATATAAAAATGCCAGGGATTGCAAAACACCAACACCACCTATAGCTAGAAAGAAACGTCATGTCCTCCTTGGGTCCCTTATCTCGTTTTTGACTCATACCGAGGTGTGAGGCTCGTGAATTAACGCTATACACAAAGCCATGCTCTGTTAAAGACGTGCTTTGATCATCAACCACAAGATTCTGCTTTTCAAAAAAATCCTTGATCATCTGCATCTCAGCATGCCACATAGGCAATTCACGCCATGCGACTGATGTCTATCGATATATAACCTATGAGCTCGTACGTCTTAGAGAAGGGCGTTAAGCAAGAGAATAAATTCTCCACCGCCAAACAGATATATATTTAATAGAAATCAATCAACATAGAATAAAATCCAATGTCAGACACACATCCATTTACAAGTTCGTTCTGGGTCTGAACGAAACCGGAGGCACCTTATTCCTTGTCCCATATGTCCAACACAAGAGAGAGGTCCTAGCATATCCGGTCGATCTCCAAGTACATCTGGACGATCACCACTTATTACCTCGTCTTGGGTGAACAGCCCAATCAAGACAACAGTAATCATCCAAATGATGTGAAGACCTCTAGTCTTCAACCACCATCTTCATCGTCGACTTATCGTCGAATCAGTTATTCAGAATGGGTATAAACCCGGCCTTTCCGAATAACCCGCGTATATAATAAACAAGTGTTTTGAAAACACAACATACGCCTCATTCCAATACAGAATATTCTTTTATTCAAATATTTACATCTTTTAGGGATATGTTCCCATTAAATTTATCAAAGATAAATTCCTTAGAATTTATTCGTTAATCTTCCTTTAGATATCATTCAAACCATATTATGGTTTTCCAAACTAGTCGGGATTAACGCACCTTACCGAAGTAATCATTTATTTGATTTCCCAATCCCAACCTATTCATCCCATGGGGCAAAACTGGCAATACTCCATATCTAACACCACGGTGTTATCGGTAAATTTAATTACCATCTCACGTTCAAATCTATTAAAGATTTAACTATCGCTAGGCGCAAAACTGGTGATACTCCATTCTCGATCATTTCCCAAATTTGATAATTTAAATTATCAGTTCACATTTCAATCTAATTAAAGATTCATTAAAACTCCTCTTAGTTTTAATCTTCCCAAAAATCAATATTAATGATTATTTAACTTTGGAAACACTAATATGTCGCGTCGACAATGTACACCGTACTATTGATTTATGCCGATATATAACCTCTAAGCTCGTACGTTTTAGAGAAAGGTGTTAAGCAAGAGAATAAATTCTCCGCCACCAAACAGATATATATTTAGCAGAGATCAACCATACAGTTCGAAATACAATGTTAGACATGTAATCCACTTTTACTAAGTTAAAGAACTAATGTCATTTAAAACACAGTTCACAATAAATCCAAATCACATTCCATTAATTATGGAATCTTCACGGAAAACATATCGATATATATATATATATATAATCAATATCAATTTTCGTATCTGACTAGTAATATAAATGAAATAACGACAAACCCATTTCATTGTAAATCGGGTTAAAGAACGAATGTCGTTAAAAACACTTCTCACGATAAACCCAATTCATAATCCATTTTATTCCAATTAAATCTTAATAAAAAGATTTATTCTTTTTACATGGGGTTTAAGAACGGTGTTAATAAAGACACCATTCATGACAAACCCAATTCCAATTCAATATTAAATACAAGGCTCTGAATAGAAATTATATCGGCTTATATTAAATAACAAATTCTGACATCAACAAATATTGTATTGAGAATAACGATATATATATCTTCCAAATTCCTCCACAATATCTGTATAATCACGGAATCCAATATTGAAATATTCTGAACATAATTTTGATTCAAATCCATTCCAATTCATATATTGGAAATTCTATTTATTTTTAAAACCATTTCAAATCCAATTTATTTATTTAAAAATATTGGATTAATAATTCTAGTTCACATCTAGTTCATTTTGCTAAAAATATATTTTTATCTTCACAAGTGTCAAATTTCTCCTCCTAATTCTTTCCAAATCATTTATTATGATTTTACACGACTTATCGATATTTTTAATAATTTTATCAAGGCCTGTACAGTCGATTTCCATAAACGTCATCGAACTGCACTTACACCGACCTTTTCCAAATTTGATTTGGACATAATTCCAAATCCAACCATTAGATTTCAAATTAGTTATATTCATTGGAAAGCTCTTTTCGACGCAAATCCAATGGTTCCGGTTTTAGGAGAATCCGACGGTGGGATCTCCCGTAATGTCCGTTCGAAGTCAATGGTCGAAATTCGCGAACTGCCATGGCTCGGCGCGTTCTATTCAGGCCATTAAATATATATAATATATATATATTATATATATTTCATCGATATGTATTTTATAAATCGTTTTAAATTCATTTTCTAAACGATTTCAACTTCATATTCAATTTCAAATCAAAATTGAATATTCCATATCACTAATATATAATTGATAATATTTTCAAAACAATACATTTTGAAATCATTTCTTTTTCGATATTCGTTATAAAAATGAATAAAATCGATATAAATATCGTTTATGTCAAAATGGCATTAATCTAATCAACACGGCTTCATACATTTAAATATTTTCGTGTCCATCCCAAACCAGACATCAAAATCATATTTTGATCCATTACTGAATATTGTTTTAAAATATTCGTCATTTTAAAATATTCAATCTTTCTGAAATGGAATCAGACACATTCAATTACCATATAATTCTATTTATATGGATTTCATACACACATGTACACAACAATAATCAAACACAATCAACCATCATCCAGAATGCATTACACAACTGCATAAGCGTTAAACATAAATAATTAACGCTTACAACAGTTTGTCAACCTATCGATTGACATACAACTAAATATTGGGATTAGTATATGTCCAATATCATCCTAATACCCGTGTGGGGTTTTTAAACAATTAACACTAACTATTATTTGTGTCGTTGGGCGATGTGTAAAATTTATAGTCCTAATCCATATCAGTCAAATGTGTGTACAAATACAAATCATCCGATTTGTAAATGAATACATATTTTATTCATATACTCCTTGAAAATTATATTTTTAACTATAAAATATTTATTTCAACTCATGAATATTTTATTTTCCATCACACATTAAAAATGATATTTTTAATGATTATATTTTTTATTCAACCCATGAATTTTTATTTATAATATTCCACATCACAATCAATTTTCACAACACAATCAATTTTCACAACCCAATCAAATCAAATAAGTCGTCCATGCTTTGTGTACAATGGGTGTTGGGTGCTGCTAAGAACCGTCTGCATCCTAGTATATATTTTAACTGGAAAATAAAATTAAAGTGATAAGTTCTCACCTTTGGTTTCCACTCTTCGATTCTTTGTTATCGCTCAGATTCACTGTTTTTGAATCCAACGCAATCTATTTCATGAATTTATATTAAAAATCATATTTTTATTATGCTACATATATTAAAAACCATATTTTCATAACGCCACTACATATATAAAAATCATATTTTTATTTCTACTTCATATATATATATATATATATAAATCGAGTTTTTATCGCTACTTCATATATATATATATATATATATAAATCGAATTTTTATCGCTACTTCATATATATAAAAATCGAACTTTTATCGCTACTTCATATATATAAAAATCGAATTTTTATCGCTACTTCATATATATAAAGATCGAATTTTTATCGCTACTTCATACATATAAAATCGAATTTTTCATATAAATAAAAATCAAATCTTTTTCATTTAAAATAAAATTTATTCTTTTCCATTTTAAAGATGTATTCTTTTCCATTTTAAAGATGTATTCTTTTCCATTTTAACGATCTATTTTTTTCCATTTTAAAGATCTATTCTTTTCCATTTATTATGTAAATAAATAAAAAGTAAAACTTTACACAAATAAAAATTAAATCAGATTTTATATAAGTAAATGAGGATTAAATAAGAAGAACTCTCTAGTTTTCTTTCAGAGGAGGTTTCACGTTGGTTTGGGATCAGGGGAGGGAGAGCGCGTCACCATCTGAGGTCGGAGGGGGGAAGGAGAGTGGCGACGCTCTTTTGGTGGTCGGAGTGGGCAATTTCATTTCGGTTTGGGTGGAGGGGGTTTTAGGGGGGGTTTTCTCGTTGGAGAGGGAATGACGGAGGAGGTGGTGTCTTGGGAAGGTCAGGGTGGCGCGTCATCGCGGCGGCGTGGGAGGGGGGACTCCGGCGAAGGGGGCTCGTCGGTCAATGGCCGTGGGGTAGCAGCCTCGTGGAAGTTTTTTTTATCTAATTCGTTTTCGATTTGAATGAGGGTTGAACTCGAAAGGGAAAAGAAGGAAAGGGGGTTTAGTGTAAAATTATATTATTGTTTATTTATTATTTTATTTAATTCTCCAACAAGTTGAGTTTACATTGGAACTCTAAACAAAACACACCGGCTGTCGCCCCTAGTTACTTACCTCCATTCCAAACAACATGGGATATGTTTCGCCAGTCAATTCCGCTGTTTCAATCAGTTTCCGCTAAATTTAAAATGTAAATCATTATATTTTAAATTGAAACGCACATTTTATTTTACCAGGATCACATATGGACTCCAAAAATTCAAAAAAATAAATATGGCTATGTTTTGACGATACGGTCCTAACAAAACTAATTTCGTCGAATTTGGAGACCGCTTGAAAAACGGTCATTTTCCAGTCGATTAAATTCGAACTGAAAATGCCAAACACGTTTAAATACATCACACTCACATATTGATTCCAAAAGTTATGAAAATTGGAATTCAACAATAATTTGACATTCCGTGTCCAACGAAAGTGGTCACGTCAAAAACGGCGGTCGTTTGGAAAATCGCTATTTTTAAGGGCTACATTTCCGTAGCGACTATTCTGAATTTTCAACTGGACATAACTTTTTATTCCCACTATGAAATTTCAATTTTTCAGGTTCTTGGAAAGATATTTTCAAGCAGATTCAAATATTTCTGGTTTCACTAAAATCCAGTTTATTTTGAATCCTGTACATTCATTTGAAATTTGAAATCGAAATTTCAAACTACCGCGCCATTTCCAATTCCTTCTATAATTTAAATAAATTTTTATATTCTAATTTAGATTTAAATAAATATATACATTCTAATTCTATTCAAAATAAATTTCTAGCCGTTATTATTTAAAATAAATCATTTTAAATATTCAAAATTCATTAAATTTGCCAAAACAAAAAAATTAAATTGGTTCTGTTTTTCCGGGTTGTTACAATCTCCCTCACTTAAAATCTTTTCGTCCTCGAAAAGGAACGGAGCTTAAAGTTGCTTAACTAATCAACTCAACTTTCATTCTGGCTTTCATTCTCAAACTTTTCAGTTTCTAAAAATTTGGCAAACACCCTAAATTTTCGAATTTTTTTGCCATAACCTCCTTTATATGGGGAGCATCGGGTAAATCCCCAAACCGCCACACAGGCCCTCTCATCTCAAAAAGAAAACGAAAAAGCCAAGTAGCTAGCCAAGCGGCTTGCCAAACGACTTATAAAATCATTCAAACGCAATAAATTAGTAAACATGTACCTATTTTCGGGCATACAACTTTATTCCTCTTCTATAGCCTCCTTGCTATGACCAGTCCAATACATATGCATGTACATGTATGCTATTTCCAAACAATTTACAATTCGGTTCGATATTTGATACAATTTGGCTTAATGGTTTAAAATTTTAATTAATCAACCAAAAATCAAACAACACAACCAACAATCAATTAGTTGATTATCTTTTCAAATCATAATATATATATATATAAATCCATTTTTGATGCCAAATCACAACAATAGACCCTGTCTAGTTTGGTTCTCACACCAGTCGATTGGAAATATATAGAAATCCCACTTTTGAAACATGAACATAAATTCTGATGATACTCTAGTAATCATCAAAATCATCTCTGGACGACTAGAGTGTGATTCTATATCTATCCAGTATATTAAAACTTCGAATATACGTTTGCAAGGCGTATATGCAAAATCTTTATATATTGGATTATCCAAATTCAATATAAAATAAATATTCAAATACGTATAAAATGATTTAAATTTTCAAAACAAAATTTGTTTTCATTGTTATTTTAAAAAACTACTCTTCACACTTGTTCTAGAATACTATTGATCCTATGTCTAACGAGTCATTCTTATTGGATATTACTAATCCAATCTCTGATGAATTCTTTCGTTTGGTTCTAATGTGCCTTGTTCTCGAGCTTTGGAAACCAAAGCTCTGATACCAAACTGACACGACCCAAACTTCCCCGTAAAGGAAAGCCCGGATTGAGTTGAGAACATGACAAATCATAAATACAGACAGAAGAACATTTCATTGCTTATTACAACAATTTACATCAGAGTACAAAAATATACAGAGTTTGAATAAATATTATACATTTGATAAATATCAGAGATTTACAAGTTACAATGCAGCGGAAAATAATACAAAAACACAACTGAAAGAGATAAATGGATACAGAGCTTTCTGAATATCGTTCCAACTGTAAACCAGGATCCTGTGAATATAAATCTGCAAAACCAAAACTACAAGCTGCCCGTGTGGAAAATAGGGGCACCCAAAGTTTAGGTTAAAACAATAAACTCCAGGTCAGTCATGTGGCCGGTGTGAGAACTAAAACAGTTATTAATTTGATTTTAAAGTTAGGTAAATCGAGGGCCCACGTCGTATAACACGAAACGGGTTTCCTCCCTAGAATACCAGTCCATAAAACAAACAGCGCAATGCTTTTTGAAAAACGAAGCTATTATAAGACTCGGGTTCCATCACACAATGCAATGCAAGCCGGAGGATAGAGTTTTACCTTATAATAGCCAAACATGCTTGGTACATTTAAAACAAATCATTTTGATACTATTATAGTGTAAAGTGTATGAAAAAAACTTCAAATATAAATGTTTCAATCATAGACGGCATGGTGCCCCATCCCACTATGTCGCCATACTAGGCTCTACAATCAAAACCAAAGTGTCACGTATTGGAAATTTGATTTCCGTCGTGAATCGAGGCAAGGGATGTACTCCTCGCCTGCTTCGAGACACTCTAGAAAATGCCTCAGGATCTCCCGTAGAAGACCCTTGGATCCTCCAAGGCCGTTCCTGTAACACCCTACGTCCATTAATGTCACTCACAAAGGGAATGCATTAACTTCCATGGAGGTTTTAAGTGAATATAGAACAGTAAAATTACAACAAGACAGATATAAAATAGTACTTGGAAATTCAAAAACTTTATTTCATTGTAGCAGAAGTCAAAACATGTTTGATTACATCATAACACCATAATCAATGTCAAGTACAATATCTATCTTGATAAAACAAGTACATAATCCCATTACATGAATAGCCATTAAAAAGAAAGATAACAAGCTGGACTTTACTTCAGCAGTCCAAGCTTTCCAAGAGATAAGCGATCCAACTAGACTCCACTAGAACTTGGCCCAACCTGCGGACCTGAAGGGAGAAAAGGGATGGAAAAGAGGGGGTCAGACATAAAGTCTGGTGAATATGATAATTCTACAATACTATTACCAAAATAACTGGACTAAGGCATAAGCTGGAAAACAAGAAAATGTCTATGAAGAGCAGATTAAGGACATAGACAATCGCTAAAGGCAACGTTATAGGCGCTCCTAAATACTAAAGGATAAACACTATACTGCACCACACCAGTCACCCTAAAGATTCATCCCACTTAGCTTCACTTAGAAACTTTCCCAATGGCTTTACGTACCCCTAGCTGACTACATAGGTGCCGCCTGCCCCTATCTCCACTAGGTGTACCCTACTTCCCATTATTCGATCGGCTCCCTAACTCGTAGATACCCGTGCTGGCCCCACAGTGGGGTGTATCACTCCCCTAAAGTGGCAACCTGATACAACGGACATGCACGGCTTATACCTACACGATGCAACAACGTCTTACCTACCAGCCCGGGTCCACACACGCATATGAAACCCGTTGGACTTGCGTTGCCACCGCTCCCTGTTTTGGCCTCTTATAGTCAAACCCAGTATGCGTGTCCCGTCCTCGACTTGGGTCGAGCCCACAAAGATACGTTTTGGGATACTGGTTGAAATGGGCCCCCACTATTTACCACAAGCATTCCACCTAAGCTTGTCCCCATTAGTCCATCCCACTTAACCCACTTAGTCATGTTCATTTACATGTGTGTTTGGTTAAGTCTAATCGTATTTCAAATGCCTCTAAAGGCAACCACTAGATTCCTCATGCCACCCAAGGCACCTACTTAACCCCTATGTCCCACCTTACATGATTATCTGGTTAAGTATTTCTTAGTTCATTAAGGCCATAACCTCATAAAGACCTCTCACATTAGACTGGCATTTATGGCAGCTGGATTTGCCGGGCGGGTCCGGGCAGTCTTACACCATAAAAGAGTCTAACCTCGTGTCTTTACAACTGTTATGCTTTAGTTTGGGCCTAGGACCTCTCACATTGGGCCGACATTTGTGACTACTGGATTTGCCGGGCGGGTCCGGGCAGGTTTACATCACAAACGGGTCCAACCTCGTGTCCTAAGCATTGATTATTAATAATAATCCACTTTCCCCCAATTTTAATAATTCCCTACTTGAATTATTAATTACTTCCAATTTTTAACAATGTCCATAATTGACTCAATTATGGACATCCATTCATGGTATGCAAAATCTTACAAAATTGCACCCAATTTATTAATTCCTAATATTACCCCTACCCCACGTTTGAACGTTTATTCGCAAAATATATGTTAGACTCGAATAGCCTAACTCATAGCATAAAAGAGATTATCATAATAACAACATGTATATGTGACCAAATGAATCATAATAAGGGGTGAAACTTGCATATGTCCAACTGGCAGAGATTATACATGTCATGGATCTAAAGGTGTCAACTTGTTCAAAATTCACCTAATATGATCTCAATCAATTTTCATAAACTTACATATGAACATGTGTGAATCAACATCATCTAATTTTTTAACAACATGGTTTTATATGGGTACACCTAACTCAATAGGCAAATTCCCATAATCAAGTTTTATTTAATTATAGTTTCAAGTTTATGGGTACACCTAACCTAATAGGCAAATTCCCATAAACAAGATCCATTTAAATTAAGAAAAAAAAACATAACTTTAAGCATGATCCAACAACATCATGATTTTACAACATAATATAGCATGATTTATAACATGGCATAGTATGATAGTATAACATAGCATGACATGATTCTCAATATAGCACGACATAGCATAAGAGAATTTACAACATAGCATGACATAGCATATATAATTTACATCATACGACAACATAATAACATAATAAGAGATCCACAATATATAGAATTTACAATTACAAATCACATCACTTTCTTGTGATCCATTCATAACTGAGTCAAATTAGTTTGTAATAGTCTTGTGAGAATCATCATACTCACAATTAAGAAGAGAATTAGAGAGAGAGTTCTTTGGTTTGATTTGTTTTGTTGAGTAGATTTAGTTGTAGTAGATTAGGCTTCCTCCTTCTTTAGTTGGTGACGGCTACGCTGAACTCCATGGCAACAGCATGACGGTAGTTCCCCAATTTTACAAGTGATTTAGGGTTAGGGTCTAGCCACTTATTTATAGAGTTTTGAATTAGTTTAGGCCGTCGGATGATCTTAGGGTTAATCAAGGCCATCAAATCCAAGAGAGGCCAATTAAAATGTGACATGTCAGCCCTAATGACTCTGAACTTCAGAAATCGAGCTAGGACCAAACCAAGCTGGTCAGGTCGACCCAAAGGTCCACTGTTCGAACCAGAAACCCGTGCAGGTTTCCAGCCTGAACTGGGCGCACTTGGCAGGTGCGCCAATGCAAATTTGTACTGGCGCACTTCCCAAGTGCGCCAGTGCAATCCTTTTTTTTTTCTTCGTTTGCCATCAATCTTCGTTCGTCCATAACTCCTTCATCCGGTACCCGTTTCCCGCAAACTCGGATTCTATCTCAACCAGAATTCCGAGACGAACACAATGGCTTAACCCAATCCCTATAATTCTCATGTCTGAGATTAATTATTCTTTATTTTTGTTAATTCGATTATTCAAAAATCCGGGGTGTTACATTCTCCCCTCCTTAAAGGATTTCGTCCCCGAAATCTTCAAGTCAAGAAGAATATTTAACCTAACATCCAATCAACCATCTACTCAATCATCAAACACTGGCATCCACTGTCCTTATAGACTTCTAATGCTTTTATGTTTAAATGCATAGTGTGTGTATATGTCCGTATCTAATGCAAAATCAGGCGGTCCACTGATTCAGTTGACCTCCTTAATGCAATTCATGATAGTGCCATGCATCCATTATGTATGCAAAAGATTCTAATTGCTTACATACTACTTCTATATGCGTGCACATCCATTCAACCAAATGCAGCATCTGTATGATGGTACAACCATTATACATCCATTATACTAAATACATTCATTTATGCAATATGCAATATGTAGTGACTGAGCCGATCTAGTGCCTAAAGTGTGTGTATATATGCATCCACGAGCAACCACTAGCAAACACTTGCATCCATTTTGCATCCATCATACATAACATGTCTCAAACACATGTTTCAACCATAGGATTATCCTAACTAAAGGTCAAAGATACTAATGAGAGGACATACTAAAGATAAGATAAGATAAGCTAAGCGATAAAGGAGAAATTAAAAGACATACCCTCAAAAAGAAAAGGGTACAATGAACGCATCTTCTCTTCTGTCTCCCAAGTTGCGTTGCTCTCATCATCTCCCCATTGCACTTTAACCAGTGTGACCTCTCGATTCCTCAACTTTTTGATCTCCGACCCAAGAATGCATGTAGGAGCTCGTCTAATTGTTGCATCACGCTCTATTTCCACCTCTTTAAGCAAGCTCGGCTCTACCACCTCCGCGGTCTTGTGCAAACACTTCCTCAAATGTGATACATGGAATACGTCGTGTACTCCACTAAGTTTCTCAGGCAGCTCCACCCTATATGCCATCTTCCCAATCCTGTCTTTTACAGGAAACGGCCCTACAAACCTTGGCGCTAATTTCCCCACGGACCCAAAGCGAACAACATTCTGTAACGGAGATACTTTGATAAAAACCATGTCCCCAATGTCAAACTCAAGATCTGTCCTCCTCTTATCAGCATACGATTTCTGCCTATCTTGTGCTGCTTTCATCCTCCTTCGAATCAACTCAATCTTCTCCGAGGTTTTCCTAACCATATCGGGCCCAAGTAGGATTTTATCGGTAGATTCCCACCAACATGTAGGCGAACGGCAAGGCCTTCCATAAAGAGCTTCGAAAGGTGCCATGCCAATACTAGACTGAAAGCTATTATTATATGCGAATTCTACTAACGGAAGGTGCTCTTCCCATGTACCCCCAAAGTCTAGGATACAAAGCCTTAAAAGATCCTCTAGAATGCGATTCACCCTCTCGGTCTGGCCATCTGTCTGAGGATGATATGCGGTGCTCAAACATAGCTGAGTCCCTACCGCCTCTTGTAAACTCTTCCAAAATTCGCTAGTAAAGATGGGGTCACGGTCGCTTACTATACTAGAAGGAATACCGTGCAAACGAACTATCTCCTTAATGTATACGGAAGCCAACCACGGAGCAGTCCTCTTACTTTTCACGGGAATAAAATGGGCGCTTTTAGTAAGTCTATCTACTATAACCCAAATCCCCGTGTTACCCTTCCTTGATCTTGGTAATCCATCCACAAAATCCATTGAGATGCTTTCCCATTTCCATAGTGGAACTTCTAATGGGTGAAGCAACCCACCGGGTTTCTTTTGTTCTGCTTTAACTCGTTGGCACACCAAGCATCTAGCGACGTACTCGGCCACATCCTTTTTCATACCGGCCCAAAAGAAAACCCGCTTCATATCTTTGTACATCTTATCCCCGCCGGGATGAATGGTCATTTTTGAGCGATGAGCATCATCAAGAATGGCCTTCCTTAAGTCTTCGTCTTGTGGTACACAAAGTCTATTATCCCTTCGTAACCAACCCTTATCGTCTAGGGTATACCTACGAAGATGGCTTGACGACTCCCCCCCTTTGAGCTTTTCTACTATCTCAACCAACTGTGGGTCGTCTCGCTGTGCCTCACCAACCCGTCCTAGAAGTGTAGGTCTAACCTCCAAGGATGCTAACAGACCGGGTACTAAGTCAACGGAGGGTCTAAAGTCAAACATAGAGATGAATTCTAAGCTTTGTCGTTCAACAAACAACGGACTCAAGGACAACCTTTTCCTACTTAAGGCGTCTGCCACCACGTTACCCTTGCCCGGGGTATATGCTATTTCAAAATCGTAGGAGGCTAAGAATTCCATCCACCGTTGCTGCCTTAAATTCAAATCCTTCTGAGAGAATAAGTATTTTAATGATTTGTGGTCAGTGAACAGTTCGAATTTCTCACCAAGAAGATAGTGACACCAAGACTTAAGCGCGAAAACAATTGCGGCTAACTCTAAGTCATGCATGGGGTAATTCTTTTCATGAACCCTCAACTGCCTTCCACCATAGGCTATTACTCTTCCCTCTTGCATGAGGACCGCGCCAAGTCCCGTCCCACAAGCATCAGTATAGATGGTAAACGATTTATTCCCGTCTGGTAGCACTAAGACTGGGGCTGAAGTTAAGGCTCTATTTAAACGTTGGAACGCATCATCGCAATCTTTGTCCCACGTAAAAACCAGGTTCTTCTTCGTTAACCGTGTTAATGGAGCTGATATTTTTGCGAAGTCTTTGATAAACTTCCTATAATAGCCAGCCAACCCCAAGAAACTTCTTACTTCGGTTGCATTTTTAGGGACCTTCCAATCTTGGATGGCCACCACCTTTGCGGGATCCACTGCTATCCCTTCTTTGGAAACCACGTGCCCTAAGAACCGTACTTCCTTCCTCCGGAAGTGACACTTAGAAAATTTTGCCTTAAGGTTATACGCTCGAAGGGTTTCCAACACTTCCCTAAGATGTAGGGAGTGCTCTTCTTTATTCTTAGAAAAGACTAAGATGTCATCCACAAAGACTACCACGAATTTGTTAAGGTATTCCCTAAACACCCTACTCATCAAATCAACAAAATATGCAGGGGCGTTTGTCAAACCAAAGGGCATCACTAGCCATTCATAGAATCCGTCAGGAGTCCTAAAAGCAGTCTTATCTATACTATCCTCAGCCACTCTCAGTTGATGAAAGCCAGTGGCTAAGTCCAACTGCGAAAACACTGAGGCGCCAACTAACTGATCAAAGAGATCGTCAATCCTCGGCAGTGGGTGTCGGTTCTTTTTAGTAAGCTTGTTTAGTTCTCTATAGTCCATACAAAGTCTAAGGGACCCATCCGCCTTTGTGGCAAAAACTACTGGAGCACCCCACTCCGATATACTACGTCTTATGAACCCCTTCTCAAGCAACTCCTTTACTTGCTTATTGAGTTCTCTCCTTTCACGAGGAGCCATGTGGCGCACTGGCAAAGATACGGGTTTAGCATTATCCACAAGATAAATTCGAAAGTCTATCTCCCGCTTTGGAGGTAAGCCCTTCACCTCCTCAAACACATTCGGATATTCCCGGACCATTTCTACCGATCGCAGGTTCTCAACAGACGCGTCAAGCGATTCAAGATAACTTAGCATAACGGAATTTATGGGATTACAAAAGATGTCGAGAGCATTACCAAGGCGAGTCACAAGCCTAACTACTCTCCTTTCACAATCAAGAATGGCCCTATTTCTAGACAACCAATCCATTCCTAAAATTAGCCCATAGCCCGTGAAGCCCAATACATAAGCATCACATCTAAATTCAACGCTAAGTATAGAGATTTTCAAATCCAAACATATCATGGTCAAATGAGCCGAACCCCCAATTGGATTTGAAACGACCAAGGGATCCTCTACTAAACTGGTGTTCAAGTGCAGCGATTCAACTAATGATGCAGAGATAAACGAATGAGATGCGCCAGAATCGAATAAGGTACGGACAGGATGATCAAACAGAAAAACTAAGCTTTCAACAGAAATTGTTCTACCTCTTTCTTGCAGCAGTGGGGCCGCAATAGCCTGAACTTGCCCCCTTGCCTGCCCTGGTGCCATAAGAGCCTGCACCTGTCCTCCCGAGGTAGACCCTGCCCTCTGCCCCTTCTTTGGACAGTCCTTCACTAAATGTCCCGCATCTCCACAATGAAAACAACCAGTCTTCTTTTTCTTTCTACAATCTTTGCTGAGATGGCCAGGCATCCCACAATTGAAGCATTTCTTCTTCCCTTTGCCATTATTGTTTTTACCACCCTTCTTATTTTGCTGTTGGGGTTTCTTCTGATCCCCTTTCTTTTCAACTGCCTTATCCTCATGCATAAGTGCCATTTCTACTAGCTTTTCAAAGGTGGCTCCCATAGGGATGTGGGTCATAGCCAACCCTTGCAACGGTTCATTCAAGCCTCTAACGAACCTCAAAGCTTTCTTCTCTGGCGTGTTCACCAACTCCAAGCCAAACCTTGCTAACTGATTAAATTTATTGACATATTCCTTTACTGATGAGCTCCCTTGCTTTAGTGCCAGGAATTTTTCCATATTTAAGTTCTCCTCTGCCCTTGAAAGAAACTTTGCCTCAAACCTTCGTCTGAAATCCGCCCATGAATCAACTGGACGTTCCCCGTTAGTGACCTCCCACCAAAACGAGGCCTCTCCCTTCATTAACCAAGCAGCTAAACGGACTTTCCTCCCATCTTCCACTTCAAAGATATCCAACAATTCCTCAGTCTCCTTAAGCCAATCTCTGGCCTCCACAAACGTCTCAGTCCCTTGAAAAGTTTTTCCTCCCATAGCCTTGAATTCCTTGCACGTCTTTGCAAAAGTGTCAACACGAGGAGGAGGAGGAGGAGGAATGGGTGCAACTAGGGGTGGAGGAGTATCCGCTGGGCCTGCAGTGGTGGCCCTAGCCTCCAAGTATCTCCTAAACCACCCTGGAATCGTCACACCTTCTGGGAGATTAAGATCTTCAGCCATGCTGAAACGAAAAAGGAAAGATTCAAAATGGAGAATTCGAAAGATAAAGATAAGGATATGGCTATTTGGGATTATGTTTTTCATAAAAACTCTCTTTAAATAACATGTTTTTTTTTTGAAAGCACTTCTTCCAAAAATACTTTAGAAGAAAAAAAATATTTTTCTAAATTTTTTTTTATCTGTTCTGGTAACCTTATGCTCTGATACCACGTGTAACACCCCACGTCCATTAATGTCACTCACAAAGGGAATGCATTAACTTCCATGGAGGTTTTAAGTGAATATAGAACAGTAAAATTACAACAAGACAGATATAAAATAGTACTTGGAAATTCAAAAACTTTATTTCATTGTAGCAGAAGTCAAAACATGTTTGATTACATCATAACACCATAATCAATGTCAAGTACAATATCTATCTTGATAAAACAAGTACATAATCCCATTACATGAATAGCCATTAAAAAGAAAGATAACAAGCTGGACTTTACTTCAGCAGTCCAAGCTTTCCAAGAGATAAGCGATCCAACTAGACTCCACTAGAACTTGGCCCAACCTGCGGACCTAAAGGGAGAAAAAGGATGGAAAAGAGGGGGTCAGACATAAAGTCTGGTGAATATGATAATTCTACGATACTATTACCAAAATAACTGGACTAAGGCATAAGCTGGAAAACAAGAAAATGTCTATGAAGAGCAGATTAAGGACATAGACAATCGCTAAAGGCAACGTTATAGGCGCTCCTAAATACTAAAGGATAAACACTATACTGCACCACACCAGTCACCCTAAAGATTCATCCCACTTAGCTTCACTTAGAAACTTTCCCAATGGCTTTACGTACCCCTAGCTGACTACATAGGTGTCGCCTGCCCCTATCTCCACTAGGTGTACCCTACTTCCCATTATTCGATCGGCTCCCTAACTCGTAGATACCCATGCTGGCCCCACAGTGGGGTGTATCACTCCCCTAAAGTGGCAACCTGATACAACGGACATGCACGGCTTATACCTACACGATGCAACAACGTCTTACCTACCAGCCCGGGTCCACACACGCATATGAAACCCGTTGGACTTGCGTTGCCACCGCTCCCTGTTTTGGCCTCTTATAGTCAAACCCAGTATGCGTGTCTCGTCCTCGACTTGGGTCGAGCCCACAAAGATACGTTTTGGGATACTGGTTGAAATGGGCCCCCACTATTTACCACAAGCATTCCACCTAAGCTTGTCCCCATTAGTCCATCCCACTTAACCCACTTAGTCATGTTCATTTACATGTGTGTTTGGTTAAGTCTAATCGTATTTCAAATGCCTCTAAAGGCAACCACTAGATTCCTCATGCCACCCAAGGCACCTACTTAACCCCCATGTCCCACCTTACATGATTATCTGGTTAAGTATTTCTTAGTTCATTAAGGCCATAACCTCATAAAGACCTCTCACATTAGACTGGCATTTATGGCAGCTGGATTTGCCGGGCGGGTCCGGGCAGTCTTACACCATAAAAGAGTCTAACCTCGTGTCTTTACAATTGTTATGCTTTAGTTTGGGCCTAGGACCTCTCACATTGGGCCAACATTTGTGACTACTGGATTTGCCGGGCGGGTCCGGGCAGGTTTACATCACAAACGGGTCCAACCTCGTGTCCTAAGCATTGATTATTAATAATAATCCACTTTCCCCCAATTTTAATAATTCCCTACTTGAATTATTAATTACTTCCAATTTTTAACAATGTCCATAATTGACTCAATTATGGACATCCATTCATGGTATGCAAAATCTTACAAAATTGCACCCAATTTATTAATTCCTAATATTACCCCTACCCCACGTTTGAACGTTTATTCGCAAAATATATGTTAGACTCGAATAGCCTAACTCATAGCATAAAAGAGATTATCATAATAACAACATGTATATGTGACCAAATGAATCATAATAAGGGGTGAAACTTGCATATGTCCAACTGGCATAGATTATACATGTCATGGATCTAAAGGTGTCAACTTGTTCAAAATTCACCTAATATGATCTCAATCAATTTTCATAAACTTACATATGAACATGTGTGAATCAACATCATCTAATTTTTTAACAACATGGTTTTATATGGGTACACCTAACTCAATAGGCAAATTCCCATAATCAAGTTTTATTTAATTATAGTTTCAAGTTTATGGGTACACCTAACCTAATAGGCAAATTCCCATAAACAAGATCCATTTAAATTAAGAAAAAGAAACATAACTTTAAGCATGATCCAACAACATCATGATTTTACAACATAATATAGCATGATTTATAACATGGCATAGTATGATAGTATAACATAGCATGACATGATTCTCAACATAGCACGACATAGCATAAGAGAATTTACAACATAGCATGACATAGCATATATAATTTACATCATACGACAACATAATAACATAATAAGAGATCCACAATATATAGAATTTACAATTACAAATCACATCACTTTCTTGTGATCCATTCATAACTGAGTCAAATTAGTTTGTAATAGTCTTGTGAGAATCATCATACTCACAATTAAGAAGAGAATTAGAGAGAGAGTTCTTTGGTTTGATTTGTTTTGTTGAGTAGATTTAGTTGTAGTAGATTAGGCTTCCTCCTTTTTTAGTTGGTGACGGCTACGCTGAACTCCATGGCAACAGCATGACGGTAGTTCCCCAATTTTACAAGTGATTTAGGGTTAGGGTCTAGCCACTTATTTATAGAGTTTTGAATTAGTTTAGGCCGTCGGATGATCTTAGGGTTAATCAAGGCCATCAAATCCAAGAGTGGCCAATTAAAATGTGACATGTCAGCCCTAATGACACAACTGAACTTCAGAAATCGAGCTAGGACCAAACCAAGCTGGTCAGGTCGACCCAAAGGTCCACTGTTCGAACCAGAAACCTGTGCAGGTTTCCAGCCTGAACTGGGCGCACTTGGCAGGTGCGCCAATGCAAATTTGTACTGGCGCACTTCCCAAGTGCGCCAGTGCAATCCTTTTTTTTCTTCGTTTGCCATCAATCTTCGTTCGTCCATAACTCCTTCATCCGGTACCCGTTTCCCGCAAACTCGGACTCTATCTCAACCAGAATTCCGAGACGAACACAATAGCGCAACCCAATCCCTATATTTCTCATGTCTGAGATTAATTATTCTTTATTTTTGTTAATTCGATTATTCAAAAATCCGGGGTGTTACAGTTCCACACTTACGTTAGTGGATTGGCAATTCCTGAACACACGTTTCCCCGTCCTATAGGACATGTATCCATCGGCTCTGTGGAGACTGATATATCAGAGGCGCCTCGCATTCCAACAACCATAATGGTAAAAATATAAAAATGTTAGGGGTTACAGAACCCCGACACCACCCATAGCTAGAAAGAAACGTCATATCCTCCTTGGGTCTCTTATCCCTATTTTGACTCATACCGATGTGTTAGGCACGCGAATTAACACTATACACAAAGCTATGCTATGTTAAAGTCGTGCTTTGATCATCAACCACAAGACTCTGCTTTCAACAGAAGCCTTGATCATTGGCATCTCAGCATGCCACACAGGCAATTCACGCCATGAGACTGATGTCTATCGATATATAACCTCTGATCTCGTACGTCTCAGGGAAGGGCGTTAAGCAAGAGAATAAACTCTCTGCCGCCAAACAGATAGATATATTTAATAGAAATCAATCAACACAAAATAAAATCCAATGTCAGATACACATCCGTTTACAAGTTCGTTCTGGGTCTGAACGAAACCGGAGGCACCTTATTCCTCGTCCCATACATCTAATACAAGGGAGAGGTCCTCGCATATCCGGTCCATCTCCAAGTACGTCTGGACGATCACCACTTATTACCTCGTCTTTGGTGTACAGCCTAATCAAGACATCAGTAATCATCCAAACGATGTGAAGACCTCCGGTGTTCAACCACCGTCTTCATCATCGACTTATCGTCGAATCAGTTATTTGGAATGGGTATAAACTCGGCCTTTCCGAATAACCCGCGTATATAATAAACAAGTGTTTTAAAAACTCAACATACGCCTCATTCCAATCTAGAATACTCTTTTATTCAAATATTCACATCTTTAGGGATATGTTCCCATTAATTTTATCAAAGATAAATTACTTAGAATTTATTCTTTAATCTTCCTTTGGATATCATTCAAACAATATTAAGGTTTTCCAAACTAGTCGAGATTAACACACCTTGCCAAAGTAATCATTTACTTAATTTCCCAATCCCAACCTATTCATCCCATGGAGAAAAACTGGTCAAACTCCATATCTAACAACACGGTGTTATCTGTAAATTTAATTACCATTTCACGTTCAAATCTATTAAATATTTAACTATTGCTAGGCGCAAAACTGGTGATACTCCATTCTCAATAATTTCCCAAGTTTGATAATTTAAATTATCAATTCACATTTCAATCTAATTAAAGATTCATTAAAACTCCTCTTAGTTTTAATCTTCCCAAAAATCAATATTAATGATTATTTAACTTTGGGAACACTAATATGTCACGTCGACAATGTACACCGTACTATTGATTTCTGCCGATACATAACCTCTAAGCTCGTACGTTTTAGAGAAAGGTGTTAAGCAAGAGAATAAATTCTCCGCCACCAAACAGATATATATTTAGCAGAGATCAACCATACAGTTCGAAATACAATGTTAGACATGTAATCCTATCTTTAACTAAGTCAAAGAACTAATGTCATTTAAAACACAGTTCACGATAAATCCAAATCACGTTCCATTAATTATGGAATCTTCACGGAAAACATATCGATATATATATAATCAATATCAATTTCCGTATCCGACTAGTAATATAAATGAAATAACAACAAAGCCTTTTAAATTCCATATCTATTAACAGTCTTCCTCCATAGAAGTTCACTTCTATTATTATCAAATCAAATTCCATTCAATTCCAATTTAATATATTAAATCGAAAAACTTTACTTTGGAAAATTCCCGTTAAATCTTAATAAAAAGATTTATAAACTCCAAATCCCATTTCACTGTAAACCGGGTTAAAGAACGAATGTCGTTAAAAACACTTCTCACGATAAACCCAATTCACAATCCATTTTATTCCAATTAAATCTTAATAAAAAGATTCATTTTTTTCACACGTGGTTTAAGAACGGTGTTAATAAAGACACCATTCACGACAAACCCAATTCCAATTCAATATTAAATACAAGGCTCTCAATAGAAATTATATCGGCTTATATTCAATATTAAATTCTGAAATCAACAAATATCGTATTGGGAAAACGATATATATATCTTCCAAATTCATCCACAATATCTGTATAATCACGGAATCCAATATTGAAATATTCCGAAGATAATTTCGATTCAAATCCATTCCAATTCGTATATTGGAAATTCTGGTTATTTTTAAAACCATTTCAAATCCAATTTATTTATTTAAAAATATTGGATTAATAATTCTAGTTCACATCTAGTTCATTTTGATAAAAATATATTTTTATCTTCACAAATGTGGAATTTTTCCTCCCAATTCTTTCCAAATCATTTACTATAATTTTACATGAATTATCAATATTTTTAATAATTTTATCAAGGCCTGTACAGTCAGTTTCCATAAACGGTCATCGAACTTCACTAACAACGACCTTTTCAAAATTTGATTTGGACATAATTCCAAATACAACCATTAGATTTCAAATTCCTTATATTTGTTGGAAAGCTCTTTTCGATATGAACCCAACGGTTCCAGTTTTAGGAGAATCCGACAGTCGAATCTCCCGTAATGTCCGTTCGAGGTCAATGGTCGAAATTCGCGAACTGCTGCGGCGCGGCGCGTTCTATTCGGGCCATTAAATATATATAATATATATATATATATTATGTTTCATTGATTTCCATTTAAAACGTATTTTATAAATCGTTTTAATTCATTTTTAAAACGATTTCAACTTCATATTCAATTTCAAATCGAAATTGAATATTCCATATCACTTATATATAATTGATAATATTTTCAAAACATTAGATTCTGAAATCACTTCCTTTTCGATATTCATTATAAAAATGAATAAAATCGATATAAATATCGTTCACATCAAAATGGCGTTAATCTAATTAACACGGCTTTATATATTTAAATATTTTCGTGTCCATCCTAAATCGGACATCAAAATCATATTTTGATCCATTACGGAAAATTGTTTTAAAATATTCATTATTTTAAAATTTTCATTATTTTAAAATATTCATTCTTTCTGAACTAGAATCAGACACAGTCAATTAACATATAATTCTATTTATATGGATTTCATGCACACATCTGCACAACAATAATCAAACACAATCAACCATCATCCAGAGTGCATTACACAACTGCATAAGCGTTAAATATAAATAATTAACGCTTACAACAGTCTATCAACCTATCGATTGAAATACAGCTAAATATTGGGATTAGTGTATGTCCAATATCATCCCAATTCCCATGTGGGGATCTTAAACAACAAACACTGATTATTATTTGTGTCGTTGGGCGATATGCAAAATTTATCATCCCAATCCATATCAGTCAAATGTGTGTACAACTACAAATATTCCGATTTGTAAATGAGTATTTATTTTATTCATATACTCCTTAGAAATTATATTTTTAACTATAAAATATTTATTTCAACTCATGAATATTTTATATTTCCATTACACATTAAAAATGATATTTTTAATGATTATATATTTTATTTAACCCATGAATATTTTATTTATTCCATTCCACATCACAATTAATTTTCACAACACAATCAATTTTCACAACCCAATCAAATCAAACAAGTCGTCCACAGTTTGTGGACGACGGGTGTCGGGTGCTGCTAAGCACCGTCTGCATTCTAGTATATATTTTAACTAGAAAATAAAATTAAAGTGAGAAGTTCTCACCTTTGGTTTCCACACTTCCATTCTTTATTGTCGCTCAGATTCGCTGTTTTTGATTCCAACGCAATCTGTTTCACGAAATTTATATTAAAAATCATATTTTTAATATGCTACATATATTAAAAATCACATTTTCATAATGCCATTACATATATAAAAAATCATATTTTTATTTCTACTTCATGTATATAAAAATTGAGTTTTTATCGCTACTTCATATATATATAAATCAAATTTTTATCGCTACTTCATATAAATAAAAATCAAATTTTTATTGCTACTTCATATATATAAAAATCGAAATTTTCATATAAATAAAAATCAAATCCTTTTCATTTAAAAAAAATCTATTCTTTTCCATTTTAAAGATCTATTATTTCCATTTATTATGTAACTAAATAAAAAGTAAAACTTTATACAAATAAAAATTAAATCATATTTTTATATAAGTAAATAAGGATTAAATAAGAAGAACTCACTGATTTTCTTTTAGAGGAGGTTTCACATTGGTTTGGGATCCGGGGAGGGAGAGCACGTCATCATCTGAGGTCGGAGGGGGGAAGAAGAGTGGCGGCGCCCTTCTGGTGGTCGGAGTGGGCCATTTCAGTTCGGTTTAGGCGGAGGGGGTTTTAGGGAAGGTTTTCTCATTGTTGGGGGAACGACGGAGGAGGTGGTGGCTTGGGGAGGCCGGGGTGGCGCGTCATCACGACGGCGTAGGAGGGGGAACTCCAGCGAAGGGGGCGCAGTGGTCAACGGTCACGAGGTAGAAGCTTCATGGTGGTTTTTTTTATCTAATTCGTTTTTAATTTGAATGAGGGCTGAACTCGAAATGGAAAAGAAGGAGAGGGGTTTAGTGTAAAATTATATTATCATTTATTTTTTATTTTATTTAATTCTCCAACAAGTTGAGTTTACATTTGAACTCTAAACGAAACCCACCGACTGTCGCCCCTAGCTATTTACCCCCATTCCGAACACCATGGAATATGATTCGCCAGCCAATTCGGCTATTTCATTCAGTTTCCACTAAATTTAAAATATAAATCATTATATTTTAAATTCAAACGCACATTTTATTTCACTGCGGCCATATACGGACTCCAACAATTCCAGAAAAATAATCTGTCTATGTTTTGATGATACGGTCCTAACAAAACAAATTTCGTCGAATTTGGAAACCGTTTGAAAAACGGTCAATTTCCAGTCGATTAAATTCAAACTGAAGTGACAAACACGTTTAAATACACCACGCTCATATATTGATTCCAAAAATTATGAAAATTGGAATCCAGCAATAATTTGACATTCCGGATCCAACAAAACTGGCCTCGTCGAAAACAGAGGTCGTTTGCAAAATCGCTATTTTTAAGGGCTATATTCCCATAACGACTATTTTAAATTTTCAACTGGACATAACTTTTTATTCCCACTATGAAATTTCAATTTTTCAGATTCATTGGAAAGATATTTTCAAACAGAATCAATATTCTGGTTTCACTAAAATTCGGTTTATTTTGAATCCTTTACATTCATTTGAAATTTGAAATCGAAATTTCAAACTACCGCGCCATTTCCAATTCCTTTTATAATATAAATAATTTTTTATATTTTAATTTCGATTTAAATAAACATATAAGTTCTAATCCTATTTAAAATGAATTTCTAGTCGTTATTATTTAAAGTAAATCATTTTAAATTTTCAAAATTCATTAAAATTGCCAAAATAAAATTTTAAATTGGTTCTGATTTTCCGGGTTGTTACAGAAGAAGTGCATGCCTGGCATTTGAGAGAAGTTTTGAAAACACTTTATGACCATTAGCTTAAGGAAAAGTTCTCCAAATGTCATTTTTGGAGAAAGGAGGTGAGAGTCTTAAGGCATGTAGTCTACAAAGAAGGGATAGCTGTGGATCCCACGAAAGTAGTTGTGGTGGAAGATTGACAGATTCTTAAAAATGTAATAGAGGTGAGAAGCTTACTTGGGTTGGCAGGTTATTATTGGAAGTTCATTAAGGACTTCGCAAAGATATCAACCACTCTCACTAGGCTGATGAAGAAGTACTTGGCATTTTCATGGGATATAGATTGTGATGTTGCTTTCTAACATTTGAAGAGGGCTCTTACAACATCTTCAGTCTTGACTTTGCCCGATGAGAACAAAGTATTTACAGTTTACACTAATGCTTGTGGTACAGGGCTTGGTGCGGTTTTGATGCAAGAATGAAAGGTGGTGTGTTATGGGGGTAGACAGTTGAGAGTTCATGAGAAGAACTACCCCACCCATGATCTAGAGCTAGCTGCCATAGTATTCGCGCTAAAGACGTGAAGTCATTATTTACTTGAAAAGAAGTTCGAGTTATACACCGATCATAAATCTCTCAAGTATCTGTTCTCACAGAAGGATCTTAATTGAAGGCAATAACGGTGGATGGAGTTCTTAACTTCTTATGATTTTGAGATCGCTTATACCCATGGCAAGGGTAATGTGGTGGCTGACGCACTAAGTAGGTAGAGGATGGCCTTAAGTCCTCTGTTTGCGGAGAGGAAGAGCTTGGAGTTCATCTCAACTTTTGATTTAGAACCCTCCATTGAGATTTTTCCTGACTTGTTTGCATCATTAGAAATACGACCAACTCTTATAGATCGGATTGAAGCTTCGCAACAAGGTGACCCATAGATTTTAGACATCACGGATAAGATCCGAAAAGGGGAGACTTCTAGTCACCTCAGTCAATAAATCATAGATGAAAAGGGGTGGTTGCGACGAGATGGAAGGCTTCGTGTTCCTCAAACTCGAAGCTTGATAAAGGCAGTCCTAGAAGAAGCCCACAATTCTAGGATAACTATTCATCCAGGCGGTGATAAGATGTACAGAGACATGAAAAGGGTTTTCTTTTGGGCTGGGATGAAGAAAGATGTGGCCGAATTTGTTTCTCAACGTTTAGTTTGCCAGCAAGTCAAAGCTGAGCAAAAGAAGCCCTGTGGTTTACTTCATCTTTTTTAGGTTCCAAAGTGGAAATGGGAGAACGTCTCTATGGATTTCATAGATGGTTTGCCTAGATCGAAGAAAGGAAACACCAGTACCTGGGTTGTGGTAGATAGACTCATTAAGAGCGCTCACTTTAGTCTAGTTAAGTGTGAGAGGACGGCACCATGCTTGGCAGTAATTATGTCTGAGAGATAGTTCGTCTTCAAGGAGTACCTTCCAGCATCGTGAGCGATCGTGACCCCATCTTCACTAGTGAATTTTGGAGGAGATTGCAAGAAGCATTTGGTACACATTTGTGTTTGAGCACCGCTTATCATCCTCAGACCGATGGACAGACGGAGAGGATGAACAGATTTCTTGAAGATCTTTTAAGGCTGTGTATCCTAGGCTTCGGAGGGACTTGGGAAGTGCATCTTCCTTTAGTAGAGTTTGCCTATAATAACAATTACCAAGCTAGCATCGCCATGGCACCCTTCAAAGCATTGTATGGACGACCCTATAGATCACCAACTTGTTGGTGGGAATCTACAAAAAGTTTATTACTTGGACCAGATATGGTCAGGAAAACATCCGAGAAGATTGACCTTATTCAACGGCGGATGAAGACAACTCAAGATTGACAGAAATCCTATGCAGACAAGAGAAGGACTGACATCGAATTTGAAGTGGGAGACTTAGTTTTTATCAAATATCGCCTCTGAGGAATGTGGTTCGCTTCAGATTGGTAGGGAAGCTGGCAGCTAGGTTTGTGGGACCATTCCCCATAACCGAGAGGATTGGCCAAATGGATTATAGTGTAAAGCTCCCAGAAAATCTATCTGGTGTTCATGATGGTTTCCACATTTCTCATCTGCACAAATGTTTACATGACACTGCAAAAGTTGTTGAGCCGAGTATATTGGAAGAGGTAAAAGTGGAACAGGAGGCGACAGTCAGGCGGGTCCCTACCAATATTTTTGGATCTGAAATTAAGAAACTACGCAATAAAGAGATCAAGTTGGTAAAGGTTCAATGGGGAGAAAACCCAGAGGATGCGACTTGGGAGATTGAAGACAAGATTCGTGCTTCATACCCTTTCCTTTTCGAGGGTATGTTCTTAACTCCTTTTTCCAAAGTTTTATCTGTGTTGGTTTCTATCATCTGACTATGTCCTATCAGTAGTATTTTCGACCTTTAGATAGTAATCCTATGGTGTAAACATGTGTTTGAGACATGTTATGCTTGATGGATGCAAGTATTTGCTAGTGGTTGCCTGTGGATGCATATACACACACGTTAGGCACTAGATCGGCTCAACCACTCTCATACTACATATGGACGTGTGCGCATTTTCTTTTCTTTCATGGATGGAAATGGATGAATTAGCATACGGATGTTGCATTTGGACGAATGATTGTGCACACATATAGAACTTACATGTTATAATAGGATTATTTGCATACATATTGGATACACTGCACTAACATACATTGCATTAAGGAGGTCCACTGAATTAGTAGACCGCCTAATTTTTGCATTAGTTTTGGGACATATACACACACCTTTGCATATGTTCATATAAGCATTAGAAAATTTTAAGGATAATGGATGCCTGTGATTGGTGGATGTGTATGATGGATGGTAGGATACATTCTTCTTAACTTAGAGATTTCGGGGATGAAATCCTTTGAGTAGGGGAGAATGTAACACCCCGTATTTTTAACTACACAAATGAGGATAAATTAAAGAATAATTAACTTAATATTAAGAATTAAGGGAAACGAACTACGTCATTGTGTCTATCTCGAAATTCTGGTAGAGATGGACACCTAGTTTGCGTAAAACGGATAATGTATGAAGAAGTTATGAATGGTAGAAGTTTGACGATCTAAACAAGGATAACTAGCGCACTTGACAAGTGCGCCAAGGCAATTTTACACTGGCGCACCTGTAAAGTGCACCCATAACGGTTTTGGGTATCCGGGCCTTTTTCAAGTGGGTGGCGACCCATGACCTGATTCACTGGGACAACAAGGAATTTCGCTCGATCCGAATCGATCGCCAAACCGAACAAGACTGCTCGAAACCCCTGATTGTTTTAAGAACACGACAAATCGGAATGCAAACAGAAGAACATTTCATTGCTTGTTACAACAATTCATCAGAATACAAGAATATACAGAGTATAAACAAATAATATACAATTGATAAATATCAGAGATTACAATACATTACATAGCAGCGAAAAAATAATACAAAACGCAACTGAAAGTAATACACGGATACAGAGCTTTCCGAGTATCGTTCCAGCTATAAATCAGGATCCTGTGAATATAAATCTGCAAAACCAAAACTACTAGCTGTCGGTGCGGAAAATACACCCAGAGTTTAGGTTAAAACAATATACTCCAGGTCAATCATGTGACTGGTGTGAGAATTAAAACAGTTATTAATCTTTATTTTAAAGTTAGGTAAATCCAGGGACCATGTCGTGTAACATGGAACGGGTTTCCTCCCAAGAATACCAGTGCATAAAACAACAGCGCAATGCTAAATAAAGAACAATGAAGCTATTATAAGACCCAGGTCCCATCACACAATGCAACACAAGCCGGAGGATAGGGCTTTAACTTATAATAGCCATAGAATGCTTGATAAGCTAAATTTCATCTTTTATTATTACCATAAGTGTATAGTGTCAAAACAATTTCAATCATAAGTATCAACCATAGACGGCATAAGTGCCCCATACCACTATGTCGCCATATATAGGTTCTACAATCAAAACCGCAAGGTCACGTATTGGAAGTTGGATTTCCATCAGTGAACCAAGGCAAAAGATAGTCCTCACCGATTCAAGACGCTCTAGCCCGCCCCTCTGGAACAGCCACAACTGCCCCTTGGATCGTCAGGGTCGGTCCACCGATGTGGATTATAATGCCTGAACACTGCGTTTCCCCGCCCTTTGGGGCATGCATGAGCCAAATGACTCCATCGGCTCCACATAGTCATCGATATATCTGAGGCGCCTCGCAATCCAACAACCACACAGGTGAAAATAATATAAATGTCAGGGCCAGTAGGTCACTGAAACCACCCTAGCTAGAAGGAAACGCATGCCCTCCCTGATGTCCTCTCCCGTTTCTGGTTCACAACCGGGGTGTGAGGCTCGTGAATCAATGCTACACAAAGCTATGCCACACAGGCCGTGCTTTGATCATCAACCACAAGACTCTTCTTTTCAACAGAAGCCTTGATCATTTGCATCTTATCATGCCACACAGGCAAACCACTCCATGCAACCGATATCCATCAATCACACATAATGATATCCAATGTCAGACACACAGTCCATTTAAAAGTTCGTTCTGGGTCTGAAGGAAAACGGAAGCACCTTGTACCTCGCATATCCATCGATCTCCAAGTATGTCTGGACGATCACCAACTGATTCCCTCCTCTTGGGTGTACAGCCCAATCAAGATCATCAGTAGTTATCCAAACGATGTGACGACCTCCAGTCTTCGACCACCGTATTCATCCTCGACACATCGTTGAATCAGTTATTCAGCATGGGATAAACCCGGTCTTTCTGAATAACTCGCGTATATAATAAACAAGTGTTACACAAACACAACATACGCCCCATTCCAATTCGGAATATACTTTAATTCAAATATTCTTATACTTTGGGAAAGGTTCCCGTTAATTTTATCAAAGATAAATTCCTTAAATTTATTCTTTAATCTTCCTTCGAATATCAATTCAAACCAAATTATGGTTTATCCAAGCTAGCCGCGACTAACGAACCTTACCGAAGTAATCATTTGTTTTTAATTTCCCAATCCCAACCTATTCATCCCATGAAGTAAAACTGGTAATACTTCATATCAAACACCACAGTGTTATCGGTAAATTCAATTACCATTTCACATTCAAATCTAATTAAAGATTTAACTATCGCCTGGAGCAAAACTGGTGATACTCCATTCTCGATCATTTCAATCTAATTAAAGATTCATTAAAACTCCACTTGGTTTTAATCCTCCCAAAAATCAATATTAGTGATTGTTTAACTTGGGAAATCATATCCTGTCTTTAACTGGGTTAAAGAACCAATGTCATTTAAAACACGGTTCATGATAAACCCAAAATCATATTCCATTTACAATGGGATCTTCATGGAAAACAAATCGATATATATAATCGATATAAACTTCCATATCCGACTAATAATATAAATGGAATAAAGGCAAAGCCTTTTAAAATCTAGATATATTAGTTGTTTTCCTCCACAGAAATTCACTTCGATTATTACCAAATTGAATTCCATTCCATTCCAGTTTATTTTAGTAAATTAGAAAACTTTACTTTGGAAAATCTCCCTTAAATCTTAACAAAAGATTTATAAATTCCAAATCACATTTCACTGTAAATCGAGTTAAAGAACGAATGTCGTTAGAACATAGTTCACGATAAACCCAATTCACTTTCCATTAATCATCGGGTTGAAGAACAAGTGTTATTTAAAACACCATTCACGATAAACCCAAAAATCAATTCCAATTAAATATCATTTAATTGGTATACTTCATTAAATCTAAATAAAAAGATTTAATCTTTTCTCAACTATATTTAAGAACAGTGTTAATGAAGACACCATTCACGACAAACCCAAATACCATTTGATATTAAATACAAGGCTCTGAATAGAAAATATATTTGCTTATATTCAATATCAAATTCTACGACCAACAAATATCGTATTGGAAATAATGATATAAATATATCTTTCAAATTTCCATAACAATATCTGTATAATCACGAAATCCAACATCGAAATATTCCAAAGACAATTTCGATTCAAATCCATTCCAATTCAATTATTGGAAATTCTGGTTACTTTTAAAACCATTTCAAATCCAATTTGTTTATTTAAAAATAATTGGATTATAATTCTATTTCAAAACTAGTTCATTTCGATAAAAATCTATTTTTATCTTTTCAAATATGGAATTTTTCATCACAATTCTTCCCAAATCATTTCTTATGATTTTACACAAATTATTACTATTTATAATAATTTTATCAAGGCCCGTACGGTTGATTTCCATCAACGGCCATCGAACTGCACTTACAACGACCTTTTCCAAATTTGATTTGGACATAATTCCAACCGTTAGATTTCAAATCTCTAATATTCATTAGAAAGCTCTTTTCGATACGAACCAACGGTTCCGATTTTAGGAGAATCCGACGGTCGGATCTCCCGTAATATCCGTTCGAAGTCAATGGTCAAAATTCGCGAACTGCCGCAGCGCAGCGCGTTCTATTCAGGCCATTATATATTATATATATTTCGTCGATTTCCTTTTTAAAAATATTTTTTAAATCATTTTAAAGTCGTTTTCAAAAAGATTTCAACTTCATATTCAATTTCAAATCAAAATTGAATATCCCATATCATAGATATACAAATGATAATATTTTCAAAACGTTATATTTTGAAATCATTTCCTTTCCTATATTCATTATAAAAACGAATATAATTGATATAAATATCGTTCGCGTCAAAATGGCGTATATCTAACCAACACGGCTTTATATATTTCAATAACTTTGTTATTCTATTCAACAAATGAATATTTTCTTCAACACATGAATATTTATTTTATTCAACACATGAGTATTTATTTTATTCAACACACATGAGTATTTATTTTATTCAACACATGAATTTTCTTTTATTCAACACATGAATATATATTTTATTCAACACATGAATATATATTTTATTCAACACATGAATTTTCTTTTATTCAACACATGAATATATATTTTATTCAACACATGAATTTTCTTTTATTCAACACATGAATATATATTTTATTCAACACATGAATTTTTTTTTTATTCAACACATGAATATATATTTTATTCAACACATGAATTTTCATTTTATAATATTCTTTATTTTCCAAATTGGAATGAGGCCCAATCAATTACCATATAATGTTAATTATATGGATTCCCTACAACACATGTATATAACAACAATGATAAATAATCAACCATTATCCAGAGTGCACCACACAACTGCATAAGCATTAAATATAAATAATTAACGCTTACACAGTCTGTCGACCAATTGATCGACATACAGCTAAATAATTGGGATTAGTGTATGTCAAATATCATCCCAACACCCGTGTTGGGTTTCAAATCAACAAACACAGAATTTTATTTGTGTAGTTGGGCGATGTGTAAAATTTATCGTCCCAATCAATATCAGTCAAATGGGTGTACATAAACAAATCGTCTGATTTGTTTATAAATATTTATTTTATATACACGTTAAAAATTATATTTTTAACTATAAAATATTTATTCATTCCACATCACACAATAGAATTTCACAACACATCAATCAAACAAACAAGTATCCATGGTCTGTGGACGACGGGTGTCGGGTGCTGCTAAGCACCGTCTGCATCCTAGTATATATTTCAAACTAGAAATTAAAATAAAAGTGAGGAGTTCTCACCTTTGGGTTCCACTCCACCATTCTTTATTTCTGAATGATTTGGATTTTGTTTTGATTACCGTCGGTTCCATCAAAATCTGTTTTCACGCTGTTCATAGAAAAAACACATTTTTAATATGATACTTCATTACAAAAATCTCATTTTTATAACACCACTATATAACTAAAAATCATATTTTTATCTCAAATCTATATATAAAAATCATATTTTTATCACTCTACACATATAAAGATCATATTTTTATTTTGTTTCATATATAAACACCAAAATTTTATTATCTATATATTATAAAAATCATATTTTTAACGAATTAGAAGTTATTCCATAACATGACTATTTTATTAATAGTGTTCATAGGCTAAAAATCCTATTTTTACCTTTCTAAAAATAATTTCCTGTCGTACTCTAGTTAAAAATAATATTTTTACATTGCTGCTTCGTACATAAAAATCTTATCTATATTAAAGATCTAATCTTTTATAAATTAAAAATCTCTTCTTTATTTCGCTATAATATGAATAAAAATCTAATTTTTGTCACGCTTCGCATAAAATAAAAATCCGATCCGCATCATGTTTTTCATACTATAAAAATCTAAACTTCATTCGCTAATTACATATGTAAAAATCTAATCTTTGTTTGCTAATTACATATGTAAAAATCCAATCTTCGTTTTAAAACCAAACGCTTAAAAATCATATTTTTATACTTGCTACAAATAAATAAAAGCTGAAAATAAAATTTAAATTCGAATTTATTTACCTTGGTTCGCAGAGAAAGTTTTTTTTTTATTTGGTCGAATTTGGGGTTTTCCGCTACTGGTTTGAATGGCTTTCGGTTCGGTGCTGGAGGCTCAGCAGGTTGGAGCTCATAGTGGAACGGCGGAGCTGGAAGGGCTGGAGCGTCGGGGAGGGGTGTTGGAGCGTGCGGTGCTCGGCGGTTTCAGTTAGGGTGTGGGCGGTTTGTGGATTTGAGGGGGGTTTGGGTTGCGGGCTTCATCAGAGAAGAAGGCAGATCAGAGGAGGGGGAAGAAGGGCGGCGGTCAACTCGGCGGTGGGGCGTTTAACAACCCGGAAATCCGAGCCAATTTAAATTTTTTTATTTTGGCAATTTTAGTGAATTTTGAATATTTAAAATGAATTATTTTAAATAATAACGACAAAAAATTTATTTTGAATAGAATTCAAACGTATATATTTATAAAGATCGTCGTTAGAATATAAATATTTATTTATATATATATATAAGGAATTGAAAATGGCACGATAGTTCGATAATTCGATTTCAAATTTCAAATGAATGTGCAGGATTCAAAATAAACCGGATTTTAGCAAAACCAAAAATATTATAATCTAATTGAGGATATCTTTCCAACGAATCCGAAAAATTGAAATTTCATAGCGGGAACCAAAAGATGTCTAGTTGAAATTTCAGAATAGTCACTATGGAATTCTGATCCTTAAAAATGGGAATTTTGCAAATGACCTCGGTTTTCAATGAAACCACTTTTGTTGGATCTGTGATGTCAAGTTATTGCTAGGTTTCAGAATTCATAATTTTTCGAATCAATATGTGAGTGTGGCGAAGGAAAACGCATTTGACCAGTTTTAGTTGATTTTAATCGGCTGAAAAATGGCCATTTTTCAAACGGTCTCGGAATTTGACGAAATTAATTTTGTTAGGACCGTATCGTCAATACAAAGCTAGAAATAATTTTCCTGGAATTTTTAGAGACTGTATGTGGCCCCGGTAAATTAAAATGTGTGTTTAAATTGAATATATAGTGATTTACATTTTAATTTAAACGAAAGCTGATCGAAACGGCCGAATTGGCTTACGAAACATATCCCATTGTGTTCGGAATAGGGGTAATTAGCTAGGGACGACAAACGGTGGGCCTCGTTTTGAGATAAAAATTTAAAGTTACATTTTGGAGGATAAATTAAATTAAAATATTAATAAAATAATATATATAAACCCCCCTCATCTTTCCCTCTTCCTACCCCCGCTGACCAGAAATGAAATAAAATCAAAAAAAGAAGAAGAAGGAGATGCGCAGCAGCAGCTCCGCGAGGCGCCGCTGGCGATCGTCCCCCCCCCCCCTCCAGTGACGCGCAACCCTCTCCCCTACCTGAGCAGCCTCCACCCAGCCCTCGTTTCTCCCTCCTCATCCCTAAACGTCGCCTACCTCCTCCAAAAACCCGAATGCAGCCATGCCCTGACCCGAAGACCCAATGCTGAAACCCCTTGGACCCGCGGAAAAACCCTAGCCGAGCTCCCCTCCGCCCTCCTGAAACCCAACGAACTCAGCTCCTCCCCATTCGACCAAGCCCGACGTGAAACATCCCCTCTCTCCCTTGTTAACAGTAAGTGTTCAAGTTATTTATTTTGGTTTGTTTATTTAATTTTCTTTTTCTGATTTAATGTATTAGGAAAAAGACATGATCTTTAAAAACTATAAAGAAAGATGATTTTTAATTTCTAAATTTAGTTTTAATTTTTAAATTCAGTTTTTATAAAAGAAATGTATATGTGAAAAGGTGATTTTTGTTCACATAAAAAGGAGATTATTATTTACGTAAAGGTTCGATTTTTAAAATTTGAAAGTGGTGATCTTTTTAATAGGATAGTTATTATTTTTAGAAATAAAAAGATCGAATTTTTAATAATAAAAAGGTCAAATTTTTAGAAATGAAAAGATTGAATTTTTGGTAGTATAAAGGATCGATTCTTGGATTAGATAAAAATGTGATTTTTTTTATTCTATGTATATAATATTTTCAGTTGATAAAAATATAATTTTTATATGCTGTAGAGAATAAAAATATAATTTTTATAGGTTAGATTTTTTGTTCGTGTGAAGTAGCAAATGAAAATGTGAACTTTATTTTATATAAGGCGAAGTAAAAATATAAGCTTTATTAGAAGAAGAGCGATATAAAAATATAATCTTGATATAGGAAGTAGCGCTATTAAAATATAATTTTTAACATATACTTCGTGAAACCGACTGCGTTGGAAGAACGATGGAAATTTCTACATATGAAGAGTCATGGCGTTTGGTTTAGCTAGTCGGTGAGAACTCCTCACCTTTAATTTAAATTTCTAGTAAAAAATATAGACTAGGATGCAGACGGTGTTTAGTAGCACCCGACACCCGTCGTCCACCGACCATGGACGGCTTGTATGCTTGTTTGTTTGATTTTGATGTGTAGTTGATTGTGTGATGTGATGTGAAATGAAATAAAATATTTATATAGTTAAAAATATTATATAGTTGAAAATAGAATTTTTAACGTGTATTTAAAATGAAATAAATTATACACACATTTGACTGATATTGATTGGGACGATAAATTTTACACATCGCCCAACTGCACAAATAAAATCTATGTTTGTTGCTTTGAAACCCCACACGGGTATTGGGATGAGATTTGATGTACACTAATCCCGATTGTTTAGTTGTATGTCAATCGATGGATTGACAGACTACGTAAGCACTAATTATTTATATTTAATGCTTATGCAGTTGAGTGGTGCACTCTGGATGATGGTTGATTATTTATCGTTGTTATTTTATACATGTGTTGTAGAAAATCCATATAATTAACATTATATGGTAATTGATTGGGCATCATTCTAGTTTTGAAATAGAAATATTTGAAATAGAATATTTGAATAGAAATATTTGAATAGAAATATTTGAAAAAACAATATTTGAAATAGAAATGATTTGAAATTCGAAATAAATTGAAATGAGTCGAAATTCGAATTAAATTGAAATGATTTGAAATTTGAATTAAATTGAAATGATTTGAATTTCGAATTAAATTGAAATGAATTGAAAATCGAATTAAATTGAAAGAATTAGAATTCTAATTGAATTGAAAATAAAATGAATTCGAATCGAATTGAAATTGAATGGAAATCAATTTGAAATGAATTCGAAGTGAACTGAAATTAAATAGAAATCGATTTCAATAAATTCAAAATCGAATGGAAATTGAACTGAAATTGAAAATGAACTGGAATTGAATTGAAATCGATTTGAATTGAAATCAAATTGAAATGAATTTAAAACGAATTTATAAGGAAAAATTTAATTTTGATTAGAAATTGAATGTGAAGTTGAAATCGTTCAAAAACGAATTTAAAACGATTAATAAAATATGGTTTAAAAGGAAATCGACGAAATATATAATATATATATATATATATATATATATATATTTTATATATATAATGGCCTGAATAGAATGCGCCGCGCCGCGGCAGTTCGCGAATTTCGACCATTGAACTCGAATGGATATTGCGGGAGATCCGACCGTCGGATTCTCCTAAAACCGGAACCGTTGGGTTTGTATCGAAAAGAGCTTTCTAACGAATACTAGGGATTTGAAATCTAACAGTTGGATTTGAAATTATGTCCAAATCAAATTTGGAAAAGGTCGCTGTAAGTGCAGTTCGATGGCCGTTGATGGAAATCGACTGTACGGGCCTTGATAAAATTATTAAAATAGTAATAATTTGTGTAAAATCATAAGAAATGATTTGTGAAGAATTGGGATGAGAAACTCCACATTTGAAAGGATAAAATAGATTTTTATCGAAATGAACTAGTTTTGAACTAGAATTATAATTCATTTATTTTTGAAATAAATAAAGTGGATTTGAAATGGTTTTGAAATATAACCAGAATTTCCAATATATAAAGTGGAAAGGGATTTGAATCGAAATTGTCTTTGGAATATTTCAATGTTGGATTTCATGATTATACAGATATTGTTATGGAAATTTGAAAGATATATTTATATCGTTATTTCCAATACGATATTTGTTGGTCGTAGAATTTGATATTGAATATAAGCCGATATATTTTCTATTCAGAGCCTTGTATTTAATATCAAATGTGATTTGGGTTTGTCGTGAATGGTGTCTTCATTAACACTATTCTTAAACCCAGTTGAGAAAAAGATTAAATCTTTTTATTTGGATTTAATGAAGTGTACCAATTAAATGGAATTTAATTGGAATTGAATTTGAATTGATTTTTGGGTTTATCATGAACGGTGTCTTAAATAACACTTGTTCTTTAACCCGACAATTAATGGAATGTGATTTTGGGTTGTCATGAATGGTATCTTCAAGAATACTTTTCTTAGACCCAATTGAGTTAAGAAAATTAGAAACTAACTGGAGGTTAGTTAAGTTGAATGGTTTCTTGGGTATTGATCTAATGTTGGTTTCGGCCTTCGGGGTTAATATTTAGGGAACTGTTCTCTTACTAATTTACGGTTAGAGACTAATATAATTGAAGGTGATGTGGGTTTATCGTGAACCGTGTTTTAAATGACATTGATTCTTTAACCCAATTAAAGATTAAAACTAAGTGGAGTTTTAATGAATCTTTAATTAGATTGAAAAGATCGAGAATGGAGTATCACCAGTTTTGCTCCAGGTGATAGTTAAATCTTTAATTAGATTTAAACGTGAAATGGTAATTGAATTTACCAATAACACTATGGTGTTAGATATGAAGTATGACCAGTTTTACTTCATGGGATGAATAGGTTGGGATTGGGAAATTAAAACAAATGATTACTTCTGTAGGGTTCGTTAATCCCAACTAGTTGAATCGATCACTACACCAGAAATGCCAATTTGGCAGTGCTCATGGCCATATCAAAATCGATTTGATACGGTTTTAAGCCATATCAAAAAATGGCGTCTCTGATCAATTGCTACGGTTTTAAGCCGTACCGAAATCATAAATTGATACGGCTTAGAACCGTATCAAATTGGTAATTTGATACGGTTTTAAGCCGTATCAATTTATGATTTTGATACGGCTTAACACCATATCAATTGATGTATTTGATACGGCTTAAAACCGTATTAAACGGCTGTACTGATACGGCTTAAAACCGTGTTTAATGTCTCATTCCTACAATGCTATCAATGAATTAGATACGGCTTTTAACCGTATCAAAATCGATATATCATATATGCAATATACAAAAACACTGCACCCATTGATATATATATATATATATTGACAATAAAGAAGATACGCTACACCCATATAACAGTATATAAAGAAGATACGCTAAGCATAATTCGATTAATACATAAACCATAACTTTAGTTAATACAAACCACATAACACAATATATACAAAGCATAATGTTCACAGTTCTTGCTCTAAAAAAAAAAGACAACAAAACTGTAGTTGTCGAGCCCATGCAACTCATACTTGTTCCAAAGCCTGAAAAGAAATTAAAATAACAAGCATCGGTTTAGTTTCATATTCACAACAACAAGTCCTGTAATGTTATCACATAATGTTCAAACATAAAATTTCAACTAATTGACATAGACGCTACACATCAGTATGTTATTAGACCTTGTTCAAATTGAACAGTTCTATTCAGGTTAACGCAGCACGCCCATTTTTCCTGATGTGAGAAACATGATTTGGTCACTATATTTTCACTTATGCTAATCGAACAAATTTGCCTATGTAATATTATACTTGGACATGAAATGGTAAGATTAGAAAATTTCAGAAAGCTGACATTAGAGGTACACTTCTTGACTGGCAGCAGCATGGGAATAAGTTTCAGAAAGCTGACATATAACTGCATGTACAAAATGCTGACATACCTGAACTTCAAAGAAAATGATTTAGCACCAGCATTATAGGATGAAGTAATGGTAACATGAGGAGTTCCTGCTTGTGAGTACCTATACACGAAAGCATATTAAATTTTTGTGTACAATACTCGAACAAAATTTTACATATTAAACTACTTGGCACAGGCAAGCATTATCATACCATAGTAAGAAATTGGAGAAATCCGCACTACTTGCATCCCGCATCGCAGCGTAGAAATCTTCACAAGTTACAATGATGATTGTCAAATAAAATACTGGCATAAATAAGCAAACCACCTAAGTGGCACCAAATTCCAAATAAAATACTGGCATAGTGAAAAACTCGTAGTTAACCAAGTTTGGTACCAAGAAGAAATGGACATCTAAAACATACAAGGGTTCAGATATCAAAAACATACAGGTTGACACAGATTCTACTAAAAAAATTCACTTATGTTGATCCATAAAGGAGAACTCGACCTAATTTCGTGACCTCTTCACTATTCTGATTATCTTCGATGAATATTGTCAGACTGCAATAAATTATGAAAATACAAGATTACATCAGTAAGGTACAGTAGGAAATCATAACGATTAGAAATATTAAGAACAAGAAATGTGAAATGCTCGTTTTATTACCTGTGAACGTTTTGATATTTGACATACTGCAAATTGACAGGTTCTCCCTACATAAAAGTATGAACACAACATAAAAAACAATACATCTGTTACCAATCAACGTTACGACATTATAGTAAAATATATTGTTAATTAGAGTTGTTTATATACTTTCAATCAGTCACCTCATGTACATGTTTGACATTTTTTTCTAGAAATTTGTTAATTAGATTTTTGCATCCAAAAGCTAAAGCATGTTTTGAACTTTTAGTTTTCATTTACCTTTCATTCATTCAAGATTGTCTTCACGCAATGCGTCACCCTAAGCAGTAACTAATGAACTGTTAATTGGGTTATTTGTGCAGCAAATATTATTTATTAGCTGCTTTTCCCAGTATTGGAAGTCAGCCTTCCTGCTTTCTAATCTTCATGCAAATACCATTGACATATCTCTCATCAAACGCACAATATAGACAAAATAACATTATCAAATGTGTAGTTGATTTTGATGCAGGGTCATAAGTTAGATTAACAAACCTAGCATGTAGTGAAATGCATGGATACAACTTCGTGTCCATTAATAAGGAGAAGATGACCAAAGTCGTCGGAAAGAATCAATTCATGAAGTAACTATGTTATGCTATTTAATGCATTGGACTTGAGTGTCGTGTCCTCCCATTCATCATCTATTGGAATAACAATGTTGTTTTTTTTTTCTGAGACAAATCGGTGGCACTACCCTGTTATAATTAATATGAATAATAATAAGAAAATTAAACCTTAAATTATTTGGCATCATCAATAATATGCATAAAGAAATGTCTTAGCTACCCAATGCCTGCTAATAATAAATAAATCCATATTTCTAAAAACGACAATAGTGACACTTTCAAGATTAAACAAGTTTAATGGGAATGCTATTCGTAATAAGAAATAATCACCAACCTCTGAATAAAACCCAGTATTTGCAAAAAGAAATGTGTCATGTGGAAAACCTTTCTTGAATGAATTGAACGACACTTTCAGCAAGTAGCACAAATGCACTGTGCTTGCTTTTGTATTGAATATGGCACGTATAAACCTGGGATGGTTAATCCTGTATCAAATCAAACTTGTAGAAAAGTTCTAAATTAACGTTGATCACCTTAACTATTAAAAACCACACTTCACCTTACTCAAACCAAATCAAAATGAAGTCTGACCCTTTTTTTTCCCTGTAAACCATTCATAATAGTTGGATACATGCAACTGAAAAAAACAAATCATAGTTAATGCATTGTTACGTCCTTAAACTGCACAATAATACTAACATATGACATGACAGTGATGCAATACAAACCTTAGTTAATGTATTACACAGGAATCTTGGGTTAGTTTATACAATGCAGCGAAGCTCATTGACTGTTGATAGCATTTGAGATTAGCAACGAAATGTCGGAAGTCGCCCTTAATCTTTCACATGCATTGTCTTTTACTGAACAAAAGCGAGGATTTCTCTTCTGCAATTCAACCCTCCTTTCGAGCTGATGCATTAGATTAAACAATCTCTGAACGAGAAGATGCAATCTACCGATTTTGAAAATCCTTCATGTGTTCGCCAGATCTTTTCTAGAAGTTCATACGTGATGAAAAATACATCGCTTTTGTTCCTTAAAAATTCTTGGAAGAATTGTGACTGCATCTGGAGTATTGATCAACACCAGTAAAAGTGGAGGATAACAGGAAATATTTCGGAGAATAGAGACGACATGCTTTAATACTTCCTGATCTGGTATCCCATGATTCAGTGAATGAAATTGCTTCAGCAAAAAATTTATTGCACCAGCTGATACCAGAGTCTCACAACATTTCTGTGAATACTGGGTAGCTGTATCCAGGGTCGCACATAAGCATCGAATATTGGTAACACTTTTGTAGCCAAGGAGTTCAGATAGTGCACCAACTAATCTATTGATTAATCGATCATTATCATCAACATTTACACAAGATTGCTTTAGTCTGAACCTTAAGTCAGCAAACTGCTCTTTCGATTGTTTCCTCATGACGTAACCTTTCCAATGTGATTGTATTAGAATGATTCTATGTTTGTCTTGTTAAACAGACTTCTTCAGTTTAGCAAGTAATATTTTTCTCCACCATATTTGAATTGTAAAAGCACTATGCTTCTACTTCTTAGCTATCATTCGATCATTCCATCCACGGATGAAGCTTGAATCATAATTACAGATTTTGTTCTGGGTTGAACTAATAATACATGTTGCCACCATCTTATTATTCAAAGAAAGTGAAATCTTACTCTGCGATTCCTTTCTCCATATTTTCTTGCACTTCGCACAACTTTGAGTTAGATTGCCAGACTGATTAACTAAACAGAAAACAATATAACATGATTATTCTAGAATTCTAGCAATGTCACCAGATGATTATATTTTGAACTCCATATATAACTGTAATAAGTTAATATTTAAAAATTAATAAATATGTACCACGTAGTATGATATTGATTTATTTGTTTTTTTTAATTACTTGGGTTTTTCTTCTCTCCTAGAAAATTCTACAAACCTCACCAGCAAGGCTTAGTATATAAATACCTCAGATTATAGTAAAGGATTGTGTACGAATATGTCAATGCATATATAATACTTACTCTCTAATGCATATTCATAGTATTAATGAGTCTCTTATGCAAATCTTAACAATATTTCACTCTGTTTCCTATTTCTCACTACTGATCCTCAATCCGAAGATATGTTCTTCAAAAATAGTATATTTTTCATTTTTATTTTACCTGAGAATTATTGTATCTAAATAATTTAGTTGGAAACAAGGAAAATTCTAGCTAATCGATAATTTCCAAAGACTAAAGGATATATGCTATGTAGTGATGATCAGGTTAATCTATAATGTGCCTAAAAATAATTTGACAATAGTAATAATCGAACACAATGATTTTTCAAATAACTGGAACAAAATTAACGATATGAGAACAAATCGAACAACATCTTAGAATTCAAAATCAAATCGAGTGCTCACTTGAAAATCAAATCGATGGAAGACTGAGCCTCACTCTATCACCATATTTCAAGAACCATGACCATCTCTGAAGTTAACGAATTTGGGGATCGAACAACAGGCGACTCCAGTGGAAATCGAACAATAGGCAAAATTTGAGGGACTTTTGCGAATTGATTTGAGGGAGGCTGCGAATTTGGGGATGTAGTCTTGATTAATAAAAGAAGGGAGAGGCACGATTTGAACGCCATTTCTTTGGTTTGGGAAATTATTTTATTTCGGCCGAAAAGTAAAAGCGGAGGGGGAAACGAAAAACAAAAGTTAGAAGGAACAAAGAAAATTTCATGCCGATTTGATACGGCTTGAACCCATACAATAATGAACTGATCCAAATCATCCGTGATGTGGGGTTAGATTTTAGTGTTGGAGAGGATGCGGATTACAAAAGAAAATTTGATATGGCTATGAGCCCTATCAAATTTGATATGGCTTAAAGCCGTATCAAATCTCTACATCGTGGTGTGCCAAATTTGCTATTTTGGTGTAGTGGATATTTAAAAGAAGATTAAAGAATAAATTTGAAGAATTTATCTTCGATAAAATTAATGGGAACCTATCCCTAAGAATGTGAAGTTTAGCAACTAATTGAAGATTAGTTAAGATGAATGGTTTCCTGGGTATTGATCTGATGTTGGTTTGGGCCTTCGGGGTTAATATTTGGGGAATTGTTCCCTTACTAATTTACGGTTAGTGACCGATGAATTGGAATGAGGCATATGTTGTGTTTGTGTAACACTTGTTTATTATATACGCGAGTTATTCGGAAAGACCGGGTTTATCCCATTCTGAATAACTGTTACAACGATAAGTCGAAGATGAAGACGGTGGTCGAAGACCGGAGTTCTTCACGTCGTTTGGGTGATTACTGATGATCTTGATTGGGTCGTACACCCAAGAGGAGGGAATCAGTTAGGGGGAGGGAATCAGTTAGTGGTCATCCAGACGTACTTGGAGATCGATGGATATTCGAGGTACAAGGTGCCTCCGGTTTCGTTCAGACCCAGAACGGACTTGTAAATGGATAGTGTGTCTGACATTGGATATCATTCTGTGTGATTGATGGATATCGGTTGCATGGAGTGGTTTTCCTGTGTGGCATGCTAAGATGCAAATGATCAAGGCTTCTGTTGAAAAGCAGAGTCTTGTGGTTGATGATCCAAGCACAGCCTGCATGGCACAGCTTTGTGTAGCGTTGATTCGCGAGCCTCACACCCCGGTTGTGAATCAGAAACGGGAGAGGACTTCAGGGAGGGCATGCGTTTCCTTCTAGCTAGAAGTGGCGTCAGTGGTTGTACACGCCCTGATAAGTTTGACTTATGTGGTTGTTGCTGTTGCGAGGCGCCTCGGATATATCGGTGACTATGTGGAGCCGATGGAGTCATTTGTTGGCTCATTGACACCCCATAGGGTGGGGAAACGCAGTGTTCAGGCATTTTAATCCACATCGGTGGATCGGCCCTGACGATCCAAAGGCTTGCCTGCGCACTTTCCTGAGATACGGGCTAGAGCGTATCGAATCGGTTGAGGACGATCCCTGGCCTCGGTTCACAGATGGGAATGCAACTTCCAATACGTGACTTTGTGGTTTTGATTGTAGAGCCTAGTATGGCGACATGATATATGGTAATCATGTCGTTTATGATTAATATTTATGATTGAAATTGTTTTGACACAATACACTTATAATAGTATCAAATGATTTGTTTTTAGCGTATCAAGCATGCTCTGGCAATCAAAAAGGTAAAACCCTATCCTCCGGCTTGTGTTGCATTGTGTGATGGCACCTCGGTCTTATAATAGCTTCATTTTTCTTTATTTAGAATTGCACTGTTTGTTTTATGCACTGGTATTCTTGGGAGGAAACCCGTTCCGTGTTATACGGTGTGGTCCCTTGATTTACCTAACTCTAAAAATAATGATTAATAACTGTTTTAGTTCTCACACCAGTCACATGACTGACTTGGAGTTTATTGTTTTAACCTAAACTCTGGGTGCCCATATTTTCGACACGGGCAGCTAGTAGTTTTGGTTTTGCAGATTTATATTCATAGGATCCTGATTTACAGCTGGAACGATGCTCGGAAAGCTCTGTATCCGTGTATTACTTTCAGTTGTGTTTTGTATTATTTTCCGCTGCTATGTAATTTATTGAAATCTCTGATATTAATTGAATGTATTTTATTCATTTATACTCTGTATATTCTTGTATCTGATGGAATTGTTGTAATAAACAATGAAATGTTCTTTTGTTTGCGTTCTGATATGGCTTGTTCTCAATTATATATGTGTTTTCCTTCACGGGGAAGTTTGGGTCGTTTCAGGGTGGGGTTCGGCAGAGGCGATGGCGGGGGGGAGGGGGGAATCACACTGTAGATCGTGATTTCCATTTTTCTTCTTTTAATAATTGAATTCAACGGTAAGAAGGGGGGCTAAGGAGGAATATATATAAATATATATAATTAATTAATTAATTTTCACCATAAAGTCACTTTTTCCTTCAATCTCTAAATGAGACCCAACGACTGTTGCCCCTAGCTAATTACCCCATTACGAACACAATGGGATATGTTTCGTAACCCAATTCATTTGTTACGATCAGTTTCCATTCAAAATCAAAATATAAATCTATACATTGAATTTGAACGCACATTTCAATTTACCGGGGCCACATACGAACTCTAAAAATTCCAAAAAAATATTTTCTAGCTTCGTATGGATGATACGGTCCTAAAAAAACTAATTTCGCCAAATTTGAAGACCGTTTGAAAAATGGCCATTTTCTGGTCGATCAAAATTGACTAAAACTATCAAAACACATTTTACTTCGCCACGCTCACATATTGATACAGAAAATTATGAATTTTTGAATCTAGGAATAACTCGACATCCCGGATCCAACAAAAGTGGTTTCGTCGAAAACAGAGGTCGTTTGCAAAATTTCCATTTTTAAGGGCTAGAATTCCATAGCGACTATTCTGAATTTTCAACTGGACGTATTTTTTTATTCCCGCTATGAAATTTTGGTTTTTCGGATTCGTTGGAAAGATATTCTCAAATAGATTCAAATATTTTTGGTTTCACTAAAATCCGGTTATTTTGAATCCTGTACATTCATTTGAAATTTGAAATCGAATATTCGAACTACCGCGCCATTTTCAATTCCTTTTATAATTAAAATAAAATATTTATATTCTAACGTCAATTCAAATAAATATATTCATTCTAATTCTATTCAAAATAAATTTCTCGTCGTTATTATTTAAAATAATTCATTTTAAATATTCAAAATTCAACAAAATTGCCAAAATAAAAATTTTAAATTGGCTCAGATTTCCGGGTTATTACAATCTCCCACACTTAAAACTTTTCATCCCCGAAAAGGAACGAAGCTGAAAGTTGTTTTACAAACCAACTCAACTTTCATTATTTTCATTATGGTTTAAGTTCTTCAACTTTTCAGTTTCTAAGAACTTTTCAAATTTTTTCAAAAATTTGGCTAACACCCTAAATTTTCGAAAAATTTCACCATAACCTTCCCTGCACGGGAGCACTGGGAAAATCCCAAAATTTCCATACAAGCCTCTCTAATCCAAAAAGAAAAAGAAACAGCCAATCGGCTCATGAAATCATCCAAAACCCAAGAAATACAATAAACATGTACCTATTTGTCGGGCAAACAATTTTATTCCTCTTCTGTAGCCTCCTTGCTATGACCTATTTAATGTAATACTTGTATATGCATGCAAATGCGATAAATTTTCAATACAATTCTCTATTTTGTTCAATTCGGCTAATGGTTCAACATTTAATTAATCAAAGAATAATCAAACAACACAATCAGCAATCAATTAGATGATTAGCTTTTCAAATTCATAACTTTGATACATAGTCAAAAAATCACATTTTTGGTGCCAAATCACAACAATAGGCCCTATCTTATTTTGGTTCTCACACCATTCAATTGGAAATATATAGAAATCCCACTTTCGAAACACGAAAATAAATTCTGATGATGATGCGTCGATCATGAGAATCATGTCCGAGCGACTTGAGTGTGATTCTATATCTATCCAGTATATTAAAACTTCGAATACACGTGGATCAGACGTATACGCAATATCTTTATATACTAGACTGTCCAAATTCAATACAAAATAAATAATCAAATACGAATAATTGATTTAAATTTTCAAAACAAAAATTGTTTTCATTTTAAAAATATACTCTTCACACTCGTTCTCGGATACTACTGATCCCATCTCTAACGAGTCATTCCCATTGGATATTACTAATCCAATCTCTGATGAATTCTTTCGTTCGGTTCTAACGTGTCTTGTTCTCCGAGCTCTGTGAACCAAAGCTCTGATACCAAATGTGACAACAAGGAATTTCGCTCGATCCGAATCGGTCGCTAAACTGACCAAAACCGCTCGAAACCCCTAATTGTTTTGAGAACATGACAAATCGGAACGCAAACAGAAGAACATTTCATTGCTTATTACAACAATTCATCAGAATACAAGAATATATAGAGTATAAACAAATAATATATGTTTGATAAATATCAGAGATTACAATACATTACATAGAAGCGGAAAAATAATACAAAACACAACTGAAAGTAATACACAAATACAAATCTTTCCAAGTATCGTTCCAGCTGTAAATCAGGATCCTGTGAATATAAAACTGCAAAACCAAAACTACTAGCTGCCCGTGCAGAAAATAAGGGCACCTAGAGTTTAGGTTAAAATAATAAACTCCAGGTCAGTCATGTGACTGGTGTGAGAATTAAAACAGTTATTAATCTTTATCTTAAAGTTAGGTAAATCCAGGGACCACGCCATATAACACGGAACGGGTTTCCTCCCAAGAATACCAGTGCATAAAACAACAGCGCAATGATAAATAAAGATCAATGAAGCTATTATAAGACCCAGGTCCCATCACACAATGCAACACAAGCTGGAGGATAGGGCTTTACCTTATAATAGCCAAAGAATGCTTGATATGCTAAATTTCATCTTTTATTATTACTATAAGTGTATAGTGTCAAAATAATTTCAATCATAAGTATCAATCATAGACGGCATAAGTGCCCCCATACCACTATGTCGCCATATATAGGTTCTACAATCAAAACCGCAATGTCACGTATTGGAAGTTGGATTCCCATCTGTGAACCGCGGTAAAAGATAGTCCTCACCGATTCGAGACGCTCTAACCCGCCCCTCAAGAACAGCCGCAACTACCCCTTGGATCGTCAGGGTCGGCCCACCGATGTGGGTTATAATGCCTGAACACTGCGTTTCCCCGCCCTTTGGGGAGTCAATGTGCCAAATGACACCATCGGCTCCACATAGTCACCGATATATCTGAGGCGCCTTGTAATCCAACAACCACACAGGTGAAAATAATATAAATGTCAGGGTTGGTAGGTCACTGACACCACCCTAGCTAGAAGGAAACTCATGCCCTCCCTGATGTCCTCTCCCATTTCTTGTTCACAACCGGGTGTGAGGCTCGCGAATCAACGCTACATAAAGTTATGCGCCACAGGGCGTGCTTTGAACATCAACCACAAGACTCTGCTTTTCAACAGAAGCCTTGATCATTTGCATCTTAGCATGCCACAAAGGCAAACCACTCCATGCAACCGATATCCATCAATCACACGGTATGATATTCAATGTCAGACACACAGTCCATTTACAAGTCCGTTCTGAGTCTGAACGAAACCGGAGGCACCTTGTACCTCGCATATCCATCGATCTCCAAGTACGTCCGGATGATCACCAACTGATTCCCTCCTCTTGGGTGTACAGCCCAATCATGATCATCAGTAATTATCCAAACGATGTGAAGATCTCTGGTCTTCGACCACCGTCTTCATCCTCGACACATCGTCGAATCAGTTATTTAGAATGGGATAAACCCGGTCTTTCTGAATAACTCGCGTATATAATAAACAAGTGTTACACAAACACAACATACGCCTCATTCCAATTCGGAATATTCTTTTATTCAAATATTCTTATACTTTGGGAAAGGTTCCCATTAATTTTATCAAAGATAAATTCCTTAAATTTATTCTTTAATCTTCCTTTGAATATCAATTCAAACCAAATTATGGTTTATCCAAGCTAGTCGGGATTAACGAACCTTATCGAAGTAATCATTTGTTTTTAGTTTCCCAATCCCAACCTATTCATCCCATGAAGTAAAACTGGTAATACTTCATATCTAACACCACGGTGTTATCGGTAAATTCAATTACCATTTCATGTTCAAATCTAATTAAAGATTTAACTATCGCCTAGAGCAAAACTGTTGATATTCCATTCTCGATCATTTCAATCTAATTAAAGATTCATTAAAACTCCACTTGGATTTAATCTTCCCAAAAGTCAATATTAATGATTGTTTAACTTGGAAATCATATCCTGTCTTTAACTGGATTAAAGAACCAATGCCATTTAAAACACGGTTCACGATAAACCCAAAATCACATTCCATTAACATTGGAATCTTCATGGAAAACAAATCGATATATATAATCGATATAAACTTCCATATCCGACTAATAATATAAATGGAATAACGGCAAAGCCTTTTAAATTCCAGATATATTAGTTGTCTTTCCCCATAGAAATTCACTTCGATTATTACCAAATCGAATTCCATTCCATTCCAATTTATTTTATTAATTTGGAAAACTTTACTTTGGAAAATCTCCTTTAAATCTTAACAAAAGATTTATAAATTCCAAATCACATTTCATTGTAAATCAGGTTAAAGAACGAACGTCGTTAAAACACAGTTCACGATAAACCCAATTCACTTTCCATTATCATCGGGTTGAAGAACAAGTGTTATTTAAAAGACCATTCACGATAAACCCAAAAATCAATTCCAATTCAATTCCAATTAAATATCATTTAATTGGTATACTTCATTAAATCTAAATAAAAAGATTTAATCTTTTTCTCAACTGGGTTTAAGAACAGTGTTAATGAGGACACCATTCACGACAAACCCAAATCCCATTTGATATTAAATACAAGGCTCTAAATAAAAAATATACAGGCTTATATTCAATATCAAATTCTATAACCAACAAATATCATATTAGAAATAACGATATAAATATCTTTCAAATTTCCATAACAATATCTGTATAATCATGAAATCCAACATCGAAATATTCCAAAGACAATTTTGATTCAAATCTATTCCAATTCGATTATTGGAAATTCTGGTTACTTTAAAACCATTTCAAATCCAATTTATTTATTTAAAAATAAATGGATTATAATTCTAGTTCAAAACTAGTTCATTTCGATAAAAATCTATTTTTATCTTTTCAAATATGGAATTTTTCGTCCCAATTCTGCCCAAATCATTTCTTATTATTTTACACAAATTATTACTATTTTTAATAATTTTATCAAAGCCAGTACAGTCAATTTCCATCAACGGCCGTCGAACTGCACTTACAGCGACTTTTTCCAAATTTGATTTGGACATAATTCCAAATCCAGCCATTAGATTTCAAATCTCTAATATTCGTTAGAAAGTTCATTTCGATACGAACCCAACAAATCCGGTTTTAGGAGAATCCGACGGTCGGATCTCCCCTAATATTCGTTCGAAGTCAACGGTCGAAATTCGTGAACTGTCATATTATATATATATAATTCATCCCATTCAGGCCATTATATATATATATTATATATTTCCTCGATTTCCTTTTAAAACATATTTTATAAATCGTTTTAAATTTGTTTTCAAAACGATTTCAACTTCATATTCAATTTTAAATCAAAATTGAATATTCCATATCATCGATATACAAATGATAATATTTTCAAAACGTTATATTTTGAAATCACTTCCTTTTCTATATTCATTATAAAAACGAATATAATCGATATAAATATCGTTCGCGTCAAAATGGCACATATCTAACCAACACGGCTTTATATATTTCAATAACTTTGTTATTCTATTCAACAAATGAATATTTTCTTCAACACATGAATATATATTTTATTCAACACATGAATATTTATTTTATTCAACACATGAGTATTTATTTTATTCAACACATGAATTTACTTTTGTTCAACAAATGAATATATATTTTATTCAACACATGAATATATATTTTATTCATCACATGAATTTTCTTTTATTCAACACATGAATATATATTTTATTCAACACATGAATTTTCTTTTATTCAACACATGAATATATATTTTATTCAACACATGAATTTTCTTTTATTCAACACATGAATATATATTTTATTCAACACATGAATTTTCATTTTATAATATTCTTTATTTTCCAAATTGGAATGAGGCCCAATCAATTACCATTTAATGTTAATTATATGGATTCCCTACAACACATGTATATAACAGCAACGATAAATAATCAACCATCATTCAGAGTGCACCACGCAACTGCATAAGCATTAAATATAAATAATTAATGCTTACACAGTCTGTCGACCAATCGATCGACATACTGTTAAATAATTGGGATTAGTTTACGCCAAATATCATCCCAACACCCGTGTGGGGTTTCAAATCAACAAACACAGATTTTTATTTGTGCAGTTGGGCGGTGTGTAAAATTTATCGTCCCAATCAATATTAGTCAAATGGGTGTACATAAACAAATCATCTGATTTGTTTATAAATATTTATTTTATATACACGTTAAAAATTATATTTTTAACTATAAAATAATTATTCATTCCACATCACACAATAGAATTTCACAACACATCAATCAAACATACAAGTCATCCATGGTCTATGGACGATGGGTGTCTGGTGCTGCTAAGCACCGTCTGCATCCTAGTATATATTTCAAACTAGAAATTAAAATAAAGGTGAGGAGTTCTCACCTTTGGGTTCCACTCCGCCATTCTTTATTTTTTAATGGTTCGGATTTTGTTTTGATTACCGCCGGTTCCATCGAAATCTATTTTCACGTTGTTCATAGAAAAAAACACATTTTTAATATGATACTTCATTACAAAATCTCATTTTTATAACACCACTATATAACTAAAAATCATATTTTTATCTCAAATCTATATGTATAAAAATCGTATTTTTATCACTCTACATATATAAAGATCTTATTTTTATTTTGTTTCATATATAAGGATCAAATTTTTGTTATCTATATTTTATAAAAATCATATTTTTATCGAATTAGAAGTTATTCCTAACACGACTATTTTATTAATAGTGTTCATAGCTAAAAATCCTATTTTTACCTTTCTAAAAATATTTTCATGTCGTACTCTAGTTAAAAATCATATTTTTACATCGCTACTTCGTATATAAAAATCTTATCTATATTAAAGATCTAATCTTTTATAAATTAAAAATCTCTTCTTTATTTCGCTATAATATGAATTAAAATATAATTTTTATCACGCTTCGCATAAAATAAAAATCCGATCGGCATCAAGTTTTTCAAATAATAAAATCTAAACTTCATTCGCTAATTACATATGTAAAAATCTAATCTTTATTTGCTAATTACATATGTAAAAATCAAATCTTTGTTTTAAAACCATACACATAAAAATCTAATTTTTTTACTTGCTACAAATAAATAAAAGCTGAAAATAAAATTTAAATTCGAATTTATTTACCTCGGTTCGCTGAAAAAGGGTTTTTTTGATTTGGTCGAATTTGGGTTTTTCGCTGCTGGTTTGAATGGCTCACGGTTCGATACTGGAGGCTCAGCAGGTCGGAGCTCATGGTGGAACTGCGGCGCTGGAAGGGCTGGAGCGTCGGGGAGGGGTGTTGGAGCGTGCGGTGCTCGGCGGTTTCAGTTTGGGCGTGGGCGGTTTGTGGATTTGAGGGGGGTTTGGGTTGCGGGCTTCATCAGAGAATAAGGCGGATCGGAGGAGGAGGAAGAAGGGCGGCGGTCAGCTCGGCGGTGGGGCAGGGTTCGGCGGAGGCGATGGTAGGGGGCCGTCGCACTGTAGATCTTGATTTCCATTTTTTCTTTTAATAATTGAAGTCAACGGTAAGAAGGGGGGTTAAGGAGGAATATATATAAATATATATATTTGATTAATTTATTTTCACCATAAAGTCACTTTTTCCTTCGATCTTTAAATGAGACCCAATGACTGTTGCCCCTAGCTAATTACCCTCATTATGAACACAATGGGAAATGTTTCGTAACCCAATTCGCTTGTTATGATCAGTTTCCGTTCAAAATCAAAATATAAATCTATACATTGAATTTGAACGCACATTTCAATTTACCGGGGCCACATACAAACTCTAAAACTTCCCGAAAAATATTTTCTAGCTTCGTATTGACGATACGGTCCTAACAAAACTAATTTCGTCAAATTTGAAGACAATTTGAAAAATGGCCATTTTCTGGTCGATCAAGATTGACTGAAACTGTCAAAACACGTTTTACTTTGCTAAGCTCACATATTGATTCAGAAAATTATGAATTTTGGAATCTAGCAATAATTCGACATCCAGGATCCAACAAAAGTGGTTTCATCGAAAATAGAGGTTGTTTGCAAAATTTCCATTTTTATGGGCCAGAATTCCATAACGACCATTTTGAATTTTCAACTGGACGTATCTTTTGATTCCCGCTATGAAATTTTGATTTTTCAGATTCGTTGGAGAGATATTCTCAAATAGATTCAAATATTTTTGGTTTCACTGAATTCCGGTTTATTTTGAATCCTGTACATTCATTTGAAATTTGAAATCGAATTTTCGAACTACCGCGCCATTTTTAATTCCTTTTATAATTAAAATAAAATATTTATATTCTAACGTCGATTCAAATAAATATATTCATTCTAATTCTATTCAAAATAAATTTCTCGTCTTTATTATTTAAAATAATTCATTTTAAATATTGAAAATTCAACGAAATTGCCAAAATAAAAAAATTTAAATTGGCTCAGATTTCCGGGTTACTACATTCACTCTAGGGCTGAGGTGACATTCGAATTCTGGAGGTTGGCAGTTACAAATATACCTCAATTTTCTTGTTTTCACATACTAAAAACAATGGAGGCCAGATGCCTAAGTGCTTCAACTGAATCTAACTCTTTCTTCTTCTACAAATCAAGCACCTCAAGTATAGATCTAAGATTCAAATTTCAGTTTTCTCCTTCTATTCTCATAGATCTGATCCCTGTGAGTATAGTTACTTTTAGGTTTAAATGATTAAAAGTAAACATGTTATGACTATGATTTGGATATACACCTGTGATTAAATCATCTTGGATTATCATATTTTATGAATCTAAAATATTATATGGCTTGAATCTCAATATTTATCATATTAGATCTATTGTAAATTTTGAATCTATGACATCCTTGGATCTTAACTTGTAATATGCTAGATCTACTTCTATAGATCTAATTCACTTGTGATGTCATATTTGGGATCTTAACTTGTACTATGCTAGATCTACTTTTATAGATCTAATTCACTTGTGACATCATATTTGGGATCTTAACTTATACTATGTTAGATTTATTTTCTTTAGATCCAATCCTTTTGTGGTTAATTCATCATGTCACATATGCGGATCTTACTTTTCTCTAAGTTTGTGGTTAATTTGGGATTACCATTTTCTATCCAGTTAAACCTTTGTTTAGATCTACATCATCATATTGTGATTAATTGAGATCTATTATTATCAGACATATGAATTCTTATTTGGATCCGTTCATCCTAAGTATATTGGATCTAATTTTATCATTTCCCTTTTTACTAGATCTGTTTTTATGTCCACCTTAATATTCCTATTACTTGTCTATGCCAGTATATATGCTTATGTAACTTTTAAAATGATCACTATTGTCATTTTTCCCATCACCTTTCCCTTTTCTTATTCATGACTAGGCTATATTCTTACCTTGATGCCGCCAAATATGTGTGAATACGTTAGTTAGGGAACGGGGGAAAAATGTTAGAATTGACATAATTTAAATAATGTTTATATGAATTGGACATATAATTCAAAAGGGGGAAGTGGGGACATAATCACCTATAAAGACATAGGTAAGAATTGGATAAAAATGGAATGTTTAATAATTAAAATTAGAAATTGTAATTGCACTTATGACATGAGGTTAGGTTGCATTAGTGGTGGAAGTATGCCCAGACCCGACCGGCATATCCAGCAGCCACTAATGTTTAACCTAATGTGAGAGGTCTAAGTGCGCAAATACGAATTGGCCTAAGACCCGAGGTTGGGCCCAACTTGTGGAATAAACATGGCTGGACCCGACCGACATATCCAGCATCCACAAGTTGTAGGCCTAATGTGAGAGGTCTAGCCCATTATAGACCATAAATGGACATGGTAATAAATTAGACTACTTAACCTAATCTAATCCATAAGGGATTGTATGAATATGAACTAAAGTTAGGGTTAAGTAAAATTGATTGGACAGTGGATGAGTTAATAAAATCTGGAGGGGGTGTGTAATATTGCCCACTAACTTAACCCGATATGTTATGTAATTAAAGACACCTTTTAGGGTAAACCTAACTAGTGGAAATGATAGAGTTATGTAATTAAAGACACCTAGTGGTATACATAGCCAATGAAAACCTAGTGGGGGATACAAGACAAAGGGGAGAGCTTGTATCATATTGTGAGGGACCCATTTCATCCAGCAACCCGGAGTAGGTATCAAACATGTACTCCGTACTAGGTCGGAGAAGGGGCACTCTTACCGGACTGATTGTAAGAGATCCAAACGTGGAGGACGGTGAGAGCGGTGCAAACCGACTGGGCCATGTGCGTGCATGAGCCTGGCAGAGGGGGACAAAACGATCGTGACACCTGTAGATATGGGGCTATGCATATCAGCGACGGGTTGCCACTTTAGAATGTGATACATCCTGTAGTGCGGCCGGCACAGAGTATCTACGCGGATTAGGGAGCCGATCGATTAGGGTAGTAGTTAGGGTACACTTGGACGTATGCATAAGTCTACCACCTTATAGTGGAAGGGATTATCTCTTTCTAGATATACTAGTAAAAATGCAGAGTAATCATTAGAAGCATATACACCTTATCCTGTCTATCTTGTCACAACTGTCTATTATATAGTAATCTCTCCTATCAACTTTATATGCCTGTCATGCTACTTTTATTTATTTACTTGCTAAAAGTAACTAGACTCGCCAGGCTTTATGTCTGACCCTTTTTGTTTCTCCTTCTTTCTTCCGTTCCCCCTGGTTCTCAGGGAGCAAACACTCCGGCTTAACCATGATTCTGCTTACTTTTGCTAGAGCTGCTAATATATATAGCTCAAGCTCCTATCCTTGCTGCTATGGCTATATTCTGTTTTTGGGGAATTTTATTTCTTATATGTACTATGATATTTTTGAAGTACAAGACAGTGGCTTTTATGTTGTAATGGGCTTTTTTGTTTCAGACATGTAATGTTTTTTTGGACCACGGTATCTTATGATACATAAAGTTTTTATTCCGATGTTATTATATATGTCTGTCTTGTAATATTTCCGTTCTGTTTACTATAACGCTTCACGAAACTTAATGCATTCCCTTTGTGAGTGACATTAACGGACGTGGGGTGTTACATTTGATGATTTGGACGAGTTGGTTTTGTCGAATTTATCGTTTGGCGAAGTTTTGGTTGAAATCGGAGTTGAATTGCAATATGCAGGTTTTGGGTCGGCCTAGTCACCAGTTGGGTCGGCCGAGTCACCAGTTGGGTCGTCCTAGTCACCAGTTGGGTCGGCCTATTCACCAGTTGAGTCGGTCTAGTCACCAGTTGGCTCGGCCTAGTCACCAGTTGGGTCGGCCTAGTCACTAGTTGGGTCGGCCTAAACACCAGTTGGGTCAGCCAAGTCACCAGTTGGGTCGTCTTAGTCACCAGTTGGGTCGGCAAAGTCACCAGATGGGTCGGGCAACTCACCAGATGGGTCTTGCAAGTCACCATATGGGTCGGGCAAGTCACTAGTTGGGTCGGGTAAGTCACCAGATGGGTCTTGCAAGTCACCTGATGGGTCGGCAAGTCAACATACGGGTCGGGCAAGTCATCAAATGGGTTGAGCAATTCACTAGTTGGGTCGGAGAAGTCACCAGATGGGTCTTGCAAGTCATCAATTGGGTCGGCCAAGTCACCAGTTAGGTCAAGAAAGTCACCAGATAGGTCGGGCAAGTAACCAGTTGGGTTTGGCAAGTCACCAGATGGGTCTTGCAAGTCATTGGATGGGTAGGGCAAGTCACTAGATGGGTCTTGCAAGTCACCAGTTGGTGGATAATGGATTGCTCGAGAAGGTTGCTTGAGCTATGAAGGGTCATCGGGTTGGATGATTAGAGATGCGATGGCCGAGAGATCATCGTTGTCGTAAGTTCTACCAGGCTCAAAGCAGGGGTACATTATAGACGTCTAAAAGACCGGTTGTTGGTCGAATACCCTAGGTCTTGTAGAAAGGCCTAGTTGTCAAGGTTGGACATTGCCAAGGTTGGATATATGGAGTTTATGCTAGAATTGGGGTTACCATTAGCCCTTGACATATGGCAACATTGGCCGTCATACGATTAATGATGGTTTCGAAGCCGGATTCGCGGTGATAGCCAGAGTCTGTCATGATTGATTAGTTACTTTGTTTGAACCATCTCGTGTAGATTGTCCAACGTCAAAGGAGATGTTCCTTAGGTGCTTGTCTGATATTGATTTAGGCCTCTGGGGCTTGTGCTTGAGGGATGTTGGGTTCGATTAGGATGGTTTACATGAGACACATAATTTGGATGTCATGAGTGCTTTGCTATGATTGAACGAGTGTTCTAGTTTTCATGGATGTATGGTTAGAATGTTATCGTAAAGGCTATCACTGTCCAATTTTTGGAAGATGGGAGTTGAGTTCTTCTCTAATATTTCGGGTAAATTAGTATGTTATATGTCCATTCTCGTATACTTTATTTTTGAAGTTTGGTAGCTGTTTATTGCTCACTAATACTATTGTCTGACTCAAGGTTTTATGTTTCCTCTTGTTATCTTGGGTTTTTCATCCGGTTGTGGATGGATAGACTAAGTAATAGGTTACAGGTAATTAGTGAGGATGATGCTGATGTGCGGAGGCGAGCAGGAGGCTAACGTACTAGCTTTATCACTATCTAATATTTCTAGTTCCGTCGTTGAGTGCTCTATGAGAGTTGTAGTGAGGCCTTATGTACAAACTTTGGTATCTGTTGGATAACCTAATAGGATGTTGTGAAAGTTTCAAAAGTTTGCTATATGATGCTTCATTACTATTACCTGTTGTATATGTTCTGTTATATTTTATCCTTGCGTTGTGAGTTCTACGACATGTTCCACTTGTGTTTACCTATCTGATGATCATCCATAGCTGCATGGCACACCTTTCTGTGCATTATTTCTCTTGTTTAGTGCATAGGTTATGGGCGGTTGTCACACTTGGTATCAGAGCTCTGCTCAACAATTTTTGGCCAAAGTTTAAAGACATGATTACGTATGAGAGACATACTTGTAGATTTCAGTTGGATGCTAACTATATATATTAGCATATATATAGTAGTAGCAGTTGTATCTCTTTACCAATTTTTCTTGGAAGTGGCTAATTGTGCTAAATTGCAGATTTAGAATGAGTAGACGAAAATCAAGACACGCTGCTAGGGGAGCTAATACTGGAGGGGGAAGTGGCGGTGAACCGGACATGTTTGAAGCCATGGCAGAGGCAATTATGTGAAGGGTACCCGCTCCAGTGGAAGCAACATAGATGTAGGTGTGCGAGTTCCTAGAGTAGTAAATTTTGCAAAGTTGTGCAAGGATTTTACATCTCTAGGAGGGTAACCATTCAAGGGAACCGAACTAGCTGAAGAGGTTCAAAGGTGGATGGACTCATGTGTCTGAATCTTTCATGACTTGGGTGTTGAGGATGCAATAAAGAGAAAACTTGCATCAAGGCAATTGCAAGGCATGGCCATGGAATGGTGAAATTCTGTTACACTCGAGATTTCAGAGGAAGAAATTTCATGGGAGCAATTCCAAACTAAGTTTGAAGCAAAGTTTATCTCCATGGCTTAGAAATCTGCTCTATTCAAGAAGTTCGCAGAGCTGAAACAAAATGGTCGTTCTGTGCTTAACTATATTTCTAATTTCGAAGCCCTTCATACATTGATACACCCAATCATAAGAACGAGAAATTTGTCTTGGGTTTGGATGCTTACATCGGAAATCCGTTAGTGGACCATCTTGATTATTCATTTGAGAAGATTGTAGAAAAAGCTATTCGTCATGAGAGCTTATTTCCTAAGGAAATAAATGTTGTCGCTACAACCAAATAGGCTCAGAAGCCACAGCAGGGTGGTAATAATAAGAGGAAGTAGCAACAACATAAGGGAAAAGATGGCCAAAAGAAGCCGAAGAGTGAGGTGGTTTGCTTTAACCGCCAACAGAAAGGCCATTTTGCTAGTGAGTGCAATAATCCCAAAGATGAGAAGAAGTACTTAAGTGTGGGAAGTCTGGGCATGAGAAGAAAGATTGTCCAGAATCAACTAAGAGCAAGCTGGTAGTGACGGGCATACGCTTTGGAAGCCATGCCAACTTCTTCGAGAGCTCCTACTACTGAGGAAAAGGGAAAGACTATCGTGGTGCAAGGTACTCTTTCTATTAATGGTGTTTCAGTTCGTGTGCTTTTTGATACTGGAGCATCGCAATCTTTCATTTGCAATGAGCTTGTGTTTCACTTGGGTTTGGAACCTAAGATTAGTGATAGACCCTTCGTAGTGACTAATCCAGTTGGGGGTTCATCAAATCTTTGCATGATATGTCGCAGCCTAGTTTTGTCGAGTCATGGTTGCTCTTTTGTGTGTGATTGCTTTATTCTTAATTTCGCTGGGTTTGGGATCATCTTGGGCATAGACTGGATCAAGAGGTATGCAGAAAGGTTGAATTGCGAGAAGCTAGAAGTGAGGGTCGGGGATGTAGAAGGGCGAAAGGTGTTGATTAGATGTAAGCGCGAAGACGGTGTCTTTGTGAGTTATCTATATTCGCTTGGGATTCCACAAGAAGACCTATCATCAGTTCTGATCGCTAATGAGTATGTAGATGTCTTTGACAAGGTCAAAGGGTTGTCGTCGCATCGTTAGATCGCGTTTAGGATCGATTTGGTCAAAGGTGCTAGACCAATCGTTATTCCTCTTAGGCGGATGGCGCCTAAGGAACAGCGAGAGTTGGAGGTGCAAGTTAGAGACCTTTTAGGAAAAGGATTCATTTGGAGGAGTGTATCCGAATGGGGTGCACCGGTCGTATTTGCAACCAATGCGGATGACTCATTAAGATTATGTGTGGACTATCGTGAGCTAAACAAGGTGACAAAGAAGAACAAGTATCTATTGCCAAAGATAGATGACTTGTTCGATTAGCTTCACGAAGCCAAAGTGTTTTCTTAGATGGATTTGGCAACGGGATTTCACCAGTTAAGGGTGGCTAAGGATAGTGTGCCAAAGACTGCTTTTAGGACACTATCCGGTTTCTTCGAATAGTTGGTAATGCCATTCAGATTGAAAAACGCACTAGCGTATTTCATGGATCTTATGGATAGGGTATTCAGAGATCAGTTGAACAAGTTCGTGCTTGTGTTCGTGGATGATATTCTAGTTTATTCTCGGAATGAGAAAGAACATAAGACGCATTTGAGAGTTGTGTTGGAGACCTTGCGAAAGCATTAGCTGAGAGCCAAGTTTTCAAAGTTCACTTCTGGAAGAGTGAAGTGAGGTTCTTAGGCCATGTTGTTTCTGGAAATGGGATAGCGGTTGACCCCGCTAAAGTAGCAGCAATCTAGGACTGCGATAGGCCTAAGAATGCGACGGATGTTCGGAGTTTCCTTGGGTTGGCTAGTTATTACTGACGATTTATCAAGGACTTCTCCAAGGTAGCTGCACCGTTGACAGGATTGACGAAGAAGAACCAAGTGTTCACATAGGATGCAAAGTGTGAACAAGCATTCGAGATCCTGAAGGAGAGATTGACGAGTGTACCTGTGTTGATCATTCCAAGTGGGAATGAAGAGATGGTTGTGTACACCGATGCATGCGGTAGTGGACTAGGAGCAGTGCTAATGCAGAAGGACAAGGTTGTGGCCTATGTGAGTCGATAGCTAAAGCCACATGAGAAGAATTACCCAACTCATGATTCGGAGTTATTAGCGATTGTTTTTGCTCTGAAGATGTGGATACAATATCTATTGGGAGTTCGATTCGTGTTGTTTACGGATCACAAGTCATTGAAGTACCTTTTCTCCCAAAAGGATTTGAATCTTCGGCAGCAAACATTGTTAGAATTTCTGGCGTCATATGATTTTGATATAGCCTATACTCCTGGCAAAGGCAATGTAGTGGCAGATTGCATTGAGTCGAAGACACGCAAGTTTGGGAGCAATGTTTTCGGAATGGAGGAGCCTCAAGTACTTGCCAAGGTTTAATTTTAGGCCAAGGTGTGAGTTGGAACCTGAAATGTTGGCAAGATTGTCGATAATACCTACTCTTAACGATAGGATTGGCGAGAGCCAAAAGCGAGATGTAATAGTTTATTCAGAATCTAGAAATAGAGGATAAAGAATTCGAGGTCGATCGAGAGGGTTGGCTTCGAAAGAAGGGATGGTTAGTTGTTCTTAATATCGACGGATTGAGAGATGAGGTTCTGAGAGAATGTCATCACCCGAAGTTGATGATTCATCCCGGTAGCAATAAGTTGTATCAGGACATGAACCGAGTCTACTACTAGGAAGGGATGAACCGAGATATTGGAAAGTTCATTTCCAAGTGCATGAATTGTCAGTTAGTGAAAGCTGAACAGAAAAAGCCGAGTGGAATGCTTCAGCCATTGGATTCCTATGTGGAAGTGGGAGCAGATATCGATGGACTACCGAGAACCAAGGCAGGAAACGAAGGAATTTGGGTCATCGTGGATCGTTTGACCAAAAGTGCAAGGTTCATTCCTGTCAAGTCGGCTAGGAAGGCATCAAAATTGGATGAACTTTATATGAAATTGATAGTTCGATTTCATGGTGTCCCGAAGAGTATAGTGAGTGACCGAGATCCATTATTCATGAGTGGATTTTGGAGGAGTTTGCAAGAAGCTTTGGAAATCGAGTTGTGCTTGAGTATGGCTTATCATCCCCAAACGGATGGTCAAACAGAAAGAGTTAACCGTGTTTTGGAAGATCCCCTAAGGGCTTGTGTGTTAGACTTCAGAGGATCATGGGAAGACCATCTGCATCTAGTTGAGTTTGGATAAAATAATAGCTACTAGTCTAGATTTGGGATGGCACCATACGAGGCGTTGTATGGGAGACCGTGCAATTCTCCGGCATATTGGCTAGAAACTAGAGATAAGTTTATACTTGGGCCAGAGATGATTAGAGAACCTCGGATTGCATCGAGTTCGTTCAACAACGAATGAAAGCGGCCCAAGATCGTCAGAAGAGTTATGCTGATATGCGTCGACAAGATTTGGAATTCGACCTAGGCGATATGGTTTTCATGAAGATTTCGCCATTGAAGCATGTGGTTCGATTCAGAAGTAAAGGAAAGTTGGCTCCTAGATTTGTTGGACCAAATCCGATAGTCGAGCAAATTGGAAAACTCGCATTTAGATTGGAGTTACCCGAGAAGATGTCGAGTGTGCATAATATGTTCCATGTGTCATTTCTACAGAAGTTTGTGCATGAATCGAATGAGGTGGTACCTCCAGAGCAGTATGAAGACCTTGAAATAGAGATTGTGGTTGCGAAACCTTATAAGTCACTTCGTGTTGTGGGGAATGACACGAAACAACTAAGGAGGAAGACGGTTAAGCTAGTCAAGGTACAATGGAGTGAAAATGGAGACGATTGTACATGGGAGACAGAAGAGAGCATGAGTGGGGCTCATCCAAAACTCTTTGTCAGCAGGATCCTTTGATACCGTATCATCATTGTATCACTGTATTTTGTTGTTGTTTGATTGAATTCCGCGTGCTAGGATAAGGCTATGGATGCATGACTTGATGGTTGCTAGTTTGGGTGATAGAATTGGCTTCTCATGGATGATAGGCATTTGGAATTGTTGTGGTTGCTTGTGTTTGTTTAGGATTTCGGAGGCAAAATTCTCAAGGGGGGAGAATGTAACAGCCTGCGTTTTACGTATCGGAAGATCATAAAATATTTTTATTTTATTCCTTAAGGGTTGGATCATTCTCATCTTTTAATATGTTGCTTATGGGGATGTGAGACATGTCCATAATTTTTACCGATTTTGTTTTTGACCATTTTGCCACTGTCAGTCTTGTACAAGGCATTACTTTTGACTCAGGTCGAATCAGAAGGTGAGACATGTGCCAATAGAAAAGAATTGATGTTTGACTTTCCATAGAGTGGTTGCATTAAAGATTTGGCTCAGCATTTTGGGAAAAATCGTTGTTTTAAGGTTTTTCAGTTGGCTGTCCAAGTTTGTAAGCCAAAATGGGCTGAACTGGGAAGGCCCATTAGGGGTTTGGTGGAAACTATAAATAGGGGGTAAGGTATATGGTAAAGGGTTTGAATTTTCCATTCTCTCATAGGGAGGTCTTGAGCTCCTCCTTCCTCTAACACCTTTCCACCATTAAATAACTAATCAAAATCCAAGGAGGGAAATCATAGATCTACACCGTTGGAGGCTAGATCTACACCAACTGAGGTAAGAGTTCATCGGATCAAGAGGCTTGGTGCGAGATGCTTGTTGTCCAGATTCAAATTTCTATCATTTTAGCTTGTTTTGGAGAATCAGTGAGTGGTTTACATCTCTCACATGGATTCAATGAAGTGTATGAGTAATTGGTCATGTTTTTCATCAAATTCAAATGTTTTCTCAATAAATTTATGCATTGGTAAGTCCATTTTCATATCAATAACCATAGGATCTAAATTAGCAAGTTTAACCAGTAATTCCTATGCCATTTTCATGTGATTATGCAAGTTAGATCTATAATTTTGTTTATATGATCAAATAACATAATTTTGGAGTGATTTGCATAATTTTGGGTGAGAATAATTGTATTCATGATAATAATGGTTTCATACCATGTTTGTGGTCATATTTGATGATTTGGACGAGTTGGTTATGTCAAATCTATTTGTTCAGTAAAGTTTTGGTCAAAATCGGAATTAAATTGCAATATGCAGGTTTTGGGTCAACCTAGTCACCAGTTGGGTCGGCCTAGTCACCAGTTGGGAACGACCTAGTCACCAGTTGGGTCGGCCAAGTCACTAATTGGGTTGGGTAAGTCACTAGATGCGTCTTACAAGTCACCAGATTGGTCGGGAAAATCACCAAGGTCGGGCAAGTCACTTGATGGGTCTTGCAAGTCACCAGATGGGTCGGGCAAGTCAACAGATGGGTCGAGAAAGTCACCAGATGGGTCAGGCAAGTCGCCAACTGGGTCGGGAAAATCACCAGGTAGGTCTTTCGAGTCACCAGTTTGGTCGGTCTAGTCACCAGTTTGGTCGGTCTAGTCACCAGTTAGGTCGGGCAAGTCACCAGTTGGGTCGGGCAAGTCACCAGTTGGGTCTTGTAAGTCACCAGATGGGTCGAGCCAGTCATCAGTTGGGAAGTCACCGGATGGGTCTTGCAAGTCACCTGATGGGTCGGGCAAGTCATCAGTTGGGTCGGGCAAATCACCAAATGGGTCTTGCAAGTCACCAGATGGGTTGGGCAAGTCAACAAATGGGTATGCCAAGTCACCAAATGGGTCGAGCAAGTCACCAGTTGGGTCGGGCAAGTCACCAAATGGGTCTTGGAAGTCACCAGTTGGGTCGGCCAAGTCACCAGTTGGGTCGGACAGTTCTGGTCGGACATTTCTGGTGATGATGTGGCTTCGAAGTGAATTCAATTGGGAAGGTTCGAAGTGTTGAAAAGTGTTCATTGGTCGGTGTAGAACAACGAAGGAGGTGACAACTCAAAGGTTGTGAGTTAGTGGATAGTGGATTGCTCGAGAAGGTTGCTTGAGCTATGAAGGGTCATCGGGTTGAATGATTAGAGATGCGAACACCGAGAGATTATCGTTGGCATATGTTCTAGCAGGCTCAAAGCAAGGGTACATTAGAGATGTCTAAAAACCGCTTGTAGGTCGAATTCCCTGGGTCTTGTAGAAAGGCCTAGTTGTCAAGGTTGGACATATAGAGTTTATGCTAGAACTGGGGCTACCATTAGCCCTTGACATATGGCAAGGTTGGTCATCATACGATTAACGATGGTTTCGAATTAGGATTGGCAGTGATAGCCAGAGTCTGTCATGACTGATTAGTTACTTTGTTTGAATTGTCTCAAGTAGATTGTCCAACGTCGAAGGAGATGTTTCTTGGGTGCTTGTCTGATATTGGTATAGGCCTCTGGGGCTTGTTCTTGAGGGATGTTGGGTTTGATTAGGATGGTTTACATGAGATATATAATTTGGATGTCATGAGTGCTTTGCTATGATTGAATGAGTGTTCTAGTTTTCATTGATGTATGGTTGAAATGTTATCGTAAAGGCTATCACTGTCCAATGTTGGGAAGACGGGAGTTGAGTTGGGAAGACGGGAGTTGAGTTCTTCTCTGATATTTTGGGTAGATTAGTATGTTATCTATCCATTCTAATATACTTTAATGTTAAAGTTTGTTAGTTGTTTATCCCTCACTAAGACTGTTGTCTGACTCAAGGTTTTACGTTTCCTCTTATTATCTTGGCCTGTTCATCCAGTTATGGATGTTCAGACTAAGTAGCAGGTTACAGGTAATTAAAGAGGATGATGCTGCTGTGCGGAGGCGAGCAGGAGGCTGATGTACCAGTTTTATTACTATCTAGTATTTCTATTTCCGTTATTGAGTGCTCTATGAGGGTTGTAGTGAGGCCTTACATACAAACTTTGGTATCAGTTGGATAACCTTTCAGGATGTTGTGAAAGTTTCAAAAGTTTGCTATATGATGCTTCATTACTATTACCTGTTATATATGTTCTATTATATTTTATCCTTGCGCTATGAGTTCTACGGCAGGTTCCACTTGTGTTTACCTACTCTGATGATCGTTCATAGCTGCCTGGCACACCTTTCAGCGCATTATTTCTCGTGTTTAGTGCAGAGGTTATGAGCGATCGTCACATAAATCAGTTTAACCAATTTGCTCATTTACTCCCTTTCCATGAGCTTACCCTCTGATACCCATCTCCTCTATTTTTTGACTAACTCGGATTAGGAAATGAAAATCCCTTTTTATAATTGTAAGTTCCCATTTATATATGTATTGTATCCACATTGTTCTTCTATAACAGCTTTTATTACTGCATTCATGGTAAAAAAAATATAGATGCATATGTTATGGATATTTTTCATGTTTTCATACTAAATATGATAAAGTCATTTATAACTAAAGTTGATAAGGGCAATACAATTTTTATATGTTCCTGAGTTCCTTACATAGATTTGATATTTTCCTTCATGGATCTTCCATTATATCCAAAAATATGTTCCGATTTAGAAAAACTAATTACATATAAGTTCTATAAACTTTCAAGTTAAAAAATTAAGAACCATGTAGCTTTGAATAGTTTAGGGAGTAAAATTGGTATATCATATTTTAAGTAAATTATCTCTTATGCTATTAAAGTTTAGTAATTTTCATATAATTACAATTACTTGAGAACTGAAAATTATTTTGGGAATAAACTAATGCATCAAATTAAATGCGAAATTACTTCTTCATGCTAATTGACTAAAAAATGTCCCTTATGGTATAATGTGTAGAATTAGTAGCCTATTGTATTAGATCATTGTTGGAGTTGTAAAGAAACAACCATGTCATATTTTAGCATAAATCTTTAATATAATATTAACATTTCAAAACCGATTGAAAAGTAATTGTTTTAGTAGCAAATGTGGTAGTCTGAAATTTATGTACATGCAACTTTATACATGTTATGGTTTTTTATGTTCGTTTACAATATTTCTTCCATGTATTTTCTATATTTGAAAAGGTTTTTGTTAAACTAATGTTTGATAGTGATTAATCATGTCTAAAGTCATATAATGCATATTTATAATTTTAATCTCAATAAAAGGAATTTACGTAGCACGTAGTGATGTAAAGGTTCATTAAAACATAAAGGTCGCTGAAATTTCAATAAAAATGTAATAGTGTTATATTAACAAATTCTTTTCATGTACCTTAGTTAAAATGTTATTTTATGATTAATTTATTTGTTATTTTTGTTCATATAAATAGATAACATATTAGTTTTGACTAATACGATTAAAAATTAAAAAACCTCTTTATATATGGTAAGCAATAAGCAATATGTTATCTTTGTAGAAACTGTATTGTTTAGAATGATTACTGTATTCTTTATTATGCAAAAAAATGAACAGTGATGATGGCCATAAGGTTGGTATTTTGATTATTTGCGGGACAAATAAAGTAAAAGTAGAAATAAATTCAATTAGAAAAGTTCATATTGATTTAATTCCCAATAAGGTTCTTTAGAAGAAGAATTAACAAAAAATGATGACAAAAACATACATTAGTACTCTATTTTAATTTTTTGTGTCACTAGAATTGATGTAGGTTAATTAGTGGTTACTGTTGAATACAATGCTCCAAATGAAGTTCCTATCAGAAGGAGAAATAGAACAAAGTAGATCCTACCTGACTCTAAGGCCATGTTGCTTTGCAGAAGTTAAATTGAGCTTTACAAAGGCCTGTGATGACCCTTAAGCTAAAAATATGCACCAAAGTGTACAAGGTAGCGGTCTACTATATTAAAAATTGAACATTTGGTCGCTATAATTCATTACCCTCACTTTTTCCTCAGGTCAGATGCATAAATCTTCTTACCTTACCATTAGATTTAGTTTTTAATTCCTTTAAAATTCACAATCTTGAAAGTTTTATTCGCTTTATTTTGACTACCTTAACTCATATACTTTCCCTTTACTTTTAATGGTTCTCCGTTTCTATGGATAGATTTGTAGACTCACTAACTCATGTTAATAAAAACGAGAACTCAATTGCTCCTACCTTCAATTTTTGCTTCATTGTCAACTTCATTAATCACCAGAACATTTCTACCACTCAAATTTATTCTGATCCCTTCCTACTTAATTTATGTAATTTATTTCTTATGACTTCAAAAAAATTGTTTGATTTGGTTTATTGGGAATAAGTGAATTCTAAAAAAATTATTGATCAAACACAATTTTCATTAAATATGTGAAATCAATATTCAATATTGGATATTTATGATCCATATAAATTTAATAGCTATCGGTTAACAAATTTGATGAACCACATATGTATTTACATTGCAAATTTAATTGCACATTTAAATATGTATTTTATGATTCCCTCATGAACTTGGCTGTACTTTACTGTGTTAATGCTAATATATTGTAATGTGATTGGATGTATACATAATATTTTCATCTTTTTACGATGTGTGTAAAGGATAAGAGGTATATTCCATGGAAGTGGATAAGCAACTTAAGCAAATTACGGACCATATAAGCGTAGGTTATCAATAGATTACATGCTAGCATATTTCCATTTGGGAATTTTATGCATGACATGGTGAACTATGTTTCAGCTGATATTATAGTTAGTTAAACAATGTATACCCATGCTTAAATACACCCACTGATCATTTATACAGCATTTTTGTGAAATGAATAGCATTGGCGATGACAAAGCTTTGGGTTCAGTGATAGTTGACCATGAACTAAATACAGACTCATTCAAGCAACCATAGATATTAGATGGAACAGAGACATTCAAACAATATTATTGTTAGAATAATTCAAACTCTCACATGTGAAAAAGAAGCTTGGTAGGTGAGCAAACAAAAGTTGTCTGCATATGTGAAAAGAAGAAGCAACCACCCACTATAATGATGTAAGAGATGATGTCAAACAACACGCACGTTTTGCCTATATATATGCGGATTTATGTATGCTAATATGTACCAGAAAGTGAAAAACAAAACAACAAGAGATAAAAGAAAGAAAGAGAGCTGAAGCTCTAGAATGATAGAGAGAAAAATATTGTAGCTTATTTGTAAGCAAAGCAAGTAGTGGTTTTTGTATTTGTATGAAATAAAAGAGAGAGTTTGTGTGTTTGATTCATATAAACATTAGTGTTTGCTACACGGTTCATACACATTTCCAACACGTGGTATCAGAGCGAAGGTTCCGTTCGTGGAAAATGGCGAATATGATAAATAAACAAATCCCAAAGTTGACGGTTACAAATTATGGGAACTGGAGTATCAAAATGAAGGTGTTACTCGGTACTTATGATATTGGGATATTGTCGAAAAAGGGTACATTGAACCCGTAAATGCAACTGCTGAAGCACATTTATCCAATGACGAGAAGGCGGCGTTGAAAGAATCCCGGGAAAAAGACAAGAAAGCTTTGTTCATGATTTTTCAAGGGGTTGACGAATCAACCATCGAAAAAATCTCAGAAGAAAAAACATCAAAAGATCCATGGGAGATTTTGCAGAAATCAAACCAAGGAGCCGAGAAAGTAAAAAAATGGTGCGACTCCGGGTACTACGTGGCGAGTTCGAAAATATAAAAATGTAAAGTCCAGAAAGCATCGATGAATATGTTACGCATTTAAAAACGGTGAGAAATGAAATGAAATGAAAAGAAACAGCAAAAAGTCTCGATGATGTTCGGGTGATGGAAAAGCTTCTATGTTCGCTAACAAGAAAATTTGATTATGTTGCTAGATCCATTGAAGAGCCAAAATATTTGTCCACAATTTCGATTGACGAGCTTGTTGGTTCGCTTCAAGCACATGAGCAAAGGATGAACCAGTTCGATGATACAGGTCATCTAGAGAAGGCTTTGCAAAGTATGGTGTCCATAGGTGATAGTTCAAACAGTAACAGTTATGCTCATGGAAGAGGTGGCTATAGAGGTGGCTGTCGAGGTGGACGTGGAAGGCAACATTTTAACAGAGGTCAGAATAACGAAGGCTACCAGCAATCTGATCGCGTTCAAAATTACAGAGGCCGAGGAAGAGGCATATTTCAACAACGAGGTGATAGGTCTCATTTACAATGTTATAATTGCAATAAATATGATCACTTCAGTTACGAGTGTAGATCTACAAAAGTGGAAGAAAGAAGTCATTTTGCAGCAGCAAAAGAAGACAAAGAAGTAGGAGCTGCTATGTTTCTCACATGCAAAGGAGATGACGAGGACAAGAAAAATACGTGGTATCTTGACTCAGGCGCCAGCAATCACATGTGAGGACACAGGGAATTATTTATAGAGATAGACGATAACGTCAATGGAGAAGTTAGTTTTGGTGACTCATCAAAGATTCCGATCAAAGGTAAAGGTATCATCATGGTTGTGTTAAAGAACGGTGATAAGAAGTATATAAATGATGTTTATTATATACATGCTTTGAAAAGTAATATCATCAGTCTTGGTCAACTAGTGGAGAAAGGATATAATATACAGATGCTGGACAATTCTCTCATTACCAGAAATCAAGTTCAAGAGTTGCTTGCCAATGTGAAGATGTCAAAGAATCTTCTACTCACACTTGATATGCAATCGGAAGTGCAAAAATGCTTGAAGTCGGTCATTAAAAATGATTCATGGTTATGGCATCTGAGATTAGGTCATCTTGGATTTACTGGCTTGAAATTATTGTCAAAGACAAAGATGGTGGATTGTTTGCCAGAAATAAACGAACCAAATCAACTATGTGATGCTTGCATCAGAGGAAAGCAACACAGACAAAATTTTCCTGTTGGAAAATCATGGAGAGTTAGGAAGCTACTAGAGATTGTTCACACTGACATAGCTGGTCCATTTGATATTACATCACTTGGCTGCAGCAGGTATTACCTATCATTTAATGATGATTTTAGCAGAAAAAGTTGGGTATATATTCTGAAAGAAAAAGCAAGGATTTTGGTAAATTCAAGGAGTTCAAAGCAATGGAAGAAAAGCAAAGTGGAAATTATGTGATGATACTCAGATCAGACAGAGGAGGCGAGTATACTTCAAACTTTTACAAACAATTTTGCAGGACACATGGAATCAATCACCAGTTGATAGCAACATATACTCCACAACAAAATGACGTTGCTAAAAAGAAAGAATCACACTATTCTTGACATGGCGAGAAGTATGGTGAAGGAAAAGCACATGCCAAGAAGTTTTTGGCCCGAAGCTGTACTATGCGCTGTTTATTTGTTGAATCGTTGTCCAACAAAAAGTGTCTGAAATAGAACTCGAGATGAAGCATGGAGTGGTAGTAAACCATCAGTTGGACATCTCCAAATTTTCGGATGTGTTGCATATGCACATGTTCCCGATTAGAAAAGAAAGAAGCTGGGTGACAAAGGCGAGAAATGTACTTTTACCAGATATGACAAAAGAAGTAAGGCCTACAGACTTTACAATCCAATCATAAAGAAATAAATCATTTCTCAACATGCTGAATTTGATGAATCAGACTACTAGTGATGCGGTACAGAAGAAAGAAAATTTGCAGGTCTATTCTTTAATGATGATGATAATGACGATGATGACTCTGATATAGACGATGATGGAAATGATGATCAGACTCCTCCAGAAAACCCTAATCGACAAACCCTTGCTTCGGTGCTATCAATTCAAGTAGCAGCAATAGTTCAGAGGGAGTCCCAAGAAGAATGCGAAGTCTGGATAATATCTATGAGTCAACAAGTCCGGTACAAACAACCTTTGATTATTCATTATTATTTTTATGGTTGAATGTGATCCAGTGACAATTTAGGAAGCTAGTGAAGAAAGAAAATGGAACAAAGCCATGGATGAAGAAATTAGTGCAATAAAGAAGAATGACACTTGGGAGCTCTCATATCTTCCAGAAGGACACAAAGCAATTGGTGTCAGATGGGTCTACAAGACAAAGACTAATCAAGATGGAGAAGTGGAAAAGTACAAGGCAAGGCTAGTGGCTAAAGGCTACAAACAGAGATACGGAATTGATTATGATGAGGCATTTGTTCCAGTTGCAAGAGTTGATACCATAAGACTTCTAACATCACTTGCAGCACAGAATCAGTGGAAGATTTATCAGATGGATGTAAAGTTAGCATTCTTGAATGGTTATCTCGAAGAAGAAGTCTACATTGAGCAATGTAACACCTTGAATTTTTAACGACATTAAAGAGAATAAATTAAATAATAATTAATTTAATATTCAGAATTAGAGGAAACAGATTGCACCATTGCGTCCATCACAAGATTCTGGGCAAGATAGACATTTGGTTTGCGTAAAATGGATAGTGTATGAAGAAGTTATGTGGGTTTTAAGTTTGTATACATGCAGAAAATTATATATATACGCATGAGTCAGAGATGAGTAAGAATTTTATCCAGAACGATTCAAATTCTAAAAAATCGTCAAAGGGGCAAAATTCCCGCTCTAAGGGATCGTTCCCCTAAAGGGGTGTCGACCTAGGGGTCGACCCACCCACAGGGGTGTCGAAACCCCTAGGGCTGACGTGGCGCTCGGTTTCAAGGGGTCTGGCAGCTATATATGTGTCCTATTCTCCTATTTTCTACATTGGAAATCATGGAGGCCATATGCTACCGAACTAAACCGTTTTCTACAACAACATACTTTGCAAATCAAATTCAGAAATTAAAGATCCGTTCTTTCTCAATTCTCTAAACCTAACGCTGTGAGTTTCTAGTAGTTTTTAGGTTTAGATAAATAAAAGTAAATTGTGAAAGACTGTGAATTGGATATGTTGTAAAGTAAGATTCTGTGCTAGTGTTAAATCCTATACTATGTCATGATAGATATATTTTCCAAGATCTAATACAATTGTGGTTATTCTATTGTTTGCCTATGTGGATCTCGACTTGTAATTATATAGTGGTGAATATACATCTATTGATTTGGATAGTTGTTACATTGGCTAGATCTAGTTCTTTATGTAAATCACCTTTAACCTGTTATATTGTGATAAATCTAAATATGTTGTAAACTTGACATGTGAAGCCACCTTTAGATCTAAACATGTTGCTATGTCACCCTAATTATGATAGTTCTAAATAGTTGGACACCTAAAGGGTTAATTTGGATCTCAATGTGCTTGCTTTGACATCGTAGTTGCCAAAAGTTCATCGGTTTTATGTCCATCTTGTTATGATGGTAATTACATGTCCACTCACTTTGTTATCATGCTAGTTTATGTTTATGCCAAGATATGTTGAAACAATCATCTTTGTCACATTCCCTGTTCATTGTTATGACTAGGCTACTTTATATCCTATATGCCGCCAAAATACATGCGAATACGTTAGTTAGGAAATGGGGAAAATGGGATTTGTAATTGGCATAATTTATGTAATATTTATATGAATTGGACATGTAATTCAAATGGGGAAACATAGAAATAGTCACCTATAATGACATAGGTATATTTTGTTAAAAATGGAATGTTTAGTAATTACAATTAGGAATTGTAACTGTACTTATGACACAAGGTTAGGTTACATTAGTGGTGGAAGTCTGCCTGGGAACGACCGGCATATCCAGCAGCCACTAATGTTGAACCTAATGTGGGAGGTCTAAGTACGTAAATACGAATCGGGCTATGACACGAGTTAGGCCCAACTGTCGAATAAGTCTACCCGGACCTGACCGCATACCCAGCATCCACATTTTGTAGGCCTAATGTGGGAGGTCTAGCCCATTATAAACCATAAATGGACATGGTAAAGAATTGGACTACTTAACCTAATTTAATCCATAAGAATTGTATGTTTATGAACTTAAGTTAGGGTTAAGTAAAATTGAATGGGTTGTGGGTAGGTTAAGTAAATTAGAGGGGGTGGGCAATATTTGCATATAGGCCCACGAACTTAACCCAATAAGGTTATGTGATTAAAGACTCCTAGTGGTATACATAACCAGTGGAAAAATATAATAAAGTTATGTAATTAAAGACACTCTTTCGGGTAAGCATAAGTGACATAGGGCTATGTAATTAAAGACACCTAAGGGTATACATAGTCAGTGAAAAACCTAGTGGGGATACAAGACAAAGGGGAGAGCTTGTACCATATTGTGTGGGACCCATTTTTGTCAGTAACCCAGATTAGGTATCAAGTAAAGAAGTCCGTACTAGGCGGAGAAGGGGCATGCTTACTGATTGATTATAAGATATCTAAACGACAAGGATGGTGTGGGCGACGCAAATCGATCGGGCCATGTGCGTGCATGAGTCGGGCAGAGGGGGATAATACGACCCTAACACCATTAGATATGGTTGTGCACACCTTAAGGGTTGCCACTTTAGGGAGTGATACCTCCTACTATGGGGCCAGCAAAGCATATCTACGGGGTAGGGAGCCGATCGATTAGGGAAATGGATAGGGTACACTCGAATGTATGCCCTAAGTCTACCAATTCATAGCGGAAGGGATCATCTCATTTTAGTTATACTAGTAATAGTACAAAGTAATCATTAGTGAAGCACATACAACTTACCCTGTCTACCTTGTCACACCTGCCATTTATGTAATGATCTCTCTTATCCACTTTATATGCCTATCATGTTACTTTTATTTATTTACTAGATAAAAGTAACTAGACTCACCAGACTTTATGTCTGACCCTTTTGTTTCTCCTTCTTTCTTCCGTTCCCTCCCCCCTCCCAGGTTCTCAGGGAGGAAACACTCAGGCTTAGTCCGGACTTAAATATCATCTTGCTAGGAGCTCTTCTGAAGTATGGATCAAGTTCTTGTCTCTACTATGGCTTAACTCTTTTAATTAGGGAATTATGCTTTTTATTTACTTATGTACTCTGATGGTGCAAGACAGAAGTTATTTTATTGTAATGGTTTTTTGTGACTTATGGAAATGTGGAGCACGGTATTATGATTTATGTTTGAAATAAAAATTTAAATTTCCGCTGTTGTCTTATTTATAACAGTCTTGTAATTATTCTGTGTCTGTTTACCTATATCACTTCACGAAACTTAATGCATTCCCTTAGTGAGTGACATTAACGGACATGGGGTGTCACACTTGGTATCAGAGCTGAAGGTTACCAAATTAGATAGAAGTTATTGGAAATTATTTTCAAAAAGGTTTTAAAAGAAAGCATTTTCAAAAGAAAAGTCTGTTTTGAAAAACATTCCCCAAAAAGCCATACGTAGTATTCTTCAGTCCTTTATCTAAATTTCTTCCTTTTCCCTTTTTCAGCATGTCTAGGGAACAAAACATCCCTAATATCCTCACGGGCGTCACAATACCCGAATGGTTCTGTAGGTACTTGGAGGCCATGGCACCTGCCGAAGGTCAAGGAAATGTTCCTCCCCCGGCTGCACCATTCATTCCTCCTACTCCCCCTCCAAGAGCTGATAACTTCGCCAAGATCTGCAAGGACTTCCGTGCTATGGGAGGGAAGCAATTCCATGGGAACGAGACATTCGTAGAAGCTCGGAATTGGCTTAAGGAGACCGAGGACTTATTCGTAATCTTTGAAGTGGAGGACCGAAGAAAGATTTAGTTAGCTACTTGGCTATTAAAGGACGAAGCCTCGTTTTGGTGGGAAGTCACCCAAGCTGTACATCCGGTGGAAACTTGGAAAGATTTTAGATAGAGATTCGAAATGAAATTTTTTCCCAAGCTGAGAGAAGCATACAGATGGAGAGGTTCTTAGCACTCAAACAAGGAAATTTGACGATGAAGGAGTATGCGAACAAGTTCAACCAGCTGGCAAGGTTCAGGTTAGAGTTGGTGGATACACTGCATAAAAGGGCTTTGCATTTTGCTAAAGGGCTGAATGAGCCTCTGCATGGTTTAGCCATGTCCCATATTCCAATGGGGGCCACTTTTGAAAAGCTTGTTGATATGGCTCTATTGCAGGAGGAGGACAAAGGAGAGAAGAAGGAAGCAAAGACCAAGGGGGCATCACAGAATAGGAAGGTGTGGCCCAAAAAGGGGTAGCAACAGCAACAGCAGCAGAAGAAAGGAGGGAAAATGACAAAGGCAGGGATAAGAGAAAATGTCACAATTGTGGAAAGGAGGGTCACTTGATCAAAGATTGTAAGAGAAGGAAGGCCAATTGCTTTAATTGCGGAGAGGTCAGACACTTCTCTAAAAAGTGCCCGAAGACACAGGGATCGCAGGGACAAGGTCAAAGAGCAGGGACTTCGGGAGGGCAGGTGCATGCTCTTGCGATCATTGCTCCTGAAAGAGGTAGAAAAACTTCCGTAGAAAGTTTAGTTTCTCTTTCAAACCATCCAGTTTGAACACTTTTTCATTTTGGCGCTTCACGCTCGTTAATATAAAGTTATGCAGTTGAATCTCTACACTTAATTACTAGTATGGTAGTAGATCCTGTAGTTGTTTCAAACCCCATTGGTGGTTCGGCTCGTTTATCGATGATTTGTCGGGGTTTGAAAATATCTGTGTCAGGCGTCTTGTTTGAATGCGACGCGTATGTGCTCAGGTTTATGGGCTATGGGTTGATTCTAGGAATGGATTGGCTTACCACGTATGGGACCATTCTGGATTATGAGAGGAGGGTTGTTAGACTTCGGACTTGTCATGGGAAGAACCTCGAAGTTTCTTGTAACCCCCAAATGTCTGTTATGCTGAGCTTCCTAGAGTCTCTAGATGCATCCATAGATGATTTGCAATCTGCTCCAGCGGTTCGAGATTATCTGATGTTTTTGATGAGGTATGGGGTTTACCTCCAAGGCGTGAGATCGACTTCCGCGTATATCTGGTGGAAAATGCATAGCCAGTTGCATTACCAGTGCACCACATGGCTCCAAGGGAAAGGAGGGAGCTGAGTAAGCAAGTAGGGGAGCTACTTGAGAAAGGGTTTATCAGACGAAGCATACCTGAATGGGGTGCTCCAGTAGTATTCGCAACTAAAGCGGATGGTTCACTTCGTTTGTCCGTTGACTATAGAGAATTGAATAAGCTCACCAAGAAGAATAGGCACCCACTTCCGAGGATTGATGATTTATTTGATCAGCTTGTTGATGCCTCAGTATTTTCTCAGTTGGACTTGGCTGTGGGGTTCCATTAGTTGAGGGTGGCTGAGGACAGCATAGATAAGATTGCTTTCAGAACACCAGATGGTTTCCTTGAATGTCTAGTTATGCCTTTTGGGTTGACAAATGCATCCACCTATTTTGTTGATTTGATGAGTAGGGTGTTTTGGGAGTTCCTAAACAAATTTGTCATAGTCTTTGTTGATGATATTTTGATCTTCTCCAAGAGTGAAGAAGAGAATGCCTATCATTTGGGAGAAGTTTTGAAAACTCTCAGTGACCATCAGCTGAAGGCAAAGTTCTCCCAATGCCATTTTGGAAAAAGGAGGCGAGGTACTTGGGGCATGTAGTCTCCAAAGAAGGGATAGCTGTAGATCCCACGAAGGTAGTTGCAGTGCAGGATTGGCAGATTCCAAAAAATACAACCGAGGTGAGAAGCTTCTTAGGTTGGCAGGTTATTATAGGAAGTTCATTAAGGACTTCGCAAAGATATCAACCCCTCTCACCAGGCTGAAAAAGAAGAATTTCGCATTCTCATGGGATATAGACTGTGACGTTGCTTTCCAACGACTGAAAAAGGCTCTGACAACAGCCCCAGTCTTGACCTTGCCTAATGGAAGTAAAGTGTTTACTGTTTACACTGATGTGTGCGGTACAGGGCTTGGTGTAGTTCTGGTGCAAGAAGGGAAAGTAATATGTTATGGGGTAGACAGTTGAGAGTTCATGAGAAGAACTACCCCACCCATGATCTAGAGCTAGCTGCCATAGTATTCGCGTTAAAGACGTGCCGTCATTATTTACTTGGAGAAAAGTTCAAGTTATACACCGATTATAAATCTCTCAAGTATCTATTCTCATAGAAGGATCTCAACTTAAGGCAACAACGGTGGATGAAGTTCTTAGCTTCATATGATTTTGAGATTGCTTATAACCCTGGCAAGCGTAATGTGGTGGCAGACGCACTAGGTAGGAAGAGGGTGGCCCTGAGTCCTCTGTTTGTGGAAAGAAAGAACTTGGATTTCATATCAGTTTTTGATTTTAGACCCTCCATCGAGGTTTTGCCTGATTTGTTTGCATCCTTGGAGATACGACCGACTCTTATGGATCAGATAAGAGCTTCGCAACAAGGTGACCCATAGATATTAGACATCATGGATAAGCTCAGAAGAGGGGAGACTTCTAGTCACCTCAGTAGGTATGCCATAAAAGAAAAGGGGTGGTTGCGACGAGATGGAAGGCTTTGTGTTCCTCAAACTGGAAGCTTGATAAAGGCAGTCCTAGAAGATGCCCACCATTCTAAGATGACCATTCATCCAGGTGGTGATAAGATGAACAGGGACATGAAGAGGGTTTTCTTTTGCGCTGGGATGAAGAAAGATGTGGCCGAATTTGTTTCTCAGTGTTTAGTTTGCCAGTAAGTCAAAGCTGAGCAAAAGAAGCCCGGTGGATTACTTCATCCGTTGGAGGTTCCGCAATGGAAATAGGAGAGCGTCTCTATGGATTTCATAGATGGTTTTCCTAGATCGAAGAAAGGTAGCACTAGTATTTGGGTGGTAGTGGATATACTCACTAAGAGCGCTCACTTTATTCTAGTTAAGAGTAAGAGGACGACATCATAGTTGGCAGCAATTTATGTCCATGACATAGTTCGTTTTCATGGAGTACCTTCCAGCATCGTGAGCGATCGTGACCCCATCTTTACCAGTGAATTTTGGAGGAGTTTGCAAGAGGCATTAGTTACACAGTTCTGTTTGAGCACCGTTTATCATCCTCAGACCGATGGACAGACGGAGAGGATGAACAAGATTCTCGAAGATCTTTTGAGGCTATGTAACCTAGACTTCGAATGGACTTGGGAAGAGCATCTTCCTTTACTAGGGTTTGCTTATAATAACAGCTATCAAGCTAGCATCGGCATGGCACCTTTCGAAGCATTGTACGGGCGACCCTGTAGATCGCCAACTTGTTGGTAGGAATCTACAGAAAGTTTAATACTTGGACCAGATATGGTTAGGGAAACGTCCGAAAAGATTGACCTTGTTCGGCGGCGGATGAAGATAGCTCAAGATAGGCAAAATTCCTATGCAGACAAGAGAAGGACCGACATCAAATTTGAAGTGGGAGACTTAGTTTTTATCAAAGTATCGCCTTTAAGGAATGTGGTTCGCTTCGGATCAATAGGGAAGTTGGCACTTAGGTTTGTGAGACCATTTCTCATAACCGAGAGGATTGGCCAAATGGCCTACCGAGTAAAGATCCCAGAAAATATATCTGGTATTCACGACGTTTTCCACATCTCTTATCTACAAAAGTGCCTGCATGACACCGCGGAAGTTGTTGAACCGAGTATGTTGGAAGAAGTCGAAGTGGAATGGGAGGCGACAGACAGACGAGTCCCTACCCGTATTCTTGGATCAGAAGTTAAGACGCTGCGCAATAATGAGATCAAATTGCTAAAGGTCCAATGGGGAGATAACCCAGAAGATGCGACATGGGAGACTGAAGACAAGATTCGTGCTTCGTACCCTTTTCTTTTCGAGGGTATGTTCTTAACTCCTTTTTCCTAAGTTTTATCAGTGCTTGTTTCTGTCAATAGAGTATATCTTATCCATAGTATTTTCGACCTTTAGATCAGAATCCTATGGATGTAAACATGTGTTTGAAACATGTTATATTTGATGGATGCAAGTGGATGCAAGTGTTTGCTAGTGGTTGCTTGTGGACGCTTATACACACATATTAGGCACCAAGATCGGCTCAATCACTTTCATACTGCATATGGATGTGTGTGCATTTTATTTTATTTTGTGGATGGAAATGGATGAACTAGCATATGGATGTTGCATTTGGACGGATGGGTGTGCACACATATAGAACTTATATGATACAATAGGTTTATTTACATACATGTCGAATTCATGGCACTATAATACATTGCATTACGGAGGTCAACTGAATCAGTAAGAATGCCTGATCTTCGCATTAGTGTTGGAACATATCCACACACCTTTGCATTTATTCATATAAGCATTTAAAATCTTTAAGGACAATGGATGCCAGTGGTTGGTGGATGAGTAGATGTATGATGGATGGTAGGATATGCATTCTTCTCAACTTAGAGATTTCGGGACGAAATCCTTTGAGTAGGGGAGAATGTAACACCCCAAATTTTTAACGACATTAAAGAGAATAAATTAAATAATAAATAATTTAATATTTAGAATTAGAGGAAACGGACTGCACCATTGCATCCGTCTCGAAATTCTGCTCAATATAGACATTTGGTTTGCGTAAAACGGATAACGTATGAAGAAGTTATAAGTGTTTTAAGTTTCACTACACCAGAAATGTCAATTAGACAGTGCTCTGAGCCGTATCTAACTCAATTTGGCAGTGCTTTGGGCTGTATCAAAAAATGGCATCTCTGTTACTTAGATACGGGTTTAACCCATATCAAATTGAGTAATTGATACGGTTGTAAACTGTATCAAATTGAGCAATTGATACGGCTTAAACCCATATCGAATACATAGATTGATACGGGTTTAATCCATATCAAATTGGTAGATTAATACGGTTTTAACCCGTATTAAATTTCTATATTGATACGGTTTTAAACCGTATCTAATCAATGTATTGGCACTGTCAACTTCGTCGATTGATACAGTTTTAAACCATATCTAATCAATTTACTGGCACTGTCAATTTCGTAGATTAATACGATTTTAAGCCGTATCAATATAAAATTTTAATACGGGTTAAAACCATATCAAACTGCTATATTGATACGGCTTAAAACCGTGTTTAATGCCTCATTCCTACAATGCTATCAATGAATTAGCTATGGCTTTTAACCGTATCAAAATCAGGATATCATATATGCGGTATACAGAATCATTGCACCCATATATACACACAATAAAGAAAATACGCTACACCCATATAATAGTATATAAAGAAGCTACACAAAGCACAAAGCATAATTCGATTAATACATAAACCATAACTTCAGTTAATACAACCCACATAACACAATATATAAATAGCATAATGTTCACAGTTCTTGCTCTAAAAAAAAGACAACAAAACTGCAGTTATCGAGCCCATGCAGCTCATGCTTTTTCCAAAGCCTGAAAATAAATTAAAATAACAAGCATCAGTTTAGTTTCGTCTCCACAACAAAATAGATGATTTTTTTTTTCTTAAGGTGAATTTCTATGTTGTTATCCCCATAATAAGTTGCAAACTGGACTCTCGAGTTTGCAACTGAAGTTGCAAACTAGATCAATTTGCAACTTCAGTTGCAAACTAGATCAGTTTGCAACTTCAGTTGCAAACCAATTTAGGTTGCAACTTCAGTTGCAAACTTGAGAGTCCAGTTTGTAACTAAAGTTGCAAATCGAGTCGAGTTTGCAACTGAAGTTGCAAACTGATCTAGTTTGCAACTTCGGTTGCAAACTCGAGAGTCCAGTTTGCAACTGAAATTGCAAACTGATCTAGTTTGCAACTTCCACACATGCATTATCTTAAGCAATAAACTCAATAGTTGTATAGGGTGTTAGAAGCAGACTTTGCAAGTTTAGTATGGACCATCCAATGAAAGACAAAAGAAAGCACAGAAAACAATTTTAAGTGTATGAAAAAATATTGTGCTAGCCCAACCTTCCTCTATTTGTTCAAATTATTCTTGACTGCTTCCAACTTTGATTTAAAATATCTTAGTTCTGGCCCAACTTCGTATATGTCACCTAAAGTGTCAGCCATCTTCATATATTCCAATGAATTAAAACCTCCATCGGAAAATTTTAACATATAGCATATGCTAATATAAACTCCGGCAATTAAAAGTCAGTAAATGTTAAAATTGTTGTGCATGCATGTTGCTCTTAGAGTTGATAAAAGAAATTACAAAATCAGTGGTGTACATATTCTTTGACACAAACTGTGGTGTACATAGAACACCAGAATCTATGACTTAAAATTTGAAACAGGGAAGTGGACATATCTCACCTTTCATCTATAAATGTACATAAATCACACAATAGTTCAATGGGATTTGGAAGAAAAAGGAAGTAAAACTGGCAGATGAAAATTAAGGACAGAAACTGGAAACAAAATGGATAGCTAAAGGCACTGAACAAAAGAATGGAAAATCTGGAAATTTGAAACAAGAATGGAAAATCTGAAAGATAGATTAATTTTGATTCAAATATATATACTCATTGATTACTACCGAGTATAAGACCTCTTATATTTCATGATTTGAATCATTGTAACCAACATGCTGAGAGGAAATCCTGGAGTAGATACACAATAGTGAACTAAAACCTATGTATATAAGTAAACACCTATTTTCCTCATTTAAAATCCAATTTAAAGTTTTATAGATAATTAATTCAAAATATATGTATACACTGTTTATTATTAATTAGCATTATACATATATATTGAACTAGCTTATAAAGCACTGGAAACAAATTATACCCATGTTTGTATAAGGCAAAGAATGGATATATGTCCATATCCTGGTGCTTCAAAAATCAATAACATTGATTTAAGTTTTTTTTAGGGAATAAGATCAACACGTAATTGTTTGTTCATGTCTCATAAAGATTCAAAAATTGGTTTCAATCCAAAAATCAATCCATATCATCCTAACTTAGGAATTGCAGTAAAAGGGGTGAAAAAACTCGATTTCCCAAACATTATGAATTCCCGATTCAGGTATACAGATCGATGAGTAAAGAAAATAGTGAATTTTGATAGCAAATTCTAGATTTTTAGTGGAGGATATTGTGAGAATTTTCAGTTTGATCAGAAATGAAACATTGAACAAATTCTGGTGATTTGGTTGGTGAGTAGTCGTAGGGCAAGAGTCAGATAAGCAGAGTAGATCAGGGTTTATGGGAAAAATAGTATTTGAATTTTTAAATGAGTAAATTTTGTGAATTTGATTTGGAAAGAGGACCGACACTGTTTTAGATGGGTTGAGTTCAGCAGCGAACTGCACCTCCTCGGTGAGGTTTCAAGCGATCGGTTGGAGGGTAAATCGATGGAGGGGTCATCACCAACGCAGGGTTGAAGTATGGGTCAGGCCGATGGCCGCTGGTGGTGGAGCGAGGCATTTCAGTAGAGGTGGCCTTTTGAAATTTGAAATTTTTAGTGCACATTATGTTTAAACTGAATTTCATATGCTTGTTGCTTTCTTTAAACACATCATGTGTGAATTTCGCAGCTGCTTGACAAGTTTAGCTGTTATCGACTGAATTCTTGATTAATTTTCATGAAAGTTCAATGAGTTTCTAATTTTCGTTCCAACCAAGAAAGAATCTAAAGTCGGTTTGCAATCAGTAGTTGCATGTAGTTGTATTTTTATTTAATAAAATGTTTAAAAAGTCCATTTATTTTTCAAGAGGGTAAGAGACAGATTAGATTCTTATATATAAATAAATAAATAAATATTAAAGGTAAAGTTTCTTTCTTTTAACTGTTTTATTTTCCTTCTTTTTGCTAAAGTTTGTTTTCTTATTTGTTGATGTTTTGGTTTGGGATAGTTAAATATGTGGTATGTGATTTGTTTTTTGTTTACTGTGATTAATAAAGGTAAAAAGAAGTGAAACATGTTGATAATTCTATCGGATTGTTTCGATGATCATATCTAATAGAAAGAATGAAATGAATTCTAGCGGTGGCTTGTATTTGTACTTTAGCCTTTTGAGGTTGATGAATAACTTCAGCGAAAGAAGCATTTAATTTATATTGACAGTATTATTCTGGTTTCTCTTTTCGGTCAATAGGACTAATGTAGAAAAGCACACCTGCTTTTAGTCACTTCGTAGGCATATAATATAAATGTTACTGGTTTTTGTGTATTTTCTCTAGTAATAGAAATGATACAAATTAAATGCTTGATGACTAAACATTTAATTATGCCTACTTATGATGTGTTAGTTTTCTTTGATTAGTTTATGAACCTATCTCTTTTAATACTTGAATCTTTTATACATCTTTCTTACAAATTTGGGCGGCAATATTGCATTGTTAAAATAAAAAACCAAGTTGCTGCCAACAAATGAAATCTACAACTAAATTATAGAAATATCTAATTTGGTTAAAATATAATCATATGTTAAGTAAATTATAACAGTTAACTAAATTATCACCAATTTTTTTTATGATAATTTACTTGTATAGTTGTACTGAATACAAGAAAAATCTACTTGTATAGTTGTATTGAATTAATAATATTATCCACTGTGCTACATTGCTTTGGAATCCATGATTGTTGCAATGAACATTTAAGTTTCTATGGGACCATATCAATTACGCAACTTGCATTTAGGTAGATACCATTCTTACTTGATATTTTTCCATGTTAACATATGATTAACAACTATGCAACTGATTACGTAAGACTGATCCTCAACTCAGTTTGCAACTAAAGTCGCAAACTGAGTCCAATTTGCAACTTCAGTTGCAAATTGGATCAGTTTGCAACTTCAGTTGCAAATTGGATCAGTTTGCAACTTCAGTTGCAAACTGGATACATATGACTGATCCTCGACTCAGTTTGCAACTGAAGTTGCAAACTCGAATGACAGCAGCAACAAGTGGAATATAAGGGGATTACAGGTTTCAGTTGCACTAAGCACATTGGCACAACTAGAAAGTGACACAGCAGTCATACAACAGTCCGAGCCCAAACCGACATCAAAAAATAGAAGATGCCACACATGACACAACAGATTAAATGACAAGTGTGTCTTCGCTATGAACAGTCAAAGGTGCAGCTGCATCGAGTGCATTAGAAGATGCATGCACAGAATGTGCATAACTATGTACAAATTTAGCAGTAGCATTAGTTCGAGCAGCATTTACATGATCGGGCAGCGTAGATGGGGGGACAGAGATCGGCAACTCAGCATTCGATGACTTAGGAACCAATTCACTTGTCATAGTATTACATTAGCGAAATAGATGGCCAAATGCACAACATTTGACACAACACGGAGGTTCATACTCGACTTGGTTTTAGCTTTAGACTATAATGAGCAAGTTTTAGCTTTAAACTACCAAAAATAAATTCATGTTTTGAATGCAAACAAAAAATATAATGAACTAACAAATTTTCTAACCATAAGTGTACATATCGTACATTCTATGGTTATCCTGAATGCATGAATTCCTTATGTAATGGAGACCAAAAGCAATATAACACACCATCATTCGCTAACCACTTAAAAGAGTTAATTAGGTATACATGCAGGCACTGATTTGCATCTACTTTACTGATTGGCATTTACGTAATCAATGTTTAACTATTGAATAGTTCATTAAAAAATATAGATTCACGGCCAACATGCATGTTAAAGCATTAAAAAGGGTATCCACTGTTAAAACATGGTTGTGTCCTTGTATCTCTTCTTTTATGTGAAAGATAAGTCTCAATTTAAACTTTTTGTGTTCGGTGATTTTATGGAACAACTGTTAAGAGGATTTTTGTTTGTTACCGAATTACTGGACAACTGTGCTATCAAATAGAAATTAGTAAAACCTGATCATGCAAACTTTGTTAACATTTGATCAAGAAGCATAGGAGCAACATGTACCAAATACTTTCAGATCTCAGATCTTTTGCTTTAACTTGTCAAAAAGCTTTGCCGCAACCTGTAAAAATCAAGTACTTTGTCACTTTATTTCAATAAAGTGGCTGCAAATTATTTGATCGCATATTTAATGGTAGTAAATATATCTTCAGACATTGATTTGCACCTACTTAATAGTAATATTCTTGCAATATCAGTATACAATAGAAGTTAAATCAGTTTCAAAGTAGAGATTAAAAGTACCATATTTGGTGGAAACATAAAATTATTACATGCTTTTTTTTCTTTCATTTTTTTTCACTTGATAAGATTCAAAAAGTACTTCAGAGTTTTACATTTGAAACCAAAAATTTAGAAAACTGCACCTGGTTACATGTTTCTTAAAATTAATATTTGCAGCTTGCCTTCATCCCTGGATTTGTTTAATTTTGCACATGCCTTATCTAAAATTCATAGTTCATGCTCGTCTCTTTCCCAGTTTTGTTTTATCAAAATCCAACAGCTAACGAGTATAGTTTTCTTCATACATGCAACATAATTTTCTTTGTCCAAACTCATAAGCCACTTTGCTAGACAAATTCTTAATAAAGTAATGTGTAATTTAATTGTTTTTGAAGGTAAGGGAAAAAAACAACACAAAACAAAGGATGTATATAACCCGCGCTGACATAAGAAACCATGGCACACTGAACCATTAAAATGAACTGCTAAATAGTTTCATATTGTCTAATTGAATCAAGTATTTGAACCCGACCAATTAAAAATTAAGGTATGGTTGTTGTTTGAACGATTGAACCTACTGAACCAAAAAAAAATTTATAGTGTAATACGGGTTCGAATCAAACCGAACCAAATGGGTATACACATACATGCATTCACTTACACAATATATATATATATATATATATATCGACTCTGGATGTAAACATGAAGAATTATGTGCATGTGTAGACTTTAGCAATCATTAAAATGTACCCTGCACCTAATATGTATTGTTCTTATTCTATGATGATCAATATCCTACCCTGATTAAATATATGCGATGATGTATATCGGATTTTAATGTGTCTAATAACATATTTCCAGTTCATAAAGGGTGCAGTTCCATATTTACAATCAATATATGCAGTCCCAATATTTACAGTCAATGTATGCATTTCCAACAACCTATTTACTGGATAACATATTTAGTAAAACAGGGCTCAGTTACAATATGGTGGAGAGGAACTGCCCTTCCTAAGTTACAATTTTATATGATATTCTAGTATTTACAATCAATGTCCATATGCGAAATGTACAAACACAATATGGATGTCCTTAGCAATAAAACCAATGTAAATAGTCTCAGTAACATACAATTTGAATAGCCTCATTTTAAAAGAGTTCGACAAAGAATAATGTTGGCACATAAATTCCACTCAACTCATGTATACATATCTAAATATACATACACAAGTGTCGGTGTATAGTCGACTTAATGACATGTATGCAGCAACCACATAAGTAGATTTGGCCTTGAAATCATTAAATTTTGAGCAAGGGCGAGGACAAAACAAAGCAGCTCCTCCCATTGCAAGGTAAAAATATCTTAAAGCTAAGGTTGATTACTGACTACGGTTTTAACTAACAAAGTGAAGTGGAAAAAATTAGTAAATCACACAAGCAACCATACACGAGATTTAACTGTTATGGTTAGTTCAAACTTAGGTTGAAGTTTGAAATAAGTTTTTTAAATGGTGAGGTTAACTCTTAACTGCAATTCTAGTGTTAAAGAAAAAATAACATAGGGGATAATATTGTACATCTATGAGTTAACTTTGTATGGTTTTATCCATGCCATTTCTGTAGGGTACAACTATGTATACATCCGACTAGCCATTCAATCATGCCTGTATTTGCTTTTATCCAAAGGATGGACTTTAGATGTTGAACGAGTAAACAAATACAAAATAGGATAAATCAAACTTCATCACAGGCATTGAATCATATGCAAAATCGAGATTAAATCAGATCAAAATCTAAAATAAAAATCATACCAAATCAGTTTGTCCTCAGAGTAAGAAGCATCAGTTGATTTAGGAAGTGGAAATTGTCGACAGATCTGAAGTAGATAAAGAATCACGATGATATATACAGTCATAAACGTAACCCTAAAACATGGTATGGAAAGAAATATTCACCGAATAAAATCAAAATTTACCAGATTCGCAACCTGAGAGCGGTTTGAATTGATTAGAGCAGAAACTTTTTTTATTAAAGCACAAATTGATTAGGGCACGGGAAGAGGGAAATAAAAAAGGGGGGAAAACACGGGGGAAATGAGCATGACTGGGAAATGAAAAAAGGGAGGGAGCACGTCTATTTTGGTGGGAAAGTTTTACACTAAGGTTGACTAAGTTTGATGCAGGCCAGAAATGAATCAAATTCAAACTAGGTTATAAGCCCTTTCTAAATAGGTAGGCACGGCACAGAACCATCTCTAATTTAATACGGCTTTAGATTGTACCAAATTTAGAAGATAGGGGAGTGGAAAAATAATCTTTGTGGTGTAGTGTTTGTATACGCACAGAAAAATTATATATATACGCATGAATCAGAGATGAGTCAAAATTTTATCCAGAACGATTCAAATTCGAAAAATTCATTAGAGCGGAAAAATTCCTGCTCTAGGTGGTCGACCCTCCTTAAGGGGTATCGATCTATGGGTCAACCCACCCACAAGGGTGTCGACACCCCTAGGGCTGACATGGAACTTCGTTTCAGGGAGTCTGGTGGCTATATATATGTGTCATATACTCCTATTTTCTTCATTGGAAATCATGGAGGCCATATGCTGCTGGAGTGCGAACTGAACCATTTTCTACAACAACACACTTTGCAAAATCAAATTCAGAAATTCAAGATCCGTTCTTTCTCAATTCTCTAAACCTAACGTTGTGAGTTTATAGTTGTTTTAGGTTTAGATAAATAAAAGTAAATTGTGAAATACTGTGAATTGAATATGCTATAAAGTATGATTTTGTGCTAGTGTTAAATCATATACTATGCCATGATAGATCTATTTTCCTAGATCTAATACAACTGTGATTATTCTATTGTGTTACCTATGTGGATCTTGACTTGTAATTATATAGTGGTGAATATACATTTATTAATTTAGATAGTTGTAACATTGGCTAGATCTAGTTTTTTATGTAAATCACCTTTCACCTGTTATATTGTGATAAATCAAAATATGTTGTAAACTTGACATGTGAAGCCATCTTTAGATCTAAACATGTTGCTATGTCACCCTAATTATGCTAGATCTAAATAGTTGGACACCTAAAGGATTAATTTAGATCTCATTGTGCATGCTTTGACATCGTAGTTGCCACAGGTTCATTAGTTTTATATCCACCTTGTTATGATGGAAATTAAATGTCCACTCACCTTGTTATCATGCTAGTTTATGTTTATGCCAAGGTATGTTGAAACTATCATCTTTTTCACATTCCCTTTTCATTTTTATGTCTAGGCTACTTTATAGCCTAGATGCCGCCAAAATACGTGTGAATACGTTTGTTAGGAAACGGGGGAAATGGGATCTATAATTGGCATAATTTATGTAATACTTATATGAATTGGACATATAATTCAAATGGGGAAACATAAAAATAATCACCTATAATGACATAGGTTGATTTGGATAAAATTGAAATGTTTAGTAATTACAATTAGGAATTGTAATTGTACTTATGACACGAGGTTAGGTTGCATTAGTGGTGAGAGTCTGCCCGGACCCGACTAGCATATCCAGCAGCACTAATGTTGAACCTAATGTGGGAGGTCTAAGTATGTAAATACAAATCGGGCTATGACACGAGGTTAGGCCCAACTGTGGAATAAGTCTACCCGGACCCGACTGGCATATCCAGCATCCACATGTTGTAGGCCTAATGTGGGAGGTCTAGCCCATTATAAACCATAAATGGACATGGTAAAGAATTGGACTACTTAACCTAATTTAATCCATAAGAATTGTATGATTATGAACTTAAGTTAGGGTTAAGTAAAACTGAATGGGTAGTGGCTGGGTTAAGTAAATTAGAGGGGGTAGGCAATATTTGCATATAGGCCCACAAACTTAACCCAAGATTATGTAATTAAAGACACCTAGTGGTATACATAACTAGTGGAAAATATAATAAAGTTATGTAATTAAAGACACCCTATAGGGTAAGCATAACGGACATAGGGCTATGTAATTAAAGATACCTAAGGGTATACATAGTCAATGAAAAACCTAGTGGGGATACAAAACAAAGGGGAGAGCTTGTATCATATTGTGTGGGATCCATTTCAGTCAGTAACCCGGAGTAGGTATTAAGTAAAGAACTCCGTACTAGGCGGAGAAGGGGCATGCTTACTGATTGATTATAACAGATCCAAACGAGATGGACGGTGTGGGCGGCGCAAATCGATCGGGCTATGTGCGTGCATGAGCCGGGCAGAGGGGGATAAGACAACCGTGACACCAGTAGATATGGTTGTGCACACCTTAAGGGTTGCCACTTTAGGGAGTGATACCTCCTACTCTGGGGCCAGCACAGGATATCTACAGGGTAGGGAGCCAATCGATTAGGGTAGTGATTAGGGTACACTCGGACGTCTGCCCTAATTCTACCAATTCATAGTGGAAGGGAGCATCTCATTTTAGTTATACTACTAATAGTGCAGAGTAATCATTAGTGAAGCACATACACCTTACCATGTCTATCTTGTCACACCTGCCATTTATGTAGTGATCTCTCTTATCCGCTTTATATGCCTATCATGTTACTTTTATTTATCTACTGGCTAAAAGTAACTAGACTCGCCAAACTTTATAAATGACCCTTTTGTTTCTCCTTTTTTCTTCCATTCCCCCCCCTCCCCCCCCGGGTTCTCAGGAAGGAAACACTTAGGCTTAGTCAGGACTCATATATCATCTTGCTAGGAGCTACTTCTGAAGTATGGCTCAGGTTCTTGTCTCTACTACAACTTAACTCTTTTAATTAGGGAATTATGCTTTTTATTTACTTATGTACTCTGATGGTTCAAGACAGAAGTTATTTTATTGTAACGGTTTTTGTGACTTATGGAAATGTGGATCATGGTATTATGATTTATGTTTGAAATAAAAATTTAAATTTCCATTCTTGTCTTATTTATATTTGTCTTGTAATTATTCTGTGTATGTTTACCTATAACACTTCACGAAACTTATTGCATTCCCTTAGTGTGTGACATTAACGAATGTGGGGTGTCACAAGAAACCTCCTGGATATGTTCAGAAAGGCCAGGAAAACAAAATCTACTAACTAAATAAAGCTTTGTATGGTTTGAAGCAAGCTCCGCGAGCATGGAACATAAAGCTTGATGAATACTTTCAGAAAAATGGTTTTGTTAGACCAGAAAGTGGTTCTAACACCCAAATTGACTAAAATCAGAATAAAATAAGATCAAAAGTAAAATGGAGACACAGAATTTATAGTGGTTCGGCGTTAAAAAGCCTACGTCCACTTGTCAATCACTATTCTCGGTGATAGAGTTGCAATTACAATGAGATATTCACTCAATTTCGCTCACAACTCACATACATTCACTCAATTGTTTCAAAACAAATGTTGAAAGACGATTTGGATTATCCGGGAGTGCTGGAATTCGGTTTATGAAAGTGGTTGAACTCTCAAAGTGCCAAAAAGAAGATCCCTTTAATTGTCTCCAGGCAAGGTATTTATAGGTGAAAATTTGGTCAGAACCCGATCCGGATCGGAGCAACGTGTCCTCCATCCCATCGTCCTCGGGTTCAGATGGATTCTAGTGCTGACAGCGCATCAGAGTAGTGGTCATCGTGGGTAGGAACTGGTCATAACCGCCCCGAATAATCAGGCGATCATGGGGGAAAGTGACTCGGAATATGGGTTCGGATCGGAGGAGCATGCATAAGGGGTTCGGATCGGGGCATCTGATCCGACCCGAATTAATGCTAAAACTAAGTTATTATCCATTTCTCTCTGCTCCGTTCCGATCTGACTGACAGTAGGTAGCCCTCCGATCTGACTGATAGTAGGTAGCCCTCCGATCCGAATAGCAGCGTCTCTTCGATCGAAACAGTAGCAGTTCTCCGATCCGAACAGCAACATCTCTCCGATCCGATCCGCTATGATGCTCTCTAAGTTCTTCAATGTTTCACATCTCGACTTTGTGTTGCCCAGTTCACAAAGTGGGCTAACATTTTTCCCCCTCAAAGGATGCTCCTGTTGGAAACGGAGCATGCTTGGATTATCATTGCATATCGCCTTCTAGGTAATCTTTCCTTTGACTTTCCTCGTGCTTTCATCCTCTTCTTTAAATTTTAATTTAATTCATTGGCCAAGCTGAGATATGACATCCTTTTCGGTTCGGATTTCGACCCGAACGGATCCCCTTCTTCTTCTATTGCACATTGGACTAGTGGGCCAAGCTACGCTACTGGGCCTTCGAGCCGGTCTGAACGGGGTGACGAATAGTCACCCTGTTTTTCTATTTAAGTTCAGCCTTCATCTTCCTCCCACTTTCTTTTTACTTTATCATTTTACAAATTCTGCTTGGAGACTCCAGAATTCAAAAGAGAAAAAGAAACTCTTTACCATTCTCGTGCGAATCTTCAACTTATACACCTCGTTAGGTTTGAATCCTTGATCGACTTCGTGATAATAGGTTTTAATCGAAATCTACGGTCGATTCGACCGACTTAGATGTGGCTCCCACGCTACAACACCCTCTCCCTTCATTATTGTTGTTGGTGGCTTCGTTGCTGCTTCGAGGCTTTGGGAGAGGGAGTTGTGGTTCGTTCGATCATGACTGGGGCGTTGGAGATGATATTGGGTCTAACACTAAAGAAGAGGACGAAGAAGAAGATCGCAGGGAGTCGGTTCGGCCGGTGGAGTATGGAAAGTAGAGAAAGGGAAAAAGAAAAGAAGTCCAGGAGGTCGGATCGGGTTGGGACAAGTAGAGAAAGGGAAAAAGAAAAGAAGTCCAGAAGATCAGATCGGGTCGGGGCAAGTAGAGAAAGGGAAAAAGAAAAGAAGTCCAGAAAGTCGGATCGGGTCGGGGCAAGTAGTTAAAAAAGGGGGGAATGGAGCTTACCTAACGGGATCGGGTCGGTCTGTAAGATAAAGGAGGAGAGGCATGACTACGTGATCCGACCCGAACCGTTCGGGGAATCTACTTCCGAGCCGATCCGATTTTGATTTCTGAGCTTCAATGTTTATTCGAGCTATGCCCCCGATCCGATCCCAATGAATGCGCCCGAACCGAACCGAAAGGCAGTCCATCTTAAGGCATAAAAACTCGTTTAACTGGCCCAATCAACTCTTGGCATAATCTTCAACTTAATGGACAGTTAGGATAGTGCCTTGCGAACATAACTGGACATCAAGAACCGCCTTGATCCTTATTACTTTGCCAAAATTTTGCGTCGCACTTTCAAATATTAACTTTACACTTTCCGCATACACTGTTTACACTTTAGTTTGCACACATGCACGGGGGGATACGGGCTAATTTACTCTAACTTGTGCTACTGCTTCTTCAATAGTTTTGTGACCATGAGACCCAGACGCTCTTCTAGACTAGCCGGGAAGAAGGAGGCCCAGGAGACATCCAACAAAATTACTCTTGAGGACATATCTTCTTCTTCAGATTTAGAATGGAATGATGAGGGTTCAGACTACGAGGTTGGAACTCGCGAAAGCGACAATGTGTCTTCGGAGGGTGGAGTTTCCCTAGGTTTTGAAGAGGAAGGAGGGATTGGTGACGACCGAGCTGCTGATGAGTTTGAATCTGCCGTCATATTGGAATCACCCCAAGATTCTGTTGAATCGACGATCGACAACGAAAGACTTATCCGAATTTGTTTAAAATACGGGATACTAAAAAGGGACACCCTGATGCCTTTGAGAACTGACCGTCCCCACAACCCTCCAGAAGGGTATATGGCAATTACTCGGTTGATGTGCATGGTCGGTGCTATCCCTCCATTTTCTCCTTTCATCGTCGATTTTCTAAGACAAATGCTTATTGCCCCCATGCAGCTGCACCCCAATTCTTATGCTTACTTGTACACCTTATATGTTGCGTACCGTGAGATCTTAGGCTTAGAGCTCACTTTCGATGACGTTCATTTCTTCTACAACTTCAAGCATCGGACTCGAGAGACTCCTTCTTTCTGCTACTTTCAGTCTGTCCCTAAGAGGAAAATAATTCCAGCGCCATTCAGTAGTAAAGCTGGAGATTCCAGGCTGGAATGGTTTTATGTATAGCGACAACCAGGGTGTGCTAGGAGGTGGACGAAATCAAGTAAAGCACTGGTTTTCTAAATCTCGACTCTATACATTCAAGCCACCGCCTTAACTCGTTTTTCTTTTTGTTTGCAGTCGATAATCCAAAACAAATATCAGACCAAGTATTCTTTGATCGGATGCACCAGCTCCTTAATGGCGATCAGAAATTTTTGACTATTGACGAAGTCCTTAAGGACGAATATCTTCATTTTCATAGGTTGATATATGTTACTCGTAGCATTGGTCACGGGATGGCTCCATATGTTTATATTCCCCCCGTGGACGTAATCCCTGAAACGGGTGAAAGTTCGAGAGCTCCTACAGTGCCTCTTCAAGCTTCACCCTCTCCTTCTTCTACCCAAGATGATGAATTGGCTAACATGGCCGAAAAGCATCGCGAAGGGTATACTGTTCCCGAGGCTGCCATTTCTCCGGAAAGGTCGACGTCTTCCCAAGAGTCTCCGATTGATGCTTCTGAGGGAGATGTCCCTAGCACTGATGACCCACTGTTTCAGGGTTTGGGGGATCTCCCCTTGCCTGAAACCATTTACACTTCAGAGGATTTTAAGAAGAATCCTTTAGTTTTCACTTCTTCCGAAGAGACCACTCCTGCTAAGGCCAAAGAGCCCGCCCGTACTAGTCTAGCTTCGGACTCGGGTTGGTTGGGGGGAAAAACACCACTTAGGACACACTTTACACAATAACATTACAACCCATTGCATCTTTCTCTTTGTGAAAATATTGATTCTGAATTTCATTTGTCTTATTGTGCAGGCACGATGTCTCGATCTTACTATGATATCAGGAAACTCCGCCGCAGCATGTCCAATCCACCCTATGATACTGAGTATGATCGCCGCAACGATCGTAGAAGGGAGGAGAGAAGGCCCTATGAACCCTATCGCTCTCGAACCTCGCGTTCTCGCTCTCCTGTCCGGACGGACCCAGAGATCTGACTCAACATCTTATCAAGAAAAGTGCAGCAGGGAGAGGAGTCCGCCAAAAGATACTGAGTCACGAAGCAAACGCAAGGTCTCTGCTAAACGGCCTAGAACAGATAAAGAGGCTATTGAATCCTCCACGCACAGGGATACTGAGCTGACGATCCCCGCCCCTCCACCACTAGATGCTGAAACTGCAGTTAAGCGGGCGTATTTGGAGGAGCAATTTCCCGAACATTACTTCGAAAATCTGACTTTTTTACCTGCTCTTGAGCCTATTTCTTCAAGGTGGGCAGATGAGGCCAAAGCAAAGATAGACGCGGTCGAGAGACAATATTCTGAAATGTTCAAGTATTCACGCAACCTTTCCAGAATTATCAACACTTTAATAACGAATGCTAACTCGATGCAAAAAACCGCTGAAGACGATGCAAAGGCCTTAAAGAATCTAGGAAAAGATTTGGAGGACACACAGGCCCAGCTTGTTGTTGCTCAAAGGGACGCTACTAGCTTCAAACAACAATTTGAAGATATGCAAAAACGTTACCATGATTTGCTTGAATCTCATACTCAAGAGCGTTCTGAGTTAAAAAAGCAAGCCGAAGATGTTAAGTCAGATGCCGCTAAAACGCGCCTTGCTTACGCTGACCTTGAACGGAAAAATGCCGAGTTAGCAAGGAGGAATGATGAACTAGAAAAGAAAAATGCTGACTTGGCTTCTAAGCTAATGGAGGCGAAGAACATAGCTGCCCTGGCAGAGGGTAACGTCGAATGTGCTATCAAATTCGCTGAGGAGGCCCGCAAACAATTGTCAAAGGCTGAGGGAGAGATTCAGGGTTTCGGTGAATTAATGATTGAATTCTTTGTGCATATCATCCATCGCCGGAACGTTTCTTGGATTGAAGATTATCCATCTACTCTAGTCAAAGTATGAGTCAGATCGTTGAGTGGGAGAAAGAGGAGCTCAAGGTTGATTCCATTGACAAGGACAAGATGATGGAGAAATATTTAAGGGATGATGAGCCAGAACGCCTAGCTGAAGGGCGCCGCCTCATTGCTGCTGCTATGGATGAAGAGAGGCGGAGGACTAAGCAAAAGAACATTCCCGAGGTTGGTTCCTCTTCTACTGCTCCCGCAACTTCTGAAGTAGAGGTATATGATCCTGAAAACCCGGGGATCCCTCGAACAACTCTGTTATCCCCTATTCCCAAAACGGCATCGGAGACAGCAGTTACCCCAGCCGATAAGTCTTCGGAAGGTGTCTCTACATTTTCACCTCAATTCGTCAAGGCTATCTCTACCTTTTGCCACGTGATTGAGCAATCGATGAAAAACCCATTATTTTCTCCTGAGTTGATAACTATTGCTTCTCACTCTGTAGGTATTGAGCCGTCCGGAAAGACAGATGTGTCCCAGGGAACCACCTCTGGGGCGGAGCCTATGGAGAAGGCAAAAGGGGGAAAGGACAAGGCTGCTCCAATAGATTTGGGAGAAGGAATCGAACCATCTAAGGCTGACACTCCTCGTGATGACGAAATGATAGATGCCTTAAAGGATGATTGCGGCGACGGAGGACATGAGGAAGATCCGGAGGTGGCAATAGTCGGGGAGTCGAAAAGCGCAGATGATATTACTTTGGCTGCACTGAAAGCTGACCAAGATAAACACTTGCAGTTAAAAGCTGAAGACTTAGACCCTGAAAGCCTCAAGCCCCTCGCAGTTGTGGATGCGGGATCAAGGTTAGTCGTTAAGCTTTCAACTAGATCTATTACAGAGGAACTCGCTAAAAAGTCTTCTCTTGATTCCAGCGCTCCGCCCTCTGGGAAGAAGTCAACCGATTCCAGCACCACAGCTTCAGGAAAGAAAAAATCAATGCGCATCTTGACGGAGGCCGAGAAAGAGGCGAAGGATGCAGAGAAAGCCGCCAAGAAGTCCAAGCCTCCCTCGAAGTCTAAATAGTGGGTTGTCTTGCGTTATTTTAGCATTTGATTGACCAATAATTGTTGCTATAAGGGTGGCTCTTGCACCTTCTTTTTGACTGTTTTCCTGTACAAATTCATTCATTCGTAAATAAAAAATAATTCGTTTTCTGCAATGTCTGTTAGCCATTAGTTTTGCACTTATGTAAGAATGCATGTCTTACTATAGTTGTGTAATGAAGTTATGGTGGGGGAAAATATGTGTATACATATATGCCCCCAGTCAATCTCAAAAAACTATTCAAGACTTGATCAAGTAGTCTGAATGTCCCCGATTCTTCGACGGGAATGCATTCTCTGTACCGTCAATGCCTGTCGTTTTTTGTGGCATTTTTTATACTCTCCTGTCTTATACTGAGATTAGAGTTCTTACTGAGGCGGTCTCTTGTCTGGGTGCACCTTCACGCCTCAGAGGACGTCGTCTTCCCGTCCTTTATACTCTCTCTCAATTCCCGAGAGTTAGGGTTAAGAATGTCGTCTTCCCATTCTTTTATGTCTTATCGCACAAGTAGTCGTTGTGCTTTTTCTTGCTTATAAACTATTCTCAACCTTTCAGGTTTTAAATCATCTTATATTCCATAATCGCAACAGAATAGTAGATGAAGGTATATATATAATGCATGAAAGTAAATGACACACGATATTTTTATAGTGGTTCGGCTAAGTCGTAGCCTACATCCACTTTATATTTCTTTATTCATATCATCAGACTTTCCTAAGGCAAGTCGTGCCTTTTTACAGAGTTCATAAGAAAAATAGCAAAGAGCACAACATTTCTAATCCAAATATCGCATCAAGTGTTGGGCATTCCATGCTCTAGGTACCTCTTCACCATCTACGGTCGTTAACTTGAAGGTTCCTGTTTCATGTTTCCGTTGGATGACAAAGGGTCCTTCCCACTTTGGACCGAGGTGAGGAAGGGATGGAAAGACTCTCTTTAGCACCAAATCTCCTGGTTCAAAAGTCCTAAGGCGAACTTTTTTGTCGTAATAGCGTGCCATCTGACGTCGATGTCTTACCGCGCGCAGATCTGCTTCGTCCCTTTTTTCTTCGATTTCATTAAGAGACTCGAGTAAGAGTGCCCGATTCGTCATCGGGTCATAATACGTCACCCGGTGGGAAGGAACTTCAAGCTCTACTGGAATTACTGCTTCTGAACCAAAAGAGAGAGAGAAAGGGGTATGACCAGTAGCTGTCTTAAACGTTGTTCGATATGCCCACAAAGCTAAGGGCTATTCGTCAACCCATTTTGCCTTTGCGCGCTCTAACCGTTTCTTGAGGATGGATTTTATAACTTTGTTTATTGCTTCTACTTGCCCATTCGACTGCGGATAGGCAACCGTAGTGTACCGTTTGTCGATATTATATTTCTGGCAGAAATTTATGAATTCAGCACCATCGAACTGGGTTCCGTTATCAGTTATAATAGTCCTTGGGATCCCGAATCGGCATATAATATTTCGAACCACAAAACTTATCACCTTTCTTGCCGTGATCTTGGTTAGAGGCCCAGCTTCCACCCACTTCGTAAAATAGTCCACAGCGACTATTGCTTATTTCGCTCCTCCTTTAGCAATTGGTACAACTCCGATGATATCAATTCCCCACGTGGCAAAAGGCCAAGGACTCACCATTGATTTGAGTTGGGTCGACGGTGCTCTGGGGATTTTGGCGAATCTCTGGCACTTATCGCAGCGTCGTGAATAATCAACCGCATCTTTATTAATTGTGGGCCAGAAGTATCCATACCGTAATATCTTTTTCGCTAAAGTCTGACCACCTGTATGATCTCCACACTCACCTTCATGTACTTCTCTTAGTACACGTTTGATGTCGTCGTGTGCTATACATCGTAACAGGGGCATAGAAAATCCTTGTCTATAAAGAGTATCATCTTGAAGGACGTATCTGGTAGCCTTGCGAACTATAGCCCGTCTCTCACTCTTCTTTGATGGGAGCATTCCATTCTTAAGGAAGTTCTTAATTGGGGTCATCCACGACTCCTTTTCCGGTTCTGCTTCGAAAGCGAACTCAATTTCCATCGACTCAAAGCTTGGCGATTCAAACGTTTCAATTGGAATTATTTCAGTTTCTTCTGGGTTGTCAGAACTAGCTAGCTTTGCCAGCCTGTCTGCCTTCTGGTTCTCGGCTCTTGGGATGTGTGTTATGTTGTACCGTTCCAGGTTGCTCAACAGCTTTTCCACTTTCCCGAGGTAGGCGATAAGTCGAGGTCCCCGAGCCACAAACTCCTTTCGCACTTGGCAAACAACGATTTTGGAGTCGCAGAATATGTCCAATGTTTTTATTCCGAGGTCTTTAGCAAGCTTTAGCCCGACAATCAGGGCTTCATATTCAGAGTCATTGTTAGTCGCCGAAAATTCTAATCGTAGAGCGTAATATAACGACCGTCCTTCAGGAGTGACTAAGACGATTCCAGCTCCGGACCTTCGGTCATTCTTGGCTCCGTCAGTGTATAGCTTCCAGGGATCTAATTTTAACTCATCTTCGGACTTGACCACTTTGTCATCGATTATTTCCTCCTCTGGGATTGTGAACTCTGCTATAAAATCAGCCAGAGCCTGCCCCCTGATCGACCTTCGCGGCTGAAAATTTAAATCAAACTGACTTAATTCAATATTCCATTTGATCAATCGTCCCGATGCTTCGGGTCTCTGCAACACCTGCCTTAGAGGTTGGTCAGTGTATATGTTTATTGGGTGAGCTTGGAAATAGTAACGAAGTTTTCGGGAGGCGATTAGGAGGCTGTAAGCGAGCTTCTCAATCTTTGGGTAGTTGCGTTCTGCCGCTGCCAATTTCTTGCTAACATAATATACCGGCCTTTGCACTTTGTCTTCTTCTCGAACCAAGGCTGTGCTAACAGCGTAAGCCGAAACTGCCAAGTAAACAAATAACTCTTCGTGATCCACTGGCTTTGACAAAATCGGCGGTTTTTCTAGCAATTCCAATAAATTTCGAAAGGCCTCAACACAGTCCGGAGTCCACTCAAAGTTCTTCTTTCCCCTTTTAATCAAATCAAAAAATGGGACGCATTTGTCCGTGGCTTTGGAGATGAACCTACTCAACGCGGCTACTTTCCCCGCGAGACTTTGGACATCTTTAATCCTCCTCGGTTCTTCAATGTTTCTTATCGCTGCTATTTGGCTGGGATTGATTTCAATCCCTCGGGAGCTCACAATGAAGCCTAGAAACTTTCCCGATGCCACTCCAAATGAACATTTCAAAGGATTCAACTTCATCCGATACTTTCGCAGGATACCGAACATTTCTGCCAAGTCCTGCGTATGGCTGGAGGACTGTTTCGATTTGACAAGCATATCATCCACATAAACTTCCATAGTCTTCCCTATTTGGTTATAAAACATCTTGTTCACCAAGCGCTGATAAGTGGCTCCAGCGTTTTTCAATCCGAACGGCATGACCACGTAACAGTATAACCCCAAATTTGTAATGAAGCTCGTGTGTTCTTGATCTGGCACGTGCATAGGAATTTGGTTGTATCCGGAATATGCGTCCATGAAAGAAAGAAGGTCGTGTCCCGCTGTCGAATCTACAAGCTGGTCAGTCCTGGGAAGTGGGAAACTATCTTTCGGGCAAGCTTTGTTCAAATCTGAAAAATCAATGCAAGTCCGCCACTTTCCATTCGGCTTCTTTACTAAGACGGGATTCGATATCCAGTCGGGATATGTCGAGTCTCTAATAAATCCGTTCTGTTTCAGCTTCTCCACTTCTTCTTTCAGAGCGGCCGACCTCTCTGGGCCCAGCATACATCTCTTTTGCTTTACAGGCAGGTGTTTCGGGTTTACATTTAGTGAATGACTTATGACGGATGGCGATATCCCACACATGTCGGCATGGGTCCAGGCAAACACGTCCAAATTTGCCTTCAGGAAGTCAGTTAGTTCTTTGGCCCGACGTGGATCCAACTGGGATCCAATCTTCAAAACTCTTGTTGGATCAGCTTCATCAATGGGAATGTCCACTGTCGCTTCATTAGGAGTTGCATTTCTAGTCTCTGGTTCCTCGTCTTTTCTGGGATCCAGGTCTTCAAGCGTTCCTTTGGGCAACTCCTTCGGGGCCGATCCCTCTAATTGCTACGCCGAGCCCTCCTTTGGAGGAGGCGAGGAACCTTTACTCTCGATGTTAAGTCCCTTCATCAACATCTTTAATTCGGCAACATAGCAGGCACGTCCGGAGACTTGATCTCCTCTCATTACTCCGGTTCCGGCTTCAGTTGGGAACTTAAGCAATAAACACCAAGGGGCGATGCAAGCCCTGAACTAAGCAAGGGCAGGCCTTCCCAAAAATGCATTATAAGGCAAATCTACATCAAACACTATGAACTGAAGCATCCGTACTCTTCGGCGTTCTCCTTGCCCCAAGGTTACGGGCAATTCTATGTACCCCATTGGAGCTGTCGATGCTCTGTTGAAGCCTCGGATCCAACCTTCGCATGGCTTCAAATCTTCAGATTCAAGCTTCATCTGATCAAATGACTTTCTAAATAAAATATTAACAGAACTTCCATTGTCTACTAACACCTTATGAACCAATGCCGGCCCAATGGTGGTGGTAATGACCAACGGATCGTCGGTGGGTGACTGGATCCCGGTATTATCTCTGCTACGGAATACCACATCGTCAAACATTGTCTTTTGTTGCTTTATGGGAGCGATATCTTCCAAATCATCACATTCATCCACATCTACGTGCTTAGCTGCGTTTACATATTGATCCATTGCTCTAAAACTGTGGATCGCTGGGTGAGGTCCACCCACTATGGAGTTGATAACAATTCCCTTGCCTTTCTGCTGCGTTGTAGGCTTGGGAGCTGATTGGATCTGTTTCGGAGCCTGTTCTCCTTGCCCCTGTCTCTCAGGGCGACCTTATATTCATCCAATTTCCCTTCGCGCAGCAGCTTCTCAATCACGTCTCTCAAATGTTGACATTCATTGGTTGAATGCCCATGAGTTCCATGAAACAAACAAAACTTTCCAGTTGCCATTTCTTTCTCCGTTGAGTCGCGAGGTGGCGGTCTTTTATATTGCAAAACATTATATGTATCCAAGTAAATGTTCTCCAGAGTATCGTTCAACGGTGTATAATTCTCATAAGTTTGGAACCAGGGTCTTTTGTTAGGATCACTTCCCCTATTTCTATTTCTTCTGTTACCATTCGCGTTACGGTTGTTGTTGTTGCCCCCGTTTCCATTATTGTCGTTTCCACTCTTGTTTCCCACATTCACCTCAACTTTTCCGGAACTTTCTCCAGACTGCTTCACGGCGACATTACTCTGAACATTTTCTTTTGAAGCCACTCCAGACTTTCTCTTTCGGTTTTCCCTGGCCTCCTCTCGTCTCAACTGAATATCGGCCTTTTCATAAAATAACTCTCTCGTGGGAGGTGGCTTCCCAGAAAGGTAATCTCCAAACTCGGAGTCAGGATCGACTCCTTCAATCAAAGCCATCAAGATGGTGGGCTCGTGCGGGTCACTAACTTCAGTCACAGCTAAGTTGAAACGGTCGAGATATGACCTCAAAGATTCTCCTGGTGCCTGCTTAATTCTTGATAATTCAATAACACTTTTAGACTTTCGGGTATGGATTCGGAACTAATTCATAAAACGTTCGCTCAATTCTCTATAATTCGATATCGAACGAGGGGGAAGTCGGGTAAACCATAGCAGCGCCACATCTTCTAAATAGATCGGGAATGCTTTACACTTCATTGCGTCAGGAGCAACATCAGCATTCATGAGCCACGAGTATCGCATCAAATGCTGTCCCGGATCGGTTCTCCCATTATACTTGTCCATCTGCGGCAGGTTAAAACATCGGGGAAATTGAAAGTTGAGGATGTCATCAGTGAAAGGAGTATGGCTTCGCTCAATGCCATAATCTTCATTGGTATAGTTCCGGCTTTCGGACATAATCTGGCGTACCATTGCCCATACGTCAGCATTAGTCAGGGGTCGTTCAGGCTCCCTGGCCCTGGTATCCTGGTTCCTTCTGGTCTCTTGTTCAGGAGATGCCCTTCTTCTGATGTTTGGGTTTCTTCTGGGCTCTTGCTCAGGGGACGCCCTTCTTCTTTGAGCTGCTTCTGCTCTGCTTCGTTCCCTACGCTCCCGGTCGATCTCGGGAGGAAGGGGCTGAAGCATCTGCCCCTGAGTGGGATTGGTAAGGTTAGGGTCTCTAGGTAACACATGGAATCCCTGCATCGGTAACAACATAGGCTCTCTCAAGCTTGGATCATTGGGCCCTAGTACTTGTGCAGCATCCTCGCGGGACCCCAAAGATCCGAACGTCGGCTGCTCCAAATTCTGAGGTCGTTCGAGCAGCCTTCTTTCACGGGGCCGTTCTTCCTTGGAAGAAGAAGATTGATCCATTGGTGTGTGGCGAACCGGGGATGGGGTTCTCTGTCTACGGAGTTCGCTAATTTCCCTGCTCTTGCATCATGAGATTGGTGCGCTCGTGGATTTTCATAGCCTCCCTAGTATCTCAAGCATGTCAAGTAGGCGCGAGAAATCTCCTTGAGTAATAGGCGCGGATGGATTGACCTGATCATTGACCCTGGTGGCTTGAGTCGGAGAATTTGAAGGGGCTCGAGTAGAGGTTCCAATATCACCAAGCGTCGGGTCGGTTTGGAGATTTGCAATCAGGTCGGGTCGGAGCTGGGAGACTGGTTCGGGTCGGAGCTAGGAAACCTGTTCGGGTCGGTGTAGTGCGAGTTGCTCGGGTCGGTTCAGGTTGGGGGAGTGCACTGCTTCATATTCTCCTACCCGGATCGGATCGGAGCTCTCCCCTTGATTGCGGTTCGGATTTCCTGTATCAGTTCGTTCCACTGCCGAGCTCTGCCCACGAGACCTTGTCACAACCGCATTTTGCTGATCTTCACCAACTCCGTTTCCTCGACTAGTTTGAACTTCCTTGCCTTTTCCTTTGGCCATAGTTCTTCAACAATCAATCAACAAATATTCAAGAGCGTCGAAACTTGAGGATTAACTTCTTTGAACTCAACGGTCCAAAAAGTAGAACGATAATCCCGAAAAACAGAGAATTCAAATGATTCTCAGTGAAAGCACCAAAATGTTAGACCAGAAAGTGGTTCTAATGCCCAAATTGACTAAAATCAGAATAAAATAAGATCAAAAGTAAAATGGAGACACAGAATTTATAGTGGTTCGGCGTTAAAAAGCCTACGTCCACTTGTCAATCACTATTCTCGATGATAGAGTTGCAATTACAATGAGATATTCACTCAATTTCGCTCACAACTCACATACATTCACTCAATTGTTTCAAAACAAATGTTGAAAGACGATTTGGATTATCCGAGAGTGCTGGAATTCGGTTTATGAAAGTGGTTGAACTCTCAAAGTGCCAAAAAGAAGATCCCTTTAATTGTCTCCAGGCAAGGTATTTATAGATGAAAATTTGGTCAGCACCCGATCCGGATCGGAGCCACGTGTCCTCCATCCCATCGTCCTCGGGTTCGGATGGATTCTAGTGCTGACAGCGCATCAGAGTAGTGGTCATCGTGGGTAGGAACTGGTCATAACCGCCCTGAATAATCAGGCGATCATGGGGGAAAGTGACGCGGAATATGGGTTCAGATTGGAGGAGCATGCATAAGGGGTTCGGATCGGGGCATCCGATCCGACCCGAATTAATGCTGAAACTAAGTTCTTATCCATTTTGCTCTGCTCCGTTCCGATCTGACTGATAGTAGGTAGCCCTCCGATCTGACTGATAGTAGGTAGCCCTCCGATCCGAATAGCAGCGTCTCTTCGATCGAAACAATAGCAGTTCTCCGATCCGAACAGCAACATCTCTCCGATCCGATCCGTTACATCTCTCCGATCCGATCCGCTATGATGCTCTCTAAGTTCTTCAACGTTTCACATCTCGACTTTGTGTTGCCCAGTTCACAAAGTGGGCTAACAGGTTTTGTCAAGAGTCCATACGAGCATGCACTCTACACAAAAACATATTCAGGGGGAGATATTATGATCGTGTGTTTGTACGTGGATGGCATGATCTTCACTGGAACAACCCTGGTATGTTTGATGATTTCAAGAAAATTACGACTGAAGAATTTAAGATGGCAGATATTGGTAAAATGTCATATTTTCTTGGGGTCGAAGTCAGGCAAAACAAAGATGGGATTTTTATGTCATAGAAAAAATAGCAGAGCAGATTTTAAGCAAATTCAAAATGGAAAAGTGCAAACCAGTGAGCACACCAGCAGATGCAAGCATAAAGCTGAGAACTGATTTAACGAGTGAGTCGGTAAATCCGACGTTGTTCAAAAGTTTGGTTGGATGTTTAAGGTATCTAACATTCACTCGTTCCGATATTATGTACACGAATGGATTGGTTAGTAGGTACATGGAGAAGCCACAGAAAGATCATTTCATGGAAGCTAAAAGAATTTTGCGCTTCATAAAAGGTACACTTGATCATAGGTGGTTTTACACCCGTTCACAAAATTCAAAATTAATTGGCTACTCAGACAGTGATTGTGGATGTGATTTAGATGACAGGAAAAGCACTTCAGGATATGCTTTTCATATTGGTTCGGCTATATTTTCGTGGTCATCAAAGAAGCAACAGACAGTTGCTCTCTCGACATGTGAAGCGGAATATGTTGCAGTTACAGCAACAACATGTTAAGCTATGTGGCTATGCTACATATTGGGCGAGCTAAATCTTGCAAAGGATGATCCATTTACTATTTACATTGATAATAAATCTGCTATTCCTCTCGCAAAGAAACCAATGTCACGTAGTCGAAGCAAGCACATCAACATAAAATATCATTTTATTCGAGACCAGGTGAACGATAAAATTGTGGAGCTAGTACATTGCAGGACCGAAGAAAATTTAGCATATATCTTTACGAAGCCGTTGAAGCTAGAGATATTTCATAAAATGAAAAAGAAGCTTGGGATGGAAAGTCGAGTTGAGGGGGAGTGTTAGAATTATTCAAACTCTCACATGTGAAAAAGAAGCTTGGTAGGTGAGTAAACAAAAGTTGGTTGCATATGTGAAAAGAAGAAGCAACCACCCACTAAAATAATGTAAGAGATGATGTCAAACAACATGCATGTATTGCCTATATATATGCAAATTTATGTATGCTAATATGTTCCAAAAAGTGAAAACAAAACAACAAGATATAAAAGAAAGAAAGAGGGAAAAATATTGTAGCTTATTTGTGAGCAAATCAAGTAGTAGTTTTTTATTTGTACGAAATAAAAGAGAGAGTTTGTATGTTTGATTCATATAAAACATTAGTGTTTGCTACACAGTTCATTCACGTTTCCAATAATTATTGACTGAATTAAAAAAAACTGTAAAATCCTTGCTATAGCAATATGTATGTGTTCCTAATTTATGTTGTGCTATTCCTTCAAATATTGCTCTTACCAACATGAATCATTTCGTTTTCAATTTTCACAGTTGACTAACTCGAACAAAACTTACAAAATATAATGATGTCTCATGGAATACGAAGTGTATTCTACATGAACTCAACATTGGTCCAGCCTAACTATTTTGTTATACAAGAATTTGAGTATGTAACCGTTTGTATTATTTACCCTCCTTTAGTATTTAGTTGAGATACTTATCTATTGCTTATTCTAAGTGTTCTATTCTACACTAACATGCTTTAAATAACCAGGTCAATTTAAACTTACTTTTGCACTGCCTAACATATCTCTTGTTGTTTCTCATATCTTATTCTTCGTACTCTTTTGTCTCAGATTTCATAAATAGGTGTCAAATCGATTCATTCCCTCTTATAGGATTTTAAATGTAATTTATTGCAGGAATAGAAGGCTAAAATGATTAGTGAGGAAGGAGGAGAAATAAATCATGTATATTATGAAAAAGAGTTGAAAACTAAAGAATAGACCCTATATGAGGTAAATATGTCCTTTCCACGTCTTTTTTGTGATACTGTAATAGTAAACAAACATCTTGTTGTGAATATTTTCAAGAAAAAACATATTGTATTATCAGTATTGTTATTCTTTCATGTAATTGGTTAATTCTACCTTTGAATCAATCTGATATTATAGAGCAAACATACAGAGACATGTGGTCCATCTAATGGATAATTACATTATTTTCACCAAAAGATTAATCATTGGATATAGATAAGAAGGACTTAACGTGTATTGTACCCATTAACTTCTTGAGTGTCATAAGAAAATCTTGGTCAGTCTAAAAATGTTCCTTATTATATGCTGAAAGAACTAAAACAAGCATTATAAGTGGGATCAAAGTTAACTTATTTGGTTCCATAAAGACAATGCATATTTATCTATTGTATCTAGTTTTGAATTTATTCCTATCTAAGAAACTTAATGTTTTCATTGACAAAATTATTGATCATATGTTTGTAGAACACAATATTGTATTTATATGTATAACATCATATTTGCAATTAATACATTGAATATATGACACATAGGCCGATAATACTTGGGTTAGCAGTCATTGTTATATTTCTATACATATTACGTCTCCTATATTTACACAGTTGGTTCGACATATTTTTGAATCATTTTTTTACGAATGTAGATACATGATCAAATCGTTCGTAATCATCTATTTTGACCAACATTGTTCAGGTTCTTGAACTGAAAACTAAAGGTGCAACATCATCAGTATATGGATTTTTAGGTGTTTTAAAAATAGTTCATCTACAATTTAAAATGTTTACAAATAATTCAAACATTATAACATTAGGGGCAGGGCCGGCCCTAGGGGTAGGCCAGCTAAGTCGCCGCCTAGGGCAACCCACCCGGAAAGGGCACCAAGGTGGGGGACTGTGATGAAAGTATGCTTTAATTTCTATTTAAAAAAATTAGTTGCACTTTGTTCTAATATGTAGTGGTAGCTGGGTGGTGAAGTGTATGCTTTGTTGACGTGAGGTGTTAGGTTCAATATCTGCAACTATCATTCTTTGGCGTCATCTTCTCCAAATTTTTGTCTGCTGCGTTGCCTGTTGGTTTCCACTGAAATTTGGGGTATCATTTCCACAAATTTTTTGCTCTCCACGTTGTATGTTGCCTAGGGCAACAGTAATGCTCGGGCCGGCACTGATTAGGGGGTGTATATGGGGAGGTATATATATATGTATGTATGTGTATATATATATATATATATATATATATATATATATATATATATGAGCAGCGATCAAGAGCACCCCAAATAGTTCAGCACCCCTTTAGCCCCTCTGATTTCCACCACACAATCTTCTTTCTCTCTCCTTACACTAACTCTTTCTCCCTCCACTAATTTAATAAATAATAAATGAGTGACTAATATAGAGGTGCAAAAGGGGTGCCAACAAAATGGAGTGTCATATAATCTTCCTCTTATATATATATATATATATATATATATATATATATATATGTGTGTGTGTGTGTGTGTGTGTGTGTGTGTGTGTGTGTGTGCGTGCGTGTGTGTGTGTGTATGGAAAATCTATAGAGACACAAAATTTTGACATAAATGGTGACACAATTGATTCGCACCATTGGATCACCCCATGAATTGCACCTCTCCATATAAAGATAAAAGGATCCAACGGTTCAGACTCTGTGTCTCTCTCTTTGTGTCTAATTTTGTGTTCAAATAGCCGCCCCTATATATATATGTATGTATATATATATATGTATGTATATGTATATGTATATGTATATATACTATAAAAGTACTATATATCATGTTGATATTTTGATTTTAACATACAAATGTGTTATTTTTTACATTCCTTTTGCAGTATTGATTGATCAATATGTATGTTCAATATGCAGATTATGTTTGCTCGGCTGGATTAGATGACATAAATATAAATGGTTCTCTGAGTTGCACGACATATTCATCATGCTTCACTTACCATGTGTGAGTGTATTGTTTCCATAGTAGTGCATTATTATTATAGATACGTCTGAACCTTATTTTATTTCCTAGTTATGTTTGGATAATTTTTTTAAAGAAAATAATATATAGCATATTCACTACATTGTTGGATCATAGTACAGGATTGTATTTCTGATCCAGACAAAATGTTAAACTTTCTAATAACACAAAAAGATGCAAATTGGAAAATCTTAGACCATTGTTTTCTTAATTTTCTTTTTATTAACATCTTTCTTGTATTCATTTATTTTAAATGCATAAGATTAGTTTTGTGGATTTTGATCTATTAGGTTATGTCTATTTACCTTTTGCACCTACGAAACTACGAAATGATCGCTTCATGTATAAAGAAAAACTATAAAATAATTCACTAATTGATTTTGTAATTCCTAAATCCAATTCTATTTTGGAATATCTCAATAATTATATTAATACGTAATAATTGATCCTTATATTTCTTTTATTATGATAAGGTATTTGAAATTTTTTGAACTACAAGATGATATGCATATCAGTTATGAAATTTGACCTTTTGAACAGTATCAATGCTCAAAATAGATCTAGTTATCGATGAATTTTCCATAAAGTGAATATTCAAACAATTTTCACCTATTGCACTGCACCTAAAACCTTTTGAATGTATGCTTTTAACATCTTATTCCACATATTACTAACAGGAAGCGATGGACATATTGAGCTTGCTAGAGGATTAGAAATTATAAGCAGGAATGCATTGATCAAAGATGTTAGTGAATGATTCAAAGTATTATTTTAGATTAGATCGAGTCTTCCTTTTTCAGTAGACCAATTTAAATTATTTTAGCTTGAGTTTAGGAAGGATTATGATATTTTATTTTTCTATCTAAAGCTTTGTAATTTCAGTTTTTATGATAAAAAGCGATAACAATGTAGTCATTTAATTATTCAACGTTCAATCTCTCTTCTCCTCTCTATATCAAAAAATTCTAACATGATACCAGGGCCAGGTTAATAAGAGGGGATAGAGAGATCTCTAAAGAGCGAAAAAAAATTGGGTGTGTATATGGTAAGGAAATGTAGGTTCAAAAATGAAGAGCAAGAGAACGTAGCACAAGTGGCTGTGAAGGAGAATTTATTTTATAATTGTGGGTGAGAAGTGCACCATGGAGAGAAGTGGTCCAATATTCAAAGAATAGAGTTGATGAGATATGCTTCAACCATTGAAGGTGATGAGAAGTGCATCACAAATCGAAGAGAAGAGCTTCCTTTGTTAACTCAATAACTTTTAATCAAGGGGGTATGTTAGTGAATGATTCAAAGTATTATTTTATATTAGATCAAGTCTTCCTTTTTCAGTGGGCCAGTTTAAATTATTTTAGCTTGAGTTTAGGAAGGATTATGATATTTTATTTTTCTATTTAAAACTTTGTAATTTCAGTTTTTATGACGAAAAACAATAACAATGTAGTCGCTCAATTATTCTACGTTCAATGTCTCTTCTCCTCTTTATATCTGAAAATTCTAACAAAAGATATAAACTATCCAAATAAGTTGACAACTCCCACATTAATTATCGAAAATTGTGGCTTCATTTTGCTAATTTTCCCCCAGCAGCTATTGATATGTTTTTTTTATTTCCCATTGTTCATCGACTTTCATTGGACAATATAGGCATTCAGGAAATCTAATTGTTATATAAATAATTAAACATCGTCCTTACAAGGATATTTGTAATGTATTATCGTGGAAATTTTCATTTATACGAAATATTGCACCAATTTTTACTATTTCATGCATTTATCCTCTATGTAATCATATTTGCTGAATCGATCCCACATCAGCTGTACTTTTTGGTAGGCGGTACCAATTACCTTATCCGAACAATAATGCAATAGCCTTTATATAGGTCGAACATGCCTTATCTACCAGTATATTTTCAAACTGATTACAAACCAGCAAAGTATATAACCTCCACACCACATTTAACGCACTAATAATCACAAATTGTAACACCTGAATGACTTAACCGAGAAGCTAAAACATTAATATAATGTTATCTAATTATTTGATAGGAAACCGTGTGTGAAGCGCTGGTACGCACTAGTTAAAGATTTGACAATAACCCGCAAATCATAGGTTAAGCAATATCAACCCATGCAATTAAATTAAAATCACCTACTATTGGCCGTAAACTTCCTTCACTCACTCACAAATCTCAACAGTCTACACATTGACTTATTAATCACCAATATCGGATTTTTTAAGCCCTTTAGAAATCAAATACCATGAGCTCCATGGATTCCAACGTATTGCATCGAGGTCGAGGCCAAGAAGAAAGAAAGCGAGGTTTAGTTCATCAGCATTCATATCTGTACAGTAGTTGCAACAAAGATCTGAAGTAAAATGTTTACCACTCTAGCATATGTTTGTTTTGTGTTTTCTTGTGTGTAAGCTTTTACAGGTAATCTGTACTTTTCTTAGCTTACTAACTCTTCTTTTGAGATGTATGTGAAAAAACAGTGCGTTCGGATATTTTTAATTACCAGTCTTTAATTGCAAATTTTTTTTATAGTGATATTTCAAAAATTAGGGTTTACTCGATAAAAAAAGATTACAAGATTTGAAAATGAGAAAAGTCCACCAAAATGAGACCCATGAGATCTTATTTATAGACGAATTGGATCCTTTTTGGTAACAATCGATAGCAGCCAGATTTCGGTTTCGGCAATGATACTCGATGTCGGTGTCGGTCGTGTCAGTGGCTTTCAGTGCCGGCTTTCGGGTGTCGGTCTCTCTGGCTTCCAGTATATCTTTCTGTTAGAACTTCTTTGATTTGCTTTGCTGCTTCTGCTCGGTGGTGACTATCGGTTGCCTGCTTTCGGTTTTGCTACCAAGCTTGTTAGTAGCTATAGCATCTTTATTGGAGCTTTTACTTTGTTGATAATCCCTTGTTTTTGCTTATTCGTGGTATCGTATGTCGATAGTAAACTTCATTTTTTCAATGGTATCGATAGTGAATCAACAGATACCGATGACCCTTTGTTTGGTCTTAAGTTGAATATCAACGTTAATTCTCTTTCGGTGGTTTTTCATTCTGGTGGTGGATCAAGTGCTTTTGGCTTTTGCTCACTGTTTGCTTTCTATATATATATATATATATATATATATATATATATATATATATATATATATATATATATATATGGACTGGCTATTGGGACATAAAATTAAACACGGAATTGGAAACGTAAAATCTGGACCGTAGGATTTGTTTATCTTTATGTGTGAGGTGGAATTCAGGGGAAGATCTTGTGGCTGAGATTCCTTGTGTCTAAATTTGTGTCAACATTTTGTGTCTAAATAAAATTCCCCATATATATATATATATATATATATATATATATATATATATATATATATATATATATATATATAGTGGCTATTGAGACACAAAATTGCACAAAAATTTATGTATACAAAATCTGGACCATAAGATTTATTTGTCTTTATGTGTGAGGTGTAATTCATGGGTAGATCCAATGATTTAGATTTTGTGTGTTTAATTTTATGTCCACGTTTTGTGTTCTTTTAGACTTTTCCATATATATATATATATATATATACACACACACACACACACACAAGGATGGAGGTATCACTACAAGGAGCGGCTGAGTCTGCAATGGGGGAGGGCGACGGCTAGCGATGGCTAAAAAAGCGGTCGTCGCAAGCCGTCGCAAATCGTTGCACGGGGCGAGATAATTAACTGCTACCCTTTCTTCCCCAAATCATTTCTGCAACGAAAATTTAAAAAAAAAAAACCTCTTCTCCGCCGTCGCTCACCCTTGCTCCGATTTCAGCCACTCCAATCCTCTCAAATCGTGCCGGTATGTCTTCTAAACTCTATTACATGTTTAATTAGGGTTATTTAGAGTTATTTAGGGTTAATTTGTATGTTTAAATTAGGTTGTAAATTCATTGTCTATGGACATGAAATTGGTTGTCTTGTGAGATGCATATGATGTTGCTTTTGTTATACATTGATTTGGGAATAAGTGGAATTGATTAGGAGGTTGAAATCATTGATTATCACATATGTACTTTGATTTAGGAGCATGAAAACGACGATTATCTTGTATGTAAACGTGATTGGTTTGCTGTAGTAACTTGATTATGATTATCACATATTTATAACGTAACACCTTAAATTTGAATTGAAATTAAATAATTAACTTGAAAGCTTAGTTTGTATTTCAAAAATTGAAACTAATTTATTAAAATTAACTTCATAATTTATACATTAAACTAAAATTAACTAAAACTAATTTATACTTCACAATTTTCACTGTCATGTTATTTTACAAATTGAAATTAGGCAAAATTATTATATAAACGCTATGTAGTTAACGCGCGAGCGTAGACAGAAAAAGGCGCAAGGCGCAACTAAGGGGCTTTTTTGAAGTTTAAGGCGCACCTATTAACAAAGCGCAAAAAAGCCCAAAGCACATAAAACGAGCTTTTTTCATTTGAATTGTTTTTTTAATTTAAACTTAGGTTAAATGTTTTTTTGACTATTTATGTGAACCCCTTAGATAAATTTGGCCCTGTCCGACATTTGTTATATATGATCGTTATATGGGTATTCGTTTTTATACAAAACGGAAATCTATATTCATCTGATACAATATTGTTGGATTTGTCCTAGTATTTTGGACAAGTTACAAATATAATAACGTAAGCATATTTTATAAATCATTCCAGGTTAAACGGTTAACAAAATTTCGATGGCACTTCCTTTTTGTTCCCTGTGTACACGCATTTGTGTACGATACAGGGACCAAAGGGAAGTGCTGCCGAAATTTTGTAGAACCGTTTAACCTGAAATGATTTATAAAATATACTTGTGTTATTATATTTGTAATGGGAAGTAGGTAGACTGACCATCAAAGCAAAAAGGTAATAAACGAAAACATGTAGTAGTTATAAATGAAATTTTACAAGATTTCAATTAATATAGTATTCGATCGAATTTTCTAACATATTTGTTGAAAATCAGAAAAATGTCCAATTATTTTCGTGATTGTAATTGGATGTATCAACCCCGAACCGGTAAGAAAGGGTCGATAAAGAAACATTTTTGTAATGGGGTCCAAGAATTTATTAGATTCGCTATATCTAACAATCGGGGCAACGTAGACGTTAGTTGTCCGTGTAGTAAGTGCAAACATCTGAAGCATTGGAAGCTAGATGTAGTAGAAGTACATCTGTATAAATTCGGTTTTGTATCGAATTATTACTTTTGGGATCGTCATGTAGAACTTGTTCAACCTACGTCAGACCCTGTAGTGGTAGAGGACGATAGTACAATGATGAACGATAATACAATGATGAATCCGATAGAAAATATGGTGCAAGATGCAGCACGATCAATGTTTCCTAACATTGGTCCGCAAGGCGACGATGAGAATGAAAATGTTGAAGAACCAACGGCGGAAGCGAATTTTTTTTATGATTTATTGAATTCTGCTAAGAGGCCTTTGTGGGAAGGATGTACAAGCGGAACCGAATTGTCTGTAACCGCCGAATTCATCACTATGAAATCAAAATTCAATCTTACAGAAGCTGCATTTACAGCAGTTGTACAAAGTGCAAAAAAACATATGCCGCCCAATAATTTGATGTGCGATAGTCACTATAAAGTGAAAAAACTTATGTCTGCTTTTGGACTACCGTATCATAAGATAGATACATGTGTTAAAGGTTGCATGTTGTATTGGAAAGAAGACGCTCAACATAAAAGATGCAAATATTGCAACGAAGAAAGATATAAACCAAGGAAAAAGAAAGGAAAAGAAGTTCCGTATAAAAGAATGCATTACCTACCCATAACTCCTAGACTTCAACGGCTATATGCATTTTCTGCTACAGCGTGTCATATGCGATGGCATAGCGTGAGAACAGCAGAAGAAGGAACTATGATACATCTGTCTGATGGTGAAGCATGGAAACATTTTGATAGGACTTATCCTAAATTTGCTGCAGAGAGCCGTAATGTTAGGCTCGGTTTATGCATGGATGGGTTTTCGCCATTTTCTCAGTTTGGTAGTAAATATTCATCATGGCCTATCATTGTTACTCCTTATAACTTACCTCCATGGATGTGTATGAAAAATCCATATATGTTTCTAGCGGTTGTCGTCCCCGGTCCCGATGATCCGACACAAGGAATTGATGTTTATCTACAACCGTTGATTGAAGAGTTGAAAATACTGTGGCATGAAGGAGTTGAAACGTACGACGTTTCGAGAAAAAGAAATTTTCGTATGTTTGCATTTATATTATGGACTATTGGCGATTTTCCCGCGTATGGCATGCTTTCGGGTTGGAGCGCTGCTGGACGTCTAGCTTGTCCTCATTGTATGGAGGAGACACGAGCATTTTCATTAAAGTATGGAAAAAAAAATCGTGGTTTGACTGTCATCGATGCTTTCTACATATTAATCATAAATTTAGAACGGATAAAAAAAACTTTAAAGCTAACAGAGTAGAGACTATGCTATCGCCTAAAGTTTGGACAAGTGAAGAGGTATATGATATTGTTAGTGAGTACCCAAAGATACATGATGTTGGAAAGCAGGTTGAAATTCCAGGTAAATCGGACATTCATAATTGGTGCAAACAAAGTATATTTTGGGAGTTACCTTACTGGAAAAATCTAAAACTTCGACATAATATTGACGTGATGCACAATGAAAAAAACGTTTTCGATAACTTTTTTAATACAGTGTTGAATGTAAAGGGGAAAACCAAGGACGATGCGAATTCGAGACGTGATATATTACACTTTTGTAAACGGCCGGAACTGCACTTGTATGACGAGAATAAAAAACCTAAAGCATGTTATGAGCTAGACAACAGGCAAGTACAACTCGTGCTAAAGTGGGTGGAAGGATTACGATGTCCTGATGGGATTTCTTCTAACCTCCGTAGATGTGTAGACTTTAAAAACAGTAAATTGAGTGGAATGAAAAGCCATGATTGCCATATCATGATGGAATACTTTTTACCTGTGATTTTCAAGGAATTGTTGCCTACAAAAATCTGGAGTGTAATAACAGAGTTAAGTTTGTTTTATAAACAACTATGTTCAACGACGTTAAAGGTTGATCGTCTACGTAAGCTTGAGTTAGAAATCCCTGTACTGATCTGCAAACTCGAAAAAATATTTCCACATGGTTTTTTTAATGCAATGGAGCATTTACCTATTCATCTTCCGTCCGAAGCACTCCTTAGAGGTCCAGTCCAATATGGATGGATGTATCCATTTGAGAGGTAATTTTGTATATAATTTTAATAATCGTGATAGATTACACCTTAGATTATTGTACCAACATAATAAATTGTTTAATCTTATTATAGGTACTTGAATCATTTGAAGAAAAAAATTAGGCAAAAAGCTCGAGTAGAAGGTTCGATTTGCAAATCGTACCTTGAAGAAGAAGCTTCATTTTTTTCTCTCATTATTTTAGTGAAGATGTGAACTTGTCTTTTGTAACTGTTCTCCGTAATGAAGTCGCTATTGAACAGGAGTCTTCTCAAACAATGTTATCTATTTTTAGACAACATGGAAGACCTACAGGAAAATGTGTGGAAATATGGCTAAGCGATAAAGATTACAAAGTGGCACACACATATGTTTTGTTAAATTGTGCGGAAGTTGCACCATTTGTCAGGTGATATTAAATTCATGTACATTTCAATTATATATTTATTTGTCTCTATTAATAAAAAAGGAACATAACACATATTTGCAGTATCTACGAATCACAATATCCATCTAGTGATCTCAGTAAAGACTTTGCTGGATGGTTCTCAGACTATGTCCATGATCCCAAAAACTCTGTTGTTAACGAAGGATTACGACATCTTGCTATCGGACCAAAAAGAAATGTCAAAATTATCCAATATACTTTGTCAATGGTTCTAAATTCAATACCAATGACTACGGAGCTGAAAAATTAACGTATAACAGCGGTGTATTTGTCAAGGGTAGTGATGATCCAGAGGAGCATATAAAGGATTTTTACGGCATCTTAACGCAAGTTGTAGAGTTGACATATTATGTTCAGCCCGTAGAGAAAATTTATCTATTCAAATGCAACTGGTTTAGCACTATTCCTGGTTCTGGAATTAACGTACACAAAGATTATAAGCTAATCGAAATAAGGCATACGTCGCATTACTATAAATATACTGTAAATAATTGAAAATAAATCTAATATGCAGGCCGTTGTCCGTGTTGAGGAGCATGACATGAACACTTTTTTGGATATTTGGAATATGAAGATGCGTAAAAATTATTGGGAGACAATTTCAAGGGCGAAGACAGGTGGAAAAAAGCCTTCGTGGATGAGTGATGATGTTTGGGCAGCATTTCAACAGTACTGGCAGACGAAAAAAACTAAAGTAAGATATAATGAAAATATTTACATTTATATTGATTGCAGTATTTTACATAATCGTGTATCAAATGTAATAGGAAGTAGCATCCAGAAATAAAGCGAACAGAGAAAAGAATCCTGGTCTACACCGTGGTGGCTCTAAATCATTTCAAGATCATAGGAGAGAATTGGTATAAATTTTAAATATTTGTAGCTTATGTTCACGTTAAAATTTAGTGTATATCATTTATTCATATTTTCTATAATTTTATTACTGTATGTTTACTCAGCATGCAAATATTGGAAGAGAGCCTTCGATGGCAGAGGTATTCAGACGTACACATGCGGTGGAGCATACCGACGAGGAAGGAAATGTTACGTATGAATGGGCGGATTCGAAGAGTGCGGGTGTAATGGTAAATATGCTTATCCGTATGAATTAAAATGTTTCATATTCGTTCATATCACAATATATAAGTAAATTTTACAACATTGGTGTTAAAATTATATTGGTATGTAGGAGAGGTACTACACAGAGTCTACTAGAGTGTTGCAGGCTAGTGGACAAGAGGAGCTTACAGTCGCGCAGTCTGATCGTATATGGGACTGTATCATAAAGCCGCCTTCTCGTAACAGGCGATATGGTTACGGTAATCAGGAGGTAAGACTTAAATTACAAACTTAATAATTTACAACGATGTGATGCCATAAATATATAAATTGTGGGTATTAATTAGTGCACTTTATATTAATGTTTTGAATTGGAAACATAACGCGTTTTATTTTACAATCAGGAGCTAATAAATTTAATGTGAACTTAATTATTTCGCAGGCTACTCAGAGTGCTTTTAGGAGGTCGATGGAGGAGGAGACTATTGCTCGGATGCAGGAGCAGATGAACGAAATGATGGACTGGCGAAAAACCCAGATGCAACATGACGTAGATGAGCGCATTGCAGCTTACCTTCAGGAGTATGGGTTTATGCCTGGGCAGGGAGGAAATGCTACAAGTGAAGGAGGCGAAGACGACGACGACGAGGCGGCGGAAGATTAGTTTGGATAACATATACTTTGGTTTATGCTTAGGTATGTACATATACTTTGCTTTCATGACGATATGGTATGTTTGACGATGTTATGGTGTGTTTTGGTGACGTTATGGTGTGTTTTCATGACGATATGGTATGTTTTGATGTGTATGACGACGATATATGACGATGGATATAGTGTTTTGGATGTTATGTGATGATATTTTATGATGGTGGTTTCAATTTTGGTTTCTTTTTCATTTGGTTTGAGTTGGTGAGGAATTGATGGGATAATAGTGGTCTGATAGTGGCCAATGTGATGGTATTGGATTGGTTTGTGGTTGTGTGGCTTGAAGGAATGGAACTGCTGTTTGCAGTGCAAAATTTTTTTCCAGTATTGCGACGGCTTGCGACACCAATTTGGTTGGTATGTTGCGACGGCTTGCGACGACCAAATTGTAACGCTTAACAACGGTTTGCGACGGCTTGGCGGTAAAATCAACTTCTTGTCACGTAAGCAATTTACCGTTGTCAGCCGTCGCTAAAATGGCAACGGAGCCCTCGCTCAAGCCGTTGCAATTTGGCATCGCGACGACTAAAATTGCGACGGCATGTTGCGACAGCTTGCGACGGCCGCCAACGCCTATTAGCCGTCGCAATTCCCTGTGCGTTTTGTAGTGTATGTTTATGATACCCTGGGCTATATCCCGGGTTGAATTTATAAACATGCATTATGTACAGCTGTAATCTCATATCATAATATAGGCACAGTTATACATTTAGCAATCATTCTTCAGCAAAACCAGTGTATTATTCATTCTTGTATTAATTCAAATCTTCTAGTCTCCATCATATTTCATAAAAATAATGAAAGTTAAGGAACATCCATAGAATACTAAGAAATTAGTGTGATCCATTATTAATTTTACGGTTTAAGTTTATATACAAAGTACATCTGTTTGTGTATTCATATTTGCATGCAGGCCTATTGTATCAACTAGTGTCTTTCTCTGGACGTGCTCAGTCTAGGAGCCATTTAGGCCTGACATGCATTATTGGTCGTGCTCTCCTCATGTGTTGCTGGCGGTGCATGCACATCATAGCATGATACACATGCATATTAACCAATATGCAAATACAGCATTTTCATATGGTGATATTAAAATCAAGCAACTATATTGGCACTCGTATTATTAATCAACATGCAAATTTATGTCAAAATTTTCCAAGTCACGATCGACTTACCTTGCTCCTGTCGCTAGTCCTTGGTCAAACCGAACAGTCATGTTTGGCAGCTATGCTTGTAGTTCTTGAGTATTCCTTTCTATGCTAATATTTTGGTTCATGGTACAAATTTATAGTGTGAACATGATAATGTTCCTTTCACTGCGCATGCCCCATTTACAGCTGTACTATTATCCTTCATATTTTGGTCCACTAATGTCAGAATTGACGTGGTACGCACAAACAGTAAACAGCCCCCCATCACATAATAATAGAGAGTACTATTGGGATAACTCAGGCTGCATGATGTTTTATGATATCCTACGCACTAATTATTTCTGCAATAACGCAGTAAACATTGCTTATGTTATTGTTGCATATCCGTGCTTTTTCTGTTCCGGAATCATATCAGATCGTGAGTAATATACCACACAGTTTACAGAGAAAACTTTCATTTCTTCAGTATCTCTTCTTCTTTTCTATCATCAAAACTAATCTAGCCATGGATCCAGATACGTATATTGCTCCTGTATTCAGTAGATTCTTGGACACGGCAGAGCGTCATATAAAGTATATAGTTTCTACTTCCAGGTACATGAGAACTCTTCAAAAGAAAAGGGAGGAATTAAGTGCTAGAAAAAACGATATCAATGGGATTATCGATGAAGGTGAAAGAAGATCAGAAAGGCCTAATGATGGACTTATCACTTGGCGAAGTCAAGTAGTTGAACTGTTAGGCAGAGTGGATACTGCAATAAACAAAGCTCAGGAGAGAGGGTCTTGTGTCTGTTTGATTTGCACCAAGCATAAACTAGGTCGTAGCTGTGATGACATGACGAAAGAGATGGATGAATTGCTGGCACGAGCATCTTTGTTTCAAAATGCAGAGATGGTGGATTGTGATACTTCTAACACTGTCATACCGATGCCATATGTTGTAGCAGATTCACAAGAGCTGTATTTTGCAGAGTCATGCAAGTGTATTGAAGATGACAACTCAAATATAAATATTATCGGCATATGGGGACTTGGAGGCGTTGGCAAAACAACACTGTTTTCAAAGATTCACAATCATTTCGTTGGAACTTCTTCCATGTTTGACACCGTCATTTGGACAGTGGCATCCAGCCAGCAAAGTAATATTTTTAGGATTCATAGTGAAATAGTTAAGAAGCTTGGGCTAAAGAGAGATAATGATGTTCAATCACAGGCATTGATTTGATTGGTAATTTTGAAAGTAAACTTGATGCTTATCAACTTGGCCACTCTTTAATCAGAAGACTTCAAGCCGCATCTTTGTTGGAGCATGTTGAGTTTGATGGACAATATTTTTATCTTGAATTGGCAAAATAGCTGGAACCCGTTAAAATGCATGATGTTGTAAGGGACTTGGCGTTAAGGTTAGTTTCAGACTTTGGTAGAAATGAAAACAAGTGGATGGTAAAAGCTGGCCTTCTGATGGAAAAAGCAACTAACGTGAAAGCAAAATGGAGAGAGGCTGAATGCATTTCACTTATGCATAATAAGATAAAAGAGCTGTACTCTGGTATTCCCACTTGTCCCTCTCTTATAACATTAGTACTTAGTCATAACCAGCTCACGGGTATATCTTGTTTTAGTAAGTTTACCTCTTTAACCTACCTAAATTTGTCTTTCGATTCCATGAATATCTTCCCTGAATCGATATGTGACTTAACAAATCTTCGATACTTGAATTTGTCACATAACGAAATAAGAAATCTTCTTGTTCAGCTAGGAAATCTGAAAAGTTAAAGGTATTTGATATTAAGGCATAATTGCATAACAAAAATACCAAGATGAGTGTTTTCTGAGCTAGCAGAGTTGCTGGTAGTGGATATGTTCGATGCAATTAATACGTTGAAGTATCCTTCAGTTGATGTTGAAGAATTGAAGAGCATTGAGGAAAATCTGTTAAGCTTTGGAACAAGTGTTCGAATTGAAGAGAAATTGAATAAGCTTATGTTATTGTCTGAATTACCTTTGGATGAACTTTCGATAGAAGGTTTGGCTAGTACAATCTTCCATCTTTTAGCAGTGCTAAGAGACCCACATCGCTTAATGACATTGTACATCAGAAAATGTGTTCGTGGGTTAACGGAAATAGTTATTGATAAAAATGATACTGATCAGGATTTTGCTTCATTGAATTTGGAGAATCTTTGGTTACGTGATCTCAACAGATTAAAAAGGATAATTTGGAAAGATATAGCACCGCAAATACTATTTGCTGAGTTGCAAGATGTTGTTATTGTCGAGTGTCCATGTCTAGAGGATATAACATGGACTACCAAGTTTTGACCTTTCCTTCGCTATTAGTATTGAGTTTGGGAGGGATGGATAAATTGGAAAAAATATCCACCCATAGGATTGCTTTTCCACAACTCAGACAATTGGGTGTTATGTGCTGTCCTTTATTAAAGTCACTTCCGTTTGAAGTTGAAACAACCCCTAAACTTAAAAGAATCATTGGGGATAAAACATGGTGGGAGGAGGTTGTGTGGGGGATGATCACTCTCCGTCTCACTTCAACCAATTTTTCAGAGAAGGTTACGTTAATGAAAACCAATTGTAGAGGTCACTTCATTCAATCTAGTTTTGTTAATTGGGCCATTCTTAATTAAGGTACATGCTGTTGCTCCCGGTTTGCATTGAATAACAGATCATTCCAAGCAAAATTCAGTTGATTTGCGTAAGGGATAAAATTAGAATTGCGTGGAAGGCCATTGTTCATGGCCACATGCTGATCTGCCTGTTATACACATTTCAACTTTTAAGTTTGTTATTCTTTAAATTACCGTTTGGTGTTTTTCATGTGCGTGATATATGCTAGCTTCTATAATCAGTTCAACTACCTCAATAGCAAACTTGTGCCTTGGACAAAGAGCCTGCATATATATCTTCATTTCCATTACTGTTTTTAGATTTTCAACAAATTCCATAAACAATCATAAGTGAATATCAATTGGGTATATGATAATATAGTTGGTAATGCCCAGATTCATATGCTCTGGGTGCTGTTTTCTAACATCATGCTATGTTCAAACCTAAAAATTACGATATACTTGTCGTTTTCCATTCTTGAAAGGCTTGATGCGCACTTCTGCAGGCTCTCGTAGCTGAGGGTTATGCGCTTATGTCAGCATTATTGATGGACTTGGTACATGAGAATGAAGAAAATGCTGGTTGTTAGTTGTTAGAATCTCAGAGACCACTAGACCAGTAGGCATAGCGCCTCCATGTTTATATTTGCACTCTCATTGCCTGTTTTTATATATGGACTTACTTCCATTTTATCAGTAGCAATTGCGTGAGCCGTGCATGATAGATACTTCAAGTCCTATTTTGCGTATATGGCAAAGTAAAAGTAATAGGCTAATAATATATGGGCCGGTTATATTTACTCTCCCGCTTATTCTCTTCTGCATCTGGGCTTAGCCCATGTAACTTAATTTTGGCTATTATATAAAGTCATATGTTATGTACATAAAACAATATCGTTTCATATTAAATAAAATTCATTCTTGCAGCTGAAAATACAAAAGCTTAATTCTCCAAAATCTAACTTGGTATCAGAGCGGGTTTATTGTGCTTAACAGCATCAACTGCATATTCCTGACCAAGATAATCTCGGATTTCAAAAGATTATTGTCCATCAGCTTTATTTCATCATTTGGACCCTCTCATCAACGGTGCTAACCGTGTCACTTGAGAGTTGTTGGCATCAACGAAGAACTGTGCCTCGCCTAGAAACTCCTTAGTCTGCATCAGTTCATCAATTGACGCTTTTGTGGTAAAAATCATCTGATTTTATCAAGAAACTGATCAAGAAAGCAAAGAAGCTGATCTGGTTGATTAAAGAGACATCCAATTAAGACTTGTCAGGTTTTATTCTCAAACAAGAATATTCATTATTCAAGTCTTTAAGGTTTCATTCAGTAATCAAAACAGAGAGTTTCTTTAAATTCTCAATTCAAAGTCTCAAGATTCAGAATATTTTTACCTTTCTTGATTAATCTGTGGACATTTTTTCACCATGGCTGGACCTGGTGATGAAACTAGTGTTAATGTTTCTGGTGGAAGAGGTTCATCTGCACCAAATCAACCTCCACAGCCTCCAGTGATCCCATCCAAGACTTAATGAAGGCAATCATCAAACCCCAAAGCCAGATTGTATCAACCCAACTCAATGAATCAAATTATCTGTTATGGAAATTGCAAGTAGAAACAACAATTAGAGGATATGGTCTTGATGATTACATTTATGGAACAAAAATCATTCCTCCAAAATTTGTTAGAGATAATGAGGATAAACTTGTGCAAAATCCTGAATATCAAACATACCAGAGACAAGATAGTCTCATTTGTGCATGGATGATGTCATCCATTGGACCAAACATATTACCTCAGTTAATTGGAGTCAGATCTGCAAATGAAGTTTGGTCAACAATTGAGAGAAATTTTTCTGCACAGTCCTCTGCAAGAATCATGCATCACAGAAGACTACTCCACAGTGTTAGAAAAGGTGATTCAACAATAAATGAATATTTGTCAAAAGTAAAAAATATTTGTGATCAATTAAGTTCAGCAGGGCAAAAAATTCCTGAGTCTGAACAAGTGTTGGCAATTGTAAGTGGGTTGGATGATGATTATGAGGCAGTCTCTGCAATTATCTTGTCTATGGATCCTACACCAAGTCTACAATATGTATATTCAACCCTATTTGCTCACGAAGGCAGAATTGACCACAAAAGAAATATGGTTTCAGACATGTCAGTTAATTTTACTACCTATGGAAGGGGTAAAAATCAAAGCAATGCATCAAGAAATCAAAATCATCCTAATTTTCAGAGAGGAGGACAGTCAAATCGTGGCAAAGGCAGAGGAAGAAATACTAACAATAGACCTAGATGCCAAATTTGTGAAAAATTTGGTCACACGGCCAATAAATGCTATTTCAGATATAATTCAAGTGTGAATCCAGGGCAGTCAAGCAATAATTCTAGTGTAAACTTGGTGGACGTGCAGAAAGATAACAACAAAAATCAGGCTGAAAATTCTAATGCAGATTCAATTTCAACTGATGTTGCTACAGATGATTGCTGGTATCCAGATTCGGGAGCTACTAATCATGTTACAAACAATCTAAACAATCTCAATTTGGGGAACAAAGAATACAAAGGTACACAAAATCTTTTAGTTGGTAATGGCAAGATTGCACACATAACACATACTGGAAATGCAAGTTTAAAAGGTTCCAAAGATCTCATTCTAAAAAATTTGCTAATGGTCCCTTCTATTAAAAAGAATCTATTGAGTGTTTCCCAATTCGCTAAGGACAATAATGTATTTTTTGAATTTTATCCTAATTCATGCATTGTCAAAGACATTCTGACACAAGAAATTATTTTGCAGAGTAAAGAGATTAAAGGGTTATACAGATTTGATGTCAATAATCCTAGGAACCCTAATTGCTTAGATAAAGTGTGCTTATCCACTTTTGTTAATGATTCAGAGTGTAATAAGCAATTTGATTTGTGGCATTGCAAGTTAGGACATCCAAGTATTAAAATTGTGAAGCAAATTATGAAATGTAATAACTTGAATGTCAATAACATTTCTGATTCATATGTTTGTTCTTCTTGTCAATTGGGAAAATCTCATAAACTTGCATTTCCAAACTCACACACTGTTTATTCTAATCCACTTGAGTTAGTGGCAACTGATTTATGGGGACCAGCTTTCACTAGTTCAGTATGTGGTTATAGATACTATATTTCCTTTATTGATGCTTATTCCAGATTTACATGGATATATATGTTGAAATCTTAAACTGAAGTGAGCAATGTGGTGATGCAGTACATTAATAAGGTTGAAAATGTGATTGGTCATCATGTTAAAACCTTTCAAACTGATGGGGGAAGAGAATTCTTACCATTAAAATTATTTTTTGAGAAAAAGGGTATTAATCATAGGATCACTTGTCCATATACTTCAGAACAAAATGGATTAATAGAGAGAAAACACAGACATATTGTTGAGACAGGTTTAACTTTACTTGCTCAAGCTTCAATGCCTTTGAAATATTGGCCTGAAGCTTTTGAAACTGCTGTGCACTTAATTAATTTGTTACCTACAAAGGTACTAAAGTTTAATTGCCCTCAGGAGATTTTATTTAAAGTTAAACCAGATTATCATCATTTAAAAGTTTTTGGATGTCAATGTTTTCCTTGCTTAAGGCCATACAATGCACATAAATTAGATTTCAGATCAACACCATGTACTTTTCTAGGTTATTGCAACAGGCAAAAAGGATTTAAGTGTCTAGATAAAGCAGGTAGAATATACATTTCTAGACATGTTAGATTTAATGAGCAGGAATTTCCATTTAGTAATATTACTTGTAAGACAACTGAAAAAGTTGTTGAGCCAAGAATGGTTATACCTGATTTGCCTGAGGATGTTCAAGTAATGGTGTCACCTGCTTTAGCTGCAAAAGACACCATCACCAGCTCTCAACTCACAGTGCCATTGGAAGGGCCAGGTCAAGAGCATGTTACTGACAACAACATTGACACTCAAGGTCAATCATTTCAAGAAACTACAGAAAGCAACAATCAATCACCTACTAGAGAACAATCTGAAAAGATTAGTCATGACAGGGGTAACAGAGATGATCACAATTAGCATCCCATGTTAACTAGAGCCAAGTGTGGTATTTTTAAACCCAAAACTATTAATACTGTTGATTTACAAGATGAACCAGTTTCCTTTCATGAAGCTATCCAATATGATAATTGGAAACAAGCTATGACTGAAGAATATAATGCTCTAATTAGTAAAGGAACCTGGTCTCTTGTTGAAAAACCAGAGAATAAAAATATTATTGGGTGCAGATGGGTTTATAAGCTAAAGAAAAATTCTAATGGTTCAATTTCTAAATACAAGGCAAGATTAGTTGCAAAAGGTTATTCACAACAGTGTGGTTTTGACTTTACTGAAACATTTTCACCTGTTGTGAAACCCACATCTATAAGAATAATCCTGACAATAGCCTTGTTTAGAAATTGGAACATCAGACAACTTGATGTTAATAATGCTTTCCTTAATGGTGATTTACAGGAAGAAGTTTTTATGCAACAACCAGAAGGATTCAGTCAAGGCAATAATACAAAACTGGTGTGCAAACTCAACAAGGCTATCTATGGACTAAAGCAGGCTCCTAGAGTTTAATTTGACAAGTTGAAGTCAACACTTGTTAACCATGGATACACTTCTACTAAATCTGACAATTCTATTTTTACCAAATTTTCTGGAACTGACACAACATACATTTTAATTTATGTTGATGATTTCATTGTTATAGGAAGCAACATTATTGAGATTAACAATATTACAAAAAGATTGAATGTAGAATTCTCAATCAAAGACTTGGGTGACCTACGCTATTTTTTGGGTGTTGAAGTTAGAAGATCAAATTCTGAAATTCATCTTAGTCAGAAAAAATACATTTCAGAAATTCTTCAAAAAGCAAAAATGGATAAAGCAAATTCCCTACCAACTCCTATGATTACTAACAATCAACTTTCTAAAAACAAAGGAGAAGCATTTCAAGATGCAAGATTTTATAGGAGTATAATTGGTGCTTTGCAATATGCTACCATCACTAGACCAGATATCACTTATAGTGTTAATAAAGCAAGCCAGTTTATGCAAAATCCGCTGGATACTCATTGGGTTGCTGTCAAAAGAATACTTAGATACCTAAAAGGAACACTTGATCATGGTCTAATACTTAAAGCTAGCAATACCCTAAACATAAATGCATATGCAGATGCAGATTGGGGAGCAGACATTGATGACAGAAAATCAACATCAGGGTATTGTATCTTTTTAGGTAAAAATCCAGTTTCATGGAGTGCTAGAAAACAAAGTACAGTTTCTAGATCTAGTACTGAAGCAGAGTTCAGATGTATTGCAAGTGCAGCAGCTGAAGTATTATGGATTGAATCTTTATTAAGTGAGCTTAAATTTAAAACAGAAAAGAAAGCAGTGATCTGGTGTGATAATGTGAGCGCTATTTCCTTAACTTCTAATCCAGTTCTTCACTCAAAAACAAAGCATATAGAGATTGATTTATATTTTATCAGAGAGCAAGTGCTACAGGGTAAATTAAGGGTTGGATACATACCGTCGCAGCATCAAAAGGCTGATGTACTTACTAAACCTCTTTCCAGACCCAATTTCACCAGATTGAAGGAAGAATTGAACGTAGACACAGCAGATTTGAGCAAGAGATCTACGAGGATGATCTATATTCCAGACTGAAGTCTTTTTCACTCAGATCCAGCCAAATTGAAGTCGTTTTCATTTTGTCAGCTTGAATTTTAACATGTATAGAAGTTAAAATCAGTTTCATAGCTTAAAATTTCATATTACAGAGATTTCAGCTTACCTTATGATTAGAGGTTGGTGACGCAAAGGATTATATGGAAGCTTCTTTCTTCGATGAAGATTAAAGCCATCTACAAGCAAAGGATTAAAGAGAATTCTGAGTAGTCGTCACTTCAAAGGATTAAAGAGTTATGCTGAAAACCTAACTCGATGGTGACACAAAGGATTTTGTGAAAGCTTCCTTCTTTGATCAAGATTAAAGCCATCTACAAGCAAGGATTAGAGAGAATTCTGAGCCGCCACCATTTCTTTTATGTGAATACCTAATTCGGAGAATACCCGATTAGGGTTTCAGGGGGGGAGTAAAAGTAATAGGCTAATAATATATGGGTCGGTTATATTTACTCTCCCGCTTATTCTCTTCTGCATCTGGGCTTAGCCCATGTAACTTAATTTTGGCTATTATATAAAGCCATATGTTATGTACATAAAACAATATCGTTTCATATTAAATAAAATTCATTCTTGCAGCTGAAAATACAAAAGCTTAATTCTCCAGAATCTAACTGGCAAGTTATTAGATGAGAAGATTTAAGAAGCAACAATGATAGTGATTTTAGTGCATTAGTCAAAGCCACTTATTTGTTGCCCAGGTTGGAGATTTATGTGCATGTTCAGTGAATGTACGCAGGCTTCGCACTTTGCTTATTGAATTGCCACAAACGGTGAAGGGTGATGGTGTAATTTATTGAAACTGAGTTTGTTCACTTTTTTTTTAAAAGTACGAACAAAACATTTTCCTTCTATTGAAGCAATTTGGTAGATCTTATATGAATCCATCTGAATTCCTCTAATATAAGCCGAGTGTTTTGCTCACACTTCATAAAAAGTGTGAACAAACTCACTTTCTGACTAGAGTGGTGTCTGCCAGTTGTCATTAATTACTTAACTTCATTTTTTGCTAATGTTATCTGAACATCATTTGAAGTCTCCAAAATTAGCGTATCAGCAGCTGACAGCTGATGTATTTAATTTGTTAGTGTTTTCCATGAACATTTGTAATCTGCAGAATGTTTCAAAGCAATGGACAATAATTGATAAATTCTTAATTTTATGATGCAATGTGTATTGTCGTATAACTCATGTTTCACTACTTACTATGTATTAAAAAAACGATCAATGCAAAACAAGTTTTCATTGTTGTTTTTATATAAAAAAATGTTCAACCAAAATAGTAGCGGAGTTTTCTTCTTCAGTCGATCCTATTTTCATGCACTTTTAAACCAGCCGCTTCGCCCGTCTCTCTCTCGCCCATTGACAATAATGGGTAATCAGCTAACACAAGCTTTAGTTTCTACTGATTCGAATTTATTAATCTAGGATTTCGATTGAATTAGTTATCATATCAAGTAGAACTAATGATTTGAACGTAACTAGATTTTTGGTTGATTTGAATGAGTCAACTTGATTACGTTATGACTGAAACTAAAATGAATTTTTTTTGAAGTAATATCTCTTGTTGAGATAGGTTTGATGAAATGGTCATGAATTCGCTCGAATGTTAATGAATTCGATATATTTATAAGGAATTTTGACAATGAATTTGCTAAAGTATTAATGAACCTGCTACAATTGCAAACTACTGATTTATTTTGTGGTGAAAAGAAAGAACAAGATGGTGGAGAGAGAAGACAATAGACGGCGTGGATAGCTTATGAAAAAGAGTTGATTTCTTGAACTATGAAACGGAATAAAGACGCTGAAGGAAAAAAAAAGGAGGGACGAGCCAAAAAATTAACTTTGGAGCCAAATTTTCGCCGTGGAGCCAAAATGAAATGTCATGGGTTGGCAGACCATATTTCCCTCCTTTTTACGTTTGCGTTCAAGAGTCCACCTTTTTGCCCTAATTAAAAGAACGGGCCAAAGTGATGCTTTAGCATCAGTCTGTCAACAACCGACATTATATAAATGATCACTTGATTTGTTGTTCGTAGTTAACAATATTAACTTGAAAATAGTTATAAGATGTAATAAATATATATTTGCAACGGTAAAGTTAATTAGTTGTTATAAATTCTTATTACAACTGCCTAAAATAAACAGTAGATAGAAATATATTTATTATGACTGAAAGAAAAACATAGTTGTTAAAATTACATTCACCTATTAAGTATTTAATAGCAATTATTTGATATTAAAAATTAAATAGATTTATTTGTTATTACTTGTAAAATGAATATTAACAGTGGTCTAGCTATTATTGACTAAATATTTTCTTCTTGATTTATTATTTATTAATTAAAAATTAAATATATCGTCTTAACTATCTTTTATTATTTATTAATTAAGTACTATTAATTATTAACCTTTTACTATCTGTAATTAATTAATAATCGTTAATATCTATATAATAAAATTCCCCCCTAGACAAACCCTTAGACAAACAAGGAGACAAAGAGCGGCTGAGATTTAATCCCGCAAAAACAAATCCACCATCCTAATTTAAACACATCCCCTATAATTGAGGAACGGTGGATTTTGTTGCATGATTGTTTGCAGTTATTTGGATTGAATTGGCATTGAAAGCTTGCGTGATATATGGAATCAATTTGTATGATTTTATAGCCCTTTGAATGTATGTCGTATGTTTTCTTGCCCCAAAAATGTTGATCAAAACTGGAAACAATTCAAAATAGTTCTTGCCCAATACCATTTCATGTTTTTTTATTTTATTTTTGAATGGAATTTTTAGTGATTGAAATTTATTAAGTTATAGTCTACAGCACAGCTGAAATATAATAATGTATTAAAACTTGCTATAAAAGATTGATCTATACCGTTTTCATTTTCTAAAATATATGTTACATTAAATAGTTAAGGTTTTAGGAAATGGAGTAACATGCAAGTTGAAATCCGCTTGATAAATTTGTCAGTTAATTGATATTTGACATTAAAATATTGGACCACATGAAATTTTCCTTATACTCTCAACTTATTTTTTAGTCTTTAAATGCATCATATAAGTGGTACTTGATTTTGGTAAATGATGTTCAGTTTGTAATCTAATTTTATCAGGCAAGTGGCTTAGAGTTTGATTTCATTTTTTTATGAACATTAAAATTAGTAATCTTCAACATAGGGAAATTAAATTTCTCTTCCTTTAATGTGCATTTTCCTTTCTTTACATTAATGTTATCCAATAAAACCTTGATTATATCCTTTGTTGATTCAAATCTATTTTAATCAAATGCAACCAAGGAATACAAAGAACATAACTGATATATTTGATAATTTGAGTTTGAATTTTATACAATTCAATACAAGTCATTGCTTTTACGATTATGGCATTAAATTTCGTCCAAACATGTGTTCTACATTTCAAAACGTTGTCATTACATAAATGTTGGTGGATATTAGTATCCATGGTAAAAGTATATAATAATTTTCTGTAATTTTAATCTTTGATATAAGGCAATAGGGCATGCAGGGATATAAAGGTTTATTAAATATAGCATAGTATTTCAATCAAAATTTAATATTCGTACGATTAGCACATTTAACGTCTTTCCTTAAAAACAAAGAGTGTCATTCTCTAATGCTTTTTGAATTTCTATCAAACGTATCCAACGTCTGTATATAAAAAGAAAATACGTTTTTCTCTAGCACTCTTTGAATTTCTATAAAATTTAATACCCGTATTATTTAGCATATTTAACGTCTTTACTTATAAAGAGAATACACTATTATTGAACACAGTTTGCATTTACTAAATTAGTTGATGAACATAGTAGGAATACAACTAGATACTAAAGGATCAGCTTTATATTTTTGAAATAATTATGTACTTATGTTACATGGCATCCTAGGTTGAAAACTATCGTAACTTTCATTTTAGCATATCTTCCTCATATTATTCTTCTCTTGGTTAAAAAAAACTGAATTTCAATTAGATTTAGCCCAAAATATGTAAATTAATCATTATTTAGTGAGGTCTTTATGCTAGGTCTTGCATCCGAAATTGGCGTTGTGGTTTCAACTTTGGATAGTTTGGCTTACCAAATTTTGGTCAACATGTTGTAGTTTTCTGATATAGGTGTTTTCTTATTCCACCTATAAAAATTAGGCATTTTTAAAGAAATAGTTAGTTCAATAGGATTTGAGCTTTTACTCTTGCTAGATTTCCATTTTCTAATTTGGATTCCTAAAAATATCATATAACTCCTTAGAAAGTTTTGAAATATTGCTATAATTATTTTCTTTATTTCATATAAACTATGTTTTTTTAATGTTATTTGTCTTCTTCACCCATATATAATTTGACCAAGTTGTTGTCGAGCAACTATGTAAAATCATAAATATTTGTTTCTTTGCATATTATTTAACACCATACTTTTGTTTTCAACTTTCAGTATTCCACCAATTAGGAATTGCTATTTATGAATCAACTTGCACTAATTCAGAGTTTGCCTTTTATTACGGTACCTATATTATTATCAGTATATCTTATTTAGCACTTAATAATCTTTTCATTAGGTAAATGGATGCAAACATATGATATCACAAGCCTATGAAGCATTAATTACTCAACATCAAATATGAAGTAAAATTGGAGTGTTGTGATCACATTACACTTCACAGGAATGTCTAATTTGCAAGAACAAAAAAAATACTTTATCATTTATATACACATTTAATTGTTTAGAAATATCACTTAACTGTTATGTTATTAATATACTTCAATGCTTTTTGAAATTATTCCACGAAATGTAATAAAATTCTCTCCATGGAGTTTTAGCAAATTGTAAGAGCTAGAAATTTTTATATGATTAATGTCTTCACATAGTGTATTTATGTTAATGTTCAAAAAGATGCATGGAAAGCTTGCAAGCCCAGCAAGCAAAAGGTTTATGAGACAGAGCTTTATATCTGTTTACATAATATTTGTGGCACAACGGTCCATACGCGAAGCGCGAGCCGTGATCATGCGTGAAGCGCATGCCATCATCACGCGCAAAGCGCGTGTCTTGATTACGCGCGAAGCGCGTGCCATCATCACGTGCGAAGCGCGTGCCGTTACGCTCTTCGCGCGAAGCGCATGCCGTTACGACCACGCGCGTGCAAACTACAACACCCCGTACTCTATGCTCCCGTGCAAACTACAACACCCCGTACTCTATGCTTCCGTGCAACGCACGGGTTTCCACTCGTTAATTAATAAATACGAAGTATAACATCATAATGATTAATTACTAAATTTATAAACTATTAATCATAATTAATTTTAATTATTACTTACTAAATACTATTTATTTATTATTTAGTAATTAATAGTAATTAATATATTAATTCTGAATTTTATGAATATTTAAAAATTTATTTTAGAAGATAAAAGAATTCAATTATCAAATATTAAATATAATAATTGAATAATTGAATATTAAGTATAACTATTGAATATTAAATGTAATTATTACAAACTATTGATTAACTAATTATTAACCATTAATTATAATAATTTATTAAATTCAAGAAATAAATATTGATTATAGATAATACTTTGCAATTATGAATTATTTATTAATAGTCATTGGTTATAAATTATACATAAACACCTATCTAATTTTCATTTATAAACTATTAATTCTATACAGCTAACTTGAATTATTAAATACCAGTTATAAACAATTCATTTTAGAAATTTTCTAATCTTTTACAAAATATTGAATAAAATTATTAATTTTAGTGTTAAAATATTTGATACTAATTATTAAATAACCAATATAATTTATTAATTATTACCTTTTAAAGACTGAAAATAAATATTGAATACAATTATTAAATATTACTTCTTTATTTCAACTAATAAAATTAAGTATTTACTAAGTAATATTCTTTTTTTATTAATTATTATCTCTTAATTATTGAATATCAATTATTATTATTAAATATTCAATATTATTTATCATTTAATAACTATCGATTTTTATTTACTATTAATAGTAATTATTTACGTTTTGTTATTAGTATATTATTATTAACATTAACTAGCGTGAACTCGTGCTTCGCATACGGATTGAAAATAAAATACATATTTAAATAATGTAATTATAGCTTATTACCATTTTAAGAACAATTTTGGACTTAATTCCCTTTTTCCTCTATTTAGTACAAATTCATGTTTCATTTACTTTCTAAAAGAATAATATTCAAGTGAGTTACTAGTCACCATATTTTCTTCTTCTAAATATAGTAGCATAACCCCTTATATACACAAAAAGACAATGGTTCAACGGAAATTGCAAATAGAAGTAAAGTAGATTGTATGATAGCCGCGTACAAATAGATTGGACTATCCATTTTAGATTGATTTTGGTACCGATGAGCTATAAGGTCTAACAATTTAGAGTTCTCCACATTTATAATATTTTGTCCTAAATGATGAAAATAGCATAAGGTGATATAAAAAACAAAACATATGAAATTGGCCAGAGGTGTGACTTTGCAGTGGGATAACGGTTGGAGAAACATTGTAATTTTGAATTTATATCCTCCTCGCAGATTGAAGTGAAAACAAGGGTTTCATTGTATCATTAAAGCATTCATCTCATAAGCAACAAACCAAAAGATTCGTGAAAAGGGTATGATAGCAGGCCTACAAATTGACCATCCGTTCATAGTTAGAGAACAAAATGACTTCATTGACCACTATTAAGAATCATTTGCAATATTGATGAAGCAATATAAAGGTAGATAGAACAATAAATAGACACTTGATAGGGACTTGTTGGAGGACATAGCATTAGGAAGCAAGAGATCGGTTAACGTATGGTAAAATCTTATTAGAAGAAATTTCAACATACAAAAGGAGCCAAAACAGCAGAGAATAAAAACCAAAAACCCCCGCAACAGCAGCACACGATATGCATACAGAATATTGTTACATTGGTTTTTATAATTTTTGAAATACCATAAGTACTTGAATGATCATATATCACTGTGATGTAGCTGCATAAAATCGTCTAAAGTCTTGCCAGTAGCTTTAAACCATACATCCAGGTATGTTCTCCAACTACTGCAACAACAACAAGAAATTGAATTTCCCATGAATAATTTTAATGTCATGCATAAGCTATCAAGCATAAATTGAACGTGCAATTTAGAATTTTTTTAATATCGGTTAACGTATGGTAATATATATCAGTTAATATAGCAAGAATGAACAGATCTGTTTATGGAAAGGATTATCCTGAATACAGTTCCAAAATAAGCGGACAACATAAGCTATCAAGCATAAATTGAACGTGCAATTTAATCAAGGACAGAACATAGTATACAAATGAAATTCTTAATATCACTGCTACAACAGATTCCTTGAGCTGAAGTTAACTGGATGGGAGGGTGAATTCCAAAGAAAGAAACATGTTTTAAAGAAACAGTCTTTGTGGAACCATGAAATTGTACTATACAATTTGATTGCATCTAAAGAAAACTTTGTGAAATTTACCCACTCCACTAAGCAAGACAATGAAATAAAAAGAATGGATCTTTGAAAGAAAGCCAAAAGTGAAACATACATTGGATTAATCTTTCTTTAAACGTGTTTAATCTATTGCTGATGTTAGTTATGTTGAAGCGTTCTCCACTATTTTAATATAAGACCCGATTTTAGGAACTACATTGACAAAAAAAAGGGAACGATAGATTAAGGTATATTGTAATTAGTACCAACGCCGACTGAATAATAAGAAAATCAATGATATTTTTCTGTCTGCAACTTTGAGTTAAAAAATTTAGTCTAATTATGTATGATATACACTCTAGCAGAAAATAGATGGTTAGACAAATGATTATTATCACAAATGTGATAACAACCACACTGAACATTGAATTAGAACAAAACATTGAATTAGAACAAAAAATTAATTGCCATAAAATATTATATAATAATCGAAGAAATCCATAACAATGAAAATAGCAACTCAAACAATAAATAGTTGGAATTCAATTTTGTTCGTAGATGTTTAGAAAAATCTGAAACTAATAACAAACAAAATGCCACAGTAACATAAATAAAAAAAATATGGATAGCAGCTGTGGATTTTCTATAATGAAATAGTTAGCAGAATCACCAAATAAAATTCATGTTTACATTAGTCTAATAAATAGAAGTGAAACTGGATCTAGTCACTAACCAAGAAAGAAATATTGAGAACACAATAAAATGTTATTGCAAAACCAACGAAAAGGACAATTTTGTATAAAGCAATAAGGATCTCTATTAAGAGTAAATATCAGATAACAAATCTGGATCTAATAGTAATGTTTCACATCTCATACAAAAAACAAAACCACATCAAAAACATATTCTCAACTAAAATTCATGATTAAGTTTTTCAAAAGACAATTTCGGTGACATTAATAAGTTAATAAGCATGTAAGACAAATTATATCCCACATGCATCAAAAACGAATCAATTTTAGTTGTTATGGATTCAGATTATTTCTTATATGTATTTTAAATCGAGAACATTGGCCATAACAAAGTAACAAATGAAAAGTGAAATTAGTCAACTGAAACTGTATGGAATTTTACAACTAAGATGCAATTTGGAGACTGCACGTTAAATATATTTACAACCAACAACAACGGTGATGAAAAAAAGTAATAAATCAATATAAGATCTAAAAATCAAAATTGATTTTGCAGTATGATTGTGATCAAAGATAGAAATCAACAGTTTGCCCAAAAAGTTTACAAAATAACATGCCATGAAGTTGGATGTTAAAACTGAAGATGAAATTAGGTTTGGGATAAGGACATGAAACACGTATGATAAAATGAATTGGTATTTTATACGCAGTGGTATCCTCTTTTGAGGGCGAGACTTAACAGACAACCAAAGAGAGAAAATAGGAAAATACTGGTCATAGAAGCTTCTTCAATTACTGCCAACAGGTACCAAAGTCTTCGTATGAAAGGAGTTTGTAATTTCGTTTTTCTTTCATGTCCCATATATGTGCACGCATATACAATTGGGTATTGCTTAATCATGGTTTTTTATTATAAATAAAAATTATGTGAAGTGTTATTTATTAGTTTCTAAATAAATCAACTGTAGTGCAGGGAAAAAACAATCATAACTTGGGAAAAAGTGGAACTAACAACTGAACGCGCAAAGAACGATTTTTTTTAAGACTTGCATATGTGCATACCTAGCGCGGTTGATAATCCAAACATCTTGGCCATGCATCCAAAAAAAACATTTGTTTACTTTGGATAAAAAATGTGCCTCAAACATATTTATAAGCTAGAACCGTAATCATAACAAAGAACTAAACTAAAACAGAAGTATGTTAACTAAAATTATAAGGAATCTTACTATTGAAATGTAATAAATAATGTGGCCATCATTTCTTATTATTTATAATTATTATATATATAAGATGCCATTATCTAGTTGCTTAATAAAGTAACAGCAAAGCAAAACAACAATTTACTAAACCAAGAAAACAAAGAATAAGCACAAAATAGATATCTTGAAGAGTTTGATAATATTCAACCAACGTGTTTATTGATCCAAACACCTTCCTCTTCATGCATGATACAAAATTTATCATGTTTATGTTGGAATCAAAATATTTTGCAAATATATCCTCTAGCTAGCTAGAAGAGTAAGGTATCAAACAACCAAAATGCGATAATCACTAGTTGGAATCGAATGTGTTTTAATTTTTAACTTGAACAGTTGTCACAATATTCAAGCTTGAACGGTAATCACGATAAATTAATAAATTGAAATGAAAATTGATATTTGAAATTGAAGTTTAGTTATTTTGGAATCAAAACATTGCACATATATTTTATTTCTATTTTTTAAACATTGCACATATACGTTTTCAAGCTAGAAGAGTAATCATAAAATAGTAATAAAGCAAACTATAATTTGCTAAGTAAAATTTTAGGGGATCGTATTTACTAAAACGTAGCAAATCGCCAATTGGAATCAAAATGTAACTTAAATATATTTTCAAGCTAGCATTCATAATAGAATAATAAACTAGAACAGAAAGTAGGTGGTTAAAATGGCATGGCCTTTTGAACTCAAAATACTTAGCAAATTTATTTTCAAGCTCGTAGAGTAATCATATCATAGCAGAAAACAAAAATAGAATCAACTAGTTAAAATCATACGGGGTCCTATTACTGATATGTAATAATCATCAGTTAGAATCAAAATGTGTCTTAATGCATGTTTAAGCTAGAACAACAATGCTTTTTTATTAATATTTCATAATTATCCATGAAAGTACCATGTGCTTAAAATATCATTAATAACCTAATAGTATTATTATTATTATTTTCTAAACACTAGACATCAGAGCATAAACGACCATGAAGGTAAAAAAAATATGGGTTATTCTTTTTTTATGGTATCTAACGATAGGCTTAATACATTTCATTTTTAATGGCGGCAAATTTCCTGATAATTGAATTTTCACTAACTTAAAAAATACGAAATCCTGTAATAGTTTAACCAGGAAAAATCAATAAGTCTGGAAAGTAGCACTTACTAATGGAACCTAGTCAGTTTAAAAATTGTGGACCATATGAATTGAAGGTATATGGCCAATTTAATGTCATTCCCTACCTTGCTTAGCTTTTTTTTTAATTTGATGAATAAAAATTCATCTGAACAGAGAATAACATAGGGCTCAAAAACATCAAAAATACATTAAGCTCCAAACCTATATTAACAATATAATGTTCTTTTCATATTTCGGCAATTTCAAAAAAAATATTAATTGCCCACATAGTGAATCTTCAGTTATGCTACATATAGATAAAGAATTCTATATATAGTCTTGTCTTGCACAATATTACTTCCGAGTTTTTGCAATTACCAATCATACATTGTCCATAAGAGAATTCCATTCATGTGGATATAGATACTCTATAGATCCGAGGATATGAGTAGAAATATAATATTACTAAGTAGGGATGCAAGGTTCTAACAGTTATATGTTGATTAAAATAAAGGTTGTAATAGTGGATCCAAAATGAGTTAAGTGTTCTCTTCCATTTAGGACCAACTATACTATATTAGGCTAAAACGTATTTATCACTTGCAAAGAAATGATAAATATATTTCATGAACAACTGTAGCTTTGTGGTACTAAGAAATATATCTAATATATAGGCAAATTAAAGTATGAAAGCTTTTAAAGATACATATACTACAACATGCGTAGAGCTATCTTATCTGGGTTATCCTCATAGCCATTTAGACGCCTTCCATGGTGAAGGTACGAAATGATGCATGTATTATATTGATCTCAAATAGGTATCCCCCTTATCCTTTTGAGATTACATTCTTCATATGGTTTTCATGCAGACGGCCAATGACCATAAGGCAAAGACCAATAGAAACATATAGCACTCGCACTATAGATACAATTGCAAATTGACAATGCGATAGGTTTGAACCTCTTGTACCTAAAGAGTTGTTAAAGTTGACATTTGCACATAGCATTTTCTAGTGGTAGGCTAAAAAAATTCAACATTTTGAGATGCGGTCCATTCTCCAGCAGAGGACATGTCAAACCCCAACCTCTGATAGTTAATGAACGTGAATAACAGCACAAAGTATATCATCATAAAGTTAACAAACTTCTTAGAGTTTGGTGCACAGTAATAGTGAACTTGCAGCTACCATAATAAGTTTACTCACTATATAGCAAACAGGATTATTATTATTTTGCCAATATTTTTTCTTTCAAAATTGATGAATCCTTCCCTCGATAAAACCTCTAAAGCCACAACTTTATTTTGAAGCCAACAAAATCATCAAAAAAAATAATCACAAATCAACACGCAGTGCAAATTATTTCTTAAATTCAGTTCCCTGGACGCGTATATTTCAAAAAATTGTAGCAGTCCTAAGATAATATGAAGTAGAAAGTGTAAAAACATGCATTATTAAAATACAAAATCTAAAGGTAGAATGAAAACAGACTTATTTTTAAATTAAGAGGCAGTTAAACATTTGAATTTTTAAAGCTGCATTGTAAAGAAAAACTGGTTAAATACAATGCATAATTAAGTTGTATGATTTAATCAAAAAATAAGAGGCCATCTATTTGAACACAAAATTAAACATAAATTGAGACACAGAATCTTGACTGTTAGATTATTTTGTCTTTATATGAAAGGTGGAATTAAGAGGACAATTCGATGATGCAGATTCACTGTGTCACCAATTGTGTCTATTTTTTGTATCCATGGACTTTCCCATATAAAGACATGAATCTAGGATAAAATAGAAGAGAACAATAATTGAACTATTGTTAAAGTGAAGAGAACCGGAGAAACAATTAAACTAACATCGTTGTTTAGAAATACACTTAGAAACCAAAATAAAAAAACTAAAAGAGTCCGATGTTAATAATAAAAAAATGATCTACAAACATAACATAGAAATTTCTAATATTTAGTGGAAAATATGTACCGAAACAAATATTCAAGTTTACTGTGTATATTAGTTCCATTAGAATAATATATCTTTCTATATATACACACACACATATATATATATATATATATATGTATGTATATATGTATATATATAAATATAAATGTTTGTATAAATGTATACTTATGTAAATATGTATGTATGTATATGATTGCTGCATATTAAGCAAAAACTATTATGAAAGGTGAATTACCTTTTAAATGTAGAACCCAAATAAACAATTAAAAGATAAAAATGCAAAATTAAGCGAAAATGCAAAATTAAAATGCAAACTGCCACAGAAGAGAGGAGAAAAAAAATCAAAAATAAATTAATGTCGAACTGAAAGAATCTTCAAAAGAAAGAACTATCTTTAAATAATGATATAAAATATTTAATGCACAGACTAAGTGACTAACGATATATGGTAAAACTACTTGTAAAGCGAAGCTGAACGAAAGAATATGAGAAAATTTGAACAAAACTATACCTACAAAAAAAGATAGGGCTTGCATTTTTTGTGAGTTTACCAAGTTAAATCGGTCTATAATGCTTCTACCCACCTTCTGACCTACCTTTCTGTCTGATATTCAATTATTCTTACCTACGTTTATGTGTTGATTGAAAATGCTAAAACATGCATTATTAAAATACAAAATCAAAAGGTAGAATGAAAACAGACTTATTTTTAAGTTAAGAAGCAGTTAGACACTTGAATTTTTAAAGCTACATTATAAAGAATAAACCAGTTAAATCCAATGCATAATTAAGCTGTATGATTTAATCAAAAAATACGAGGCCATCAAAAAATACAAGTTAATTGATTTAAATCGGTCTACAACGCAATGTGAGAATGATACGTATAACATAACTCTGCAAGCATCATTTGTACCAGCAATCGATAAAAAAATAAGATGGACATGTTAAGAGTTTTAGAGATCAAAGGTCCAATCAATGAATCAATTTTGAAACCATACAACCCAAACATATTTAAAAAATTGGGGAATACCTGTTTGTTATGAGAAAAAAAAAACTGCAGAGTCGGTGCGAAGGGTTTGAGCTTCTTCTTCCCCTTCCGTAAGCCGATTCATGCTCCAAGGTTGTCGGATCTAGTAGGAAAAAAATGTCCTCAATTGATCGTCGATATGATTACAGGACAGGAAGAAGGGTTCAAACTTTAGGGCGTTACATGATTCGGCAGGAAGCGACGGAGATAGACAGGGGAAATTACATAGTAACACGTTGGAAGAGGGAAGGGCTTGCACCTAGTACTGTCCACGGACCACGGTGTGTAGAGGGGAGAAGAAAACAAAAGGTCATGAAAAGATAGATGGAGAAGACGATGTTGGCATCTGTGGGAGAGATTTTTTTAGGGTTAAAGTTAAAGCGGTGGGAAACGTGAAGCTGTGATGAGCCGTTGGATATGAATCCAATACAGATGTTAGCCTTATATATTTTTCTCCAAAAATGGAACCGAAAGGACTCTGCATGGAGATTGTGCTTTCATATAATATAATAGATTATTCAAAATTTATGTTTACTTATCAGTTACTTATTAAAAACATAAAAGTAAAACATTTCATGAAGAATAAGCATGCTAGACTTTTTCAAATCCCTTGAAAATCTGCTGAAAAATAGCTTCATAAAATATATGATGGTATACTGTCTCAAATTGCAATGGAATTCAGCGACGAAAAACTGATAATGTTAAACTGTTGCTATTTGCTATGGTTTAGAGACGAAAACCAGAGCTCGATGGTAATATTTTAAAACAAGTTGAAATAAAAAGTCCTAAATAATATATCTTACAATTTCCATGAAAATCTGTCGCTATTTTGCGACAGAATTTTCCGCTGCTAAATTCTGTCACTATTTGCGGTTTTTCGTGTAGTGGTAGAATAGATCGAAAATCAAAATATGGTCTTGGAAAGAAATGATATTTAAAAGTTATAAAATTAACTATTAAATTCCAAAGCAATGTTCGAGAGTTAACTCTTCGAGAATTTCCAATAGAGAAGAATCGTTTAATATGTGATTAGAAACTGAAACATTTACGAACAATAAAATGAACTTGTATTTAGAAAGTGTTTATGTAAACTAATGACTAGTAACGTTACTAAGGGAAGAAGTATGATTCCAAAATGCATAAAGTTTGGCCATATAGGACATAGTTACAAATATTATCCAAATAGGAACAAATAAAAAATCATTAAATAAAGTTGGATTCCAAAAGGTATAACAATAAATTTGCTTAAATTTAAGCAAGCTTGGGTCCTTAAGGGGTCAGTCGTAAATACGAACGATTTTCTAAAAAACATGAATTTGAGTGTCAAATGTTACAAATGACAATGAAAGTGATCATATATCCTTTGGTTGGCCACCAACTTCTTCTAAAATTTTGGTATTAGGGAACACTATAATAGCGGTAGACTTTGAGCTGTTCTACACATGTTGATGATGAATAACTTCAATGTTCCTTAACCTAGAAAAATGAGGTGGAGATCTACAAGGTGTCAAGGATGGGATATTGAAGGTAAGTAAGGGTATGATCTCTGAGCCTTGCTTTATTTTTTTTATTGTCATTTGCTTCTGTTAGCACTTATTTTATTTAATTAACATATTTGTGGTTCAATAATTCAGATCTACAAAATTTAAAATGTTCCGGAAAATAGAACGAAAATTTTGTAAGTTTAGTATTTTGTATTTCTATAGAATTTGGGCTTAAGCCATATAAAAGAACAAATGAATCCAATAATAAATTGATCATAGATTGAACATTATTAATTCGAAATTTGAAATATTTGAGCTTTGAAAAGCTAACATATAACATTGCAACATTACTGCTGTGAGTTTTTGCTGATCTATTATGTAAAACTATGAAAAGCAACAATAGCATATTATTTGAAAAGTATTTCTGATTTGTGCAAACTAGTTGTACTATTTCAGGTATAACTTTCGACAAATTTATTGTTTTGGCTTGAAAACACTTTTGTTTATTAACAATATTGAATGTCTAAATCTTTAAAGTTTAGTGTTAAATCAAAATTTGAATTTACTATTTTCAAATGGATTGAATTTATTAAAACAACAATGGTCAAATATTTGTGGACGACGATTGGCTTCATTGCCTTTAATTAAGAGCATCTAATCATTGGCTAGAGAATTTTCAATTACGTGTGTTTTTATTCAACAAAGTTGACTTTTCCCTGGTTTGACATAGATGGATTTGAATTTTTTGAACTAAATCAATTGATATTGTGAAGTTCCCCGTGCTGGTTTGATGATACCAATATTTCATGCTTAACATCGTACATCATTATGGGTAGCCCAGTCTATAAGTGGTATCAACAATCATTTCCTTCAATTTATATTAGATTCATATCTCAAATGATTATAAAATTAGCAAATATTTTCAAATCACTTTATAGAAAATTGATCTTCACAACTTCGTTTAAATTTACAAATTTCAAAAATAATTTAGATATTACATTGATTTTCTTTAGTGAGAATATCCTTATTTACTTCAGTATGGAATTTATTTTGAAAAAAGTGGTAATTGGTGGTTAAAGCTTTTGAAATAGATCAGAAATTATTAACAATGATTGAGAAAATGATGAAAACTGATCAAAATAAACTTCATAACTAAGTAAGGATGTGCTAAAATTTCCTAAAAATTGGACCAATTCTATAGCGTTCTTTAATAGGTACATACTTTCATGATTATTTCTAATATTATTATATTTCTTACAATCCATATACCAAAATTTAATATAGCATTGAAATTATAGTATTTCCAAAAATGAGGAATATTATTTTTAGCGTAGATTAAATAATTAATGTTTTCACGAAGTATCCACTCTCATTTAAAAGACCTTACGGTTATGCAAGGGTGAATAACTTTAATCTCTACATATGTATTTCCATTCTCAATTAAAAATCGGCATGGTTATGCATAAATGGAACACTTATATAAAAGAGGTAGAAATATTTAATTAATTTATATCCTCATTTAATAGTTCTAATAGTTTTGCGTGGTTGACAAAAAAATCAAGTAACTACCAACCTTATTTTAAAGTCCTAACAATCACACATATCAAGAAAGTGTTGAATATTCTTGTATACAACAACAACAACTAAGCCATAAATCCAAAACAAATTAGAGTTCGCTAGCGATGAATCCAAAAAAAAACGTTAAAAGCTTCAATAATAGTAAAATAAAGTTTAAAATAATTAAACAGATAATAAAAGTAGACGTAATTTGTCTAAAAACAACCCAAAAAAGCTAAGGTTCTGGTACATGGATTGATGACTTCCATGCACTCCTATTCGATACCAGCTCTTCAATTATACTCCAATTTCTTAGTTCCCTTTTTACTATCTCCTCCAAAGTTATTTTACATCAACCTCTACCACTTTTTGGGCCTTCGGCATAGCCAATAATTCCAACGTGCATAGGTGCATCATGCGGCCTACGTTGGAGATGTCCAAATCATCTCAAGCGACATTGGACTAACTTCTCTTCAATAGGTGCAACTCCAAATTTGTCCCGAACATCATTTCTAATCTGATCTCGTCTGGTATTCCCACAGCTCCAACACAACATACAGATCTGTGCTACACTTATCTTCTGAACGTGTTGCCTTTCAGTAGACCAACATTCCGCACATATAACATTGCAGGTCTGATTGTTGTTATGAAACTTTCCTTTAAGCTTCCGAGGAATCTTCCTATCACAGAGAATGCCAGATGCTAGTCTCTATTTCATCCATCCTTCTTGAATTCTAAAACTAACATCCATATCAATCTCCTTATCAAACTGCAACATAGATCCTAAATATCAAAAGGATTCGTTCTTGGGTACTACTCGACCGACCAGGGTGACCTCTCCGTCATCTGACCTGACACCACTGAACTCACACTTCATATACTCTGTTTTAGTTCTGCTAAGCCTGAAACCCTTCGATTCTAAGGTCTCCCTCCATAATTCCAGTTGTCTATTAACCCTTATTCTACTTTCATCAATCAGCACAACATCATCAGAAAAGTGCACACACCAAGGATTCTTCCATTGTATACCTTTTGTGATTTCATCCATCATTAATGCAAATAAATAGGGGCTCAAAGCCGAAACTTGACGTAACCCTATGTTAATTGGAAAGTCACTGGTCTGACCATCGCATGCTCTGACACTAGTCACAACCCCCTCGTACATATCCTTGATAAGGTAACGTACTTTGATGGCACCCTCTTCCTTTCTAGCGCTCACCACATAAAACTTCCTCGGTACTTTGTCATAAGCTTTCTCCAAATCAATAAAAATCATATGAAGATCCTTCTTCGGATCCATGCACCTCTCTATAAGTTGCCTAATCAAGAAAATCGCCTCAATGGTCGACCTTCCAGGCATGAATCCAAATTGATTCCTAGAGACACTTGTCAACCTCCTCAAACATTGCTCGCAAACTCTCTCCCAAAGCTTCATTGTATGACTCATAAGCTTAATTCCTCTATAGTTTATGCAACTTTGAATATCTTCTTTATTCTTGAAGATTAGAACTAAAATGCTTCTCCTCCACTCATCTGGCGTTTTTTTATTTGAATATTCTTTGTATAATTTTTAAAATTATAGATTTTAAAATTTTACCATTATTAGAAATGCTTAATTGTGTCACTATATAAAATTCCCACTAAACCATCATTTACATGTCTAATACATAAAATGCCATAATTTTTGTTTAATTGATTGAAGCTCTGGTATATTTTTTATCTTTGTACAATTTATGTTTCAGTCAAATTTTTTCACTTTATTAATTGTTATTTATAAATTTGATAATAACAAAAGAGGGAGAGAGGTTTAAATTTATGCTAATGATATTTAAGAGTTAATTTCATTATTATTTTCAAATGTTCCTTTTTTAGCGCAAAGCCGAAAGGTTTTATAGTGATCCGTAACACTATTTATTAAAAGAACAAAATTGCAATGATCACGGGTGATATACAAAGCATATATCTGCTAATAACATCAACACAGGGAAATGGTAGCTAATTCATTTCTGATTCCGTAATTAACTACGTACCGCCTCATAATGACTCACATTACGAGCGCCATGGATTAGAAGCTTTACTTCTATCCATTTTCTTGAAGATTCCTTAACATTTCTTTCTTCATACTACGGGTGATGGGGATCTTGGATTGCGCTTTCTCACCCGAGTTCGTTTGAGCCTAAATAATATCCGCTGGCCTTGGCTTATGTCTCGGTGGTGGTTCAATGTCCATGTATGGAAACACATTAACTGGTGTGGTTTTATCGCTATTCAAATGTTCTTTTCTTTAACATTTATACAATTATTTTTCATGTTGATTTTTTTTCCATTTAGGATCTTTTTACTGCATGCATTTACAAAAAGGGATTTTAGTTCTAGGAGGAGTATTTAAATATGAGTGCTTAGGTCAAAAACATTTGTTATTCACAAATATTAATATATGTTTGTTACCATAAAAAGGAGAGATACTGAAAGATGGTAATTTGTGATTTTTGTTTGAAAAGAATAAACTATGTATGATTTTAACGAGTTTGTTATAGTACAAATGCAATACCATGGAATGAAATAAACAAAAGAAATATTTCATAAACTATTTCTTCTTAATAGCACACTCAATTACAACAAGAGTTTCCAAAAAATCATACACTATTCATATACAATAATCTCTATTCTCTCGCATATACTACTCTTTCAGTAACAACAATTATCTGATCCCTCCTATCCTCCCTCAATCGAACATAATTTTAATACTTGCTGAATTTTTTGTCCAGTCATCTACCTTACAAATCATAATGCTACAAAAAAGAAGAAGGAAACCAATTAAAGCTGCAATATATATATATATTTGAACTGACATTACCTCGGTTTATTAGTTTGTACTTTTCATATTCTATTCTAAATAGGGAGAAAAAGGAACGACCATATGCTGGTACAACAAACATATACAATGACCAAAATAACACGCTAGTATGAAGCAAAAAAATTAAAATCAAGCCAATAATGTGCACAACCCACCAATGACATGCACAGTGTATCATTCACTATACATGCTGTAAGGCAGGAAAAAAACATTAAAATGAGTATGCATATACACGTGTGCACATTTCACATATTGCAAAATAATACAAATGCATAGTACATGATATGAATATATAAGTGAAGTAACAAAATAAACTCAATTTCGAGCACAAAAGCAAAACACATTTGCACTAACATTTTAAATCATACAATGCATCAATTTCAAGTGTAAGCAAGCTAAAAACAAGTAGCACAACCCGACCGAATTAGGTTGCAGCATAAGGTCGACCCAAAGTATATCTTAGACTGATAGCTAGGCAATAAATGAATGCATAAGGCAATTACAGTTCGAATGCTCATGCCTAGGAGGCCAACTGCAGAAAAAAGATGAACACAGTATGCAACAAGGTCGAGTCAACAAGCCGCAAATGTAATAAAACCAAAAGCAATGGATAAGGAATATTCAAAATGCAAGTTTATTCAGGGACAACAAAAGATAGGATCACTAGAGTTTGAAGCATACACAAAAAAGTGCCAAAAAAACACATAAGGGCAGCCAGGTTAATAGATAATTTTAGGTACATGGTAGCAACTATGTGCATGACAACAAGTGCAAGTGCCATACAAGGTCAACATATGATAGTATCAAAACATAGTCGAGATAGACAAACAAGTTTCAAGTGCATAAACTGTTAAATTTAGGTGATACCAAATCACAAATAGATTGAAAGTAAATATTGGTTTAATATGGAAATGCATGAATTAATTGATAGCATTTGCATGGGACGGAAAGAAATAAATGCAAACATTAATTCCTTCCATCTATGCTAAAGAAACAAATTGATTTACTTTCTATCTTTGCACATTTGATGCTATGGTAATTTGCCTCCATTATATTATTACCATATGTTGGTAATTTAATTGATGACTCACATATATTTGCACTGGCTATATATTGAGGGGTAGACTTTAGTGTAAACTCATCCTGGCGTGGAGCCAGTGATCCCCGATGGTGTCTCTTCTTGTTAAGATATGTAAACTCTTATTTTTGTAATCTCTTGTAGTTCTCTCATGTGGAATAAAATCTCTGTCTTTTGGACAGTACGTACACTATCTCGATGATAGTGGAACCAGTATAAATATTATGTGTCTCTTTGTCTGTTCATTATAGTTGTTTACTATTTGTTTGACGTAATAGAATAATTGCTATCAGATTAGATTAATGTTCAATTGGCAAACCTAGATCTTGTTTATTATGCTTCCGCATTCACGCAATCTTCTTGCATTACAGATTTGCATCAAAGCAAGGCGATTTATTTTAAATTGTGCATCAATTATTTCTACAATGATCGGTAGATTCAGTGGTGGTTACGCTATTACTATTTTCGGAGAAAATGAGACTTTAGTGGAGAAGATTATGTTGAGAGAGAAGAGTGTTCTAGGCTTGGAACTTTGATGTAGCTTGAGCTTTGGATTCTCATTAAGGTGGAGTTATATGTTGGAACGCGACCTGACTAACCATAGAAAAGTGACTTCGTAGATAACAGCTTGGAGAAATTGCTTAGAGGTAGTAGCAACCAAAGACGGACCGTTGTAGGTGTTAGTGACCTTTCCAAGTGTTTGAGAACTGCATAACTTCACGTTCAATCGAGAAATCTCGTCAAGATGGAGATCTGTTAGGTGTGGCTCGCATTGTACAAGAGTTACCCGATTCCTCGTCTACCTACCCCGATCTCGCCTTCTGACCCACCTCCACCCTTGCCTGAACCTCCTCCCTCCATTTCAAACCCCATTCCTTCACTCATGGCCTCCTTGACTTCACCAGATATCCCAGTTCTACCTAAAGCAAAATGGTTGACTTTGTTCGCTGCTAAGCCTAGTAATGCTGGGATATTCAACCCCCACCCATTTCTCTTCAGTTCAACGGTAAGATGTTAGTCATCACTGATGAAATTTTGAAAGCAGCGAAAGAAGAATGGGATGAATATTTAGTCGGATTCTTCTTGGATGCCCCGTTGTCGTACACGGCGGTGGTGAACCATCTGAAGAAAGTGTGGAAACCCCGTGGAGCAATTAAAGTCAAAGCTAACGGTAAGTAATTTTTCTTTCTACTCTAAGACATGATCGATAGACGAAATATAATGGAATCAGATCCAATTATAATTAGGAGTAATCTTTTATTGTGAAGCCTTGGGATCCCTCTTTAGGTGTCTCGAGTCATAGTGCAAGAAACGTGCCGATTTGGATCAAAATATTTGATGTTCCCTTAGTTGCTTCGTCTAAGTATGGTATTAGCTGGTTAGCAACGAGGGTGGGCAGGTTTTTGTGCATGGATACATCGACCGTGAGAATTGAGCGGCAAGAATATGCCAAATGTATGGTAGAGGTTAACAAAGATATTGATATGATGGAGTCATTCTCAATCTAAATACCGAATGGAATGGAACAAGTAGTTAAGGTAATATACTTGTAGAAACCTGAACTGTGCTCGCAATGTAATGTGTTTGGCCACGATCTCGTCAAATGTAACAATTTGAATAAGGCAGGCTCTGTTTGTCTTGATGGAGGTTCTAATGCAAAGTCTAAGTGTAACACCCCGTAATTTTAAAGAACACTATAATGATAAACTAAAGAATGCTCAATTGAATATTGGTAATTAAGTAAAACAGATTGCACCATTGTGTTCATCTCAGAATTCTTCTTAAGATAGACTCCGAGTTTGCGCAAAACGGACATCATATGAAGAAGATATTAAGGTTTGAAGTTTATATACATATAAGCCATTTAAATATAAATAAAACAAATTCAGAAGTCGAAATCAAATAATGGGAAAAAGGGGGGAAATCGGCCCGTTAGGGGTTGGCCCCGTCCCCTATGGGTGTCGGCCCATGGGTCGACCCCTCCACAGGGGTGTCGACCCCGGGGTCGACCCTAGTCAAATCAATTTTGTTAATGTAGACACATTTATGAGCAAGATTCGTTGACCTTAGGCTATAAATAGGACCTCGTTCTCATCGTTTTATTCACCAAAAACAATGGAGACAACAAGTGCTGCCCCAACTCAGATTAAAATAGCATATTCTTCTACAACAAAGAATTATACGTATTCAAGAGTTTATGCTACAACATCAACAATCACTTCTCTTTTCTTTGGATCTAGTCATAGTGAGTCTATGTTATTTTTAGATGTAAACATGTAAAAAGTAATCCTGACATGCTCATAAGTTGGATCTAAATCAGTGCCTATTAATAACTTGAATCGTAACTAATCATATCTGCTATTATTTGTTCACCTAATCTGCTGATTAGTTCTCATATTCCTATTCATGATATGCATGTTCTGTTATCATGCCTAATTTTGTCATCATATGCGCATTATGCCATTATGCCTATTTTTGTCATCATATGCCTATTCAGTTAGTATGCCTATTTATGACATATTATGCTTGTTTTGTAATTATGCTGATTCATGTTCTCTTCTCTCCCTCCTACCCTTTTTATTTTTATAACCAGGCCACCTTCGAGCCTAGGAATATCCTTGAAATATGCAAGCGCACGAAATTGGGAACGGTGGGGAATGTTAAATTGGGCATAATTTATACTTTTATCTAAAAATTTAATTTGGGGCATAACTTGTGTTGTGAATCAAACTGGGGTTTGGGGCATAATCTTGGATAAACATGAAAATTGGTTAATAATGAACATGCCTGGATTTACAGTAATTAGAAACTGTAACTGCACTTAGACACAAGGTTAGATTACACTTGTGGTAAAAGTCTGTATGGAACCGCCGGCCAAATCCAGCGTCCATAAGTGGTTAATCTAATGTGAGGGGTCGAGTGCATAAATGTACAGGTAACGGTACTAAGACACGAGGTTAAGTCCGACTTATGGTAGAATTCTGCCCGGAACCTCCCGACATATCCAGCATCCACAAGTAGTAGACTTAATATGAGAGGTCTAGTCCACTAATAAGACATAAATGGATAACTTGTTAACCTGTTTAAATCTATTGGGGGTTACACGAACCTGTTAAATTGATTAAGGGGTTAAGTAAACTTGCTTGAATCAACGGTGGTTAAGTTAATCTTGTTAAATCTGTGGGGGCAGGTTATATATATATATATATATATATATATATATATATACCCGATAAACTTAACCTGTTTTACATGTGGGGGTTATGCAACCTTGTTAAACTGTTAGGCATAACCTGTTAAAATGTTAGTATTGGGGATGCAAGCCAAGGAGGGAATCTCATTTGTTATGTGGGATCCGTTTCAGTCAGTAACTCATCTTGGTATCAAACAAGTACTCCGACTTCAGGGTCAGGGAATGCATGTTGAGCTGATTATAAGAGGCCACTTGAGTAAGGGTGTTGACGACGCATTCCATCAGAGTCATGTGCGTGCATAGGTCCGCTTGCTAGGGAAGATAAGACGATGTGACATCAGTAGATATAGCTGTGCATCTTGAAAATAATAGGGTTGCCACTTTAGGAAGTGATACATCCTACTGTGGGGCCAACAAGATACTTACAGGATAGGGAGCCGATTGATTGGGGGTAGTAATTAGGGTACTTCTAGTCTTGCTTTTTAGGAGCCTGTTATTATTGTTGGGTTAACACCTATCATTCCTGTTGGGCTACCTGTTATTCCTGGTGTAAAACCTGTCACCAGAAGTACACCTAAGTGTAACAGCCCGCATTTTAACTAACGAAAGATTGTAAAATATTTTTATTTCATTCTCTGAGGGTTGGATCATTCTCATCTTTTAATATGTTGTTTATGGGGATGTGAGACATGTCCATAATTTTTACCGATTTTGTTTGTGACCATTTTGCCCCTGTCAACCTTTTACAGGGCATAACTTTTGAATCAGGCCGAATCAGAGGGTGAGACCTGTGCCCTTGGAAAGGAATTGATGATTTTCTTTCCGTAGAGTGGTTACATTAAGGATTTGGCTAAGTGGTTTGGGAGAAATCGTTGTTTCAAGCTTTTTCAGTTGGTTGTTTAGGTTTCAGAGCCTTGGTGGAATCCTATAAATAGAGGGTGAGAGTGGAGGGAAAAGGTTTACTTTCCCATTCTCTCATTTGAAGGCATTTGATTTCCTTTTTCCTCGTACACCTTTCCACCATTAAAAATCCAAATCTAGGGGGGAAATCGAAGATCTACACCATCCAAGGCAAGATCCACATCATTTCAAAGGCGAATTCTTCGGATCGAGGGGTTTGATTCGGAGTGCTCATTGTCCTGATTCTTATTTCTATCATTCTAGATTGTTTCGGCAAATCAGTGAGTGATTTACGTCTCTCACATGAATCCAATGAAGTATATGAGTGTTTGTGCATATTTCTCATCAAATTGGAATGTTTTACCATAGATTTACACCAATACGTGTCCATTTTCATATGCATCACCCTATGATCTAATCTAACAAGTTTTACTCGTTAATTTCATGTCATTTTCCATGCTTAAGTTTGTTAGATCTCTCATTTTGATCATGTGCTCATTTTAATGGTTTTGGTGAGATTTACATCATTTTTGTGGTAATCGTCATATTCACGTGGATAGTAATGTTATGATATGTTTATGATTGTGTTCGATGATTTTAGTTGAGTTGGTTTCGTCGGATTCGTCGTTTGACGAAGTTTTGGTCAAAATCAGAGTTGAATTGCAATATGCAGAAATTGGCTCGGTCAGGGGTTGGCTTGGCCAAAGATTGACTCGGCCAAAGATTGGCTCAGCTAGAAGTTGCCTCGACCATAGGTTGAATCAGCTAGGAGTGGATCGGATCGGGTCGAGCTAGAATGGATTGGGTCGGGCTATACTAGATCGAGTCGGTTGGTTGATATATGGATTGGATCGGCCATCGAGTGGATCAGCCATCGAGTGGATCGGTCAAGGTCTGAAGCCAGAAGGGCGTTGGTTGGCTTTTGCAGTGGTAGGATGGATCTCATCGGTCAGTGGTAGGCTGGATCGGGTCGGTCAGTGGGAGGCGGGATCGAATCGGATCGGTCAGTGGGGGCTGGATCGGTAGGGTTGGATCGGCCTATATTCTGATTGATCATGTTTTTAACAGAGCTTTTAAACGTTGTGGTTGATAGTGATGATGTTATGGTTTGTTTCCAATAGGGTCATTTTCTGAAAAAGTACGTTTTTTGGGTACTACCTAGATTTGGAGAAAAGGTCCGAAAAAAATATTTTTCGGGGGCAACCCCCACGAACCCTAGCCGCAGTGATGTAATTAGCTCGGTGATGGGGTGACCTCGAAGTAAATTCAAGTTGGAAGGTTCTAAGTGTTGAAAGGTATTCGTTGATCAAACTAGAACACTGAATGAAGTAACAACTCAAAGGTCGTGAGTTGGTGGATAATTGTTGCTCGAGAAGGTTGCTTGAGCTATGAAATGTCATCAAGGTTGGATGTCTAGAGGTGCGAAGGCCAAGAAGTCATCGTTTTCGTAAGTTCTAGCGGGCTCAAAGCAGGTGTACGATGAGGACACCCAATAGACCGGAAGGTTGCTGGTTAAGTGCCTTGGATATCATTGAAAGGCCTAGTTGTCAAGGTTGGACATTGTCAAGGTTGGACATATGGAGTTTATGCTAGAACTATGGTTACCATTAGCCCTTGACATATGGCAAGTTTAGCTGTCATACGATTAACGATGGTTTCAAAGAAGGATTGGTGGTGATAGTCAGAGCCAGTCATGGATGATTGGTTGTTCTGTTTGTACTATCTCACATAGATTATCAAATGTCGAGAGAGATATTCTTTGAGTGCTCAACTGATATTGGTTTGGGCCTCTGGGAAGAGTACTTGGGGGATATCAAACTCAATTAGGGTTGTCTGTGTGATACTTATATAATCTGGATGTTATGTGTGTTTTCCATGATTGAATGGTTGTTTCGATTTCCATGTATGAATTGTTATTCCTTTGGTTGAATAGATTGTAAAGGCTATCACTGTCCGATGTGGGGAAGATAAGGTTGAGTTCTTCTCTGGTGTCCTGGGTAAATTAGTATGTTTATCTATCCTTTCTCATACACTTTATTGTTGAAGTTTGTTAGCTATTTTATCGCTCACTAAGACTGTTGTCTGACTCAAGGTTTTATGTTTCCTCTTATTACCTTGGGCGGTTCATCCAATTGTGGACGGGCAGACTAAGTAACATGTGATAGGTGATGCTTTAGTGAGGACGATGGTGCTGATCGGTGGCAAGCAGGAGGCTCACGTACCAGTTTTACTGCTATCTAATAATTGGGTTTTCATTGTTTGCTTTTCTGTATAATGTAGTGAGGAACTTTGTATAAACACTATTTCCAAGTTTGTGGATATTACTTTCTGGTTGTATGAAAGTCTTGTGTTTCTGCTTCACTATTACTACCTATTGTATATGTTCTATTATATTTTATCCTTGTGTTGTGGGTTTACAATAGGTTCCGCTTGTGTTTACCTACTTTGGTGATCGTCCATGACTGCCTTGCACACCTTTCAGCGCATTATTTCTTTTGTATAAGGGAAGGTTATGGGCGGTCGTCACATTTGGTATCAGAGCCCTGGTCAGCGATTTTTGGCCAAAGTTCAAGGACGTAATCACGTATGAGAGACGTACTTGTAGATTTCAGTTGGATGCTTACTATATATATTAGCATATATGGTAGTAATGGTTGTTTTCCTTTAGCAGTTTTTCTTGAAGTGACTAATTATTCTAATTTGCAGATTTAGAATGAGTAGACGAGAAACAAGATGCACTGCTAGGGGAGCCAATACTGGAGGGGGAAATGGTAGTGAACCTAATTACCCGACCATGTTTGAAGCCATGGCGGAAGTAATTATGCGAAGGGTACCCGCTCCAGTGGCGGCAAAGGTAGATGTTGATATGCAAGTTCCTAGAGTAGTAGATTTTGCAAAGCTATGCAAGGACTTTACATCTCTAGGGGGAAAAACCATTCAAGGGAACTGAACCAACTGAACTGGTTCAGAGGTGGATGGATTCAGTATTCGAATCTTTGGAGATTTGGGGGTTGAGGATGCATTGAAGAGAAAACTTGCATCAAGGCAACTGCAGAGTAGGGCCATGGAATGGTGGAATTCTGTTACACTCGAGACTCCAGAAGAAGAAATTTCATGGGAGCTATTCCAAGCTAAGTGTGAAGCAAAGTTTATCTCCACAGCTTAGAAATCTTCTCTATTCAAGAAGTTCGTGGAGCTGAAACTGAATGGTCGTTTTGTGCTTGACTACATTTATGATTTTGAGGCTTTGTCTAGATATGCTCGTTCATACATTGATACAACATATCAAAAGAATGAGAAGTTTGTCTTGGGTTTGGATGCTTATATTGGAAAGCCGTTCGTGAACCATCTTGATGACTTATTTGAGAAGATTGTGGAAAAAGCTATTCGTTATGAGAGCTTGTTTCCTAAGGAAGCAAATGTTTTCGCTGCGACCAAAGAGGCTCAGAAACCACAGCCAGGTGGTAATAATAAGAAGAGGAAGCAGCAACAGCAAAAAGGAAAAGATGGTCAAAAGAAACCCAAGAGTGAGGTGGTTTGCCTTAACTGCGAGTAGAAAGGTCATTTTGCTAATGAGTGCAAGAATCCCAAAGCTGAGAAGAAGTGCTTCAAGTGTGGGAAGCCTGGGCATGAAAAGAAGGATTATCTGGAATCAGCTACGGGCAAGCAGATTGTGAAGGCATATGATTTGGAAGCCATGCCATCTTCTTCAAGAGCTCCTACTACAGAGGAAAAGGGAAAGACTATCGTGGTGCAAGGTACTCTTTCTATTAATGGTGTTTTAGTTCGTGTGCTTTTCGATACTGAAGCATCGCATTCCTTCATTTGCAATAAGCTTGTGTATCTCTTGGGTCTGGAACCTGAGATTTGTTATAGACCCTTCGTAGTGGCTAATCCAACTGGGGGTTCATCAAATCTTTGCATGATATGTCGTGGTCTAGTGTTGTCGGGTCATGGTTGCTCTTTTGTGTGTGATTGCTTTGTTCTTAACTTCGTTGGGTTTGGGATCATCTTGGGCATGGATTGGCTCAAGAGGTATGCGACAAGGGTGAATTACGAGAAACTAGAGGTGAGGGTCGGGGATGTGGAAGGGTGAAAGGTGTTGATTAGATGTAAGTGCGAAGATGGGGTCTTCGTGAGTTATCTATATTCGCTTGGGATTCCACAAGAAGACCTGTCATCAGTGCTGATCGCTAATGAGTATGTAGATGTCTTTGACAAGGTCAAAGGGTTTCCGCCGCATCGTGAGATCGAGCTTACGATCGATTTGGTCGAGTGTGCTAGACCAATCGTCATGCCTCTTAGGCGGATGGCGCCTAGGGAACAACGAGAGTTAGAGGTGCAAGTTCGTGACCTTTTGGGAAAAAGATTCATTCAGAGGAGTGTTTCCGAGTGGGGTGCACCAGTCGTATTTGCAACTAAGGGGGATGGCTCGTTAAGATTGTGTATGGACTGTCGTGAGCTGAACAAGGTGACTAAGAAGAACAAGTATCCGTTGCCAAGGATTGATAACTTGGCCAATCAGCTTCACGAAGCCAAAGTGTTTTCTCAGATGGATTTGGAGATGGGATTTCACCAGTTGAGGGTGGGTGAGGATAGTGTGCCAAAGACTGCTTTTAGGACACCATCCGGTTTCTTCGAATGGTTGGTGATGCCATTCGGGTTGACTAACGCACCAGCGTATTTTGTGTATCTTATGAATAGAGTATTCAGAGACCAGATGAACAAGTTTGTGCTTGTGTTTGTGGATGATATTCTGGTTTACTCTAGAAATGAGGAAGAACATAAGATGCAATTGAGAGTTGTGTTAGAGATCTTGCAGAAGCATCAACTTAAGGCTAAGTTCTCAAAGTGTCACTTCTGGAAGGATGAAGTAAGGTTCTTAGGTCATGTAGTTTCTGGAAAAGGGATAGCGGTTGACCCCGCTAAAGTTGCAGCAAACCAAGACTGGGATTGACCTAAGAATGCGATGGATGTTTGGAGTTTCCTTGGGTTGGCAGGATATTACTGACGGTTTATCAAGGATTTCTCCAAGGTAGCTGTACCGTTGACAGGATTGACGAAGAAGAATAAAGTATTCACATGGGATGCAAAGTGTGAGCAAGCGTTCGGAATCCTGAAGAAGAGATTGACGAGTGCACCTATGTTGACCATTCCAAGTGGGAATGAAGAGATGGTGGTATATACCGATGCATGTGGTACTTGACTTGGAGCAATGCTAATGCAGAAGGATAAGGTTGTGGCCTATGTAAGTCAACAGCTGAAGCCGCATGAGAAGAATTACCCAACTCATGATCTGGAGTTGGCGGCGATTGTATTTTCTCTGAAGATGTGGAGATATTACTTGTTGGGAGTTCAATTCGAGTTGTTTACGAATCACAAGTCGTTTAAGTATCTTTTCTCCCAAAAGGATTTGAATCTTCGGTAGCAAAGATGGTTAGAGTTTCCGGCATCATATGATTTTGGCATAGCCTATACACCGGGCAAGGGTAACACAGTTGTAGATGCGTTAAGTCGAAGACACGCAAGTTTGGGGGCGATGTTTTCAGAATGGAAGAGCCTCGAGTACTTGGCAAGGTTCGATTTCAGGCCAAGGTGTGAGTTGGGACCTGAAAAGTTGGCAAGCTTATCGATAAGACCAACTCTTATCGAAAGGATTGGCGAGAGCCAAAAGAAAGATGCGAAGCTTGCCGAGTTCATTCAGAAATTGGAACCAAAAGATAAAGAGTTCGAGGTCAATCGAGAAGGTTGTCTTCGAAAGCAAGGGCGATTAGTTGTTTCTGATATTGACGGATTGAGGGATGAGGTTCTAAGAAAATGTCATCACTCAAAGCTGACGATTCATCCCAGTGGAAATAAGATGTATCAAGACATGAGGAGAGTCTACTACTGGGAAGGGATGAAGCGAGATATTGGAAAGTTCATTTCCAAGTGTATGAACTGTCAGTTGGTGAAAGCTGAACAAAAGAAGCCAAGCGGTTTACTTCAGCCATTAGAAGTTCCTACATGGAAGTGGGAGCAAGTGTCGATGGATTTTATCGATGGAATACCTAGAACCACGGCAGGAAACGAAGGGATTTGGGTCATCGTGGATCGTTTGATCAAAAGAGCGAGATTCATTCCTATCAAGTCGACTAGGTTGACATCAAAATTGGCTGAACTTTATGTGAAATGGATAGTTCGATTCCATGGTGTCCCAAAGAGTATAGTGAGTGACCAAGATCCATTATTCACGAGTCGATTTTGGAAAAAATTGCAAGAAGCTTTGGGAAACGAGTTGTGCTTAAGTACGGCATATCATCCCCAAACTGATGGTCAGATCGAGAGAGTCAATCGAGTTTTGGAAGATCTCCTGAGGGCTTGTGTGTTAGACTTCGGAGGATCATGGGAAGACCATCTACATCTAGTCGAGTTTACGTATAATAATAACTAGCAATCTAGCATTGAGATGGCTCCACACGAAACATTGTATGGAAGGTTGTGCAATTCTCCAGCTTGTTGGCTAAAACTGGAGATAAGTTGGTACTTGGGTCTGAGATGATTAGAGAAACCTCGAATTGTATCGAGATAGTTCGGCAACGAATGAAGGCTACCCAGGATCGTTAGAAGAGCTACGCCGACAAACATCGTAAGGACTTGGAATTCAACGTGGGCGATATGGTTTTCGTGAAAGCTTCGCCGTTGAAGCACATGGTTAGATTTGGTAAGAAAGGAAAGTTAGCTCTAAGGTTTGTTGGACCATTTCCAATAGTCGAGCGAATTGGAAAGCTTGCATATAGATTGGAGTTACCCGAGAAGATGTCGAGTGTGCATAATGTGTTCCATATGTCGTTTCTACGTAAATTCATGCATGACTCGAATATAGTGGTATCTCCAAAGCAGTACGAAGACTTAGAGACCGTAGTTTCGAGACCTCGTATGCCGCTTCATGTTGTGGGGAATGACACGAAACAACTCAGGAGGAAGACAGTTACGGTAGTCAAGGTACAATGGAGTGAAGATGATGACGATTGTACGTGGGAGACGGGAGAGAGTATGAGAGCGACTCATCCAGAACTCTTCGTTGGTAGGACCCTTTGATATCGTATCTTCGTTATATCGTTGTTTCTTGTTGTTGATTGTTAGAATTCCGCGTGCTAGGATAAGGCTAGGGATGCATGGCTTGATGGATGCTAGTTTGGATGATAGAATTGGCTTTTCATGGATGATAGGCATGCAGAATCGTTGTGATTACTTGGGTTTGTTTGGAATTTCGGGGGCGAAATTCTTAAGGGGGGGAGAATGTAACAACCCACATTTTACGTACCGAAAGATCGTAAAATATTTTTATATCATTCTCTGAGGGTTGGACCATTCTCATCTTTTAATATGTTGTTTATGGGGATGTGAGACATGTCCATATTTTTTACTGATTTTGTTTGTGACCATTTTGCCCCTGGCAGCCTTGTACATGGCATAACTTTTGACACAGGCCGAATCAGAGGGTGAAACCTGTGCCATTGGAAAGGAATTGATGATTGCCTTTCCGTAGAGTGATTACATTAAGGATTTGGCTAAGCGGTTTGAGAGAAATCGTTGTTTTAAGGTTTTTCAGTCGGTTGTTTAGGTTTTGGAGCCTTGGTGGAATCCTATAAATAGGGGGTGAGAATGGTAGGAAAAAGTTTACTTTCCCATTCTCTCATTTGAAGGCATTTGATTTCCTTCTTCCTCCTACACCTTTCCACCATTAAAAATCCAAATCTAAGGGAGGAAATTGAAGATCTACACCATTGAAGGCAAGATCCACATCATTTCAAAGGCGAATTCTTCGGATCGAGGGTTTTGATTTGGAGTGCTCGCTGTACGGATTCTTATTTCTATCGTTTTAGATTGTTTTGGCAAATCGGTGAGTGATTTACATCTCTCACATGAATGCAATGAAGTATATGAGTGTTTGTGCATGTTTCTCATCAAATTGGAATGTTTTACCATAGATTTACACCATTACATGTCAATTTTCATATGCATCACCCTATGATCTAATCTAAGAAGTTTTACTCGTTAATTTCATGTCATTTTACATGTTTAAGTTAGTTAGATCTTTCATTATGATCTTATGTTTATTTTGATGGTTTTGGTGAGAATTACATCGTTTTTGTGGTAATCATCATATTCATGTGGATAGTAATGTTATGATATGTTTATGATTGTGTTTGATGATTTAGTTGAGTTGGTTTCGTTGGATTCGTCGTTTGATGAAGTTTTGGTCGAAATCGGAGTTGAATTGCAATATGTAGAAATTGGCTCGGTCAGGGGTTGGCTCGGCCATAGATTGACTCGGCCAGAGATTGGCTCGGGTAGGAGTTGGCTCGGCCATAGGTTGAATCGGCTAGGAGTAGATCGGATCGGGTCAAGCTAGACTGGATTGGGTCGGGCTATACTGGATGGCGTCGATTGGTTGATATATGGATTGGATCGACCATCGAGTGGATCGGTCTATAGTGGATCGGTCAAGGTATGAAGCCAAAAGGGCGTTGGATCGGGTCGAGCAGTGGTAGGCTAGATAGGATCGGTCAATGGGAGGCTGGATCGGGTCGGTCAGTGGGAGGCTGGATTGGGTTGGTCAGTAGGAGGCTGGATCAGATCGGTCAGTGTGGGCTGTATCGGGAAGGGTTGGATCGGCCTATATTCTGATCGATCATGTTTTTACCAACGCTTTTAAACGTTGTGGTTGATAGTGATGATGCTATGGTTTGTTTCCAATAGGGTCATTTTCTGAAAAAGCACATTTTTCGGGTACGACTCAGATTTAGAGAAAAGGTCCGAAAAAATATTTTTCAGTGGCAACCCCCCCGAACCCTAGCCGCAATGTAGTGATGTAATTAGCTCGGTGATGGTGTGAATTTGAAGTAAATTCAAGTAGGAAGGTTCGAAGTTTTGAAAGGTGGTCGTTGATCGGAGTAGAACACCGAATGAAGTAACAACTCAAAGGTCATGGGTTGGTGGATAATGGTTGCTCGAGAAGGTTGCTTGAGCTATGAAATGTCGTCAAGGTTGGATGACTAGAGATGCGAAGGCCGAGAAGTCATCGTTGTCGTAAGTTCTAGCAGGCTCAAAGCAGGGGTACGATGGGGCACCCAATAGACCGGAAGGTTGCTAGTCAAGTACCTTGGGTATCGTTGAAAGGCCTAATTGTCAAGATTGGACATTGTCAAGGTTGGACATATGGAGTTTATGCTAGAACTGGGGTTATCATTAGCCCTTGACAAATGGCAAGGTTGGCCGTCATATGATTAACGATGGTTTCAAAGCAGGATTGGCGGTGATAGCCAGAGTCAGTCATGGATGATTGGTTGTTCTGTTTGTACTATCTCACATAGATTATCCAAAGTCAAGAGAGATGTTCTTCGAGTGCTCAACTGATATTGGTTTAGGCCTCTGGGAAGAGTACTTGGGGGATATCAAACTCGATTAGGGTTGTCTGTATGAGACTTATATAATTTGGATGTTATGTGTGTTTTCCATGATTGAATGGTTGTTCCGATTTCCATGTATGAATTGTTATTCCTTTGGTTGAATGGATTGTAAAGGCTATCACTGTCCGATGTAGGGAAGATAAAGTTGAGTTCTTCTCTGGTGTCTTGGGTAGATTAATATGTTTATCTATCCTTTCTCATACACTTTACTATTGAAGTTTGTTAGTTGTTTTATCGCTCACTAAGACTGTTGTCTGACTCAAGGTTTTAAGTTTCCTCTTATCACCACACCATATCAGCCAATTTGGCACACCAGGATGCGGAAACAAACTACTGTTTATAGCCTTATCATATTTGATAGTGCTACGATCCGTATCAAAATACCTTTTGCGATCTGCACCACCCTTAACACCCTATATCTAACTGTCCATCAATGAAGTTGCAGATCAGCTAATTTGATACGGCTTTTGGCTAAATCGAATGCGTATCATATTGTGCACCCCATTAGGCACTCCAAATTAAAATTTTGGCCACTCCCTTTTCCCTCTGTTTTACTTCAATGGTGACCGAAAACCCAAATTAGGGTTTTCGATCACCAAATTTTGCCTCCACCTTTCTTTGGAATCTCCCCTACCGACAGAGACGAACTGTAATAACCCAAAAATCCGAGCCAATTAAATTTTTTTATTTTGGCAATTTTAGCGAATTTTGAGTATTTAAAATGAATTATTTTAAATAATGACGACGAGAAATTTATTTTGAATAGAAACAGAATGTATATATTTATTTGAATCGACGTTAGAATATAAATATTTTATTTTAAATATAAAAGGAATTGAAAATGGCGCGGTAGTTCGAAAATTCGATTTCAAAGTTCAAATGAATGTACATGATTCAAAATAAACCGGATTTTAGGAAAACCAAAAATATTAGAACCTAATTGAAAATATCTTTCCAACGAATCCTAAAAAATTGAAATATCATAGCGGGAATAAAAAAATGCCCAGTTGAATATTCATGATAGTCGCTATGGAATTTTGGCCCTCAAAATGGAAATTTTGCAAACGACCTTCATTTTCTACGAAACCACTTTTGTTGGATCCGGGATGTCAAATTATTGCTAGATTCCAATTTGCATAATTTTCTGAATCAATATGTGAGTGTGGCAAAAGAAAACGTGTTTTGACAGTTTCAGTCAATTTCGATCGACCTGAAATTGGCCATTTTTCAAATGGTCTTCAAAATTAACGAAATTAGTTTGGTTAGAACCGTATCGTCAATACGAAGCTAGAAATATTTTTTCTAGAATTTTTAGAGTTAGTATGTGGCCTAGGTAAATTAAAATGTGCGTTTAAATTAAATGTAAATTGATTTATATTTTAATTTAAAGGGAAACTGATCGAAACGATTGAATAGGCTTACGAAATATATCCCATTGTGTTCTGAATAGGGGTATTTGGCTAGGGGCGATAGTCATTGGGTTTGATTTGGAGTTCAGTGCATGAAGTTTCATTGAAAAGAAGTAAAAGAATAAAATATTATTAAAATTTAGTATAAATAAACATTTTCCTTTCCAAACCCTAGTTCACCTTTAAACGTTCTGAGCGCCGACCCTAATAGCGATTTGATGGTCCTTGTTCTCCGAATTTCAAATCGAAATCATCCCCAATCCATGAATCAAAACGTGAAACATTCTACTGCCAAATCGAAGGGCTTCGCAACCTCTTCTAATTCCTACGGCAGTGATGAATTTTCGTGGAGTATTCCATTCAGTTTCCGGCCTCAAAGGACTAATGTTCGAATGCGTTTGTCGTGGCCTGAGGACCACCAAGCCGGCTTCTATGGTCGGCGCAGAAGGGCGGCGCCATGCCCTACGTCGTGGTGATGGCAGATGCTCCTCCGGCGGCTTGGAGGGTGCTCGGTTTTGTGCCCTAATCAGTCGAGATGGGTTTAGTGATACACAAGCATCCATAAAGAAGAAACGAAGAAGGGCCTGGGTTTCTTACCCCCTAATCAATGTAATTCATTTTTAATTAATAATTATTTGGCTATTAATTTATACAGTGACTTTTTATGTATGTAATTTGTTTTAAAATAAAAATAGCATGATGTTTTAAAATATAAATAAGCATTATTTTTGAAAGTATAAAAATATAATTTTTATTATACATGACATTAAAGAAAAATGTGATTTTTGAAAATATAAAAAGCATTATTTTTGAAAATAAAATTAGCAAATTATTTTGGAAAATAAAATATGCATTTTTTATAAAATATAAATTAACATCGTTTTTATAAAAAAGAAATTTGCATTGTTTGTAAAATAAAATTAACCTTGTTTTTTAAAAAAAATAAAGACATGATTTTTAAGTTAATGAAAAATATGATTTCATTGAATTGAAATATATGATTTCTTTAGATAAGAAAATATGATTTCTTAGATTAGAAAAATAATATTTTTCATTGTATAAAAATATGATTTTTATCGTATGTATTCGATATATAAAATAGTCACACTATGAGAAAAAAATTAGAAAGGTGAAAATATGATTTTTATCGCATGAATGTTATTTAGAAAATGGTCATACAAATGAATAATTATTAATGGGTTAAAAATATATACTCTTTTTAACGTAGGAATGCGATGTAGATCGACAATCAAAGAATGGCGGAGTGTGAAACACCCCACCTCCATTAAGGTCACTTACAAAGGGAATGCCTTATCTTTGGTGGTGGTTTATAAGTAAAAGTCACAGATAAACACAAGACAGATATAAGTACACATATTTTAAGCAGCGGAAAACAAACAGGCTTTTATTTCATCAATATGTGTTCATATAAAACATTTCCATAATTGTCTCAAAATACTTCCAACATTACAACCTCATTACTGTCTTGATTATTAAAGAAGCATAAAACATAAATAAAGTAACAAAAATCCCCATAGTGATATCCAAAGCCATAATCCGAGCAAAAGAGATCCAAACCATACGTCTACGGTCTTGAAGCTTGCAAAAGAGTACTAAGCTGGGTTGTTTCCTCCCTGTGGACTTGGGGGGACGAAAGAAAAGAAGACGAAAAGACAATAGAGTCAGACATAAAGGCTGAGTAAATCTAGTGACTCTTCAGTATGTGAATAAGAAAAAGGGCATGATAGATATAAACTGAAAACAGGAAAGTATCACAAGCCAAGGAAGTGTCGTTTAGAGTCGAATGTACTATCGCACCCACACTATAGCTCTGCACCTACTTGAGCTTATTCTAACTGGCACCTCCATGCTGAGGGTGAAGTGATCCCCATTTTCTAAAGATCGGCTCCTACTCGTATAAACATGTGTCATACGGCCCCCAAGAATTGTAGATACCTATGCTGGTCCCACCATGGGGTGTATCAAGACCCATGGTGACGGCCCCGACACAATTCTAGAATACATAGGTTATACTACTGGTGCCCCAGTGCCCTGTTTGTCTGCTCCGGAGTGTGTGCATGCCCGCACCCCGTTAGAACCTACACTGTGCACCCACCGCCGTCGTTTTGACCACTTACAATCAGCCCAGTAATCGTGCCCCACTCTGCCTAGTTTCAGGGTACCATGATACCTAACTTGGGTTACTGCTGAAACGGGTCCCTCGTTACTAGGGTTTTCTAGTCAAACATGTTAAGTGGTTAAGCGTATGTATTTACCTAACCTCACCCATCATGTTGAATTTGGTTAAGTGTTTTTAGTTGACATAACCCTACCATCTGTCCTTAGCCTCTTAAAGCACCTGACCACTCACATTAGACAGATATTGCTACGGTTACTAGATGTGCCGATCGGTTCCGGGCAGGTTTACACCATAGCTCAGTCTAACCTCGGGTCCTTATTGGGCTCAATGCTTAACCACCCACATTGGATAGGTATTGTTGTGACTATTGGTCAGCCGGGCGGGTCCGGGCAGGTTTACGTCACAACTCAATCCAACCTCGGGTTAAGCATACCGTGTTTTCTAAAATTACATATTTTATCACTTCTCAATTATATGTAAATGTCATGTCTTTTATTCTTGGGTATAACAATTCATACCGCTTAAATGTCATTGTCGTTGGCATGTGCCAACCATGCCAACATATATTTTTCATGTTTTACACCCAACGTTATTACCCCCGTTTGTACGTTCGCAACATTATAATGAATGTTGGGCTCTACACAATTCGGCCCAACTTTTTAAAAGTGAGAAAAAGGGGAAATTAAGAACATGTAATATTTCACAATACATAAAGGTGTGTGGCGCATGAACTTGCAATTTAGCGATTCAACTAACATAAATTATGGGTCATGTGAACTTGCATCCAAATCAGAGTATAACTAAGTTGGTGTCATATAAAATGGCATAGTGTAGGCTTATACAAACTTGGGTTTAAACATGTTTAACTTGGCATAATATCAACAACAAAACTAACATGTTGTATAATCACCAAAATGTCCAATTTTAACAACTAACCATATAGCCTATTTCAACATGAAACTTGCATAGTTTATGTAATCCAAACGGTACTTAGTATAGATCCAATTATACTTGCAAATAAACATAAGAATGTGTTCATAGGTTTTGGGTCATGTAGGCATAAAAGGTCTCAAATCTAGAACATGTTTACATAAGCCTTAATTTAGACTTAGAGAATGTATATAGTCCATGCCATAGACATAAACATAAAGGAATCAAATTCTAGTTTTCGACACAAACTTGCAAGTGCCATTATTTTCATATACAAATGTCCAATAAGCTTGCATCAATCAATTTATGCCACAAATGTCAATACACAAGTCATGACAGAATTATTACAATACACAGAATTCATATCATCATTATACAATAACACAATTCTATTTTCATTTACATCGAATCACGTCACAGTTTTATTCATATTCTGAAAGATCACTATACTTACAAGGAATGAAGAATCTTGAATTCTGGATTTTGATTTCTGAAATTGATATGCATTCCTTTGGGTAGACTAATGTTGCGTTGATTAATTTGATTAAGCTTTAGTCTTCTTCTTAATTTGATTCGTCTCTAAGCTCCTCTCTCTTGACGGCTACGCTCAATTCCTTCCTGGCAGCATGACGACTCCAATCTTATGTGTGAATTTTTAGTTGAGACTTAGTGTGTATATATAGATTTTTAAATTGTTTTGAGCCGTCAGATGAAGATAGGATGAATCTAGACCATACAAAGTTCAAAGAGCCAATCAAGAGGTGACATGTCAGCCCTAATGACACACCGAGCCACAGAAATTCGAGCCAGAGCCAGACCAGTCAGCCAGGTCGACCAGTTAGGTCGACTGGCAGGTCGACACCCAGGTCGACACTATGGTCGACCTGGGGTGACCAGGTCGACACCATGGTTGACCTTATGGTCGACCTGGTCCCTGGGCGGGAAAATTCCCGCCCAGCCTAGTTTGAGCTTGTTTTTCGAATTTTGAATTTGAAACCGAGCTGTTTGAATTTTAAATTTTATTCTGAAACTTCCGAAGGTCATAACTCCTTCATACGGAGTCCGATTCACGCAAACTCGGACTCTATCTCAAGCAGAATTCCAAGACGAACGCAATGGCATAACCCGTTTCCCTTAATTCTTTCATTTATAATTAATTACACTTTAATTTGTGAAGCTTAATGTTATAGAATTCACGGGGTGTTACATTCTCCCCCCTTAAAAGGATTTCATCCCCGAAATCTTCAAGTTAGGAAGAATGTATATCCTACCATCCAACATTCCATCTACTCAATCAACAAACACAGGCGTTCACTGTCCTTAAAAGACTTCTAATGCTTCATGATCATATGCATAGTGTGTGTACATGTCCTTATCTAATGCAGAAATCAGGCGGTCTACTGATTCAGTTGACCTCCTTAGTGCGAATCATGTAAGTGTCATGAATCCACTATGTATGCAAATTTTTCCTACTCATAATTCTACATGAATGCACAACTATTCATACAAATGCGACAACCATATGACAGAATATCAAGTTTCAACCATATACAAATGAGAATACATATATGCATATGCAATATGAAGTGACTGAGCCGATCTAAAACCTAGGGTGTGTGTGTATATGCACCCACGAGCAACCACTAGCAATCACTAGCAACCATTTGCAGCCATCATCCATAATATATTTTCAAATACATGTTTGCGCCCATTTGTTTTCTACCTAAGGGGCTAGGAAAAGGACCGGGGAGATATACCTAAAAAGATAAAGCATAACTTAAGGAAAAAGAGAGATCAAAGATGTACCCTCAAAAAGAAAAGGGTAGGCAGCGCGTATTCTATCCTCAGTTTCCCAAATCGCGTCTTCCTCGACGTCGCTTCACTGAACTTTAACGAGTTTGACTTCGCGGTTGCGTAGCTTTTTCACTTTAGTTCCTAAGATGTGGGTTGGAACTCTCCTCACAGTTGCTTCATGTTCCACTTCGGCTTCTTCTAGAATGCTAGGTTCCACCACTTCCGCAGACTCATGTAAACACTTCCGGAGATGAGAAACATGAAAGACGTTGTGAACTCCGGCCAGTCTCTCGGGTAGCTCTAATCTATAGGCCATCTTCCCAACCTTCTTGATGATAGGAAACGGTCCTACGAATCTTGGTGCTAGCTTCCTGCGGATCCAAAGCGAATGACGTTCCATAAAGGAGATTCCTTAAGGAAAACCCTGTCCCCAACCTCAAACTCAAGGTCGGTCCTTCTTTTGTCGGCATAGGATTTCTGTCTGTCTTGGGCTGTCTTCATTCTCCTTCGTATCAAGTCCACTTTCTACGAAGTCACTCTAATCATGTCTGGCCCAAGTATAATCTTGTCAGTGGACTTCCACCAACCAGTTGGTGATCGGCAAGGTCTTCCATACAATGCTTCGAAGGGCGCCTACCGATGGCAGCTTGGTAACAGTTGTTATAGGCGAATTCCACTAAAGGAAGGTGATCCTCCAAGTTCCTCCGAAGTCAAGAACACACAGTCTTAGAAGATCTTCTAGTACCCTATTCACCCTTTCTGTCTGACTGTCAGTTTGGGGGTGATAGGCCGTGCTCAAACATAACTATGTGCCGATAGTTTCTTGCAGACTCCGCCAAAATTCGCTCGTGAAGATGTGGTCTCTGTCACTCACTATGCTGGAGGGTATTCCATGGAGTCGAACTATTTCCTTGAGATAAAGAGAAGCTAGTGAAGAGGCAGTCCTTCTACTCTTGATAGGTATAAAGTGGGCACTCTTAGTAAGCATGTCCACTATTACCTAAATGCTAGTATTGCCTCTTCTTGACCTAGGCAACCCGTCAATGAAGTCCATTGAAATGCTATCCCACTTCCATTGCGGGACGTCTAGAGGATGTAGTAGTCCTCCAGGTTTCTTCTATTCCGCCTTGACCTGTTGGCAGGTCATGCGCTTAGAAACGAAATCTGCCAAGTCCTTCTTCATGCCGCTCCAAAAGAAAGTCCTTTTTATACCCTTGTACATCTTATCACCGCCAGGGTGTATAGTCATCTTGGAATGATGCGCTTCCTCGAGAACCTTTTTGTGAATTCCCTTGCTTGTGGGACGCATAATCTTCCATCTCGCCTCAGCCAACCCTTATCATCGATGGTGTATCTACTGAGGTGACTGGAAGTCTCACCCCTAATAAGTTTATCAATCACATAAACAAGCTGAGGGTCTTCACGTTGTGCAGCCCCTATTGAGTCCAAGAGAGTAGGGCGTACTTCGAGAGATGCTAACAAACCCGGTACAAAATCCGAGGAGGGCCTAAAGTTAAAACTGGCTATATACTCCAGGCTTTGCCTTTCCACAAAGAGAGGGCTTAAGGTCAGTTTCTTTCGGCTCAACGCGTCTACTACTACGTTGCCTTTGCCGGGAGTATAGGAAATTTCAAAGTCATACGAGGCAAGAAACTCCATCCATCTTTGCTGCCTCAAGTTAAGATCCTTCTGCGAGAAGAGATATTTCAACGATTTATGGTCAGTGTATAATTCGAACTTCTTACCTAGGAGATAATGGCGCCAAGACTTAAGCGCAAAGACGATGGCGGCTAACTCAAGATCTTGGGTTTGGTAGTTCTTTACATGAACTTTCAATTGCCTCCCACCATAAGCTACTACCCTCCCTTCTTGCATCAAAACAGCGCCTAGCCCCGTACCACAAGAATCCGTATATACTGTGAACATTTTGCTTCCATCTGGCAAAGTCAGAACTGGGGCTGTTGTGAGAGCCCTTTTTAATCGTTGGAAAGCAAACTCGCAGTCCAAAACCCAAGTGAACGCCAGATTCTTCTTTGTTAGCCTTGTGAGTGGAGCTGAGATTTTCGCGAAATCCCTAATAAACTTTCGGTAAAAACCGGCTAGCCCAAGAAAGCTTCGAACTTCGGTTGCATTTCTTGGTGTCTTCCAATCTTGCACTGCCACCACTTTCACGGGGTCCACAGCCAACCCCTCTTTGGACACTGTATGCCCCAGAAATCTTACCTCCTTTCACCAAAAGTGGCACTTGGAGAATTTGGCTTTTATCTGATGTGCACGGAGAGTATCCATGATTTCTTTCAGATGCTGAGCATGTTCTTCCTCATTCTTTGAGAAGATTAAGATATCATCTATGAAGACAACCACAAATTTGTTGAGGAATTCTCTGAACACCCTGCTCGTTAGGTCTACGAAATAAGTGGGTGCGTTTGTCAAGCCGAAAGGCATGACAAGCCACTCGAAGAAACTGTCTGGGTTCTGAACGCTGATTTATCAGTGCTGTCTTCAGCTACTCTTAGCTGATGGAACCCAGTTGCTAGTTCAAGTTGGGAGAAGACCGTCGCACCTACAAGCTGATCAAACAAATCGTCGATTCGGGGAAGAGGGTGCCTATTTTTCTTGGTCAATTTGTTTAACTCCCTATAGTCGACACAAAGGCGAAGCGAACCGTCCGCTTTGGTTGCGAACACCACTGGAGCACCCCATTCCGAAATGCTCCGTCTAATGAACCCTTTTTCGAGAAGTTCTTTAACCTGCTTACTAAAAGCTCCTTTCTCTCCTTTGGAGCCTTGTGTCTGACAGGTAAAGCTATCGACTTTGCATTATCCACAAGATATATGCGGAAGTCTATTTCCCGCCTCAGAGGTAAGCCCTTCACCTCCTCAAAGACATCCGGATATTCCCGGACAACTCTAACTGACAGCAAATTTTTATCAGAAGCATCAAGCGACTCTAGATAACTAAGCATAACAGCATTCAAGGATTACAAGAAATTCCTAGAGTGTTACCAAGCCGAGTCAAGAGTCTAACTACTCTTTTCTCACAATCAAGAATGGCACCATTACTGGATAACCAGTCCATGCCTAAGATCAAACCATATCCCGAGAAGCCCAAAACAAAGGCATTACAACTAAACTCAACGCTGAGAATAGAGATTTTCAAGCCCAAACAAACCATTGACAATTGGATTTGAAACTGCTAAGGGATTCTCTACCATACTGGTGTCTAGATGTAGAGATTCTACTAAGGCAGATGAAATAAAGGAGTGTGATGCGCCAAAGTCAAAAAGTGTGCGAACTGGATGATCATAAAGATAGACTACACTTTCTACAGAAATATTACTACCTCGTTCCTGTGAATGTGCCACCAGTGCATGAACTTGACCCCTTGAAGTGGATCCAGCCTTCTGTCCCTGCCCTCGCTTCTTTGGGCAGTCCTTAGCCAAGTGCCCAATCTCTCCGCAATGGAAGCACCCACCCATCTTCGCTTTCCTTTTTTGGCAGTCTTTCGATATATGTCCAACAATGCCGCAGAAATTGCACCTTTTCCTCTCACGGGTCTTATTTTTCTTCCCTTCTTTCTTAAAGTCTGTTTTCTTAACTTGTAGACCCTCTTTCTTTTCTTCCACCTTAGTCTCTTTCTTTTCATTATCTTCCTCGTGTAGCAATGCCATGTCCACCAAGCTTTCATAAGTCGCTCCCGTGGATACATGGGTCATAGCGAGGTTGTGTAGAGGCTCATTCAAACCTTTGACGAAGCGAAGCGCCTTCTTGTGTTGGGTGTTTACTAAGTCCAGCCCAAATCTGGCCAGCTGATTAAACTGATTGACGTACTCCTTGATCGTCATGCTCCCCTGTTTAAGAGTTAGGAACTTCTCCATTTGCAGGCTTCTTTCAGCTTGGGATTTCATCTCAAATCTTGTCCTGAAATCTTCCCATGTTTCCACTGGCCTCTGAGCATTGGTAATCTCCCACCAATAGGAAGCTTCATCTTTAAGCAACCATACTGCTAGCTGTATCTTTTGCATGTCATCAAATCCGAAGATGACAAACAGATCCTCAGTCTCCTTTAACCAGTTTCTTGCTCCTACAAAGGATTCTGTCCCATAAAAGTCTTTTCCACCCATAGCCTTGAAGTCTCTACATTTTTTTGCGAAGGCATTTCCACGAGGAGGTGGAGGAACCGCGGTCACTGGAGGAGGAATGTCTGCTAGGCCCGCGCCATTGGCCCTTGCTTCTAAGTACCTCCTAAACCAGCCGGGTATCGGTACTCCTTCTGGAAGGTTAAGGTCTCCAGACATGCTGAAACAGAAAGGAAAGATTCAGAACGAAGGATAGAGAGAGATAGTGCACATGGCTTTGGGGGGTTATGCCTTTTTAAAAATATAACACTTTTTCTTGAAAAATGCTTCTTTAAACATCCTTTTTGAAAATAGTTTCAAAATCTTTTATCTAGTCTGGTAAAGCTGTGCTCTGATACCAAGTGAAACACCACACCTCCATTAAGGTCACTCACAATGGGAATGCCTTAACTTTGGTGGAGGTTTATAAGTAAAAGTCAATGATAAACACAAGACAGATATAAGTACACATATTTCAAGCTGCGGAAAACAAACAGGCTTTTATTTCATCAATGCATGTTCATAAAAAACATTTCCATAATTGTCTCAAAATACTTCCAACATTACAGCCTCATTACTGTCTTGACTATTAAAGAAGCATAAAACATAAATAAAGTAACAAAAATCCCCATAGTGATATCCAAAGCCATAACCCGAGCAAAAGAGATCCAAACCATACGTCTACGGTCTTGAAGCTTGCAAAAGAGTACTAAGCTAGGTTGTTTCCTCCCTGTGGACCTTGGGGGGGACAAAAGAAAAGAAGACGAAAAGAAAATAGAGTCAGACATAAATCCTGAGTAAATCTAGTGACTCTTCAGTATGTGAATAAGAAAAAGGGAATGATAGATATAAACTGAAAACAGGAAAGTATCACAAGCCAAGGAAGTGTCGTTTAGAATTGAATGTACTATCGCACCCACACTATATCTCTGCACCTACTTGAGCTTATTCTAACTGGCACCCCCATGCTGAGGGTGAAGTGATCCCCATTTTCTAAAGATCGGCTCCTACTCGTATAAAAATGTGTCATACAGCCCCCAAGAATTGTAGATACCTATGCTGGTCCCACCATGGGGTGTATCAAGACCCATGGTGGCGGCCCCGACACAATTCTAGAATACATAGGTTATACTACTGGTGCCCCAGTGCCCTGTTTGTCTACTCCGGAGTGTATGCACGCCTGTACCCCGTTAGAACCTACACTGTGCACCCACCGCCGTCGTTTTGACCGCTTACAATCAGCCCAGTAATCATGCCCCACCCTACCTAGTTTCAGGGTACCATGATACCTAACTTGGGTTACTCCTAAAACGGGTCCCTCGTTACTAGGTTTTTCTATTCAAACATGTTAAGTGGTTAAGTGTCTGTATTTACCTAACCTCACCCATCAATTCTTGTTAACATGTTGAATTTGGTTAAGTGTTTTTAGTTGACTTAACCCTACCATCTGTCCTTAGCCTCTTAAAGCACCTGACCACTCACATTAGACAGATACTGCTACGGTTACTGGATGTGCCGATCAGTTCTGGGCAGGTTTACACCGTAGCTCAGTCTGACCTCGGGTCCTTATTGGGCTCAATGCTTAACCACCCACATTGGATAGGTATTGTTGTGACTACTGGACAGCCGGGCGGGTCCGGGCAGGTTTACGTCACAACTCAATCCAACCTCGGGTTAAGCATACCGTGTTTTCTAAAATTACATATTTTATCACTTCTCAATTATATGTAAATGTCATGTCCTTTATTCTTGGGTATAACAATTCATACCGCTTAAATGTCATTGTCGTTGGCATGTGCCAACCATGCCAACATATATTTTTCATGTTTTACACCCAACGTTATTACCCCCGTTTGTACGTTCGCAACATTATAACGAATGTTGGGCTCGACACAATTCGGCCCAACTTTTTAAACATGAGAAAAAGGGGAAATTAAGAACATGTAATATTTCACAATACATAAAGGTGTGTGGCGCATGAACTTGCAATTTAGCAATTCAACTAACATAAATTATGGGTCATGTGAACTTGCATCCAAATCAGAGTATAACTAAGTAGGTGTCATATAAAATGGCATAGTGTAGGCTTATACAAACTTGGGTTTAAACATGTTTAACTTGGCATAATGTCAACAACAAAACTAACATGTTGTATAATCACCAAAATGTCCAATTTTAACAACTAACCATATAGCCTATTTCAACATGAAACATGCATAGTTTATGTAATCCAAACGGTACTTAGTATAGATCCGATTATACTTGCAAATAAACATAAGAATGTGTTCATAGGTTTTTGGTCATGTAGTCGTAAAAGATCTCAAATCTAGAACATGTTTACATAAGCCTTAATTTAGACTTAGAGAATGTATATAGTCCATGCCATAGACATAAACATAAAGGGATCAAATTCTAGTTTTCGCCACAAACTTGCAAGTGCCATTATTTTCATATACAAATGTCCAATAGGCTTGCATCAATCAATTTATGCCACAAATGTCAATACACAAGTCATGACATAATTATTACAATACACAGAATTCATATCATCATTATACAATAACACAATTCTATTTTCATTTACATCGAATCACGTCACAGTTTTATTCAAATTCTGAAAGATCACTATACTTATATCGAATGCAGAATCTTGAATTCTGGATTCTAAATTCTGAAATTGAGATGCGTTCCTTTGGGTAGATTAACGTTGCGTTGAATAATTTGATTAAGCTTTAGTCTTCTTCTTAATTTGATTCGTCTCTAAGCTCCTCTCTCTTGACAGCTACGCTCAATTCCTTCTTGGCAGCATAACGACTCCAATCTTATTTTTTTTGTGAATTTTTAGTTGAGACTTAGTGTGTATATATAGATTTTTAAATTGTTTTGAGCCGTCAGATGAAGACAGGAGGAATCTAGACCATATAAAGTTCAAAGAGCCAATCAAGAGGTGACATGTCAGCCCTAATGACACACCGAGCCATAGAAATTCGAGCCAGAGCCAGACCCAGACCCAGCCAGCCAGGTCGACCAGGTAGGTCGACTGGCAGGTCGACACCTAGGTCGACACTATGGTCGACCTGGGGTGAGCAGGTCGACACTATGGTCGACACTATAGTCGACCTGGTCTATGGGCGGGAAAACTCCCGCCCAGCCCAGTTAGAGCTTGTTTTTCGAATTTTGAATTTGAAACCGAGCTGTTTGAATTTTAAATTTTATTCTGAAACTTCCGAAGGTCATAACTCCTTCATACGAAGTCCGATTCACGCAAACTCGGACTCTATCTCAAGCAGAATTCCGAAACGAACGCAATGGCGTAAACCATTTCCCTTAATTCTTTCATTTAGAATTAATTACACTTTAATTTGTGAAGCTAAATGTTATAGAATTCACGGGGTGTTACAGTGTGGATCCCCAAGGTGAGAACTTCTCGCTTTTAATTTATTTTCTAGTTGAAATATATACTAGGATGCAGACGGTGCTTAGTAGCACCAGACACCCGTTGTCCACAGACCATGGATGACTTGTTTGTTTGATTGGTATGTTGTGAAAGTTGATTGCGTGATGTGGAATGGAATAAAATATTTTATAGTTAAAAATATAATTTTAATGTGTATATAAAATTAATATTTATAAACAAATCAGACGATTTGTTTATATACACACATTTGACTGATATGGGTTGGGACGATAAATTTTACACATCGCCCAATTACACAAATAAAAATCTGTGTTTGTTAATTTGAAACCCACACGGGTGTTGGAATGATATTTGGCGTACACTATTCCCAAATAATTAGCTGTATGTCGATCGATTAATTGAGAGGCTGTTATAAGCATTAAATATTTGTATTTGATGCTTATGCAGTGTAGAATGCACTCTGGATGATGGTTGATTATTTATCGTTGCTATTATATACATGTGATGTAGGGAATCTGTATAATTAACATTATATGGTAATTGATTGGGCCTCATTCCAATTTGGAAAATAAAAATATATATTCATGTGTTGAATAAAAGAAAATTCAGGTGTTGAATAAAATATATATTCATGTGTTGAATAAAAGAAAATTCATGTGTTGAATAAAAGAAAATTCATGTGTTGAATAGAATATATATTCATGTGTTGAATAAAAAAAATCATGTGTTGAATAAAATATATATTCATGTGTTGAATAAAAGAAAATTCATGTGTTGAATAAAAAATATATTTATGTGTTGAATAAAAGAAAATTCATGTGTTGAATAAAAGAAAATTCATGTGTTGAATAAAATAAAATTCATGTGTTGAATAAAATATATATTCATGTGTTGAATAAAAGAAAATTCATGTGTTGAAGAAAATATTCATTTGTTGAATAGAATAACAAAGTTATTGAAATATATAAAGCCGTGTTGATTAGATATGCGCCATTTTGACGTGAACGATATCTATATCGATTTTATTCATTTTTATAATGAATATCGAAAAGGAACTGATTTCAAAATATAATGTTTCGAAAATATTATCATTTATATATCGATGATATGGAGTATTCAATTTTGATTTGAAATTGAATACGAAGTTGAAATCGTTTCGAAAACAAATTTAAAACGATTTATAAAATACATTTTAAAAGGAAATCGACGAAATATATATAATATATATATTATATATATAATGGCCTGAATAGAACGCGCCGCATTGCGGCAGTTCGCGAATTTCGACCATTGACTTCGAATGGACATTACGGGAGATCCGACCTTCGAATTCTCCTAAAACCGGAACCATTGGGTTCATATCGAAAAGAGCTTTCTAACGAATATTAGAAATTTGAAATCTAACGGTCGTATTTGGAATCATGTCCAAATCAAATTTGGAAAAGGTCGGTGTAAGTGCAGTTCGATGGCCGTTGATGGAAATCGACTGTACGTGCCTTGATAAAATTATTAAAAATAGTAATAATTTGTGTAAAATCATAAGAAATGATTTGTAAATAATTAGGATGAAAAACTCCATATTTGAAAAGATAAAAATATATTTTTATCGAAATGAACTAGTTTTGAACTAGAATTATAATCCATTTATTTTTGAAATAAATAAATTGGATTTGAAAGGGTTTTAAAAGTAACCAGAATTTCCAATAATTGAATTGGAATGGATTTGAATCGAAATTGTCTTTGGAATATTTCGATGCTGGATTTCGTGATTATACAGATATTGTTATGGAAATTTGAAAGATATATTTATATTGTTATTTCCAATACGATATTTGTTGGTCGTAGAATTTGATATTAAATATAAGCTGATATATTTTCTATTCAGATCCTTGTATTTAATATCAAATGGGATTTGGGTTTGTTGTGAATGGTGTCTTCATTAACACTGTTCTTAAACCCAGTTGAGAAAAAGATTAAATCTTTTTATTTAGATTTAATGAAGTATACCGATTAAATGGTATTTAATTGGAACTGAATTCGAGTTGATTTTTGGGTTTATCGTGAACGGTGTTTTAAATAACGCTTGTTCTTTAACCCGATAATTAATGGAATGTGAATTTGGTTTATCGTGAATTGTGTTTTAACGACATTCGTTCTTTAACCCGATTTGCAGTGAAATGTGATTTTGAATTTATAAATCTTTTGTTAAGATTTAAAGGAGATTTTCCAAAGTAAAGTTTTCCAATTTAATAAAATAAATTAGAATAGAATGGAATTCAATTTGGTGATAATCGAAGTGAATTTCTGTTGAGGAAGACAACTAATATATTTGGAATTTAAAAGGCTTTGTTGTTATTCCATTTATATTATTAGTCGGATATGGGAGTTTATATCGATTATATATATCGATTTGTTTTCCATGAAGATTCCATTGTAAATGGAATGTGATTTTGGGTTTATCATGAACCGTATTTTAAATGACATTGATTCTTTAACCCAATTAAAGACAGGGTATGGTTTCCCAAGTTAAACAATCATTAATATTGAACTTTGGGAAGATTAAAACCAAGTGGATTTTTAATGAATCTTTAATTAGATTGAAATGATCGAGAATGGAGGATCACCAGTTTTGCTCCAGGCGATAGTTAAATCTTTAATTAGACTTGAACGTGAAATGGTAATTGAATTTACCGATAACACTGTGGTGTTAGATATGAAGTATTACTAGTTTTACTTCATGGGATGAATAGGTTGGGATTGGGAAATTTAAAACAAATGATTACTTCGGTAAGGTTTGTTAATCCCGACTAGTTTGGATAAACCATAATTTGGTTTGAATTGATATTCAAAGGAAGATTAAAGAATAAATTTAAGGAATTTATCTTTGATAAAATTAATGGGAACCTTTCCCAAAGTGTAAGAATATTTGAACAAAAGAATATTCTGAATTGGAATGAGGAGTATATTGTGTTTGTGTAACGCTTGTTTATTATATACGCGACTTATTCAGAAAGACCAGGTTTATCCTATTCTGAATAACTGATTCGACGATCTGTTGAGGATGAAGACGGTGGTCGAAGACCGGAGGTCTTCACATTCTTTGGATAATTACTGATGATCTTGATTGGGCTGTACACCCAAGAGGAAGGAATCAATTGGTGTTCATCCAGACGTACTTGGAGATCGATGGATATGCGAGGTACAAGGTGCCTCCGGTTTGATTCAGACCCAGAACGGACTTGTATATGGACCGTGTGTCTGACATTGGATATCATTCTGTGTGATTAATGGATATCGGTTGCATGGAGTGGTTTGCCTGTGTGGCATGCTAAGATGCAAATGATCAAGGCTTCTGTTGAAAAGCAGAGTCTTGTGGTCGATGATCAAAGCACCATCTGTGTGGCATAGCTTTGTGTAGCATTAATTCACGAGCCTCACACCCCGGTTGTGAACTAGAAATGGGAGAGGACATCAAGGAGGGCATGCGTTTCTTTCTAGCTAGGAGTGGTGTCAGTGTTTTACACGCTCTGGCATTTCACTTATGTGGATGATGGATAACGAGGCGCCTTGGTTAGATCGGACGATCCGGGTCTGATGGAGTCATTTGGCTCATTTACGCCCCATAGGGCGGGGAAACGCAGTGTTCAGGCATTTTAATCCACATCAATGGACCGGCCCCGACAATCCAAAGGTCACTCGAGCCCTGACCTGAGGCTTGGGCTGGAGAGTCTCAAAGCGGTAAGGACGATCCCTTGCCTCGGTTCACAGATGAAAATCCAACTTCCAATACGTGACTTTGCGGTTTTGATTGTAGAGCCTAGTATGGTGACATAGTGGTATGGGACACTTATGCCGTCTATGATTGATACTTATGATTGAAATTGTTTTGACACTATGCACTTATAGTAATACTAAAAGATTAAATTTAGTGTATCAAGCATTCTTTGGCTATTATAAGGTAAAACCCTATCCTACGGCTTGTGTTGCATTGTGTGATGGGACCTGGGTCTTATAATAGCTTCATTGTTCTTTATTTAGCATTGCGCTGGTGTTTCATGCACTGGTATTCTTGGGAGAAAACCCGTTCCGTGTTATACGGCGTGGTCCCTTGGTTTACCTAAATTTAAAATAAAGATTAATAACTGTTTTAGTTCCCACACCAATCACATGAATGATCTGGAGTTTATTGTTTTAACATAAACTCCGGGTGACCCTATTTTACGCACGGGCAGCTAGTAGTTTTGGTTTTGCCGATTTATATTCACAGGATCCAGATTTGCAGCTGGAACAATATCTGGAAAGCTCTGTATCCGTACATCTCCTTCAGTTGTGTTTTGTATTGTTTTTCCGTTGCTATGTAATGTAATTTAAATCTCTGATATTTTTCTGATGTATAATATTTATTTATACTCTGTTATATTCCTGTATTCTGATGACTTGTTGTAATAAGCAATGAAATGTTCTTCTGTTTGCTTTCCGATGTGGCTTGTTCTCAAAGCAATCCGCTCTTTCCTTACCAGGGAAGTTACGGGTTCTTATATTTGGTATCAGAGCTTTGGTTTACAGAGCTCGTAGAACAAGACACGTTAGAACCAAATGAAAGAATTCATCAGAGGTTGGATTAGTAATATCCAATAGGAATGACTCGTTAGAGATGAGATCAGTAATATCCTAGAATGAGTGTGAAGAGTATATTTTTAAAATGACAACGAATTTTATTTTGAAAATTTAAACTTTATTCAACGTATTTGAATATTTATTTGTATTGAATCTGGGCAATCCAATATATAAAGATTTTGCATATATGTCTGATCCACGGGTATTCGAAGTTTTAATATACTGGATAGATATAGAATCACACTTTAGTCACCCGGGGATAATTCTGGTGATACGGCCACATCATCAGTATTTATGTTCGAGTGCCGAAAGTGGGATATTTATATATTTCCAATTGACTGGTGTGAGAACCAAAACTAGATAGGGCTTATTGTTGTGATTTGGCATCAAAAATTTGATTTCTTTGACTATATATCCAAGTTATGAATTTGTAAAGATAATCAACTAATTGATTGCTGATTGTGTTGTTTGATTATTGTTTTGATTAATTAGAATTGGAACCATATAACCAAATTGATCAAATATTGAACTGAATTGAAAATTGTTTGAAATTGCATGCATATACATGTGTATCCATTGAATAGGTCATAGCAGGGAACCTAAGCAGAGGAATAAAATTGTTTGCCCGACAAATAGGTACATGTTTATTGTATATCTTGTTTTTTTCATGATTTTATGAACCGATTGGCTAGCCGCTTGGTTGTTTCTTTTTCTTTTTGGATTGGAGAGGCCTATATGGAAATTTCGGGATTTTCCCGGTGCTCCCGTGCAGGGGAGGTTATGGCGAAATTTTTCGAAAATTTAGGGTGTTGGCCAAATTTTTGAAAAATTTGAAAAGTTCTTAGAAACTAGAAAGTTGAAGAACTTAAGCCATAATGAAAATAATGAAAGTTGAGTTGGTTGGTAAAACAACTTTCAGCTCCGTTCCTTTTCGGGGACAAAATTTTTTAAGTGGGGGAGTGTAACACCCCACATCCATTAATGTCACTCACAAAGGGAATGCATTAACTTTCATGGAGCGTATTTAGTGTATAGAACATAATATAACAAGACCGATATAAATAATGGTACTTGAAATTTTTTAAACAACTTTTATTGCAGCGGAGAAATAGTTTGATTACAACAACTTCATAAACAAGTACACTTAATATCCATCTTGAAAAATTATTTCAGAGTACATAAAATAAAAAGCATAAACCCCAGCACAAGTAGCCATAAAAGAGATGAGCTGAACTTTACTTTCAGCAATCCAAGCACTTCCAAAAGAGAGAGAAGGAGATCCGAGATCAAGCTCCACTAGTACTAGTCCCACCCTGAGAAACTTGGGGGGGGGGAGGGAAGGAAGAAAAGAGGCAAAAACAAGGGGGTCAGACATAAAGTCAGGCGAGTATAATAACTTTAACAATATAATTATTGAAGTAACTAGGATAAGGCATAAAATGGTAAGATAAGATATGACCATGAAGCAAGTGGGCATGACAAAGCAATTAAGAGGAATATTCTGGCATTAATCTCGTTCCTAACCACTATAGGATAATTACTATACTGCACCACCACTAGTCACCCTAAAAGTTGATCCCGCCTACAGAACTTAATAATGATAATGGTACTTTCGTGTACCCCTAGCTGCCTTCATAGGTGTCGTCTGCCCCTATCTCCACTAGTTGTACCCACTACCCCCATTCAATCGGCTCCCTAACTCGTAGATACCCGTGCTGGTCCCACAGTGGGGTGTATCACTTCCCAAAGTGGCAACCCGATACCACCAAAGATGCACGACTTATATCTACACGATGCAACAACGTGTTACGTACCAGCTCGGGCCCACGCACGCACATGACCCCGTTGGACTTGCGTTGCCACCGCTAACCCGTTTTGACCTCTTACAATCAAATCTAGTAAGCGTGTCCCGTCCTCGACTTGGGTCGAGCTCACAAAGATACCTAATGGGTTACTGGTTTGAAAAGGGCCCCCATGCTTGACACAAGCCTTCCACCTATGCTTGGTCCCCACTAAGGTTTCCCCACTTTACATCATTCTTGTTTATGTCTTCTTACATGTTTCAATCTTGGTTAAGTGCATCTAATCGTATTTCACATGCCACCCAAGGCACCCACTTAATTTCACAGGACACCCAAGGCACCCACTTAACCCCCATGTCCCACCACATGTTTATCTGGTTAAGTGTTACTTAATTCATTAGAACCGTAACCTTGTAAAGACCTCCCACATTAGGCTGACATTTGCGGTTGCTGGATCCGGGCAGTCTTATACCGCGAACTAGCCTAACCTCGTGTCTTTGCAATTGTTAGGCATTTAATTCATGCCTTTGACCTCTCACATTAGACTGACATTCGTGGCTGCTGGATTTTCCGGGCAGGTCCGTGCAGTCTTACACCACAAAAGAGTCTAACCTCGTGTCATAGGCGGTTAATTATTACATATCTTTATTTAACCCCAAATTGGATTAATATCCCTATTCAAATTTGTCAATAAATTCCCAAATTATTTATGTCCATAATTGTCTCTTAAAATTATGTCCATAGATACCAATTATGCCAATTAATGTCTCAAATTAGTTATATGCTTTTAAGGTCATTTTATGCCAATTCACAATTTATATATATTCAATATTATCCCATCATCCCTACGCTATTCGTACGTTTTCATAAGACATATGTTAGACTCGCAAATAGTCTAACTTATAAAAAGAAAAACAACATTACATAACACATAAAATAGATCTAAGGATCATGACATAAGATTACATTAGCCAACAACTTGCATATGAATTTCATTCAAACTGGCATATGATACAAAACTAGCATAGGTAATGGGCATAAACTTGCATAACTTATGTACTGCTATAGATCCAAACATAAAGGTGTGAACTTGCATTTGGATCTAAACATAAAGATGTAAACTTGCATATAGATCTAAACATAAAGATGTAAACTTGCATATAGATCTAAACATAAAGATGTAAACTTGCATATGGGTATAAACATAAAGATGTAAACTTGCATATGGATCTAGCATAAAGGTTAATGTCACATAAATTAGCATATGCATATACATGTCTCACATATATTTTAATAACCCAAACTTGCATAAGATTCATACATGAATATATGATCCAGTCATCACAAACTTGCATAAGATATTTGATTCAACTTGCATAAGATTCACATAAGAACTAAGATATGATCCAACTTGCATAAGACTAACATATGATTCACCACCACAAACATACATATAATTTACATCACATGATTCAAAATCATATTCTCATAATCCCAATTATATCTTATCATAATTAAACTAATTAATTATTTTGTGAAAGCTATCATACTAACAATTAAAAAGAATAGTCTTATCTTTCTGGGATCTGTATTCTGAAACTGATTTGCTCGCCTTTGATGTAGACTAATCGTTATTTAGATTTGATTTTGATTCAAGCTTCTATCTTTCTTTAGGGTTGAAAGTGTATGGCGGCTACTCTAGGTTCTCCATTGACGGCATAGAGGCTCTTGTTATGAATTAATGTGATTAGGGTTAGGGGTTTAGGAGTGTTTTTATAGAAGTTTAATTTAATAAGAGTCGTCGTATTAACTTAGGGATAACCAGAACCATCAGGACCACTCATATGCCACATCAGCCCTTAAGGCGAATCGGGCCACGGGTTGACAGCCAAACACCTTGGATCGACTCCAAAAATGGTGTGGTTCGGCTATTCTCCCTCCCAATTCGTTGTTTTGAACTTTTTATATATATATATATATATGTATATATATATTTCTCTCATATGCATACAAAATTCAAGCCTTAATAACTTCTTCATAAGTTATCCGTTTTATGCAAACCAAATGTCTATCTTGACATAAAATTTTGAGACGAACATAATAGCGCAACCCATTTCACTTAATTCTTCTTCTAAAAATTAAGTATACTTTAATTTGTGAATTTTAATGTTATAAAATTACGGGGTGTTACATTCTCCCCTCCTTAAAGGACTTCGTCCCCGAAATCTCTAAGTTAAGAAGAATGTATCCTACCAACCAATCATCCGTCTACTCAACCATCATCCACAAGCATCCATTGTCCTTAAGAAATTTCTAATGCTATATGAACTTATGAAAAAATGTGTGTATATGTTCCTTATCTAATGCAAAGATCAGGCGGTCCACTGATTCAGTTGACCTCCTTAATGAAAATCATGATAGTGCCATGCGTCCATTATGTATGCGAAAGAATCCTATCGATACATATTATTTCTACATGTGTGCACAACCATTCATCAAAATGTAGCATCCATATGATAACACAACCATTATATATCCATTAATTTAGATATGCACACGCATTTATATGCAACATGAAGGTGATTGAGTCGATCTAGTGCCTAATGTGTGTGTACATGCATCCACGAGCAACCACTAGCAACCACTTGCATCCATTTGCATCCACCAAACATAACATGTCTCAAACACATGTTTGCAACCATAGGGTTCTTCCTAACTAAAGATCGAATATGTCATCGCAAAGATAATACTAAAAGATAGGACAAGTGTCAACAAAGCGGTAAAAAAAGGAGAAATTAAAACATACCCTCAAAAAGGAAAGGGTACAGCGTGCACATCTTATCTTCCGTCTCCCAAGTCGCGTCACTTTGATCATCTCCCCATTGCACTTGGACCAACTTGACCTCTTTGTTGCAAAGCTTTTTGACCTCCGATCAGAGAATGCGTGTAGGAGCTCGTATGATCATGGCATTGCGCTCTACTTCCACTTCTTCGAGCGTGTTTGGCTCTACCACTTCCGTCGTATCGTGCAAACACTTACGCAAATGTGAAACGTGAAACATGTCATGAACTCCGCTGAGCTTCTCTGGTAACTTTACTCTATACGCCATCTGCCCAATCCTCTCTATAATTTGAAAGGGTCCTACGAACATTGGTGCCAACTTCCCTACTGATCCAAAGCGAACTACGTTTATCAACGATGACACCTTAATAAAAACCATGTCCCCAACATCGAACTCAAGATCGGTTCGTCACCTATCAGCATATGACTTCTGTCGGTCCTGTGCCGTCTTCATTCGTCGTCGAATTAGGTCTATCTTCTCCGAAGTCTCCATAATCATGTCAGGTCCAAGAAAAACCTTTCCGTGGATTCCCACCAACAAGTAGGTGATCGGCACGGTCGTCCATAAAGAGCCTCAAAAGGTGCCATGCCAATGTTAGCCTGAAAACTATTATTATAGGAGAACTCTAATAGTGGAAGATGTTCTTCCCATGTTCCTCCAAAGTCTAGAATGCATAGCGTTAGAAAGTCTTCTAGAATCCGATTTACTCTCTCGGTCTTCCTGTCTGTCTGAGGATGATAAGCGGTACTTAAGCATAATTGCATTCCAACCGCCTCTTGTAAGCTTTTCCAAATTTCGCTCGTGAAAATGGGATCTCTATCGCTCACAATGCTAGAGGGTATGCCGTGCAAACGGACTATCTCTCGAAGTAAATGGATGCTAACCATGCGGTGGTCCTTTTACTTTTAACGGGAATAAAATGGGCACTTCTAGTAAGTCGGTCTACAATTACCCAAATCCCCGTATTACCCTTCCTTGATCTTGGTAACCCATCTACAAAATCCATGGAAACGCTTTCCCATTTCCAAAGCGGAATCTCTAAAGGATGGAACAAACCTCCGGGCTTCTTTTGCTCTGCCTTGACTTGCTTGCACACTAAGCATCTAGCAACGAACTCGGCCACGTCCTTCTTCATTCCGGCCCAAAAGAAAAATCGCTTCATATCCCTATACATCTTATCACCACCAGGATGTATGGTCATCTTAGAGCGATGTGAGTCTTCAAGAATTGCCTTCTTCAAACTCTCGTCTTGTGGTACGCAAAGTCTTCCATCTCTACGTAGCTAACCACTCTCATCTATAGCACATTTACTCAGATGACTCCAGGACTCCCCTCCTATAAGCTTACCTACTATCTCAACCAATTGTGGGTCGTTTCACTATGCCTCTCCAACTCGACCCAAAAGTGTAGGCTGCACCTCTAACGATGCCTATAATCTGGGTACATAATTGATAGAGTGTCTGAAGTCAAAGCAAGATATATACTCCAAACTCTGCCACTTTATGAACAAAGGACTTAAAGTTAACTTCTTTCTACTTAAGGCGTCAGCTACAATGTTTCCCTTACCAGGGGTATATGCGATATCAAAATCGTAGGATGCCAAAAACTCCATCCATCTCTATTGCCTCAAGTTTAGATCCTTCTAAGAGAGTAAGTACTTTAGCGACTTATGGTCTGTATACAACTCAAACCTCTTGCCAAGCAAATAATGATGCTGTGACTTAAGCATAAAAACTATGACCGCCAACTCTAAATCGTGGGTAGGGTAATTTTTCTCGTGGGCTTTCAACTGCCTTCCACCATAACATATCACCCTTCCCTCTTGCATTAAAACTGCGCCAAGCCCTGTCCCGCAAGCATCGGTATATACAGTGAATGTCTTACTCCCGTCTGGCAAAACTAAAACTGGAGCGGTCGTCAAAGCCCTCTTCAGACGTTGGAAAGCATCGTCACAGTCAACGTCCCAAGTCAAAGTCAAATTCTTCTTCGTTAATCAAGTGAGAGGGGATGATATCTTCGCGAAGTCCTTAATGAACTTCCTATAATAGCCAGCCAACCCTAAAAAGCTTCTTACCTCTGTTGCGTTCTTAGGAGTTTTCCAATCTTGGATTGCCACCACCTTGGCGGGATCCATAGCTATCCCTTACCAAGAGACCACATGTCCTAAGAACCTCACTTCTTTTCTCCAAAAATGGCACTTGGAGAACTTAGCTTTTAGTTGATGCGCTCGTAGGGTCTCTAAGACTTCCCTAAGATGTAGGGCACGCTCTTCTTCATTTTTAAAGAAAACTAGAATATCGTCTACAAAGACTACCACAAACTTGTTTAGAAACTCCCTAAACACCCTACTCATTAAGTCAACAAAGTATGCGGGTGCATTCATCAAACCAAAAGGCATGACGAGCCACTCAAAGAAACCATCAGTAGTTCTAAAGGCAGTCTTATCGATGCTATCTTCAGCCACCCTTAGCTGATGAAACCGTGTAGCTAAATCCAATTGCGAGAAAATTGAAGCACCCAGCAACTGATCGAATAAATCGTCTATCCTCGGCAATGGGTGCCTGTTCTTCTTTGTTAGCTTATTCATCTCTCTATAGTCCACGCACAATCTAAGTGAACCATCAGCTTTTGTAGCAAAAACGACTGGAGCACCCCACTCCGAAATACTTCTTCTTATGAACCCCTTCTCAAGCAATTCTTTCACTTGCTTACTGACTTCTCTTCTCTCTCTCGGAGCCATGTGGCGCACTGATAATGCAACTGGCTTTGCATTATCTACTAGATATATTCGAAAGTCTATCTCGTGCCTCGAGGATAAACCTCGAACTTCATCGAAGACGTCACTATATTCACAGAACACACGAACAGATTTCAAATCATCATCGGATGCGTCTAGGAATTCTAGGTAGCTAAGCATTACCGGACCTCTAGGGTCACAAAAAATATCAAGGGTCTTTCCACAATGAGTCAACAATCTAACTACCCTTCTTTCACAATCTAGGATGGCACCGTATCTAGTTAGCCAATCCATACCTAGAATCAAGCCGTAGCCCATGAAGCCAAGAACAAAGGCGTTGCATTCAAACCCAACGCCCAAGATAGACACTCTCAAATACCGACAAATCATAGAAAGATGAGCCGAACCACCAATAGGACTTGAGACTATTATGGGATCCGTAGACTAGTATTTAGGTGCAGTGTTTCAATTAACGAAGCAGATACAAACGAGTGTGAAGCGCCAGAGTCAAACAAAGTACAAACAGGATGATCAAACAGAAAAACTAAACTTTCAATGGAAATGTTTCTGCCTCTCTCCTGGTGCCATGAGAGCCTGAATCTGCCCTCTCGCCTGCCCTGGTGCCATGAGAGCCTGAAGCTGCCCTCCAGAAGTTCTTTGCCCTTGCCCCTGTTTCCTTGGGCCGTCCTTAACTAGATGACCTGCCTCTCCACAGTGGAAACATCCAGTCTTCTTCTTTTTCTACAGTCTTTATTCAGATGGCCTGGTGTCCCATAATTAAAGCACTTCTTCTTTCCTTTGCCATTATTGTTCTTCCCGCCTTTCTTTTTTTGTTGTTGTGGTTTCTTTTGGTCCCCTTTCTTCTCTGGTGCCTTATTAGCATTAGCACCTTTCTCTTCCTCATGCATAAGCGCCATGTCAACCAATTTCTCAAAGGTAGCCCCCATAGGAATGTGGGTCATAGCTAACCCATGTAGTGGCTTATTCAAACCCTTAACGAACCTTAGGGCCTTCTTCTCAGGTGTGTTTACTAATTCCAAGGCAAATCTCGCCAACTGATTGAACTTGTTGACGTACT